>CM024957.1:14998964-15701360 GCA_014282245.1 Rhododendron simsii | reverse complement strand
TGTTAGTTTACTTAGCTTAATTTGATTGCATTGCTTAGCCGAGGTGGTGGCATAACCCCTCGCATTTTCTGTTGCTGAGTGAGTGGCGGCCATAGCCCCTCTAGTCTGGTATTTGTTGGTAATTAGTTAGTAGTTGTTGTTTTGTGTATGCCTGTTTATTTTATCCTTTTAGTGTTAGAATAGAATGGCAGCAACACCTGAGGAAATACTTTTGAGCACTATGCAGGAGTTCGTTATCTTACACACACGTTCACACCCCCTTGCATAGCCGCTCATGATCTAATGTTTTTAGAGTTCAAATGCACTTTTCCAATTGCTTCCCCACTTCCATGATGGATCTGAAAACCCTTCTTCTCATATTAGGGCTTTTGAAGAAAAAGTTGGTACTCTTGTGAAATTTGAGTCCGTACGAATGAATTATTTTGCGCTTTCTTTAAGGGATAACGCCAAAGCTTGGCTTGATTCTTAAACCCTCAATGCATGCGGACTTGGATTGATTTGCAAAGGGAATTTCTAAAACGGTTCTTTCCCATATATTATACATGGGCTCTCAAGCAACAAATTCGAACTTTTGCTGAAAAAAGAATGAGTCATTTTATGCATGTTGGGGAAGATTCAAGAATTTGCTCAATACAATCCCGCATCATGGCTATGAGAACTTTCAAATTGCTAACTATTTTTTATAACGGACTTTCTCAAAAGAGTCATGATTTCATAGACATGATGTGCAATGGAAAACCTTTTTGATAAAGAACCGCTCAAGCCTTGGATTTCTTGATCGTTGGCCAAAACTTTACAAACTTGGGCTTTTAACAAACATCTTGAGGATTCCAACTTGGATGCCAATGCCATGGAAGAGGAAATTCAGCCGCATATCTTTGTTGAAACTGTTGGTATAGATTGTGACAGCTCCTCAGAATCTGCATGGAGTGATGAGCCTATTGTGAAACTGAGATCCAAAGATCTCCTCTTGTGGATTTCCCTCTTTGTGATGATCCGGGGAGAAACGCCTCACCCCTAAAGTTGTCTCTTCTGATCCCTCGTATCTTGATCCTTCCCCGGAGGAATTACTACTTGCTCATGAGATGAATATGCTTGAAACTTCGGGCGTCTACTATGAAGATCCATTGGCCAAACATCTCCACCGCTAAGGAAAGGATGCCGAAGTGGATCACTTGTATTCATTGTTGGCTAAACAAGATGCTTATGGACCAATCTTTGAGGAGGTGGCACCTATGGAAGCTACAATTGTCCCTTCAAGTCCCCATGCCTTGATATCTCACTGCTAAAGATGGATGCTGAGGTAGACTCTTTACACTCTTTGTTAGGAAAGCAAGATGCATGTGGGCCTATTCTTGAGAAGTTGCCATTATAGAACTAATTGATTTTCTTGGTATTGATAATGTTGATTTGGCTTGCAATCCTCTTGTAGTTAATTTTGTCAACAACTTGAAAATTGATTTGGTTTGGGCTATGCACTTGGAGGAACTTAAGTTTTTAAAACGAATTCGACAATTGATTTACTCAAAGTATCTTATCTTGTGGCATGGTCGGATTCAATTTTTGGCAAAGAGTGTAGCCTGGAGTGCTCTATTTCTTCTAATAGTTCTTAATGGCATGCTAAGTGTTCGCAGCCCACGTGTGGCTGAACCCTCTCTTTCTTTTTCTCTCTAATTTTTCACTCTCTCTCTCTTAATGGCATATTTGTTTTCCTTTTTGCTTTGCATCGTCTGTTTAGTTATGCATGTTCTTTGTTGTTCTTTATTTCTTTCTTTGTTCTCTTTTGTTTAGCTATGCATGTTTGTTATGTTTGTTTTGGTTATGTTTTGTTAATTGTTTGCATCAAATAAAATCTTGGAGATAAATCACATGAAAAGATATCACTAATGTGTTAGTGTAACAAGGGCTTTCAATAGCTTTTCTTGTAATAGTCTTTCGTTAATGATCCATGCACTCCGCGATTGCCCCTAATCGGAGGCAACTTAGGTCTGTGAGTGAGATTTGATATTGCCTGGAGTGCACGCTAGGTTGTATCTTTTCCTTGCTTGTTTTTGATCCTAGGGGACGCTGAACTTAGTTGATTGCGAGGTCGAGCGATAGATTTTATTACGGGCGCTAACATAACTCATTTTCAACGGTCTAGTATAGCACCTATTACTTACCTCCTCCGGTAGGAAATGGGAAGAAAAGTATGACTCGTGTGATCGCGTGATGATCGGGTGGTGCATTTCATTTTGTGTTGCATGTTTCCATTTGTTCATTGCATTTGTCTTTATGTTCTGTCTTTTCATTTTTGTTTGGTTTGAAGCCGGATAACACGGGCCGGTGGTTCTAATGTCAATTGTTTTGTGGAAGGTCGTTCTCTTAAGTCTTCTGCAGGGTTTATATGCTACCACACCAGCCTTGGTGGATTGGGTCTAAAGCCGGAGTGAGTGAGGCGTTCAGGAGCCCTAAGCATGGGTGCGGCTAAGTGCCGCGGTTGTTAGTCCGATAAAGCTTTGGATATGGCCCTGTGTGACTAGCTATGGTTCCGAGTTGGTAGAACCGAAGGAGTGAACCTTGGAAGCATCTAATCTGGCTGGAGCAAAACATTGGCATAAAATCCTCCAACTTGGTCGAGGTATTTAGGGGTTGACATTCCCCTTGGACGGTACATTCGCGCACTCTTCCTTTCTTCGCTCTTGTTCCTAATGCTATGAGGGCATAGCATCGCTTTAAGTTAGGGGGAGGGGTTAGCTTATGTGCTAATTGTTTGATTTTTGTGTTTTGTGTTAAGTTTAATTGTGTTTTGTGTTAAATTCAAAAATTCAAAAAACAATAGAAAATTGAAAAACAAAAAAAAAAAGAAGAGAAAATTCAAAAATTTTCAAAAATAAATAAAGGTTTTTACTTGCAAATCTTTCCTTTTGTCATGATTTTGAGTTTTGTTCATGACTTGTTACATGTTCAATCATTGGTAGTTGGCAAGAGTTCGTAGCAATCCTAAGAATTTTGTGCTTCTCGATTTGCATGCTTAGTTGACAATTGAATAGGTTAAGTTTTGAGCAAGTTTTTGAGCAAGCTTTGGTCCATATCCCCACCTTTCCAATAAATTACTTGTAGTTAGGTGAATAATCGTATGTCCATGCCTAATTGTGTTTAAATGTCGATTTTCAATCATTTTGGAATTCAAAGCGCACTTAGGAAAGGATACAAGGCATTCGTTGCATGATCATACCACATATGTGTCACCTAGTCCTACTTTGCATCCTCGTCTATTTCCCGTTCTTTGCTTTAACCTAGGCAACCGGATGTTTGGAGGGTTGATAATGATTTTCAATGATTCAAGGAGATTTGGGGGTGGTGTGAATATGATAGAAGTGGTTGGAATGCGAAAAGGCAAAAATTGATACATGAATCCCTATTTTTCCTCTCTCACTACAAAAGCTAAAGCCCCAGATTTTCATCTCCCTCTCCAAAAAGCCCCAAAAATGGGCTCCTCAATCTCTCTCACTACTAATCTCACCTCAAATGACCATATTCTTCAAAGAAAAGAAATCAAAGAAATGCTATGAAAGAGCAAAAGTGGATTCGAAAGAGAGTTGAATACTTTGATAAGAGAATTGGTTTGATTTATGGGCTAGAATTCATTCTGGATGAGAAAGAATACAATGGAAAGGGGAAGTTCAAGGCTTAATACAGTGAGAAGCCGGATGAGGATGGCGACTAGGTGTGATCGAGTCGGTGGTAGTAGTTTTTAGTAGTACTTATCTAGTAGTTTTCTTTATTTATTCTTCGTAACTTTGTTTGGTGCTTGGCCGGCGTGTGGTTATGTCTTGGGTTGTTTAGGGTCGGTAGTGGCCAAGGGTAGAAGAACCATGCTAGTATATGGCCACTACACTATTTTGTAGTTCCTTCCCTTTGTAACCAAGGTCATTATAAGCTTAAAAAGACCTTAGTTGATCTTTTGTGCGCTTGGATTCCACTTTGATTGACTGTCTGATAGTTGCATGATTAGTTAATGGCATGTTTTCCTTTCGTTATCCAAATTTCTTCTGCTTGTGTTTAATTCTGTTGAATAGAGTGCTGTAGCTTCTTGAGGCATAGTATTTCTTGTTCGCTAATGCCTGTTTGTCAAGCACTTCTTCGGTGGATATGGTTTAGTCTGAACTCACAAGTTTTGTGTCCCGTATCCTCCCATTGTTCGAGGACACAAACTTTTTAGCTTGCTCATTAACCTGCTTGTTACTTAGCCTGTTTAATTGGATGCTGAAACTGTGAGTTGGAGAAATGAAATAAAAAGCAGGATTGTTGAACTCTTACTAGTTGGTAATGTTGAGCATGTTCTAAGTTGTGAATACGGAAGGGTTGCATAGTTCTAGTTTTCTATTTTTTCGTATGTTATTTGCTAGGGACTAGCAAACCTTAAGTTGGGGGGCGTGATAAGCACCCAGAAATGTAATGAAAGGGTGCGCTAGTGTCTAGGTTTAGTTTAATTTACTCTTTAATTAATTGTTTTTAACTTAGTTGCCTCGCAGAGTTGTTTGGGTTTGTTTTGTAGGAAAATCACTCAATAAAGAGTTTTAAAAGCTTAAGGCAAGGCCAAGGCTAAGGCGTGACCGACAGCTGACCAACGGCAAGGCAGAGCCAAAGAAGAAGCCATTGCCAAGGCAGAAGAACCATTGCCAAGGCAGAAGCAGCCGACGCCAAGGCAAGACAGGCGACGCTCGAGCATTGCCCGGGCAAAAGCAAGGCACAGCTCCACTATCGAGCTCGGCATCGATGGGATGTAATGTTTGACATCGATGCCGAGATGATTAGCGGCCCAGACTCTTATGAACCTCGGCATCGATGGGATGCCATACTTTACATCGATGCCGAGCCCCTTAGTGGCCCATCTTATGCCTGTTGCCATCGATGCCGAGGGGCTTAGCAGGGCATCTTCAGAGCATCTTTTGGGATATTCCGTGCGCGAAACAGAGGCGGTATAAATGCCCCGTTATGTCACCTTTGCACGATTTGGACAGAAATGTACCCATAATTTTAGATCTAGATTAGATTCAATTTGCTTTTTGGGTATTGTTCTTAGTTGTTCTTCATTTTCAGCTCTTGAATACCTTAATTTCTGCCTTATTTAGTTAGTTTTTGATATAGTCGCTTTAATTAAAGTTGTTACTTAGTTCCCGATCTATCTTTTAAGCTAAATTTCTTTTAGTCTTGCATTTCAATTATGTTTAGTAGATTTTTGCTTGCTCTTATCTCTCTAGATATGTGTGAGTAGTTTCAAGGGTTAGGTCATGGGATGATTAGCATCCCATGACTCGGGCGAAAATCGTATTTTTCACCAAAAAAGCTTTACTTTTTAGGTTTGAAAATTAACGTGGGGCTCGGATTTGGTTGGTATATCGCCGAGGTGTTAACCTCTTTGATCATGTGTAGGTGAGAGCTTCGCCTACTCACCACACATGATGCTTAGAGCTCTGACGCTCGAGGCGGTTATCGAATGAATTCTAGAGCTAGCTTAATAATCAAATCTCTTTTTCCCGGTTTAAATACCTACAATTGTGTATTTTAAACCGCGTAAATTGGTGAAAAGTGCGACTTAGCCCGAGTCGTGAATGCTAGGATTCCTAGACCTACCCCTATATTTTCCTAGTTAATTAATTCTTAATTTAGCCATTTTAATTCTACCGTTCAAAGTAAAACCAAGTTGACTGGCTAAAAGTCGAAAACCCTACTTGCATCTAACAAATCCAACCAAGCCGTACTAGTTTTCCCTTGGGTACGATCCCGGTCTTCCGGATTATTATGCTTCAACCGACTTATTAGCCCTACGCTTGGGGCAATTCTTCTATACACGGAAGATAGCGAAGCACCCACTCAACACAAAAATGTTTTTGACAAAGATCTTCCTCCAACTAGTCATCCTAAGCTCACTTGTCATTTTTGTAGAAAGATTGGTCACATTTCTCCGAATTGTCCTATGAAATTTTTTTCAAATGGTAGAAAGACTTGGGTTCCTAAGAACCATGTCAATACTAACCCTCAAGGATCCAAAATGATGTGGGTACCAAAAGTCAAGACTTGATACTTTATTGTAGGTGTGCTTTCAAAGTCCTTGGAAAGAAGGCATATGGTTTCTTGATAGTGGGTGTTCTAGATATATGACCGGTGATAGGAAGGCATTCAAATCACTTACACCAAAAGATGGAGGAAATGTCACTTTTGGTGACAATGGCAAGGGTAAAGTCATCGGCATAGGTAATATTGGTGAGTCTTCTACTATTGAAGATGTTTTACTTGTAGATGGTTTGAAGCACAATCTTCTTAGCATAAGTCAATTATGTGATAGAGGAAATCGTATCGTTTTTGAGAAATCAAAGTGTATCATTGAAAAAATCAAAGTGTATCATTGAAAATATCAATAGCAACAAGACACTTTTCATTGGTCAAAGACTTGACAATGTGTATGTGTTCAAGTTAAAAAATTTGAGTAACATTTAAGCAAAATATTTTTCAGCTATAAGTGATAATAGTTGGCTTTAGCATAGACACCTTGGACATGCTAGCATGGATGCTAGTGCAAAACTTTCGAGAAAAGATTTAGTTAAAGGACTTCCTAAAATCAAATTTGAAAAGGACAAACTTTGTGATGCATGTCAACAAGGCAAACGAACAAAGGTTTCTTTTAAATCTAAAAATGTTGTTTCTACTACAAGGCCATTGCAATTATTACACATGGATTTATTTGGACCCACTCGCACTTCAAGTCTTTGTGGTAAATATTATTGTCTTATTGTAGTAGATGATTTCTCTAGATTCACATGGGTTATATTTCTAGCTCATAAGAATGAGGCTTTTCCTAATTTTACAAAACTTCGTAGAAGAGTCCAAAATGAGAAAGGTTTTGTCATTTCAAATATTCGCACAGATCATGGAAGAGAACTCGAAAATTCTTTATATGAAAAGTTTTGTGATGAACATGGTATAGGCCACAATTTTTCGGCTCCTCGCACTCCTCAACAAAATAGGGTAGTTGAAAGGAAAAATCGTACTTTCGAAGAAATGGCTAGAACCATGCTTTGTGACAACTTGTTACCAAAATATTTTTGGGCGAAAGCCTTAAATACTTCTTGATATGTTTTAAATAGAGTTTTGATTAGGCCAATCCTCAAGAAAACGCCTTATGAGCTATGGAATGGTAGAAAACCCAACATTAGTTATTTCCATGCTTTTAGATGCAAATGTTTTGTGCTAAACAATGAAAAAGATGATTTGGGAAAATTTGACTCAAAATCGGATGAAGGTATTTTCATTGGTTATTCGACTTCTAGTAAAGATTATCGGGTGTATAATAAACATACTAACCTTGTGGAAGAGTCTATCCATGTTTCTTTTGATGAATCTAACCCTTGTAGTCCAAAGATTATCAATGATAATGATGATGCCGTTATAGCTACAAAGGATATTAATGACTTGACAATCAATGAGAAAGAGGTTGAGGCTACTCAAGAAAAGAGCTCTCAAGCCAAAGCAGAAGAAGTCATAAATCAACCACAAGACGTCAATGGAGACAATCAAGATCTTCCAAAAGAGTGGAGATACGTTCAAAATCATCCAAAGGAATTGATTCCTGAGGACCCTTCAAAAGGTATATGTATTCGCTCATCCTTTAGAAATATTTGTGGTAATCTTGCATTTGTTTCACAAATAGAACCTAAATCTTTTGTAGAAGCTGAACATGATGAAAATTGGATTATGGCTATGCAAGAAGAATTGAATCAATTTGAAAGAAATGAAGTTTGGACTTTAGTGCCTAGACCTATTGATCATTCTATTATTGGTACTAAATGGGTTTTTCGTAACAAGCTAGATGAATCCGGTAATATCGTTAGAAACAAAGCTAGACTTGTTGCTCAAGGTTATAATCAAGAAGAAGGTATTGATTATGAAGAAACATTTGCACCTGTAGCTAGATTAGAAGCCATTTGCATCATACTTGCTTTTGCATCATTTATGAATTTCAAGCTTTATCAAATGGAAGTGAAAAGTGCCTTTCTAAATGGTTTCATAAATGAGGAAGTTTATGTTAAACAACCTACCGGTTTCAAAAATCATGTTTTTCCCGATCATGTTTATAAACTTTCAAAAGCATTATATGGATTGAAACAAGCACCCCGCAGCATGGTATGATAGATTGAGTTCTTTCTTGTTAGAAAATGGTTTTTCAAGAGGAAAGATTGATACTACTCTTTTTATCAAAAGCAAGGGTAAGGACTTGCTTATTGTACAAATATATGTTGACGATATCATCTTCGGTGCTACTAATGAAAATATGTGCAAAGAGTTTGCGATGTGTATGCACGGTGAATTTGAAATGAGTATGATGGGGGAGTTAAACTTCTTCCTCGGACTTCAAATCAAGTAAACTACCGAAGGGATCCTAGTCAACCAAGCCAAATATGTTAAGGAACTCATCAAGAAATTTGGCATGGAAGGATCAAAACCTATGAGCACACCAATGAGCACATCAACGAAGCTTGACAAAGATGAGAATGGTAAGCCCGTCAATGAAAAGATGTATCGAGGTATGATCGGCTCATTACTCTATCTAACGGCAAGCAGGCCGGATATAATGTTTAGTGTTTGTATGTGTACACATTTTCAATCTTGTCCTAAGGAATCACATTTAGTTGCCATTAAACGAATTTTCAAATATCTTGTTGGCACACATGATTTAGGATTGTTTTATCCACGTGGAGTTACATTTGATTTAGTTGGTTATTCGGATGCGGATTTTGGAGGTTTTAAAGTTGATTGTAAAAATACAAGTGGGACTTGTCAATTTCTAGGACACTCTCTAGTGTCTTGGCATAGCAAGAAACAAAATTCCGTAGCTCTATCTACCGCCGAGGCGGAATATGTAGCAGTTGGAAGTTGTTGTGCCCAAATATTATGGATCAAACAACAAATGGAGGATTTCAATTTGTATTATGATCATAGTCCTATTAAATGTGACAATACTAGTGCAATAAGCTTAACCAAGAATCCTATTCAACATTCTCGAACAAAACATATTGAGATTAGACATCATTTTATAAGAGATCATGTTCAAAAAGGGGATATTGAACTTAACTTTATTAGTACCGACAAGCAATTGGCGGACATTTTCACAAAACCCCTTGGTGAAGAACAATTTTGTTTTATTCGACAAGAACTTGGCATGTCTAATCATTTATGAAAAAGTTTCGATTTTGACATCAAAAATTTTTTTTGGGGATTCAATGTTAAGTTGATTGAACTTGTAAATATCGTATTTGATGGAGAGTACAAATGATCTTGATAAAGAAATCATACTCCAAACATTTTATCATATCTGATATTTTTCCTATGTGTTTGATATAAGTTTTTAGTACCTTAGCTTTGCACTTCCAAAAGCAATTTTTCTGGACGAAATCTAAAATTCCTGCCGGATGACCAAGCGGTTTTCCAACCGGATGACCACGTGGTCGACCGACCGGTCGACCGGTCAGTGTTTTTTTTTTTAAAGTTCAGATCTGCTCTGTTTTGTTCCAAAAACCCTCCTCCTCGACAGAAAACAGAAGCGGCGAAAACCCTTCCAAAATTTTCAAAACCCCTCAAATTCCATCAAATCCTCAAAACAATCCACCAATCCTTCCTCAAATCTTCATCTCCACTCATCTCTACCATCAATTTCACCATTTTCCACTCCGAACCATCCAAACCATCTTCAAACCCTTCCAAACCCTGGGTTTTGAAAAAATGGTAGGAAGAAGCAAACAGTTGCGTTCTGGGGTAGGGTCAAGCGAACCTCAACCCGACTTCAACACGCAACTCTTCACCAACCGAGTTAATGAAGGAAACTGGGCAGGTTTCAAATCTCGTCCTATAATTTCAGGGCGACAGGTATCAATCTCACCTCGTTATCACCGTTATATTAATGATGTTATTACGGCTGCGGGTTGGAGTGAGATAATGACAGTGTCGAATATCATCTATCCGAAACTTGTTCGGTATTTTTATTGTAACCTGGATGTTGATCGGAATGCCGATGAATGTACTCCAGTCTCACGAGTTAAAGGAGTTGATTTTGTGCGAGATGTGAGCACCATGAGTAGTTTTCTGCAATGCCAAGTAGTTAAGAGGAATCAGTATGTGGCTAATGATGAAGAATTGGTAAATACAATAGATGATGGGTCTGCTTTCTACCAAACCATTACTGATGATCGTGTTCTAGGTGGAGGTGTGACTAAAAATGAATTGAAACAGCATTTGCATCCCCTACATCTGTTTATTGCACACAATGTGGCTCCTCAAAAAGGACACTATGATGTCGTGTCCCCTCTTCAGTGTCTAATTCTACATAGTCTAGAGACGCACAACTATTTGAGCCTGAGTTATTTGATAATCAAAGAGATGGGCTCTGTTCTCTAGAACAATCATAAGGCCTTACCATATGGTGCATTGCTCACTAAACTGTTTTTGAGTGCCAAAGTAAGGATTCAGGGAGAGCAAACTTTGCAAAATGACCCCGGCCTATTAAAGATTATACGTTCACTAGGGGGCCTACTGATGATGACGAGGAAGGTAATCCTCAAGTCAATAATGCGCATGGACAACAAGACATTGCAAGTCAGCAGGGTGAGCACTTGGCACAGCCACAAATTGGAGGCGATTTTACTACACAGATATTTGCTAGATTTGATGCTTTGCAAGCCTCGCAAAACCAAATGTTGGCAGAATTCCAAAACTTTGCCATTGCTCAGAATAGTTGGTTCGATAGAGTGGAGCATCAAATGGATCACATTGATCAAGCTCAGCAGCACTACTTCAGCCACTTCTATCGGCAGTACCTTGATTTCGTGCCTTACCCACCCTATCACCCACCCTCGCCACCTCAGTGACATCCTACCTTCCCGTCTCACGCCCTTGTTAATGATGTCTCAAAGGGGGAGAAAAATCTTGGTTTTATGTTTTACCTCGTACTTGGTTCATTAGTCATACTTCTTAAAACTTTGCTCTCTATTTTTATGAGCTGCATCGATTGAACCTACGTTTAAGTTGCATTTGTCTAAAAACTTATGTTTGAGACTTTCCTATGCTTTCGTATTGCTAACTCTGATCTTTAAGTCTATTATATTAAGTTTGTGCTCATCTTATGACATGTCTAAATATGCCTCACTCATATCTATCTATTGACATGCTAACTTTGCAAGTATCACTTTGTGATCAACGTTTTTTTTTTCTCTTATCATATTCCTTAAAAATTTTACTAAGGGGGAGCATGTACTAAGGGGGAGATTTATTGGCATTATTTTTGCTCTTCATAAAAACTATCATTTTTTGCGCCATCATCAAAAAGGGGGAGATTGTTGGAAAAATGTATGCATATTAATTTGTTGGAAAATTATGTGTAGTACAATTATATATTTATTTTGATGATTGTCGGAAAATCAGAGGAATTATTTTAATGATGTTTTTATAATTATCGCCAAGTTATTTTCGGACTAATTTTCTCAACCTTGTAAAATTACTTTAAGTATCTTGATTTCAATGTTTAATACCTACAAAGATTTAATGAGCTCAATTCATACTTTAACGGATTTATTTAGATGAAATTTTGAGCTACAGGTTTACAAACCGACTGACAAGCCGGCTATCTGAACAGAAGGGGTTGTCAACTGGACTTCGCTGGATGGCAGACTGGTTGAGAGAGTGGACGACCTTCCGGTTGACCGGCCGGACGACTAGTAGTGTATTTCTGCAGATTTTTTGCAGATCAGTAAAATCTCAAACGGCTATATTTTTCCTAAAATAGCTCTCCAACAGCATAGTAATTTACTAACGGCTAGTAAGAGATCGGATGGCTATATAAAGGCTTCAAGAACTCATTGATGAGTATCAATCCAAGCTACAACATTTCATATCATTCCAAAGAGCAAATTCTCAAAAGATCAAGTCCGAAATTCTCCTTGTTCTTCCACTTTCATATTTTCCTGAGAGAAAACTTGTATAAGACGTGAGCGATATTTTTTCATACTTTCTCCACATACTTGTAATCCCTTAAGCGAGTGTTTGAGTCAAACACTTGAAAGCTTAGAAGACCAAATTTGGGTTTGAATTTGGGTGTTATTATTTTCGAGAGGTTTCGGAGAAAACTCTTGCGGTTGCACTAGCTCCTCGGGAAAGCTAGAGGATAAGGTCATTGTAAGCACCCGCAAGACTTACTTGTAATCTTTTTGAAGATTAGTGGAACCTTCAAGTAGTTGCTTGAGGAGAAGTGGACTAGGCCGGATTGTGGACTAATCCGGGCCGAACCACTATAAACGGGTTCTATCTCTCTAACTCTCTCATTTACTTGCTTATATTATCTTGAATATATTGTTAGAGAATAATTTTTAAATTAGTAATTTCTTTTACAACCCTATTCACCCCCCCCCCCCCCCCCGCCCCCCACCCCCTCTAGGTTGTCTTTTTGGGTAACAGCCCATAACCCTCACTCTTTTCCTAGACTTAGTAAGCTAGACCTCTTAGTTTTTGGTGTAATTATATATATGTACTTGAGAGAGAGAGAGAGAGAGAGAGAGAGTGTGTGTGTGTGTGTGTGTGTGCGCGCGCGCGCGCGCATGTGTTTTGTATTCTTACACGAGCTACCTCTTAGCCAACTTTACACTCAAGCCTAAGTACAATGTGACAACCCACTTCTAGGCTTCTTTAAACACAATCTTAGCCAATTATTTTGTTCTTTCTTGCAAGCAACCTCTCCTAGGACAAGACAAGGCCATACCTATCATAATTGCCCATTTACCTATCAGAAAATAATTGCTAGGGAAAATTTCATTCCTTGGGTAATAGCCAAGACTTTTGCTATAAACAGCACCCTATCCTTGCCATTTTAACTCATACCTGTAACGCCCCGAAAATTCGGAGACATTAACAAAATATTTAAAAAGATTATTTTCACAAAAGAAATTCATAAATTGACTACGTCACCAATTTAAAGGCATTTGTCATTATATTACAATTGTTTCGAATAGATCAAAATATTACAATTTCCAAATAAACTTAGAAGCTTCCAAAATAATGTCGACTTAAATTAATCAGAGCGACTATGCGCATGGAAACCAAGGTTTTCAGCTTCTTCCTCAATAGGATTGAACTCGATCGAATCGTACGACACTTTTGTTCCGTCTTCGATACCTGGCATTCGAGTTACCAGGGCAACATAGTACCGTGAGCGATGACGCTCAGTAGCCAAAACTCACCCGAACCCATAACTTACAAGCAATAAGAATATAATTGACACGCATTAAAATAACATAAAAAGAGAACAATCAACTTTTCTTTCATTACTATCCTTTAACTTAAGTGAATTCTAGGAATCTTCTCCATAAGATCCTTTCCTCCCATACCACTAACTCCGCCCGTTTCATGGGACAACCCACCTCTTGCTTGTCCTGCACCGGGGTCTTAAGCAAATATGTTTCACTCATACCATAACAAGGGGTTAAGTTACCCATGACGTAACCGTCTGTTAGGGACGTCGCACACAACACATTACACACTGAGCCTCGATTAGCACCCTGGGCCCTACCTGGTCACCCATTTCAAAATCATAGTACTTTTGAGATCACAATGGCCTTACCTGGTCACCATTTGATCACTGGGCCCTACCTGGTCACCCATTTCAGATTTTCACAACACACACCCTCTCCACACATTACCTGATTTCCATTAACTTAACAACGTCTATCAGTTCTCTCATCGGAAACCACCCCGGGAACCTATTTGTCCAATCTATCAATACAACAGCATTTCACACAGTTCAACATTTTTCGAAATATGCTCACAGGCTATAACAACAATTAAATCACGATAATAACAAATCACGCAACAAGGCTAAACACGCGAATAATTTATCATACGTTAAATTTAATCATGCGATTCAATAACCCGAATAAACATACTAACATGCTAAAAATATTTAACCTTGAGATAACACAAATCATGCGATTAAAACAAACTATGTGGTTCTTGTTATATTCTCTTTTCTTTTCCAAACTAAAGTCTACCTTTACTCTTAATCATCTCGGAGAGTTAACGGTATTGGATAAATACATTATTGCAATAAATCTAGGATCGAACCGGAAACTATTTAACGTTGGGGCTTATAATCTTAGGTTCTAATACACTAGGGTTAGATTTATAAGCTAAACAAACTTGAGGTACCAAACTGTAATTTTTCTAAAACTAATTTAAACTTTTCGATTTTCCAGTGCCTGTTTTCAACGGAAACAGTGGGCTCCCGCCGGACTTCGACCGGCGACGTCGGATTCAAATAATATCGTACTGTAACGCTAAAATCATAGTAGAAACACGACATATACTTAGGGAGGTGAGTTCCGAACTACCTCTCATCCGGCGAAACGGTTTACGGAGATTCGGTGGCGGGTCGGAGCGGCGGTGGAGCTCGGGTGAGCACGGCAGTGGAGATGGCTCCAGTGGTGGTGGTACCCGGTGGTTATGGAGGTGTACCGTGGTGAGCTCAAAAATCGGTGGCGATGGAGGTACACGGTGGTGATGGCTGCGGTGTTGGAGGTTTCGGGGCGGGAACGGGCTATTTTTGGGGCTGTTTGGGACTGGCTTTGGGAGTAAATTTTCCGGGCCATTTCGGAGCCGATCCGAGGTGGCTATGGGGCTGCTTCGGAGCTAGTTTCTGGACTGAAACGGGGCTGGTTTTGTGACTGGTTCGGTGGTGGTTAATGGGTGTTTGAATGGTGGAATGATGGATGAAGATGGTAGCTCCGGCGGTGGGGTGAGGAAGAAGAGTTACGGTGGTGATGAAGGAAATGGAGTGGAGAAGAAGTTCAATGGTGAGGTGGCTCGATTTGCTCACGGCAGTGTCTCTCTCTCTCTCTCTCTCTCTCTCTCTCTCTCTCTCTGCCGAATGGGGAAGGGAGTTGGCTGGGGAAAATAAAATGGAATGGGTTGGTTTTGCATGGGGGATAATAACCCAAAAACAAAGTTGTGTTGTCGAATTTTGATTGGAGTATGAGGAAATTATCATTGTTTTTTTCTTTTTTATTGGTTTCAGCCGAAAGTATGAAATGGAAAAGGAGGAGAAATGTGTTTGGGTTGGAAAAATGATATGGTGCAACACATGCACACACTAGGAAAATTTCTCGCTGGATACGCGCACGCACAATCGATTATAGAAATAAAATTGGTGTGACGATATAAATAATTTTTTTTTTACATTAAATAAACTAATGAGCAAAAATAATATTTTTGTTTTGATAATAATAATTTTTTTTTTTTATGAAAAATATCAAGTCTTTACAACCTATCCCCCTTAAAACAATTTCGTCCTCGAAATTAAGATATACCTTCGATTTGAAAATGCGGCGGATAGTTGGCTTCCATTGCGTCCTCGCGATCCCAAGTTGATTCCTCCAGTCTTCGGCGTCTCCATAGGACTTTGACTAAATTGATTGTTCGTCCTCGGGTAACTTTTCTCAATGATCTTGAATTTCCATCGGTTGTTCTTGAAAAGTCGTATCCTCGTTCAGGTTTGACTTCCTCCCAGTTGAACACGTGGGTAGGGATGGGCCATGTATTTCAATGTAGCGAGGCGATAGCTTCCCTTTCTTGCCAAATCGGATGATTCCATGGCGCGGCTTGATTTTCAAGAACACATGATCTCCCACATTAAACGTCAAAGGCCTTACTCTCTGGTCCGCATAACTCCTTTGTCTGTTCTGCGTGGTCAAAAGTCGCTCCCTGATCACCTTTACCTTCTCGGTAGTTTCTCGAACTAGCTTAGGTCCTAACAGGGCGTCTTCTCTAACCTCGGTCCAATAGATGCGCGATCGGCATGGTCATTCGTACAGTGCTTCATAAGGGGACATCTCGATGCTAGCTTGGTAACTGTTATAGGCAAACTCCACCAGCGATAGGTTCTCTCCCAACTTCCTTTAAAATCCAACCCACAAGCTCGAAGCATGCCTTCTAGGGTTTGAATCGTCCTCTCAAATCATCCATCAATTTGAGGGTGAAAAACTGTGCTTAGGCGGATACCTGTTCCCAGTGCTTTCTGCAGGCTTCCCCAAAAGTTAGAGGTGAAGCAGGGATCTCGATCAGAAACTCTAGATGCCGGCACTCCATGCAATCGAATAATCTCGTTAATGTAGAGCCTGCTGTAAGATTCTCTACCTCATAGATTGTGGATGACACTTTTCTCCAAAAGGAATGAGAAGATTACAAAAATGTTCAAAAGGTTTCAATATGAGCCAAATGTTCAAAGGTCATAGCACTAAGTAGAAAGTATGAACAGTTCCTCTTCCACGAATTGAGGATTAGGTTTGAGTTGGACTTAGACTTGGAACATGAGGACAATGAGGATTAAGTTAACTGAAGTCAAACTCAATGATGCTTTGGAATTGGAGGATTTCATCGTTGGAATAGTGTTGATGAAAGTTTAATATATGAATGAAACACACGAACGCTTGGCTTTCAATCATTGCAATGAAATAAACAAGGGTTCTTATAAGATCTACCGCGATAGGTTCTGAAAAGATTACGAGGTCCAACAATGAAATCGAACTAGATATTTGTTTTGCACCGCATCGGCCAAACATGTTTCAAAACAAGCATCTAACTATGGTGGGTTAAAAGAAGGAAAAATAATAATGAGTACAAGCAAAAAATAACGACGACTTTTGGGTCCATTCTTAGAATAGAACAAGTAAATGATGAAATGATGATTGAATCTTATAATCAGCTCAAGACAGGGTACATAGCCCAAAGAATGTGAAGCATACAACAATATGTTTATTCAAGGACATGGACAACTCCAACATTAAAAATCAAACTAGGTTTGCGAATTAGAGTTTTGAAAGGTCAAAGACATATCTTGATGGGCTTTCAAAAGAATTGAAAGTTGTGAAGTATCCCTACATGACAAGTGACGAGAATTACTTAAAATTGCTGATAGTATATTGGCCAAATTAGAGGAGGATTGCTCTAAGCATGTAGTATGCGATAGATCGGGAAGGATAGACTCATAATTGAGTGAACAGTTGACTTCACAATCAAATCTTGTCAAATTAAGAAAGGTTGGAACAAGATGATCTTTAGGAATAACAAACTCACAAAAACAAACAAAAAAAAATGTTACAGGAATTTGGTGTTTGGAATTCACAAGGAGTTGAACGATTTGAGATTGAGTTGAATTCATAATTCTAACAATGAAAGTCACAATGTAGGTGATTGTAAAACGAGTAAAGAGAGATAAAAAAAAATAGTGAGTGGTTATCAATTGGCTGAAGTAAAGTTTATATGAACAATTGGCAAAAGCACTTCTATCCCCCTTAAAAAAAATAGAACCTCCTTGCAAGAGAATGGTTGCCGCTTTCTCGATTATTCCTGACCTTGAACTCTTCTTGATCTATTTGAACTATGATGGTGCCGTCGTTGAATTCAGTTTGCATAGTATGTAGCCGAGTGATGATTGTGAATCTCTAACAGTATCATGCCTTAATTTGTTGATCTACTATTTTAAGGGGTCTATGACGCTTGAGGTTCGGTGTCGAAATAGTCTATGTGGCAATCGCTTGTAGAAGTTGCATGACCTCCATGTTACTCGGTATCACATTGGACTTCGCGTTGCGTTGACAATGAGGTTGACGTAAGCATGTTGATGACGTGGGCGACATTGACGTTGGCATTAGCGTTCATGTGAAGTTACGGTTGAGGTGTTTCTAATTACGGATTAATGGCAAGGATTTTGAAGTTGCAAGAATGAAAGAAATTTTAAAATTTTAATCTACAATGGCATGCAACGTTCCTTTTCTCTTTATTTTTATTTTTATTTTAAAAAAATTGAAAAAAAACCAATGGAAGTACTAATGTAGAAAGTACCACATATCTCTACAGAAAGTGCACATGACTAGACATGTTCTCTCACTACAGTTAGCCCTAACTACTAGTCATACATGCAAGACTTAAGTTTTCTCACGGTACGTTCACACAATAACCCTGCCCTTTCCAACTTATCTCTGATTGTAGCCTAGACGAGGAAGCAAAAATATCTTTCAACAGATACTTAATTTCCTAGGTAGTCTCTTCGATGGCCTCTATCTCTTCTTGCACGATTGTCAAGGTCTATCACTTCGTCTTCGAACGAAAATTTTTTTTACCGCGTTGATCAACATACATATACAATAGGAGCGAGTTCTTCTATCTCTTTCTTGGAGTCGTTTACTTCAATAATTTGACGGAGTTGCTTCGGGCGACAAAACATATTTATATGCGAATCTTATAATAAAATAAAATATTGCATAGTAGCTAAGACAATAGATAGATTAAACGCATAACTACCCTGGATAACACTCTTGGAAAGTGATCTACCCAATCTACCCCAAGGCCGAGGGTTTGAACCTAAAGCTCTGATACCATTTGTAACGCCCCGAAAATTCGAAGACATTAATAAAATATTTAAAAAGATTATTTTCACAAAAGAAATTCATAAATTGACTACGTCACCAATTTAAAGGCATTTGTCATTATATTACAATTGTTTCGAATAGATCAAAATACTACAATTTCCAAATAAACTTAGAAGCTTCCAAAATAATGTCAACTTAAATTAATCAGAGCGACTATGCGCACGGAAACCAAGGTTTTCAGCTTCTTCCTCAATAGGATTGAACTCGATCTAATCGTACGACACTTTCGTTCCGTCTTCGATACCTGGCGTTCGAGTTACCAGGGCAACATAGTACCGTGAGCGATGACGCTCAGTAGCCAAAACTCACCCGAACCCATAACTTACAAGCAATAAGAATATAATTGACACGCATTAAAATAACATAAAAAGAGAACAATCAACTTTTCTTTCATTACTATCCTTTAACTTAAGTGAATTCTAGGAATCTTCTCCATAAGATCCTTTCCTCCCATACCACTAACTCCACCCGTTTCATGGGACAACCCACCTCTTGCTTGTCCTGCACCGGGGTCTTAAGCAAATATGTTTCACTCAGACCATAACAAGGGGTTAAGTTACCCATGACGTAACCGTCTGTTAGGGACGTCGCACACAACACATTACACACTGGGCCTCGATTAGCACCCTGGGCCCTACCTGGTCACCCATTTCAAAATCATAGTACTTTTCAGATCACAATGGCCCTACCTGGTCACCATTTGATCACTGGGCCCTACCTGGTCACCCATTTCAGATTTTCACAACACACACCCTCTCCACACATTACCTGATTTCCATTAACTTAACAACATCTATCAGTTCTCTCATCGTAAACCACCCCAGGAACCTATTTGTCCAATCTATCAATACAACAGCATTTCACACAGTTCAACATTTTTCGAAATATGCTCACAGGCTATAACAACAATTAAATCATGATAATAACAAATCACGCAACAAGGCTAAACACGCGAATAATTTATCATACGTTAAATTTAATCATGCGATTCAATAACCCGAATAAACATACTAACATGCTAAAAATATTTAACCTTGAGATAACACAAATCATGCAATTAAAACAAACTATGTGGTTCTTGTTATATTCTCTTTTCTTTTCCAAACTAAAGTCTACCTTTACTCTTAATCATCTCGGAGAGTTAACGGTATTAGATAAATACATTATTGCAATAAATCTAGGATCGAACCGGAAACTATTTAACGTTGGGGCTTATAATCTTAGGTTCTAATACACTAGGGTTAGATTTATAAGCTAAACAAACTTGAGGTACCAAACTGTAATTTTTCTAAAACTAATTTAAACTTTTCGATTTTCCAATGCCTGTTTTCAACGGAAACAGTGGGCTCCCGCCGGACTTCGACCGGCGACGTCGGATTCAAATAATATCGTACTGTAACGCTAAAATCATAGTAGAAACACGACATATACTTAGGGAGGTGAGTTCCGAACTACCTCTCGTCCGGCGAAACGGTTTACGGAGATTCGGTGGCGGGTCGGAGCGGCGGTGGAGCTCGGGTGAGCACGGCAGTGGAGATGGCTCCAGTGGTGGTGATGGCCAGCTGGTGGTGGTACCCGGTGGTTATGGAGGTGTACCGTGGTGAGCTCGGAAATCGGTGGCGATGGAGGTACATGGTGGTGATGGCTGCGGTGTTGGAGGTTTCGGGGCGGGAACGGGCTATTTTTGGGGCTGTTTGGGACTGGCTTTGGGAGTAAATTTTCCGGGCCGTTTCGGAGCCGATCCGAGGTGGCTATGGGGCTGCTTCGGAGCTAGTTTCTGGACTGAAACGGGGCTGGTTTTGTGACTGGTTCGGTGGTGGTTAATGGGTGTTTGAATGGTGGAATGATGGATGAAGATGGTAGCTCCGGCGGTGGGGTGAGGAAGAAGAGTTACGGTGGTGATGAAGGAAATGGAGTGGAGAAGAAGTTCAATGGTGAGGTGGCTCGATTTGCTCACGGCAGTGGCTTCTCTCTCTCTCTCTCTCTCTCTCTCTCTCTCTCTGCCGAATGGGGAAGGGAGTTGGCTGGGGAAAATAAAATGGAATGGGTTGGTTTTGCATGGGGGATAATAACCCAAAAACAAAGTTGTGTTGTCGAATTTTGATTGGAGGATGAGGAAATTATCATTGTTTTTTTTTTTATTGGTTTCAGCCGAAAGTATGAAATGGAAAAGGAGGAGAAATGTGTTTGGGTTGGAAAAATGATATGGTGCAACACATGCACACACTAGGAAAATTTCTCTCCGGATACGCGCACGCATAATCGATTATAGAAATAAAATTGGTGTGACGGTATAAATAATTTTTTTTTTACATTAAATAAACTAATGAGCAAAAATAATATTTTTGTTTTGATAATAATAAATTTTTTATTTTATGAAAAATATCGGGTCTTTACAATACCTTCCGACCTTTCAACTTCGCTCTCTAGAATCCTTGAGTTCTTACTTTGTTCTTCCTTGTTCTTAGTGTTCTTGAGTTTTTCTTGAAGTTATTCAAGAAACTCATCCAAGACCGCCACTAAACCACCACTCGACCACTCTTTCGATCCAAAAAGTTAGGAAGTGTAGTCAAGAACTAGTTTCGAGAAAAATCCTCTCTTTCGAAACTACCGGAAGCTCACCATAGAAAGTCACTCCGTTCGATCGCCGACTTACCTTCCGTAGCCGCCCTACCACCAAGAAGAATGGTAGAATATCTCTACTTACTTACCCTAAGTATACATAAAGTTTTCCGTATCCGTTATGTTCTAAATACATTGTATGATGCTTGTATGTTAGGAGTGCATTTGAATTTGAAAAGTGATTATCTTAAAGTTTTGAAAAGGAAGGGGAGTATGTTGAACAAATCAACTTTATTTTCCAGAAAAATATATGTTGTTTTGAACTTTCCAAAAAGGAAAAAGTACGAGATTTGAAAGATAATAATTTAACGCTCGATTGTAAGTATTCGTATTTTGATCTTAGGAATGGCTATAAGAATGCACACACGTTTGCTAGGTTTTCTTGCATTACTTGTGGTTGTGTAACAAAGCATAAGTGATTTTCACTCCAAAGGCGTCTGTACATGTGTTGTTATGCTTTAAGTGATATTTTGAGCATGAGTAGTATTATAGAGTGGGATGATCTTGCTAGTTTAGTTTCAAGATTATAATTAATGATTTATGATTACGTATGTGAAAAGTTATAACGCCCCTAATTTTGGGAACGTTAAATAGACATTTTTTATTGAAAACTTAAATAGAGTCTGGCTCATTATTACATCATAACTCTCACAAGAGTACTTTTATTACACAAGAAAGGGAAACTAAGGTTCCTAACTACAGCTCCTGTAACGCCCCAAATTTTGGAAACATTGAATAGACATTTTTATTGAAAACTTAAGTAGAGTCATGCTCATTATTACATCATAATCTCTTATAAGAGTACTTTCATTACACAAGGGAGGGAAAAACTAGGGTTCCTAGCTATAGCTCTGCATGCTCCTCCATCCTAGCCAGCTCTTCCGCTTTGAAGGCCTCCAAGGTGTACAACTCACCCTGATCATCTACAAGGTTTGACACATTATACCAGCGTTGTCACCAGTATAATATGTCAGGATCACCAGAGGTAACACCATAAGCTATAGGAGCTCAATAGAATAATCCATACCCACTAACCCATAACTTACAAACAATAGATCGTAATGTTAACGGTTTTCCACATTGTGCATGTATACTTAACAAATCAGTGAACAATGGCACATCCGCATTCGTTTATCTAGTAACATTGGTGTCCATGATTTTTGTGTTTCTCCTATGCGACTCATCGTAGACCGTGTCACCTTTTTCTTTTACCAAATCAACATTTCCAAAATCTTTTTTTAACACACTCAACCTTGGTTCTGCCTCTCCGGGTTCCCGAGTATCCTCACAATGGTCCCGCCACTTCGGGTTCCCATTGGCACACAATTGCATTGGTTCCTCTCTGCGGATACCAAGCTACACACCCAACCTCGGTTCTGCCGCTCCGGGTTCCCGAGTATCCTCACAATGGTTCCGCTGCTCTGGATTCCTATTGGCACACACACACACGAGCTACTCACATTGGGCTACCACATCCGGCCACAATGTAGTTTCAAAAATATTTTATTTCTAGAAGCACGTTTTTCCATTAACCACACCTAGGTACCATGTTGCTACTTTCTTGATTTCCTTGTCTCGTTTTCATGCAATGAATCTGCGGTAGAACTTTCTACTTACGAAATCATAATTCATTTATTGAAATCTTTAAACTAAACTAGTAAGATCATCCAACTCTATATTACTTTATCATGCTCAAGTCACAAACTGAAAGCATAACGCCACAAGTAAGGATGCCCTTGGAGTGGAGACCACTTATGCTTTATCACACAACCACAAGTAATGCAAGAAATCATAGTAAACATGTATACATTCTCATAACCATTCTAAAGCTCAAAATACAAACACTTACAATTAAGCATTAAATTATTATCTTTCGGAACTCGTTCTTTCTTTCTTTTTGGAAAGTTTAGAACAACATATGTTTTTCCGAAAAATAAAGTCGATATTCAACATACTCCCCTTCCTTTTCATCTTTTTAGGAAAAACATCTTTCAAGTTTCTGATACATTTCTCAACATACAAGCATCATACATTTATATTTAGAGTTTAACAGATAAGGAGATTTTAACGTATACTTAGAGTAAGTAAGTAGAGATATTCTACTTTCCAACATATGGTTCTATGCTATACGTCGAGTTAAGGACAAGGGATTCTACTTTCCAACATTCAATTCTATGCTATACTTGGAGTTAGTGAGCAAGGGATTCTACTTGTACTTAGAGATAGAGGATAACAAGATTCTACATGATCATACAACTTTTATACTTAGAATTAGTGAGTAAGGGAAAATCTACCGTTCTTCTTGACGGTAGGACAGCTACGGAGAATGAGTTGACGATCGGGCGGAGTGACTTCCTACGGTAACCTTCCAGTAGCTTCGAAAGAGAAAGGTTTCTCTTGAAACTAGATCGTGAGTAAACTACTAAACTTTTTTTGGATCGAGAGGGTGGTCGAGTGGTTTGAAGAACTTGGAAAGAACTCAAGAACAAGGAAGAATAAGCAAGAAACAAGTAAGAACACTATATTTTCTAGAGAAAGAAGTTGCTAGGTGAACGTGTGAGTTGAATGGCAAGGATGGGGTGCTATTTATAGCCAAAGTTTGGGCTCTCTTTCTCTCCATATGGCCGGCCCCCTCTCTCTCTCTCCTTTCCCATGGATTTTGTTCCATTGTTTGGTCACATCAAGCCTTTAAGCATGTCATGTCTTGTCATCCAAGTTTAGGTTCAAAATCTAGGTCATCATGAAGGGTTTTTGACTAGTCTTGTCCTAGGTTGATGTTGCTTGCAAGAAAGAAAATAATAATGGCTAGGATTGTGTTCAAAAATGCCCATAATTGGGTTGTCAAATAGGCGTAAGGCTAAAAGGTGACTTGTGAGAGTGAACAAAGTCACATGCACACACCACACTCACTCCCTCCCTCTCTCGGCCTCCCCTCTCTCTCCCTCTCAGATTTCTCTCTCTCTCTCTCTCTCTCTCTCTCTCTCTCTAGTTCAACGTGTGTGTATATATATATATATCCTTACGTGTATGAACATAAGTACACCTAAAGTACTATGTAGTCCTAATAGGTCTATGGAAGAGGAGATGATTGTGCTAAGGCTTTCAATGACAAGAACATTGTCTCATGGGTAATATTTTCCTAGAAAAGTGCATATAAGGTTATATAGGCATGTTTGTCTTAGGCTATGAAGGCATGTTTGTCTTAGGCTATGAGGTATAACTGCATATATATAAGCATATATGTACTTGGTGAATCTAAGAAAGTAACTTTGGTGGGCAATTTCGGTATAGGGCTATAATTCTTAGGGTTGCATGCATGTAAGGCTAATTCCACTTCTTTTGGAAGCAAAATGATGGCTTCTTTGGCCCATGATTTTGTATTGTCAAATCAAGGCTTCATTGGCAACCTAAATGTTACTAACCAATGGTCAAAAATTTCCCTAGCATTTACGGACCAAAGGGTAAAGGAATATTGGGGATAATTAAGGTTTGACATGGCTTGTTATGGGAATAAAATGATTACTTCTTTTGGTATGACTAGTCTTGTCAAGCATATACATTCATTGGCAAGTCTATTACCCAATGGGTAATATTTTCCCTAACATTTATTGTCCTATGGACAAAAGAATATTGGTGATAATTAAGGTTTGAAATGACTAATCATGGGAATCTATTGTCCAAGAGATAATATTTTCCTTAACATTTATTGTCCAATGGATAAAGGAATATTAGGGTTTGAAATGACTTAACAAGGGAATAAAATGATTCTTACATAGGGTTCAAGGGTTTAATTTGGGTTTGGAGGAGTTCATAAGACTCAAAGATGGTCAAAAAGATCTATCTAGGGTTAGGGAAGTGTAACTAGTAGAAATGGTAGTCTGGTTCATCCAACTAATCGGTTAGAATCCACTCCATTTGCCAATTAGGGTTTCTAGTCAAGAAATAAAATTTTTAAGGACTAAAATCTAATTATGACGGGGTATTAAAAATTAAAAATGAATTTTAAAACAATCCAAGTAATTAAAATAAAATTCAATTATTTAACGAAATTTTTATTTACCAAAAATCAAGGTCGTTACAACCTATCCCCATTAAAATAATTTCGTCCTCGAAATTAGGTGTACGCTTGGATTCGAACAAGTGGGGATAATTTGCTCTCATGGTTTCCTCCCTCCCACGTGGTCTCTTTGGATCCACAGTGCTTCCACAGAATTCGCACTAGTTTGGTCGTCTTGTTTCGGATTATCTTCTCACTTTGGTCCTGAATCTCTATTGGTTCTTCTTCGTATGTCGCGTCTTTGCTAATGGTGATGTCTTCCTAGTATCTACATTGTCCTCTCCATTTGTCCATCTGACTGTGATTGGAAGGCCGTACTAAGCCTTATGTCTATTCCCAATGCCTTCTGTAATCCTTTTTAGAAGTGTGACACAAAACATGGGTCTCTGTCAGACACTATTGAGATAGGTACTCCATGCATTCTATTCATTGACGCTACCTTATCACTTGCTTAGCAAGACGAGGTTGAGGTTGCTTCAGCCGTCGAACAATTTGCCTCATTGTAGGCATTTTGTCACGCCCCGCCCCGCCCCGCAAACGGCACCCAAAGTGGGCCCGAATCTGCACGACCACGTGGCATTCCATACAGGAAAACAAACCACACCTCACCAACGAAAGACTTATCACCTTAACATAAAATGAGTCAACGTGACAACCAATCAACTACAATCTCAATTTACAACACTTTAGAAAATTTCATATTTCAACATGTCCACCGACAACTTAATTACAACTTAAATAGAACAACTTCTTCCTCAACTACCTACAACAAGCTCGACCATCCACAACATCCAAGGCTAGCCCAAACACTCCTCAACACGATGACCGGTAGTGGACCCACTCTAAGCAACCTGCTACCTGGCAGACCAAAAAGGAAAGCCAGAGAGTGTAAGATATAGAAACGCTCAATATAATACCACAATATCCGAAGGAATATCAACAAAAATATACATCACCAGTGTAACTGAAATACTCGAATGTATACAATAGTTATAACTAATTTGCCCACTCAACTGTGCAGTAACATATGATGCACAGTAACATGAATATAATCACATCACATGCAGTGACACATCTACCACATCGCATGTACCCAAGACAAGGTGACCCACATACCATGCTCCCATCCACCGACAATTAGCCGGCATGGCATACGACATGGTATGCCTCACACTCTAACCTTCGGCAGTTCAAACAACACCCATCAGCATGCATATTCATTAAACACACATATCACAATCAAATCTCGTGTCTCACACACCATGCTCCCAACCATCGTCCATTGAACGATATGGCTTATGACATGGTGTGCCTCACACGCACACATTAACAACATATCAAAAGCTAAACATCAATAGCATGATATACCCACTCACTACAACAATATCCCATTAAAGATAACCATATCAAAAGCTAACTACAATTAGCAAGATATATACTCACCACCACAGCAATATTATATGGAGAAAAACCATATCAAACACACTCACCTTTGCATCGACCAAGATACGCCAAACTTACGATTTCGGCACCTCCTATCTGACCAGCTCATTACCTAGTCACAGGCTAACTCTTATTAGCATACAAATCCCTTCGAATGTTTAAGTAAATATATGATACACCCCATAATATATTTACCATGCCAACAAGGCCACCAACACCCGTAAACCATTTAACAATCAATTAATACCAAATTATAAAACCAATAAGGTATTAGACGATACCCAACAATTACAAATATGTCCATCTTAAGGCTTAGAAGTGCCCCCAACCAAACGTAAGAGTATAAATATGACATAACTCTTAAAATCGGTTTGAAAACCATGACCATCCTGTCGTATTCCGACCATAACTTCTTATTAGTTTAGAACCAGGTCATGAGACCACCACCATTAGAAAGTACACCTCCATTACATGAATTTTGGTATAAAATTTGCCCAACATAGAGTCCGGACGATAAAGTTATGCTTGTCCGAAGTTACACACACCACTGCCCAAAATTGCAGATTTTGCTCATCTATCAACTTCAAATCAAAAACTGATTTAACCAAGTACAAACTAAGACACAACCCCTACATATTCCGAAAGGTATACAAGTCTATATTCAGAATCAAAAACCCGTGTGCAAACTCGATACTCAACCTAAGAGATATGACCATTTTCTCAAAATGTGTCAGTGCAGCAAATACAAAACTCAATAGGGACATACAAACTTGTAAAATCTGCCAACACTAGACCATACAACAAAATGATCTAAAATTTGGTAGAGATCATAACAACATATCAAAGTTAATCCCTGATTTTTCCCAGATTTTTTACAATAAAGAAACCTAGTCAAATTCACTCCCAAACTCCAAAATTCTGTGCAGCGAAGCACAATTTCCAGCAGAACAGTCTGTGTTCGAAAATTCATTTAAAATCGAATACTCAATACTTTTTAGTAATTCAAATGCCAAAACATCACCAACTTAGCAATCTATCAGAATCATAAGGACCCATAACCAAGAGGGTCGTTTAACTATAAAAAAACTTGATGCATAACATAGATCTGTAAGCTGTTTGCACAAAACCAGCAATCCGACCACAGCTTGGTTTATGATTTTTATCTTTTTCCCCACTTCTTAGAAAATTCTGAAACTTTAACACGATACAACAGACACACTAATGAACCTTCAGTAAAAATACTAGAAAATAACAAGCTTTCTAGGTACCTTGAATAATTTCATGAAGAACAGCTCTGCACCTATTTTCTTCTTCTTCTTTCTCTTCTCCTCTTCTCATTCGTCTCTCTCTCTCTCTCTCTCTCTCTCTCTCTCTCTCTCTCTCTCTCTCTCTCTCTCTAGTGTCGGCAGAAATGAAGGGAAAGGAAAAAATATCTGTATAAATCCCCTCTAGAGAAATTATAAGGTGTACCCACACCACACCTCCACTTATGCAACCACCCAAAACACACACACGACCCTCAAACTTCGAATGCATGCAATCTAATCTCGAATGATATAAATCAAATGAAAAGTGAATTAAATATTCTAAATATTCGAAACAGGTATTACACATTTGATAGAGTTTCCACTGTAAAAGCCAACGCGAAACTTCTACTAAATCATCATGTGGACCCGTATCCCACAAACGTTTCCTTAGCACGTCCCTTCTTTCTTCTTCACGAATAGTGTAGGCGCTCCCCCTGGTGACGTATTTGGCCTGATAAACCCTTTGTCCAACGACTCTTGCAATTGGGTCTTGAGCTTCTTTAGTTTCGCAGGGACCATTTGGTGCTGTCCCCGGTTCGAGTTCTATAGAGAAGTCTATCTCTCTCTTGGGTGGTAAGCTAGGAAGTTCTTCAGAAAAACATCGGCGTACTCGCACACGATGTGTGGTAATCCCACTTCCATCCTATTGGCTTCTCCTAACTGGAGGCTAGCTAGCCATCCAAACCGTTGATTCCGCCACCTGGATCTCCTCATCATCGAGCCCACCGTCTGTCTATCCCCCTTAAATTGGAAACGAGTCCCTTTCGGGGGTATGTGCGGTCACCATCTTTTGATGGCAGCCTATGACCACTCGATGTGCTAATAGCCAGTCTATCCCTGGTGTTTTGTCGAAACCCGCCATGTCGATCACTCTAAGATCGTAGGCCAAACGCAGGTTGGCTATTTCTAGTTCGCACTCTTTACATACTAGACTAATAGTTATACTCCCCCCCAATGGTGACGTTACTTTCATACTCGATCTTAGGGGTTCTGTTTTTAGTGCTAGTGCAGTTACGCCGGCGGCCGGCATAACTGAATGCGATGCTCTAGAATCAAACAAAGCTTGTACGCAGATACTACAATAGTAGCGTACCTTGGATCACAGCAGGATCTTGCTCTTGTTCCTCAGTCTGCAGCTCAAAGATACGCCCTCTAGTGCCTTACTGGGTTTCCATGGGCTGCTTTCCCTTGTTTTGCCCATTCTGCTGCTGTGGTGGATCTCCAGGGTTTTGCTTCACAAATCCGGCCAGTCCAGCTTGCTGAGCTTCCTTATTTCAAAAACTTCCATTCCTTCCTCCTTGAAGTTGGGGGCAGTCGCGTTTGATGTGACCCATGGCCTGACAGTTGTAGCACTAAACTGTCGCTATGTTCTGGTCGCCTCTCCATAGTTTTCCACGTTCTGGTGTAGCAGTCTTCCAAGGTTGATGGTTCCAAGACGGGATGAAGGGTTTGGTAGGGTAGGGTCCCCGGTTGTCGTTGAGTAGTTGGGTTCGGATCGGTCCACCGGTGCTATTATTTGCGTTCCTCCGCCGGGTTTTGAAGTCAGACTCCTCAGCTTCTAGCCGAAGAGCACACTTCACAACTTCGGCATATGTGGTAAAGGCTTGAGCCACCACAACTCTTCGAGCTGTTGTCAGTCCCCACTGAAACCTTCTTGCCTTCTTGTCCTCGGTTGGTTTGGTGGCTAAGGCATAACGTGACAGTTTCTCATACTTGGCTGCATACTGAGTAACAGTCATCATCCCTTGTTTTAGGTTCAGGAACTCCTGTTCCTTGGCCAGACGAAGGGGCGTGGGAAAGTACTTGTCGAGAAACAGGGTCTCAAACTCGGCGAAAGTCATGGTGGTAATGGCATGGGTTGCCTCCATCAGGTCCCACCAGTATCAGGCTTCTCCCTTCAACTGGTAAGTAGCTAGAGCCACTCAAGCTCCGTCATCGGTAATTTCCAAGGTTCTAAGGATCATTTTGACTTCGTTCAGCCATGTCTCGGCCACGATAGGGTTAGTGTCTCCGTGGAAGGTCAGGGGTCGGCATTTGCAGAACTTGTTCATCGCTCAGGTTCGAGTCATATGTCTGTCGTCGAGGTTTTGATTTTGGCAGTTAGCGTTCAGGGTGACGATGAATGCTTGCATGATTTGGGCTAGGTCGGGGTTCGTGTTAGAGGATTCTCCATTTTCGTATCCTAGTCCGCTGCGTCGGTTCACCATCTTAAATTTTGAAATGGGGTTTTAGTCTACTTAATCAAATTTTCTTTTGCAAATGGTGTATCTTTCTAGGTTAAAAGCAATTTATCATGTAGTATGCAACAATACTATTTTAATAAAAGCAAACTTTTTTATAGATAAGCCAAAAATTACAATCACAAGCATAGAGTTCTACTACAATGGCAAGTAGGGATAAGGACAAGCATGTACATAAATAGTGATCTAGGAACTTATAAGAATAAGTAGTAACTGAAATAAGCCTTTTATTGTCAACATAGGAAGAGTACAACTTAGGGAATTTTTAAACAGACGGCGGTGATCCTAATTTTTCCAACATCCTACATCCCGAAGGATTACTGTTGTTACTAGATTTATCTAAGATATGCCTAATTGGCTTCCTTAGCTTTTGGGGTCTTGCCCTCCTTGAGATTTTCTTCGCTTAACAGGTTTTCCTCCTTGGTTGCCTCATTGGTGTCCTTATCACCATTGACTTCTTCCTCCTTAACTCCAACCTCAAAGTTCTCCATCGGGGGTAAGGCACCAAAGAATTCGTAGAAGGCATATAGGATTGGGAACATTTCAGGAAACCAAGGGTCCTCTTCCACGGGAATAGGGGTATTTTGCTACACCCTCGTAAAATCTTGTTTTTCGGCGAGTGCAGCAGCAATGAAGTCAGGATTTTCCACTAGTTGAGTTGTCATAGATTCTATGGTGCTTTTGAGTTGACGAGCTTTTGCCAACAGGTGGACTAGGTGATCCAAGTGGTTCATCAACAGGGAAAAGTTTAAACCTCAATTAGGAATGTTTTAAAACATAGTTTTATTAACACACGGGTGACCTTCTAGGTTCCACATTCGCTTCTTGAGTTAAGTCATCATCCAACTGTTCGGGAATTCCCAGCTCTGTGGTACTGCCAATTTCCACACCTTGCTTCAATCCGAAGATTCTTTTTGTCAGAATCCCACCCAATTTGGGACGGTAAACTTAAATTCAATTCACATTTGTGCAAAGGTCAAACTATCTTATGGTCTACCCATTCTATAGATGGCCAAGGTTTTGAACCTAGAGCTCTGATACCAAGTTGTAGAGCCCTTAATTTTGGAAACATTAAATAGATATTTTTTATTGAAAACTTAAATAAAGTCTGGCTCATTATTACATCATAACTCTCACAAGAGTACTTTTATTACACAAGGGAGGGAAACAAAGGTTCCTAACTACAGCTCCTGTAACGCCCCTAATTTTGGAAAACGTTAAATAGACATTTTTATTGAAAACTTAAGTAGAGTCATGCTCATTATTACATCACAATCTCTCATAAGAGTACTTTCATTACACAAGGGAGGGAAAACTAGGGTTTCTTGCTATAGCTCCGCATTCTCCTCCATCCTAGCCAGCTCTTCCGCTCCGAAGGCCTCCAAGGTGTATAACTCACCCTGATCATCTACAAGGTCTGACACATTATACCAGCGTCGCCACCAGTATAATATGTCAGGGTCACTAGAGGTAACCCCATGAGCTACAGCAGCTCAATAGAATAATCCATACCCACTAACCCATAACTTACAAACAATAGATCATAATGTTAGCGGTTTTCCACATTGTGCATGTATACTTAACAAATCAGTGAACAATGACACATCCGCATTCGTTAATCTAGTAACGTTAGTGTCCATGATTTCTGTGTTTCTCCTGCGTGACTCATCGTAGATCGTGTCACCTTTTTCTTTTACCAAATCAACATTTCCAAAATCTCTTTTTAACACACCCAACCTCGGTTCCGCCGCTCTAGGTTCCCGAGTATCCTCACAATGGTTCCACCGCTCCGGATTCCCATTGGCACACAATTGCATTGGTTCCTCTCCACGGATACCAAGCTACACACCCAACCTCGGTTCCGTCGCTCCGGGTTCCCAAGTATCCTCACAATGGTTCTGCTACTCCGGGTTCCCATTGGCGCACACACACACACACTACTCACATTGGGCTATCACGTCCGGCCACAACGTAGTTTCAAAAGTATTTTATTTCTTGAAGTATGCTTTTCCATTAAACACAAATCGGTGCCATGTTTCTACTTTTTCGATTTCCGTGTCTCGTTTTCATGCAATGACTCCGTGGTAGGACTTTCTACTTACGAAATCATAATTCATTTATTGAAATCTTGAAATTAAACTAGCAAGATCATCCAACTCTATATTACTTTAACATGCTCAAGTCACAAACTGAAAGCATAACGCCACATGTATGGACACCCTTAGAGTGGATACCACTTATGCTTTATCACACAACCACAAGTAATGCAAGAAATCATAGTAAACATGTATACTTTCTCATAACCGTTCTAAAGATCAAAATACAAACACTTACAATTAAACGTTAAATTATTATCCTTCGGAACTCGTTCTTTCTTTCTTTTTGGGAAGTTTAGAACAACATATGCTTTTCCGGAAAACGAAGTCGATATATTCAACATACTCCCCTTCCTTTTCATCTTTTTAGGAAAAACATCTTTCAAGTTTCTCATACATTTGTCAACATACAAGTATCATACATTTATATTTAGAGTTTAACGGATAAGGAGATTTTAACGTATACTTAGAGTAAGTAATTAGCGATATTCTACTTTCCAACATACGGTTCTATGCTATACGTTGAGTCAAGGACAATGGATTCTATGCTATACGTGGAGTTAGTGAGCAAGGGATTCTACTTGTATTTAGAGATAGAGGATAAGAAGATTCTACATGATCATACAACTTTTATACTTAGAATTTGTGAGTAAGGGAAAATCTACAGTTCTTCTTGGCGGTAGGATGGCTACGGAGAATGAGTTGACGATTGGGCGGAGTGACTTCCGATGGTAACCTTCCGGTAGCTTCGAAAGAGAAAGGTTTCTCTCGAAACTAGATCGTGACTAAACTACTAAACTTTTTTTGGATCGAGAGGGTGGTCGAGTGGTGGTTTAGTGGCAGTCTTGGATGGGTTTCTTGAAGAACTTGGAAAGAACTCAAGAAAAAGGAAGAATAAGCAAGAAACAAGTAAGAACACTATATTTTCTAGAGAGAGAAGTTGCTAGGTGAAGGGGTGAGTTGAATGGCAAGGATGGGGTGCTATTTATAGCCAAAGTTTGGGCTCTCTTTCCCTCCATATGGCCGGCCCCCTCTCTCTCTCCTTTCCCATGGATTTTGTTCCATTTGGTGAAATCAAGCCTTTAAACATGTCACGTCTTGTCATCCAATTTTAGGTTCAAAATCTAGGTCATCATGATGGGTTTTTGACTAGTCTTGTGCTAGGTTGATGTTGCTTGCAAGAAAGAACATAATAATGGCTAGGATTGTGTTAAAAAATGCCTATAATTGGGTTGTCAAATAGGTGTAAGGCAAAAAGGTGAGTTGTGAGAGTGAACAAAGTCACATGCACACACCACTCCATCCCTCTCTCTCTCAGCCTCCCCTCTCTCTCTCCCTCTCGGCTTTCTCTCTCTCTCTTTCTCTCTCTCTCTCTCTCTCTCTCTCTCTTTCTTTCTCTCTCTCTATTTCAATGTGTGTGTGTGTGTGTGTGTATATATATATATATATATCCTTATGTGTATGAACATAAGTACACCTAAAGTACTATGTAGTCCTAATAGGTCTATGGAAGAAGAGATGATTGTGCTAAGGTTTTCAATGACAAGAACATTGTCTCATGGGTAATATTTTCCTAGAAAGTGCATATAAGGTTATATAGGCATGTTTGTCTTTGGCTATGAGGTATAACTGCCTATATATAAGCATATATGTACTTGGTGAATCCAAGAAAGTAACTTTGGTGGGCAATTTCGGTATAGGGCTCTAATTCTTAGGGTTGCATGCATGGTAAGGCTAATTCCACTTCTTTGGGAAGGAAAATGATGGCTTCTTTGGCCCATGATTTTGTATTGTCAAATCAAGGCTTCATTGGCAACATAAATGTTACTAAATAATGGTCAAAAATTTCCCTAGCATTTATGGACCAAAGGGTAAAGGAATATTGGTGATAATTAGAGTTTGACATGGCTTGTTATGGTAATAAAATGATTACTTCCTTTGGTATGACTACTCTTGTCAAGCATATACATTCATTGGCAAGTCTATTACCCAATGGTTATATTTTTCCTAACATTTATTGTCCAATAGACAAAAGAATATTTGTGATAATTAAGGTTTGAAATGACTAGTCATGGGAATCTATTGTCCAAGAGATAATATTTTCCTTAACATTTATTGTCCAATGGACAATGGATTATTAGGGTTTGAAATGACTTAACAAGGGAATAAAATGATTACTACATAGGGTTCAAGGGTTTAATTAGGGTTTGGAGGGGTTCATAAGACTCAAAGATGGTCAAAAAGGCCATCTAGAATTAGGAAAGTGTAACTAGGAGAAATGGTAGTCTGGTTCCTCCAACTAATTGGTTAGAATTCACTCCATTTGCCAATTAGGGTTTCTAGTCAGGAAATAAAATTTTTAAGGACTTAAATCTAATTATGACGGATTGTTAAAAATTAAAAATGAATTTTAAAAGCAATCCAAGTAATTAAAATAAAATTCAATTATTTAACGAAATTTTTATTTACCAAAAATCAAGGTCGTTACAACCTATCCCCCTTAAAATAATTTCGTCCTCGAAATTGGGTGTACGCTTGGATTCGAACAGGTGGGGATAATTTGCTCTCATGGTTTCCTCCCTCCCACGTGGTCTCTTTGGATCCACAGTGCTTCCACAAAACTCACACTAGTTTGGTCGTCTTGTTTCGGATTATCTGCTCACTTTTGTCTTGAATCTCTATTGGTTCTTCTTCGTATGTCACGTCTTTGCTAAGGGTGATGTCTTCCCAGTATCTACACTGTCCTCTTCATTTGTCCATCTGACCATGAGTGGAAGGCCGTACTAAGCCTTATGTCTGTTCCTAATGCCTTCTGTAATCCTTTTCAGAAGTGTGACACGAAACAAGAATCTCTGTCAGACACTATCGAGCTAGGTACTCCATGTATTCTATTCATCAACACTACCTTATCACTTGCTTAACAAGATGAGGTTGAGGTTGCTTCAGCCGTCGAACAATTTACCTCATTGTAGGCATTTGACAGAGTTTCCACTGTAAAAGCCAATGCAAAACTTCTACCAAATCATCATGTGGACCCGTATCCCACAAATGTTTCCTTAGCATGTCCCTTCTTTCTTCTTCATGAATAGTGCAGGCGCTCCCCCTGGTGACGTATTTGGCCTGATAAACCCTTTGTCCAACGACTCTTACAATTGGGTCTTGAGCTTCTTTAGTTCCGCAAGGACCATTTGGTGTTGTCCCTGGTTGGAGTTCTATAGAGAAGTCTATCTCTCTCTTGGGTGGTAAGCCAGGAAGTTCTTCAGGAAAAACATCGGCGTACTCGCACACGATGTGTGTTAATCCAACTTCCATCCTATTGGCTTCTCCCAACTGGAGGCTAGCTAGCCATCCAAACCGTTGATTCCGCCACCTAGATCTTCTCATCGTCGAGCTCACCGTCTGACTATCCCCCTTAAATTGGAAACGAGTCCCTTTCGGGGGTATCTGCGGTCACCATCTTTTGATCGCAGTCTATGACCGCTAGATGTGCTGATAGCCAGTCTATCCCTGGAGTTTCGTCGAAACCCGCCATGTCGATCACTCTAAGATCGTAGGCCAAACGCAGGTTGGCTATTTCTAGTTCGCACTCTCTACACACTAGATTAATAGTTATACTCCCCTTCAATGGTGACGTTACTTTCATACTCGTTCTTAGGGGTTCTGTTTCTAGTGTTAGTGCAGTTACACAGGCGGCAGGCATAAATAAATGCGATGCTCTAGAATCAAACAAAGCTTGCACGCAGATACTACAATAGTAGCGTACCTTGGATCACAACAAGATCCTGCTCTTGTTCCTCAGTCTGCAGCGCAAAGATACGTCTTCCAGTGCCTTGCTGGGTTCCCATGGGCTGCTTTCCCTTGTTTTGCCCATTCTGCTGCTATGGTGGGTCTACAGGGTTTTGCTTCACAAATCCGGCCTGTCTAGCTTGCTGAGCTTCCTAATTTCCAAAACTTCCATTCCTTCCTCCTTGAAGTTGGGGGTAGTCGCGTTTGATGTGACCCATGGCCTAACAGTTGTAGCACTAAACTGTCGCTATGTTCTGGCTGCCTCTCCGTAGTTTGCCACGTCCTGGTGCAGCAGTCTTCCAAGGTTGATGGTTCTGAGACGGGATGAAGGGTTTGGTAGGGTAGGGTCCCCGGTTGTCGTTGAGTAGTTGGGTTCGGATTGGTCCACCGGTGCTATTATTTGCCTTCCTCCACCGGGTTTTGAAGTCAGACTCCTCAGCTTCTAGCCGGAGAGCACACTTCACAACTTCGGCATAGGTGGTAAAGGCTTGAGCCACCACAGCTCTTCGAGCAATTGCCAGTCCCCATTCAAACCTTCTTGCCTTTTTGTCCTCGATTGGTATGGAGGCTAAGGCATAACGGGACAGTTTCTCATACTTGGCTGCATACTGAGTAACAGTCATCATCCCTTGTTTTAGGTTCAGGAACTCCTGTTCCTTGGACAGACAAAGGGGCGTGGGAAAGTACTTGTCGAGAAATAGGGTCTCGAACTCGGCGAAGGTCATGGTGGTAATGGCATGGGTTGCCTCCATCAGGTCCCACTAGTAGCGAGCTTCTCCCTTCAACTAGTAAGTAGCTAGAGCCACTCGATCTCCATCATCGGTAATTCCCAAGGTTCTGAGGATCATTTTGACTTTGTTCAACCATGTCTCGGCCACGATAGGGTTGGTGTCTTCGTGGAAGGTCGGGGGTCGGCATTTGCAGAACTCGTTCATTGCTCGGGTTCGGGTCATAGGTCCGTCATCGACGTTTTGGTTTTGGCAGTTAGCCTTTAGGGTGATGATGAACGCTTGCATGATTTGGGCTAGGTCGGGGTTCGTGTTAGAGGATTCTTTGTTTTCGTATCCTAGTCCGCTTCTCCCTTCAACTGGTAAGTAGCTAGAGCCACTCGATCTCCATCATCGGTAATTCCCAAGGTTCTGAGGATCATTTTGACTTTGTTCAACCATGTCTCGGCCACGATAGGGTTGGTGTCTTCGTGGAAGGTCGGGGGTCGGCATTTGCAGAACTCGTTCATTGCTCGGGTTCGGGTCATAGGTCCGTCGTCGAGGTTTTGGTTTTGGCAGTTAGCCTTCAGGGTGATGATGAACGCTTGCATGATTTGGGCTAGGTCAGAGTTCGTGTTAGAGGATTCTTTGTTTTCGTATCCTAGTCCGCTACGTCGGTTCACCATCTAAAATTTTGAAAGGGGGTTTGAGTCTACTTAATCAATTTTACTTTTGCAAATGGTGTATCTTTCTAGGTTAAAAGCAATTTATCATGTAGTATGCAACAGTACTCTTTTAAGAAAAGCAAACTTTTTATAGATAAGCCAAAAAATTGCAATCATAAGCATAGAGTTCTATTACAATGGCAAGTAGGGATAAGGATAAGCGTGTACATAAATAGTGATCTAGGAACTTATAAGAATAAGTAGTAACTGAAATAAGCGTTTTATTGTCAACATAGGAAGAGTACAACTTAGGGAATTGTTAAACAGACAGCAGTGATCCTAATTTTTCCAACAACCTACATCCCGAAGGATTACAGTTGTTACTAGCTTTATCTAAGATATGCCAAATTGGCTTCCTTAGCTTTTGGGGTCTTGCCCTCCTTGAGATTCTCTTCACTTAACAGGTTTTCCTCCTTGGTTGCCTCATTGGTGTCCTTATCACCATTGAATTCTTCCTCCTTCACTCCAACCTCAAAGTTCTCCATCGGGGGTAAGGCTCCAAAGAATCCATTGAAGGCATACAGGATTGGGAATATTTCAGGAAACCAAGGGTCCTCTTCCACGGGAATAGGGGTATTTTGCTGCACCCTCATAAAATCTTGTTTTTCGGTGAGTACACCAGCAATGAAGTCAGGATTTTCCACTAGTTGAGTTGTCACAGATTCTATGGTGCTTTTGAGTTGACGAGCTTCGGCCAACAGGTCGACTAGGTGATCCAAGTGGTTAATATACAAGGAAAAATTTTAAACCTCAATTAGGAACATTTTAAGATAGAGTTTTATGAACACACGGGCGACCTTGTAGGTTCCACATTCGCTTCTTGATTTAAGTCATCATCCAATTGTTCGGGAATTTCCGGCTCGGTAGTACTGTCAATTTCCACACCTTGCTTCAATCCGATGATTGTTTTTATCAGAATCCCACCCAATTTGGGACGGTAAACTTAATTCACATTTGTGCAATGGCCAAACTCTCTTATGGTCTACCCATTCTACCCATGGCTGAGGTTTTGAACCTAGAGCTCTGATACCAAGTTGTAACACCCCTAATTTTGGAAACGTTAAATAGGCATTTTTTATTGAAAACTTAAATAGAGTCTGGCTCATTATTACATCATAACTCTTATAAGTGTACGTTTATTACACACGGGAGGGAAACTAAGGTTCCTAACTATAGCTCCTGTAGCGCCCCTAATTTTGGGAACGTCAAATAGACATTTTTATTGAAAACCTAAGTAGAGTCATGCTCATTATTACATCATAATCTCTCATAAGAGTACTTTCATTACACAAGGGTGGGAAAACTAGGGTTCTTAACTATAGCTCCGCATGCTCCTCCATCCTAGTCAGCTCTTCCGCTCCTAAGACGTCCAAGGTGAACAACTCACCCTTATCATCTACAAGGTCTGACACATTATACCAGCGTCGCCACCAGTATAATATGTCAGGGTTACCAGAGGTAACCCCATGAGCTACAGGAGCTCAATAGAATAATCCATACCCACTGACCCATAACTTACAAACATTAGATCGTAATGTTAACGGTTTTCCACATTGTGCATGTACACTTAACAAATTAGTGAACAATGACACATTCGCATTCGTTAATCTAGTAACATTGGTGTCCATGAATTCTGTGTTTCTCCTACGCGACTCATCGTAGACCGTGTCACCTTTTTCTTTTACCAAATCAACATTTTCAAAATCTCTTTAACACACCCAACCTCAGTTCCGCCGCTCCAGGATCCCGAGTATCCTCAAAATGGTTCCGCCGCTCTGGGTTCCCATTGGCACACACACACACACGCTACTCACATTGGGCTACCACGTCTGGCCACAATGTAGTTTCAAAAATATTTTGACTCTCGAAGCACATTTTTCCTTTAACCACACCTAGGTGCCATGTTTCTACATTCTTGATTTCTGTGTCTTACTTTCATGCAATGACTCCGCAATAGGACTTTTGACTTACTAAATCATAATTCATATATTGAAATCTTGAAACTAAACTAGCAAGATCATCCAACTCTATATTACTTTAACATGCTCAAGTCACAAACTGAAAACATATTGCCACATGTACGGATGCCCTTGGAGTGGAGACCACTTATGCTTTATCACACAACTACAAGTAATGCAAGAAATCATAGTAAACATGTATACGTTCTCATAACCATTCTAAAGATCAAAATACAAATACTTACAATCAAACATTAAATTATTATCTTTCCGAACTTGTTCTTTCTTTTTTGGAAGTTTATAACAACATATGTTTTTCAGGAAAATAAAGTAGATATATTCAACATACTCCCCTTCCTTTTCATCTTTTTAGGAAAAACAACTTTCAAGTTTCTCATACATTTCTCAACATACAAGCATCATACATTTATATTTAGAGTTTAACGGATAAGGAGATTTTAACGTATACTTAGAGTAAGTAAGTAGAGATATTCTACTTTCCAACATACGGTTCTATGCTATACATCGAGTTAAGGACAAGGGATTCTACTTTCCAACATTCGATTCTATGCTATACGTGGACTTAGTGAGCAAGGGATTCTACTTGTACTTAGAGATAGAGAATAAGAAGATTCTACATGAGCATACAACTTTTATGCTTAGAATTAGTGAGTAAGGGAAAATCTACTGTTCTTCTTGGCGGTAGGACGGCTACGGAGAATGAGTTGATGATCTGGCGGAGTGACTTCCTACGGTAACCTTCCGGTAGCTTCGAAAGAGAAAGGTTTCTCTCGAAACTAGATCGTGACTAAACTACTGAACTTTTTTTGGATCGAGAGGGTGGTCGAGTGGTGGTTTAGTGGCGGCCCTGGATGGGTACCTTGAAGAACTTGGAAAGAACTCAAGAACAAGGAAGAATAAGCAAGAAACAAGTACGAACACTATATTTTCTAGAGAGAAAAGTTTCTAGGTGAAGGTGTGAGTTGAATGGCAAGGATGGGGTGCTATTTATAGCCAAAGTTTGGGCTCTCTTTCCCTCCATATGGCCGCGCCCCCCCCCCCCCCCCCTCCCCCCCTCTCTCTCCTTTCCCATGGATTTTGTTCCATTGTTTCGTCAAATCAAGCCTTTAATCATGTCATGTCTTGTCATCCAATTTTAGGTTCAACATCTAGGTCATCATGAAGGGTTTTTAACTAGTCTTGTCCTAGGTTGATGTTGCTTGCAAGAAAGAACATAATAATGGCTAGGATTGTGTTAAAAAATACCCATAATTGGGTTGTCAAATAGGCGTAAGGCTAAAAGGTGACTTGTGAGAGTGAACAAAGTCACATGCACACACCACACTCCCTCCCTCCCTCTCTCAGCCTCCCCTCTCTCTCTCCCTCTCGGCTTTTTCTCTCTCTCTCTTTTTCTCTTTCTCACTCTCTAGTTCAATGTGTGTGTATATATACATATACATATATATATATATATCCTTATGTGTATGAACATAAGTACACCTAAAGTACTATGTAGTCCTAACAGGTCTTTGGAAGAGAAGATGATTGTGCTAAGACTTTCAATGACAAGAACATTGTCTCATGGGTAATATTTTCCTAGAAAGTGCATATAAGGTTACATAGGCATGTTTGTCTTAGGCTATGTGGTATAAATGCCTATATATGAGCATATATGTACTTGGTGAATCTAAGAAAGTAACTTTGGTGGGCAATTTTGGTATAGGGCTCTAATTCTTAAGGTTGGATGCATGGTACGGCTAATTCCACTTCTTTTGGAAGCAAAATGATGGCTTCTTTGGCCTATGATTTTGTACTGTCAAATCAAGGCTTCATTGGCAACTTAAATGTTATTAACCAATGGTCAAAAATTTCCCTAGCATTTATGGAGCAAAAGGTAAATGAATATTGGTGATAATTAGGGTTTGACATGGCTTGTTATGGGAATAAAATGATTACTTCCTTTGTTATGACTAGTCTTGTCAAGCATACACATTCATTGGCAAGTCTATTACCCAATGGGTAGTATTTTCCCTAACATTTATCGTCCAATGGAAAAAAGAATATTAGTGATAATTAATGTTTGAAATGACTAGTCATGGGAATCTATTGTCCAAGAGATAATATTTTCCCTAACATTTATTGTCCAAATGGACAAAGGAATATTAGGGTTTGAAATGACTTAACAAGGGAATAAAATGATTACTACATAGGGTTCAAGGGTTTAATTGGGGTTTTGAGGGGTTCATAAGGCACAAAGATGGTCAAAAAGGTCTATCTATGGATAGGGAAGTGTAACTGGGAGAAATGGTAGTCTGGTTCCTCCAACTAATCAGTTATAATCCACTCCATTTGCCCATTAGGGTTTCTAGTCAAGAAATAAAAATTTTAAGGACTAAAATGTAATTATGACGGATTATTAAAATTAAAAAATGAATTTTAATAGCAATCCAAGTAATTAAAATAAAATTCAAATATTTAACGAAATTTTTATTTACCAAAAATCAAGGTCATTACAAAAGTCCTATCGCAGAGTCATTGCTTGAAAACGATACACAAAAATCGAGTAAGTAGAAACATGACACCTAGGGTGTGGTTAATGGAATGATGTGATTTGCAAAAGAGAAATGCTTTGAAAACTGCAATGTGGCCACGCTTGGTAGCCCATTGTGAGGAGTGCGTGTGTAAAGTATTTTCGGAAAACAAATGGGAACCCGGAGCAGCGAAACCGTTGTGGTATACTCGGGAACACAGAGCGGCGGAACCGAGGGATGAATTGTGGTTTGGTTATCCACGGAGAGGAGCCATCACAATTGGTTTAATGATTTTCGAAAATCCACATGGGAACCCGGAGCAGCAGAACCATTGTGAGGATACTCGGGAACCCGGAGCGGCGGAACCGAGGGTTTTGAATTGTGGATTGGTTATCCATGGAGAGGAGCCAATGCCAAATTCAAAATTTTTTTTTGTGTGCTAAAGGAAACCCGGTGCGGTGGAACTATTGTGAGAATACTCGGGAGACCGAAACGGAGGCACCGAGGTTGGGTGTGTTAAAAAATGCTTTGGAAATGTTGATTTGGTAAATGAAAACAAGACATGGTCTACGATGAGTCGCGTAGGAGAAACTCAGAAAATCATGGACACCAACGTTAGTTTGACTAGTGAATGTAGATGTGTCATTGTTACTGTCTTGTTAGATATGCATGTACTATGTGGAAATCGTTAACCTTATGCCTTATTGCTTGTAAGTTATGGGTTAATGGATATGGATTATTCTATTGAACTCCTGTAGCTCATGTTGTTACCTTTGGTGACCCTGACATATTCTATTGGTGGCGATACCGTTATAATGTGTCAATTCTTGTAGATGATCATGGTGAGTTGTACACCTTAGAGGCTTTCGGAGCCAAAGAGCTGGCAAGAATGAAGGAGCAGACAAAGCTATAGATAAGAACCTTAGTTTCCTTTCCTTTGTGTAATCAAAGTACTCTTATGGGATTTATGATGTAATAATGAGCCAGACTCTATTTAAGTTTTCAATAAAATTGTCTATTTAACGTTTCCAAAATTAGGGGCGTTACACTAGTAGTCTCTCCACCTGCGAGAAGCTTCTCTAATATTTCTTTATGCAGGGTGTGCGTATTGCTAGGGCTCGTAAGACAAGTCTTCGATTCGTTATATTTGTGTAATCCGCAGCAAGTATTTTATATTACACGCATTATTTGCTAACAAAACCAAATACTTTAGCTAGTTGTCCTTACAAAAATGTGTATCACTATAACAGGTGAACCATAACACCAAGAAAGACACATAGTAATCAGCATATATAACCATATTCAAAAAAAAAAAAAATCAGCATATATAACAGTCGAGTCCATCAGGAGCAAACACAGCCCATCTCTAGGACATGCGATATTCTTCTATAACCGTAATTTCATTGCAATAGATTTCTACAGGACAACTTGTCGCATATATTCCCTTCCCAATTCAAAACAGATTAAGACAACACTAGTTAATGCCTTTTTGGTTCAAAATATGGATGGAAAAAAAATCCAATTCCAAATCCACTTATTAGAGCATCCGCAGTGGAATAACCAAAAATTGTCAAATCATCTTTTATTTATTCATTTAAGGGATTGCTAAAGTTAGCAATGTAAAAATCCACAATGGTACAATCAAATTTGAATAACCAAAATTTGTCACGTTACCTTTCCAACTTATAAAAATCTAAAAATTGTGACATAGAAAATAGTTTTTTTAAAAGAGTTTTCAAGCTAATAAAAACAGGTTATTAGAAAAAGAGAAAATAGCTTTTTGAAAACTTTGATTTTAAAAAAACTATTTTTGGGAATAAGTTTTTAAAAAACTAGTTTCTGAATAAAAGGATTTTGAAAAAAAAAGTTACAAGAGTTTTTGAAAAAAAAAATTTAATTAAAAAAATGCTATGAAATAAATTGTTTTTGCAAAAAAAAAGTTTTGGGAAAAACAGTTTTTGCAAAAAAAAATAAAAATTTAAAAGTATTTTTCATAGAAACATGTTGAACATGGAAGAGAGTTTTTGTAGAATCATGATGTAATTAATTGAGAAAAAATAGGGACAATTAAATTTGGTTATTGACAAAATGTTCCTACTTTTGATTATCCAACGACCAAAATTTAATGAGTTGTTAAAAGGTTGTTAAGTTCGGTTATTCCAATGTAAGCTCTTTTTGGTGGCCGCTATTTGCAGCCCAGTTCGTGCTACTCGCAGCCAATTAAAACTTTTACCAATTTCGGACAAAAATGCCCTCATGCAATTTGACCATGATACCCCTAAAACCTCATGTTATTTGACCATTTTGCCCTTTAAGAATATAACATAACACCCTACATACAACCACAAAATCATCTCCTGACTTCCCTCCCTCCTTCCCCAGACGGTCTCTTCCCTCCCCCATTCAAACTCCTCCATTTTCATCCCTACCCAGCTGCCATCACCCACCACCAGTCCCCTCCCACCAGCAGCCAACTCTGTCTATCTTCCTCCTTTCCTCTTCCTCCTACATTATCAATGGAAACCTCAATTGCTTCCTCTCCCTCCATTGATAAACAAGAAATAGTTGACCCAACAATACACCACGATTTGGAGTCGAAAGATCACACAATGGATGTTGAGAAACATGTCACAGATGTTGCAGTGACGGAGCAAAAATCACAGCAAGAGGTAAGCCCGCCCTCCATTTTCAATTTCAGAAGCTCTCCATTTTCAATTTCAGTTCTGGCCCGACACAGTTGGACACGCAGTCCCAAAACCTTACTAACTTTTCAGACTCTAATATCTGAATTATGTACAACTATTTGGATATTAATATCCGAATAATTCAACATTGTTGGACTTTTATATCCGAATTTAGTGTCAGTTTTCAGATAATAATATCTGAATTAAACTGTAGAGAATCCTGCACTTACAGTTTGATACACATTACCAAAACTTTACTAACTTTTCGGACTCTAATGTCGGAATTATGTACAACTATTTGGATATTAATATCCGAATAGTGTCAACTTTGTTGGACTCTTATATCCGAATTTAGTGCCAGTTTTCAGATATTAATATCTGAACAAAACTGCAGAGAATCATACACTTACCTAGTTTGTCTTTGAGTGTTACAGGGTGACACTTCAACACTTTGGAGTTTTGTAGGGCCATCGACTATACCTACTTCGACTTGTCCTCCATACGATTATACGGAGCATTTTACAACAGAGACGGTGAGTGTTTTTTTCATAGAGTATTTATGTTATGCAATCTTATATTATGGACTATAATTTTTTTTGTTATGTGTGTGTAGGTTTTTCCATCCGATGAAGCGTTGGTAGATTGGATAAGATGCACTGGTAAACAACACGGGTTTATCATTGTGATTATGGGTTCTGAGAAATGTATTAAGAATCGCACACCTAGGATGAGGTTTTCATGTGAAAGGAGTGGTAAGTATAGGCCATTTGTGAAGAAAGTTGATGGAAAGGAGGTAGCTGTGAAGAAGAGAGTGCGGTCCACGGGCACAAAAAAATGTGAATGCCCATTTGAATTGAAAGCTGTAAAGGGTAATGATGGTTGGACTGTCTCTGTCCACAATGGCACCCATAACCATCCTCCAGCGGTTTACTTGGAGGGTCATTCTTATGCCGGGAGGTTGTCGGCAGAGCAGACTAGCACGGTGGTTGATTTGTCAGTCGCTTTGGTGAAACCCAGAGAAATCCTAACACATTTGAAGGTTCAAGATCCTGAGAACATAACGTCTATCAAAACCGTGTACAATGTACGACAAAAGTATCGAGTGATAGAAAAAGCTGGAAAAACTCAAATGCAACATTTGTTGGATCGGCTAGAAAAATACCGCTACGATCATTGGACCCGTGGGAACGAGACTGAGAATGTCACGGAATTGTTTTGGTCTCCCCCATCTGCCGGGGAGATGTTACGTGCTTTTCCCCACGTGTTAATGATGGATTGCACATACAAGACAAATAAGTACAAATTTCCTTTGCTTCAAATTGTTGGTGTAACATCGACGGAGATGACTTTTTGTGCAGCATTTGCTTTCATGGAGTGTGAAAAAACGGAAAACTACACTTGCGTCTTGGAAAAGCTAAAAGAGATGATGGATCCCAACGCGCTTCCGTCCGTTATAGTCACGGATAGAGAGTTGGCGCTTATGAATGCCATCACAAATGTTTTCCCTCATACTACCAATCTCCTATGTAGGTGGCATATTGGCAAGAACGTATTAGCCAAGTGTAGAAAGATGTTTGATGACAAGATGTGGGAGGAGTTTATTTGCAGTTGGCGCCTAGTCGTCCTTTCATCGAGTGTTTCACAATATGAGGAGCGTCTTTGTGTTTTGAAGCGTAATTTTGAAATGGTTCCTGCAGCACTTGAATACGTCGAGAAAAATTGGTTGGTACCCTACAAAGAGAGGTTTGTAGGAACTTGGACGGACAAAATCATGCATTTCGGAAACCTAACAAGTAATAGGTAACGCTTCATTCACAACTTTGGCATTTTCCTTAATATTCATGTTATTCACCCGTTTTAGACAAATTTTCATATATTCATGTTGTTTGCTACGGTTAATATCTTGCCATATTTATTCATAGGGCGGAGAGTTCACATTCGCAGCTAAAAAATCATCTTGAAAACTCGCAATGCAATTTTGATACTATATGGGAGAAGATTCACAGATTGATGCTGTTACAAGTTACTGAAATCAAAGCTTCGTTTGAGAAGAGCCTTAATTCTGTGCAACATGAGTTTAGGACGACTCTATTTGATAGGCTAAGGGGAGTTGTTTCGTCGAATGCCATGACACTTGTTTTAGCGGCATCCCATCAAGTCGAATGGTTTGTGGAATCAAAGCGTCAGTGCGAGTGTTCTTTGAGGCACACCCATGGCTTACCTTGTGCTCATGAGATTGCTCCTTACAAGATGGCAAATATCCCTCTACCGATTGAGTTGATCCACGACCATTGGAAAAGGCTTTCTTTGCTTGCACCCCAAAATGAGGGTTCGATGGAGGAGACGCTTTTGGCTCACTTTGATTGTTTTTACAACAAATTCTTGAATGAAGATCAATATGATGTAAAGCTCAATTATGTTAAGAAGATGCAAGCGCTTGCTCATCCGAAAACCAGTACTCTCCTTGAGCCCAAAGTGAATGCACAACCACGCGGTCGGAAGTCAATGAAAGAAAAAAATGCAGCCAAAGAACAAAATTCGACACGTAGGGATCCTTCGGAGTTTGAGCATGTTCTAGCCTCCCTTCAAACCCCTAAGGCCGTCAAAGAAAAACCGCGGCGCAATTTGAAAGGGAAAGCAAAAGTTCCAGCACAACTTATTATATGCCCCTTCATCAATCAGTTCCCGGAAGCAATAAGACCTTACATTGAATCAGTCAAGGATGTTGAAGATGATGGGAATTGTGGGTTTCGGGCAGTGTCGGGCTTCATGAAAGGCAATGTTCATGAGTGGTTAATGGTAAGAAGTGATTTGCTGAAAGAGTTGGAAACACATTTACACCTCTACGAACAAGTGGTGGGGGGGAGCCAGAGGGCTAGAGAATTACTTCACATCTTGTCATGGTATGAAAGTCCGACGCCCCAGGAACGTTGGATGACAATGCCAGACATGGGTCACATCATAGCATCTGCTTATAATTGTGTCCTTATCCATTTATCAAATGTTCAATGTCTTACATTCCTCCCCCTTCAATCGAAACCTTTACCCTCCATGAAACGAAAGGTTATTGCTATCGGGTTTGTTGACGGCGGACACTTTGTGCAGGTATTATTTTCGTAAATGATTTGTTGTCATCTATATAATGAATTCTGCTCCTTAAATCCAACTTAATTTATCTTTTATAAGTACCTAATGCAATTTGACAGGTATTCCTAAAAAAGGTTCCCCTATGCCGCCAATAGCTTGCAATTGGAAAAGACATCATCTTTCTATCGCAAAAAATTGGGATGCAGCACATGTTGTGGCCATTCAGAAGTTCAATGAGATCATCGGCGTTGACGTAGCAACAAAGGAGGTCATCCATGTCAATTAGCCATTTTTAGATTGAGAAACGATTTAATGTGTTGTATTATATAATGTGTTCTAATGTTATGAAAATTGGAGGATATATTTTGCTTGTAGTTTTCGGATCATCAAGGAAACTCTTATATTGTATTTCTATTTGAAAACTCATAGTTGTCAAGTCTGTGACATTTTGTTCGAAACAAGAATGCTATCTCATAGTTTCCATTCTGTTCGGAAATTAGAATCCAATTAAAGATATGGAAATCAGATATTAAAGTCTGAACGTATGTATAACTTTCGGATATTTGTTTCCGAAATTATTGATCCAATTCGAACATTAGTATCAGAAGGCATCCAGCTATCTCGTAGTTTCCATTACGTTCGGAAATTAGAATCCAATTAAGGTTATACAAATCAGATATTAAAGTCCGAACAAGTGTATAACTTTCGGATATTTGTTTCCGAATTATTGATCTAGTTCGAACATTAGTGTCTGATACGTGTTATTATATATCTGATAGTTCTCATGTTGTTCGGAAATTAAAATCCAAATATTGGTATATAAATCAGAAATTAAAATCCAAAACTTCTTATATATTTCGGATATTTATTTCCGAAATGAATTTTCTCTGAATGAATGGGCTGTAATGGACGAAAAAGAGTATGGATATTAAAAGGAAAATTTGAAAAATAACTCCCTTGTTTATTTTTGGTGAAAATGGGATGTAGTTCTTCGTCAAATTTATTTCTCGAAATACGTGCTGACAGGACTATTAAATGACACCAGAGATTTTGTCAAATAAGACAATGGATTTTGTGTACAGATTTTTCTGACATGAGATTCGGTGAAATAATGCAACGGGTTTTCTAGAGGAAATTTGAGGTATTGGAGAAAATTTTCATGATTATAACCCGTGCATGGTCAATTCTACTATCCTTCGTCATTCCTTATCAAGTCTCTATCAAAATTTTCCTTAACCACTTCTACGAAGTACTATAAGTGCATCATTCCTTACCAAGTCTCCATCAATAAGGAAACAACCCATCCAAAACCATTGTAGGATGGATGATTCATCAGCTTGTTTTGAAGATCACACAAATCATTTTACCACGGACACGGTGAGATTTTTTTTGAAACATTTTTTCCTATGTACACGGAAACATTTTTTGTGCCCTACTTTGAATTCAAATTTTAACGGTATCCAATTATCACAAATATCCTAATAGTTATCCACAATAAAACAAAAGTCATTCCACGACGGAAAGTAGTACATAAACCATGGCCTTAAAGTGTCCAAAATAAATACAAGGCCCAAAAGATCGTCAAAAAACAAGTCATAAAACACCAAGTCTCAAGTATGGTCACGGCGCCCGCACCTAGTGTAATGACTCGAGTAGCGATCCGACAATAAAACAAAAGTCATTCCACGACGGAAAGTAGTCCATAAACCATGGCCTTAAAGTGTCCAAAATAAATACAAGGCCCAAAAGATCGTCAAAAAACAAGTCATAAAACACCAAGTCTCAAGTATGGTCACGGCGCCCGCACCTAGTGTAATGACTCGAGTAGCGATCCGAACTAGGGCCTGCTATGCTCGCTTCACCAGCCTCGGGTCCTCTCAAAGTCCTCTACACTTCAACAAGTGCTTGTCGTAGTTCATACGGGGAAGTTGAAGTCATAGCCCTAGTCCCACCCAAAACACTGTCCAAAATGGCCAAAGCTGCTACATTACGCTCTTCCGCACTCTCGGTATACGGCACCTCTACGGGACGGGGTGAGACCCTGAAGTGGGAAACTGTCAGAAACCAAGGAAGGTAGTCAGGGTGTGACTCCCACGGGACTCCAGGCTGAATTGCAACTCGTTTATCCGCATTCATGACATGATCGCGCCAATTTTCCCATTGACCATCTGTGTACGCGTAGACCACACTGTACGAATGACTATTAGCGCCTCTACTACCTCGCAACGGGACTAAAGGAGGCCCAGGGACCAACTGTACCATGCCGAACTGCCTCAATACTCTATCCGGTAAGTACGGCTCAAGGACACTCATGGCACGGATGCAGCCCGTGTAAAAAACAACATCTGCAACTACTTGCCTCCGATTTCTGTACGGGTCAAATACAACCTGCAAAAAAAATAACCCCGTTACGAAACATAATATTATTTTTAAAAATAAGTATCCGATTCAAAACATACTTAAGCTTTCCACTAACCTCAGTAGGACGTAAATCGTCTAACATCCCACGGTAGTAGTAAGTGGTCTCCATGGTAGTCTCCCGACGCGACAACCAACGTGCTGCCAGTGGTAGGTCCTCCGTGTAAGCTGGGTCCCTAGCGTGTCGAAACATAGGAAAATGCTCCCGAATCCATGCCTGCATTTTATTAGAGATAATACATATAATTACTAATGATTACATGGAATAAGAATACATCACAGTTATGAATGTGTCGGAGTCCGTATCCAAGTCTCACTCATAATTGTCAATGTCCCGTGTCCGTGTCAAACACGGTGTCGTGTCCGTATGGAAGTCACTCATAGTTGTTAATGCCTCACGTCCGTATCCGTGTTGGACACGATGTCGTGTCGATGTCCACATTGCCGTCTCACCCATAGTTGTCCATGTCCCGTGTCCATGTCAAACACGGTGTCGTGTCCGTGTCCGTATCCAAGTCTCACTCATAGTTGAATGTTCCATGTCCAATCCAAATTTGTAACATCCTTTTTAATTAAGGTGCTTAAATGTTATAGTTAATAACTTAAAGGCTAAAGTGCATTTTTTTTTTAAAAGAATGGTGCATGTGTGCCGTGTGTGTGCTGAGGTGTTGTGTGTCTTTTAAAACAAAAGAAAAAAAGAGAGGAAACCATCAGGAGAGGGTTCTTCTACGTGAGAGAGAGAGAGAGAGAGAGAGAGAGAGAGAGAGGGAGAGGGACGGTGGAAAGAAGAGGAAGAAGAGTGATTGAACCTTAATTCAGTACGTAATTTTCAGTCCCTTTTGCTTAATTTCGTGTATGCTCAGCAAAGTTTGAGTCAAGTTATTAGGGTTCTGTTATGGGTTGATAATCTGTCCTGTTTTGACGAATTTATTCAAGGTACCTAGAAATCTTCTAAATTCTTGAAAAAAATCCTGAAGGTTCATCTGTGAGTCTATTGCATCGTGTTAAATTTTCAGAAAATAACTCGAAGTGTTTTGTCGTATAAAATTCGTGGACTGAACTGGTGTCTGATTCATGTCTGTGCAGACAGCACAGACACGTGTTGGAAAAACAGGCATAACTTCTGGCTCGGGTATCGGTTTTACGTACCGTTTTTTGATTCTGAAACTAGACTCGCATATCTTTCTGAGTATGTATGGGTTGTGTCGTGATTCTTTCTAGATTATAGCAGTTTCTGAATTAAACTTCAGATTTTGGGGAGTTCTGGATTCTGGACAGCTTTTGGCCTGTGTTCTTCATGAAATTTCTCAAGTTTAATCATGTTGGGTGGACATGGGTTCTCATGAGTCTTAAACAGTGATCAGTTGGTGATATTTTGATGTTGGAATCATTGGAAAAGATTGAGTGTGTGATTTTTAATGAGCATTCGATCACATACTGTTCTGCTGAAACTGTGATTGCTGTTTTAGATGTGTAACTTCAACTGAGCATATCTTAGTCATTCGGAGTCCAATTTGGGCAAATTTTATATCTAGATTGATGTACTAGAAGTCTTCTTACTAGTGGTGGTGGTCTTGTAGTATTCTTTTGAACCTATAGAATACTATAGTTGGAATTCGATCAGTGGTTCTGTTAGATAAGGTATAGTATTGGTCATTTGAGTGTTGGCCGGGGTGGGGTGTGACAAAATTAATGTACAAAATATCAATGATGTACGATGTACCTCCAACAAAGACGTGTAGCCACCCAGCTGCTTGCAATTACGTCTGCTTGCTTGTCCAAGTTGTCTGTACAAATGGCCCAACCCTCCTACACCCCAAGCATAGTCGCGAACCCGTCCTAAGTCCTCCAAAAGAGTGAGGAACTGAACAGAAACCGTTGTCCAAGTCTTGTCAACAAATAGAGTGCTGCCAAGGAGATAGAGCAAGTAAGCCCGTGCGCAACAATCAACCATTTCCTCCGAGGCCCCATCTGCCACCTCACTAAAAGTGTTCTTCAACCATTCAAACTCAACGCGATTGTTTGTTGTAACTTTATTCTCTGCGACGTCCGCCGTCACACCAAGACACCTTTGTACCATTGCCAAACACTCCTCCTTCGTCTTCTCCACTACATGCACCGCTAACCCCTCCACTTGAAGCCAAGAAGCTGAGGCACGTCATCCAGTGTAATAGTCATCTCCCCAAATCGAAAATGAAAACTATTTGTCTCCGGATGCCACCTCTCCACAAAGGCAGATAGTAATACTTTGTTGCAGTATGAAGAAATAATCTGAGAAAGTGGAAACAACCCTGAACTTCTGACCCTCGTAAGTAACCTCTCATCTGCCTCCGCTATTGACCACTTCATCAAATTGCGTCCGTGTGAGTGCAGTTTCAACAACGGTCGCTCCCTGCCGTTCCAAATATCAACAGCAACATGGTTCATAAAATCCACTAACAAACTCCGGTCTTGTGGACCAACTGCCTCATTGTCTACCTCCCCTTGCCTCGCCTGACACCCTCTCCCTCGTCCTCTCCCCCGTCCTCTCCCCCGTCCTCGTACTCTCCCCCGTCCTGTAGCTTGTGTCATTTCCTATATATATTACAAACAATAGTTTAGTCTAATAAATGAAATTCTAAATGAAACATAAATGGAAAATAGTAGACTAGTAGTAGTAGTGTTGAGTGAAATATATTTATCCACTTCAAAGTCAGAAACACAGAATCGTATTTTAACTTTCATGTACCTCGTCCTCTTGTTGATCAAACTCACGCACATTCTCCTGTACATCAACATGTGGCTCATCCCCATGAATTTCAGTATATGGTTCATCCTCCTCTACATTAGCATGTGGCTCATCCTCCCTTACATTATGAAGTGGCGCATCCTCCTGTAGATCAGCATGTGGCTCATCCTCCTCAATCTCCAAATCCCTCTCTACCTGAGCATGTTGCTCAACCTCCGCATCCTCTTCTACCTCATGATGTACCTCAACCTCTTGCCTCTGCTTTCGTCCTCTTGTTTTGCCTCGTTTACTTTCTGAAACTAAAACTTGCTCAGCCTTTCTCTTCCTTGCAGAACTGGTAGGAGGAACTCGTTTCATAACCTGTACATTGCAAACAATACCTTAGATCCGTAATTGTCATAATCGTATAATTCACGCAAAAACGATACGAATCTATACATGAATTAAGGTTTATTGCATTTGACTAATAAGAAACCACATGCAAAACTTTATTATGTTATATAAGCTTTCATTTTTATAAGAAATCCTTAACATGTACATGCACATATCCATTATATTATAGTATTTATTTTCCTACTAGTACTAGAGTATACCTGCCGATGTTGCTCAACCACGACATCCTCCTCAATCCCAACCTCTTCCCTCTGCCTTTGTCCTCGTGTTTTGGGTCGTTTACTTTCTGATCCTAAAGCTTGCTCAGCTTTCCTCTTCCTTGCACAAACAGTAGGAGGAACTCGTTTCATTTCCTGTAAATTGCAAACAATGCATTTCAACCATAGCTGTCAAAATCGTACGATTCACGCAACGATATGAATCTATACATGAATGAAAGTTAATCACATTCTTATATTTGACTAATATAAAAGCACATGAATGAGCTAACAATTCAACTTTTATAATTGGGAAAAAGGGTAAACTCGCAATGCAATTCGATTCAATATTTGATAACTATGGTTAGAACACATGAATTAAAGATAGGAGGATCGGATACTAATTTCTGAATAAAGATAACTAAATCGGATTCTAATAACCAAAATAGAGGGGATTAATCGGACAGTAATGTCCGAATGGGATACAATTATTTAGATATTAAAATCCGAATGAGACAATAAATTTTGGATATTAAATTCTGAATGAGCTAACATGTTAAAATATGCAACAATCAAAGTTGGTGGCTCCTTTTCCCGAAATGAAGTTACGGGAGGTTTCTGAAAGTCTGTTGTATTGTACTAATGAAGGTGTAGTAACTTGGTTTTAGTATACCAAGTTACCAATTGAATACATTAACAACCTTTGGTCACTCGTTTCAAAAACACATAGCCAATTGGACTTTGGTGTCAAAATCGAAAGTAATTACTTATTTGAAGAAAGGGTTTTCTTCGCATTTGTGTTAATGGTACTATTTCTACGAGTGTAATCAAAACAGACTTTTCACTAGGTTATTGTACTACAAATTGGAAGTGTTTCTGGGTGTCATGATATTGAGTTATAGTTGTGAAGCCATGTCGTATTTCTATAAGCATAATAAAGAGCTAACGGATGTGTTAAGCATTGTTCATGCATATTACATCTTACAAATTTATTAACATGTGTACAGACTACAAAGCTCATCGATATGGCTTGCTTTTACGATAAAATGCCTTAAAAAATTGGTTGAAAGAAAAGCTATGGCTCTGGCTACAACCAAGGGGTGCTAATCGAAATAGAGGAAACTAATCAGACTGTAATGTCCAAATGAAGTATAAAGATTTGGATATTAAAATCCGAATGAGACAATAAATTTTGGATATTAATTTCTGAATGACCTAATAATTCGACTTTTATAATATTCAACTACGGGGCCATTCGGAAATTAAAATCCGATTGAATTTTAAATACAATCAATTTCAGATATTAAAATCCGAATAGGGGGCAAACAATCAGACTTTTATATCCGAACTGTGGAAAATAATCGGACTCTAATGTTCGATCAAATCTGAAATATACAGGCTTGGATCGTACTCACTGTGTGTTTCTCAAAAAAAATTCAAACAAAAATCGAAAAAAAAAAATCCGCGTAATGACAAAATTCAAAATTTTACCGATGTTTAACTTCGAAATAGTTGGGGATGCCAGTGTGTTGTGCCTTTTTTTCACGCCTCCTGCTCCTCAAAGTTGACTGTTATTGTGGTGTGGTGAGTGTGGTGTTGGTGGTGGTTGTGGAGGAGAAAATCAAACGGGAAGGAGAAAGGAGAAGAAGAATCGGGAGGGTGGGGGGGGTTGGGGGTTGTGGGCGGGAGGGAGAGAGGGGGGGGTGGGGTGGTGGCTTTGTAGGCGGGAGGGAGAGAGTCGGGGGGGGGGGGTTTGTGGGGGGGGGGGTTGTGGGGGGGAGGGAGAGCGAGGGAGAGAGTCGGGGGGGGGGGGGGATTGTGGGCGGGAGGGAGAGCGACGGAGAGGGGGGGGCGGGGGCGTTGTGGGAGGGAGGGAGGGCGAGGGAGAGAGCCGGGAGGTGGGCTGTGGGGTGGGAGTTGGTGGTGGCGGAATGGGGTGGGAGCTGGACAGAGGAGCTCTGTCGACTGGGGAGAGAACGGACGGGAGCAATGGAGAGGAGAGAGAGAAATAAAACCTAGGGGCTGTATGTACAGGGGAGCAATGGACAGAGGGGCTATATGTTTTTTGTACAGAAGGGTAAAAGGGGAAGTTCAGGGATAAATTGTTGGGTGTAAGTAGCATTTTTTTATGAGGTGGTGGTTTGTAGATAGCAATTGACTGCGAGTAGCAAGAATTGGGCTGCGAATAGCGGCCGCCATGATTATTTAGACCCCATCTCGTCAAAAATTGAACTAGGAGTGATTTAGTGATGGTGACCGCCACGATAAGAATTTTAAAAATTGTAATTATTATATGTATAAAAAAAACTTTCCCTAACATATATAGTCTTCTTTATTTTTTGCTATATACTAATCCTAAATTTTCTTTTTTTTTCAAGAAAGGAGATCAAAAAAGTATTCCAAAACTAAATTCAATGGGCCAAAGTGAAATAATATAAATGATGAGGTATAATTAAGGGAAAAAAAGCTTCACACTTTAAAACTAAAACAATTTAACCTAAAAAATTAAAGTTAGTCTTTTTTCGTACTCCATATGCAAATGACAAATATCATTTACTATAGTTTTTGTTATGTTATTTTAATTTTTTTGTAGAGTTGATGACTATTAATATTGTAGTTCATCTTTTTATTTTTTAGTATACTTCACTACTGCTAGGGTAAAATCCTGATTTCGTCCCTCTATGCTACTCCAATCTTCTAGTACGTGGCGGTTACTTTGAAAATAGATTTGCAAAACACCGTTGATTATAGCCAATGTAAATTTCATACGATTTTATTAATGGGCACCCACCAGCCACTGCTAGTGAATGATGGAAAGATTATTATTTTTGCACTGCAATTATCTTTTAATGTGCCCAATTTGTTAATTAGGATAAACTTAGGCCTTGTTGATCTGTGTTGACATTTAAATTTTTTATTTTCTATAGTTGTGTAGAGATTTTGTTTTAAAAAAAAAAGTGCCATAACAATCATCAATTTCTATAAGTAACAATGTTTCGTGTATTTCAATTTTTTTTCCAATTATTAAGCATGAATTCTCTTTAAGTATTTAAATACTTGACCTCACTGCAACTAAATTTTGACTCTGCCCCTGAACGTGATTGTGGGATTGATGAGGGGCCAGAGCTGGATGGCACGATTGGATGAGCTGGCAATCCCAGGGCTATGTTTGTGAAGGGTCCCACATTTTTAATGGGGAATCATTTTCCCTTTCGGTGGGAAAAAAAATCCTTTTACGCTAGTAGTACTATTTAATGAATTACTTTTGGTGACGGATGTTTGTGCAGTTTTGCAAGAAAATCTTTTCCCTTTATTTTTCGCAACATGAGTCAGTTTATTAATTTGCAGCAAACAATTATTATTAGTATTTTTTTATCATCTTTGCAGAAAACCTTGTGTTGCATGCAAAAGTGGCAAAAATCAGAAGAGATTCTTAACCCAATCACATAAACAAGGATAGAGGAAGCCGAATCCTGTTAGCCCTGATAAAATTTAATGTATATTTATAAAGATCGTATATACAAGAAATTGGTATTTGAATTGTATAATGAAATGATGCTTGTCTTCAATTCAAATATTTTATGCTGATCTTTAAAAATCTACTAAATTCTCTTAATAAAACACCATCAAATTAAGCATGCGAGTAGTTTTTTTTTTTTTTTAACTGAAAGAATGTTGGTATTTTAATTACCGAAAAAAAACACAACAATTTATTTAATGAATTACGCAATACAGAAAAGAATATGTAACAAAGAGGTATGGTCTATCCTCACCGAGTCAAGACATCGCCAGAATAAAAATTTTGGTTCGCCAATGTCATCCCTCCAAGACTCCTGACGAGAATTATCGCCTCATATACGGATGCAAAATTTTACACTTGGGGACTCTTGGAAGTAGGAAGCCAGAAAGAATGCATAAACAGGGGAAGCATACACGAGCCAGAACAGTGCCAAAGAAAATTTTGACCAACATAAGACAACTGTGTCTAGATCATAGGTGGGTAAAAGTAAACAATTAAAAAGGGAAAGGAAAACAAAAAACAAAACAAAACTCTGTGACGAAACGAATAAGTGAAGCAGGGGCAGATCCAGGATTTAGTCGCAGTGGGGTCAAATATCTACAGCACATATAATTTATTTTTCGTACATAAAAATCATATGTAATCTGTTCAATAAGATCTAAGTTTATCACAATTCCTCAATTCGTCCTTTTTTGTTCGTTATTTTCAATATCTTTTCCTGTTTTCAATCATTTATATCTTCTAATATGAATTTTTAAAAATTATGTAAAATATTATAAATTGAAAGATATAAACAATTAAAAAATAGAAAAACATTAAAAAAATGGACAAATAAAATGAGAGGGAGAGAGTGCCAAATTGGACGACACAAAAATTACTTACCACAGTGTAAAATGCACCGATAGAGTTTTTAATTTTAACTTGGAGAAACTATCATACCCAAGCTTTTTCACATTAATTGGTAATTGTCTGACCTAGCTTCTATCGAGACAGACTGTTTGCTTTTGTCTTCGCAAGAGCCTATGCTTGCTTTTGGGGAGGGAGAGAGAGAGAGAAACAAACCATAGAGTATAGAAGTCTATAGACTTTGTGGAGAAAGAAAAAACATTGAGTTCCTTAGACTCTAAAACTTCGTGGAGAGCGAAAAAAACGTTGAGTTCTTTGTATAATGTCACAATCAAAGAGGGCAAGAATTATAAATCCCATGAAATTTTTAGGGTAATAATATTATCCTTTGGGGCAAAATTATAGAATACTCCTCAAAACTATATCTGCTCTAGGAATATTTTGAGACTTAGTGGGGTCAAGTGACCCAACTTGACCTAGTGTAGGTCCGTGTGAACTAATTATTTTTCTTCGACCCGGTAATTTTGTTTAAATTGATCCACACATCAACACATCCTTCAACATATCGGGTGTGAAAAAAAGGTCTGGACAAATGTTGGTTAAAACTTGCTATTTTGTAAATCAAGCAAAAAATTACATGATTTGAAATCATTTTAGAGACTACAACTAACAAGAAACAAGAAAGATGAAGAAAGCCATTGTCGTTACTCAGTGTGAGGACTTCACGACCAAAGACACAATCACGGTAACATCATCAAGTTTGCCACCAGTAAATTCCACGTATCCAGCTGCTTGTACTGCTGCATCTGCAAATGGACTCTTACCAGTTTCTCATTTTCCCACCTCTTGTGCTCTCACAGCCAGAACTTCTGCTATTTCCTGACGATCCGAGAAACAAGAGCACAAAAAACAAAAGTGATGAGAGACACTAAACTAAAAACAAAAAAATTACAAATCCGAGGGGGTCAGATCTCCTGCTATCATATGTAACAATTGCCGGAGGGACTGCATATCCATCAAATTATCCTACAAAACATGAGATGAACAAATATGGAATATTTTTCTTGATCGGAGCACAAATGTGGAATATTAAGGGGCATGTGGTATTAGTAATCCAATCAAACATGGGATGAGATAACAATGAAGGGTTGTAAACAAACCAAGTCAAACATGATTGTCTGCAAGATGGGGTTACTGCTGGGCAGAGCTCCGAAGAGAAACACCTAAAAGCACTTAGGCCGACTAGGATCACAAAACTGGGGAGGGTTTTCTCGAGGTAAAGAAAAGGTCCCGGGACGCATAAGAGATAATGAAGTGGAGAATCTAAAAAAAAACTTCTTCGGTTTCCCTTCTTTATCTTCTGGCAGCACTAAGAGACCAATCTACGGAAGCTGTAAGCCTGTAACTATTTCCATCTATTGACAGGATTCCACATTGCCAGAAGTATCATCTCCAGGTGCTTTAAAACATTGGACCTTATCATATATCAGAAATATAAAGAGAAAAGAATCGCCAAGTCACTCTTTGCTTAACCACTGCCATTCTTTGTGTTAGGTTGATGCCGATGGTCAACCACTGCCATTATTCTTTGTACAAGACAAAAGGGATTACCTTCTAGTGACCATTGACCAACTCCATCTGCAGCACCCAACCAATTCTTCCCAGGAACAAAATAAGCATCCTCCCCACCTGTCAATGATTGGCATTATTATTGCTGAATTACTACCTAAGATATAGTATCCTTTTATGACAGAATTTGAAGTTAAAATTTCACAAAATTCACAAGGTCTTCATATATAATACCCGATGTGCTGGAACGTTCACCTTAAAAAAGCAAAGGCTTAGAAAAACCCCCTTGTGGATTCTTTGGTATTTTTGCTTTTCGCTCGGTAAGATTACATCTTCCATATGATGCTTTGTAATATTATACACTCACCACCAACTAAATTTCCAGCTAGCTCAATCTTTGAAATTCTGAATTTCAGATTTGAAATCAATTACCCATCAAGGAAGTTGGCTTTTTCCCCCTGCCCACTAGAAATTCAAGAAAACCCAAAACTAGACTATTCCACAATTTGAGTAACCTGGCAAAACACAGTCCTACTACTCGCTTATCCAAAAGTTTGAATGCCTATTCCAAATTACATGAATATTAGACAAGCGTGTCACAGTTACCTATGTCCAAAACATAGAATGAAAAAGTCAAGTCAACATATGGACATACTTGAGAGGGATGTGGCAATAGCAAAGCACCAGAGGAGAGGAAATATCCTGTTGATGAGATCTCCTCCCTGTTTAGAAGCGAAATAAATGAACCTGATGCTGTGACAGATCATAAATCCTTCACAAGTCACTAATGTTTTTTTCCCTACTCCTTTTGAAGATTAACCATTCTAGCTTTCCATGTAGATGCTTCTCAGTCTGCACTCAGCAGAAAACATCCCTCCACATGGAGATTGCTGCAGAGTGACATATTTCATAACGTTGAGTTGCCTAGTCACAAACGGCGAAACTTGCAAAAGAGGCCCTTTCATTTTATTATGTTATGGTATGAGCTAGGTTGAAGTACAAATCCGATAGAAGGCAATATTAGATGGTTAAGATTAACATAAACATTCACAAAATAAATACAACCAAAATGAGAATGTTCAGACGGAGACCACAATGTGCGCCGAGCGAGAGAGAGAGAGAGAGAGAGAGAGAGAGAGAGAGAGAGAGAGAGAGAGAGAGAGAGAGAAACTGTGTTATACACAACTGCCAAGGACTTGGTGAAGCATATGGCTCTAGAGAAAGCCAAGAATGAAGAACTATTCACATAACAGACCAGAATAATTGACAATTGCTAAAAGAAAGAGATGCTCTTATATGTATAGTAAAGAGCACTTGTACAGCCCTTTGTGCTTAAATGCAAACACTATTTCTGAACAAAAGTAAAGAGGCAGCACATTTCCCTAGGGCCATTTCAGCTAACCAAAAAGTTATGGACTACTTGTCGTCTGTCAAATTGTTTACACTAACCCATAAGTTGTAGATGATAGATGGGCGGGTCAAAAGGAAAATTGGAGGGGAAAATGGAGAGGAAGAAGTGGTGGGTTAGTATGAAAAACTAGACAAAAGAACCCAAGTTGTAGTGCAAAATTGTCAGTGGAATTGGGGCCGATCGCATTCCATTATCTGATTAAGCATTTAGAATTCAAATCCAACTTGCAAAGAAGGGAGAAAGGATAGTAAGAGGGCCTAAGCAGAATACCTGTTTGCAGCAGCAACAGTTAATTCTGATTCTTCTGCTCTGTGATCTGAGACGTCTACAAAATCACTTTTCCGTGCGTTGTTTATTGTGGTTCCACCTTCCAATGCCACATTAGTTGCTCTATCATTCAGCTAGAAACAACATAAACACAAAAGATTATCAGTTGAGTCAACCTGGAGGAAGAACAAGATTTTCCTTGCTCTAGTTACGTCTCACTAAAAAGCAAAAAAGTCGCAGCATCAAACTTTGCCATGGCAAATGCCTAGCAGTGAACAATTTTCAATATCGGTTTCATACTTCTTCTGGCACGGAGTACTAATACTACCTTACCTCGTTCTATGTAGTAATCATGGTATAACCGTCATAACAAGAGAAAAGATAATTACCACATGAGTATGTGGGAAGAAAGAACAGTGAAAGGTTGGAAGCCAACCTTTATGAAGCTCTCATTTCCGACCATGCCAATTGATTCTTCCATTGTGTCACGACTGGTTCCCTCATCGAGAATTGGAATGGGTATGGTTCCGATCACATTACCTCTGGTTTCAATCACCTTATCTTCACCAATAACTTCATCACTCTTGCAGCCCATCACAGCAATCTTAGTCAAACATTTACCTTCATCATGTTGGCCTAGTGTACTACCATTACAGGTATGCATTTATAAAGAATGTTATTCTTTAAAACTTGGAGAGCACATTCAAGGCTAACGATATTTTTGTTTTTCCAGGGCCTTAATCATCCACCTCGGCCTTAGAGAGCAAAGTTGAGAGATCCAAATTAAATAGTTTCCGGAGCAGATTTTTGTGTCATAGTTTTTGAGTCTTGGTACCCACTAAGAAAGCTTTTGAATGTGGTGTTACTTGGTCTATGCAATATGAATATCTAAGGGTCCTTTTTGATGCACCCTTTTTTGTTTCAAGTCTTGGGCCAATCTAGGAAAACTATAGGAGGTGTTCTTACTTGGTCTATGTATTGTGAATATCTAGGGGTCCTTTTTGATGTGCCCCTTTTTGGTTGAATATTGATGCACCAATTGTGGTAAGGGGTTGTACTTGGTGTTCTCCATTAGGTATGCAGGTCTTCCAGGCCCAGCCCTGAGATTTTCAAGGCCCTAGGCGGGATACAAAAATGAACCCCACACACCCCCCCCCCCCCCCCCCCCCCCCCCCCCCCCCCATTTGTGATATATATATATATATATGTATGTATGTATGTATGCATGCATTTGAATTGAGTAGCATAAAAGCCTTCCGGTGCAATGGCAATTTCTTGTTGCACCTTATTGGCACCTGAGGTCGCATGATCGAACCACAGCAACAGCAGGTCATGCGCTGGGAGTCAAACTCGCGTGGTGGCTTGTGAAACACCTGCAACTTGGAAACACGTCATGTTTATCGAATCCTATCACAAATGACATGATGCCAAAAATCATTAATGAAAACAGTATACTGACTTACCTCTCTCATGCCCATTATACGACTTGGAACAACTGCTGATTTGGTAATCCAGAAAGTTTAGCAACTCCACAGAAGTATTATTATGCTTATGCTTAATCGTAAATCACAGAGTCAACAAGTGTGCCACAATAACTTCAAACAAAAGAGTAATTGAACTCATGATATGCAATCTCATTATACAATGGAGTATATAGAGCAGAAAAGGAAGCAAGTAAAAAGCCATTTTTTGGAGCAAAGTAATCATAATCTATGATTCTAGCACACAGAATTAATATATAACATGAAAGTGAGCAAGACAAATGTCCTAAATTTTATGAATTAAGGCTCGGATCTTAAATTTGTAAGGGATGTCTATGGGCGAAAAGAAAGGACACGGACATAGGAAGGGAAATGATTAATTTGTTTCAGCGATATTTTCTATTGCTTTTATCTTCTACAAATCTCAAGATGTTAACCAAGGATTTCTGATGTCACATATGAACACTCACATCCAACTTGGGAATTCTGCACCTTTTATGACTACTAAAATAGAAGTCTTGGCATACCCAATGCTTGCACATCTTTTTTATAATAATATAATTTCAAATCACAAACCAACAAAACAATAAAATACATGTACTTAGATAACTTCATCAGCTGCTCATAGTCAAAACAAGGGGAATGAGCAACCACTTTAACATATTTCTAATCTCTTTTGACTTTAATAAGCAAATTTTTTTTAAAAAAAAAATACAAGTGACAAAACCTATATACAAGGCGAATGGTAAGAAAAAACCATGGAAAATGAAAGAAAAGCAACACAAGGAGCCATATAGCATGAAAAGGTCGAACTTTTAATCACCAATGCCAAAAACCACATAATCAACAATTTGATCAAAGCTAGATGCTGTTGTTCCCATGTCCCAGCTTTATACAATAAACAAAAAGCAACTCTTTGGGCTCCTCCTTTCCAAGGAATGTCCTGTTTCTCTGCTCCTGATAATACATAGGTTGGTACACAATAGCAGAGATACTAGGTAACAGATTCACATGTAACGCCTGTAATAAGATTCCAAACATATGAACTACGAAACGGACTCACATAGCAACAGCTTGAGAGTGTCGTTTGTGATCTAAAATAGCACTTTGCACAAGATTATTATTATATAACCACCAAAATAGCAAAACGATAGAATACATTGAGGGGGTCTAAGTAGAGATCCAAATCTTATGACTGAAAGTTTAACCAAATGCATTTCCTTTCTAAGATAAGTTCCACCAAGGTTTGGCTAGTAGTTGTGAAGCCAACGATATAGAAAACCAAGTCAAGACGAGAAAAATTGAAAATGGATATATCTCAATTGTCCAACTCTTGGAAATTCAACCCATTCACAATTCTCAACGAATATGCAAACCTAAATAATTGCTTTCTAGTTCCATGATGCTTGAGTAGAAGACTATCAAGAAGAACTTCCAGAAGCTGATTGGCACTCCTTATCACCTTCGCCTTCTTGTTTTAGCGACATGTAAATCAACTCGTCTCTTAACAGATACTAAGCTCTCGGAATACGGAAAAACTTGTGATAGTTCCAAGGGTTGCGGCCAACCGCATAACTGTTTGTATTCTTTCATGTCATGTGTACTAAAGTTGTATGACACAAACTCCCAACAGTCGCTGCCCCCGCTGACAATAATCTCGTTATTTGACCGAAACGCAAATACAATGTCACATCCTAAGACAGGCCCAAAAGTGTACTTTTTAGTCCAACACTCCTCAACTCTGTATTTGTCCATTAACCATACGTCAAAGCATGCGCAATCCTTCAACCCAACAAGGGCAAGTGAATCATACAGAAGACAGAGATAAAATCCATTGCAAATGCTGACAGGCAAAGATATCCGTTCGAACGATTCTTTAATGGTGTTTATGGCACCAATTACCTTGACCTTGACACCAGTAGAAGAATCATCACATAACCAGTAGAAAACCCCATCCAATGATGTGCAAGGGGAAGGACAAGGATTGATGTAGTAGTTGGGCACCATAGCAGTAATTGGTTTCCATGAATCGGTAAGCATAATATAGATGTGAACTTTATGCTCGATAGGTTTAATGCAGGACCCAGGGCGAGTGGCAAGTCTAACCACAACATAATCATTGATTGTGGGAACAAAAGCAAACCCTAAATAGGTAGTATGAAATGTTCTATAAGGGGGTTGGGGGAGTAGCCTGAATTCTCTCATTGCAGGGTTGCATATGACGATAGTGGACTTATCGAAGAGACAAATGAGACCGTTACAAGAGCCACCGTGACAGTATTTCTTAAGGAGCGACCTGGTGAAAGACATATCTACTTCTCCAATTGAAGTTTCGTCGGGGAATAAATACATCCAACATTTGTATTTGTAGGCGAGTTGAAAGAGGATGGCGTCGTACTGTTGTGCGAGGTTGTGGTGGAGAGAGATGAAGCTTGGGTCTTGAATGAGAGAGTACCAGAATTTGGAGACGGATTTGAATCGGAGGAGGGATTTCACCGGAATCCTCGACAAGATGCCCATCAACACGTCTTTTGGCAGCTCATCCACAATCGCCCTAACCTTTGCCCTAACCTTCTTTGCCATGTCGATGGATAGTGAAGAAATCGAGTGCTTTCTGCATAATCCAAAAGGCAATATTGGCACAAGAAACAAAGATAGATAAAGAACTTTTTTTTTAAAATTAAAGTTAGACCTCGTTTGATTAGCAAATTGAAAAACGGGATTACCAATTCAGGGATTAATATTTAATAGTCCGAAATATTAGTCTGGATAATAATTTCATCCCGAATTGTACCTAGTAATTTTTATTATTGATTAACATGGGATTACTTATGGGATAAAGAACGGTTTTCTAAAAACAAAAACGGTTTTTGAAAAAAGTTTATATATAAGAAAGCACTGTTTTTTTTTAAGACAAACATCCTTGCAAACAATTTTTGGATTTTTTTTTTTTTTTGAAAATGTTGGTATAAAAAAGAAAGATTTTTTTTTTTTTTGTTAAATAGTATTTTAGAAAAAAGAAATTTTTGTAATTTATTTCATTTGGGACAAGGATTTCACTGGAAGCCGAGATCAAGGTTTTGAATACGGCCGGTCCATTTTCTTTCCGGGAAAGAAAACATACTCTGACGCTACAATACCAACTCTTACCGGTCGGTACCGGCAATTTCAGACAATACCGGACGAGATGATGGTACCAGAAATTTGGCCGGTATTCTGCTATATGGGCCAGATCGCAACCAGTAGGTTTTACAGGTGCATCTTGGTTAGATCGCAACCACAGAGAGAGAGAGAGAGAATCTCACCTTTTGCAATCGAAGAAAAGGGGCAAAAGAAACCCAACCTTTGAAATTGCAGAGAAGGAGGGGAGGGGGATAGATGAAAGGCCAGTCGGGGATGTATAAGTTTTGGGGGCCTGGGGTTGGGGTTTTGTATATATATGTTGGGTTTCGTTCATCAACCTTGATTTGCAAAGGGAAACTGCAACAAGTCATTGTTTAATTTGTGATGCAAGGGTATGTTTTCTTATTCTAATGAATTCGTTTCTTTAATTAATTTTAGCATGTGAATTCTAACTTTTACCATTTGATTTCGTAATTTTTCACGTAACATTCCAAATAACTGAACGAAATCTGCGTAGCGTCGTCAATTACAACACATTTTAAAGAGATTAACTTTTACATGCTAGACAAAAATACCCCTGGTTCAATATTTTGTGGCTAGGATCTACTCACCAACACACATGACCTATCAAACATTAAACTCCTCATTCCCTCTTGATTTTTCTTTGTTTCATTCCCACACTATGCCATTTCTCAAATTCCATATAGAAATTTTAAAAAATTGAAGAAAATCCTTATACGGCAAGTTGACCGCGGTTATAATTTTTGTTTCGAATTTGAAAAAACTGAATGGTTGCCAGCCCTAATAGTCAAATATTTGCCCCCATTTATATTCATGCTCGGTTAAAAAAGGCTCTCAAATGACCAACAGTGGAGCCATAAATTTGCTAAGCGGGTGGCAATATGCAATTAGAATTCAATAGTAAATGTTACGGACATGTTCTCCGTAACAACACGAAAAGAAAAATTAAGCATAGGGACTTCATTTTTTTGTCAAAATGAATAAATGCTTGATTCAACTATCTGCAGTCTTTTAAATGAAAATTATTGAAATACTGTATTATTTTTATGATTTGAACCAATTATAGTTTTTGTTGTTGCTATTTTTTATCATTTGAGCGGAAATCAAGTTCTTCAGCTACCAATAAGTACCTAATCGCGACTACCTTTGGTGTAATAACAATAATACAAGGCTGCTAATTTTGCCACTCCATTTTGTGTTAACACCACTCCCTTACAAGTGTATTTTTGCACCAAAAATACATTTGCTCATATGTTAATGCAATCCTAACATATGCCCCATATTAACAGAACCCGTATAAGAATATGCTCATATTGAGGGTCCATGTTGGAGGTGTCCAACATGGATCATTGACTCTGTTGTCCATCTCCTTCAGTTCCTCCAATACTCGAACTGGGTTAGCATAATAGGTGGGTAAAACAATTAGGAAGGGAAAGGAAAACGAAAAAACAAAACTCTGACGAAAACGATTTTTCTTCAGCTCCGGTAATTTTGTTTAAATTGATCCACAAATCTATGTCCCAACACACCCTTCAACATATCGGGTGTGAAAAAAGGTCAAGACAAATGTTGGTTAAAACAAGCTATATTGTGAATCAAGCCAAAAATTATATTACATGATTTGAAAGCATTTACAGACTACAACTTACAAGAAACAAGAAGATGAAGAAAGCCATTGTCGTTACTCAGTGGGAGGACTTCACGACCAAAGACACAATTACGGTAACATCATCAAGTTTGCCACCAGTAAATTCCACGTATCCAGCTGCTTGTACTGCATCTGCAAATGGACTCCTACCAGTTTCTGATTTTCCCACCTCTTGTGCTCTCACAGCCAGGACTTCTGCTATTTCCTGACGATCCAAGAAACAAGAGCACAAAAAACAAAAGTGATGAGAGACACTACAAAGAAGAAAAACAACAACACTAAGACCCGTTCGATTAGTCAGATTAGACTTGTATTCAATTACAAATCCGAGCCTAGTGGTAAATGGCTTGCTCCCTTAGGTTTTGGGTACAGGACGTACGTTACAAAAAAAAGGCATGTGGATGATGCCCAATCTTGCCTTGCAACCCCACAGGCCCGACTAGCCCTCGGTGGGGACGTAGAAACCTCTTGGTGACTAGACCCTCATCGGACCCATCGTGAGTTTGGAGTCCGTATCATTACGCTAAGAGAGGTTGCCATAGCCGGCCACTGCCTCCTCCACCTTCTACCCAGCAAAAAAAAAAAAATTTACAAATCCGAGTGGAGCAGATCTCCTGCTATCATATGTAACTATTGCCGGAGGGACTGCATATCCATCAGATAATCCAACAAAACATGAGATGAACAAATATGGAGTATTTTTCTTGATCGGCGTACAAATGTGGAATATTAAGGGGCATGCGGTATTAGTAGAGGTGGCAAACAGGCGGGTTTGAGGGAGTTTGGGCAAGTTGAAACGGGTTGTGGGTTGAATATGGGCAGGTTGAATACGGGTCAATAGTCAGCGGGTTGAAATGAGTCGGGTCAAATATGGGTCAAGCCATACTAAACCCGACCTGACCAATCCACTTTCCTTCATTTTCTCACCTTTTTGAGTATAACTCAGAATCAAATGAATTGAGGCAACTGTGATTTAAATTAAAATATATATTGAGTCACCCGTATAAAGTCATTAATTTTGACTGTGTTTTTAATGGAAACTTTATGGACAATGGTTCGTGTGATGCGGTAATGTACTACGGGGTGTAGTATACCATAGTTAGACTATTCGAGGAAAAAAAACTACTATAATTCTAATAAAAATTAAATGTGCATGGGTAGGACGGTGCCCGGGCTCATCCGCCCCTCGATCTATCCTTGAGCTCATACGTTCCTCTAGGGTCGTCTTAAATTATAAATAGAGGTTTACGATGAGTCCGCTGCATATCGCAAGACCTACAAAAAGGAAAACCGAAAATTCTAGAACTTGCAAAAACTGATGCTACACAAGATATTTTTTCATGAACTCGTAAAAATATGTATATACACATATTTGTACTGAAATATCAAAACTGTTCTTTTTCTCTTGAGTGAATAACATACAATATGTTGAGAATGACAAAGCAAATTACGGAAACAGAGATGGAGATGGAACAGGGTTTAGACGATTTAGGGGGGGGGGGGGGGGGGGGGGGGGGGGAGGGGAACAGATTGCTGCTTCTCTGGACCAGTGTGGATTTTGGACGAGCAATTAAAAAAAACGAGGCAGCCTGAATCTTTTCCTTTGAGCCCATATTGAAACCATTTTCAACCCACCTAAACCAATATAAATATGGGTTCAACCCATTATATAATATGGGCAGGTTGGGTTGTTGGGTTATAAGTGGGCGGATTTGGGCGGGTTAAAAAATATGGGTTGAGATTGTCACTTCTATGTATTAGTAATCACCTTAAACAAACATGGGATGAGATAACAATGAAGGGTTGCTAACAAACCAAGTCCAATGTGATCGTCTGCAAGATGGGGTTACTGCTAGGCAGAGCTCAGAAGAGAAACACCTAAAAGCACTTAGGCCGCCTTGGATCACAGAACTGGGGAGGGTTTTCTCGAGGTAAAGAAAAGGTCCCGGGACGCATAAGAGATAATGAAGTGGAGAAGTTAAATAACTTCTTTGGTTTCCCTGCCCTATTCTTTATCTTCTGACAGCACTAAGAGACCAATCTACGGAAGCTGTAACTATTTCCATCAATTGACAGGATTCCACATTGCTAGAAGTATCACCTCTACCTTATCATATATCAGAAATATAAAGAGAAAAGAATTGCCAGGTCACTCTGTGCTTAACCACTGCTATTCTTTGTGTTAGGTTGATTGCCTCTGGTTAACCAAATCTGATAGTTTTCCAAATAATCTAATGAACACTTGACAAGCTTAATAAATTTGAGCACAAAAGATTTGAGAAGCACCTCAGGTTTCAAATTGGCTTGCAGCGACTTGGAGACAACTGAAGCTATTTCTCCGTCATATAGATTGTCAAAAAGGCCATCAGTTGCAGTAACAATAACATCACCGTCATCCAAATCAATTCTATACACCTGAAATGTAGCATCAAAACACGACAACATTTTAATCAATCATGTACCACATCAAATCCTATAGTCCCTAGTAATTTAGCTAGGGTTTTCCAAATAATTAACTTGCATCCTCAGACATATTATTGGCACTAGGGAAAACATACCTCCACAAGCTCCGAGGGATCGTCTCCACTTTTTATTTGATATGGGAAGTTAAACTCGTAAGACCTTGGAGAAGACTTTTTATAAACAGCACCATTTCTGATTACAATAAATCCCGAGTCTCCAATATTGGCCACATGAAGAGCCTGATTGGAGTTAAACAGTCAGTTGATTGACAGCCTTACAAGAAGTTATAAGCATCACCACAACTCCATTTTAGATGGTCTATGAGTTTTGGGTATTTCATACTTCAACAGAAATCTGTGTCTCTTCAAGGCCTAACAGCTTGAATTTATATTTCGTAACACTTACTTCCATTGAACTCCGAAGTGATTGGTTAAGATTAGATTCATTATGGAATTGCATCCTCAATATTATTTATAGATTCATTTCTTTTCTTGCAACGACAATTCAATATGATCGAAATAACAAATCCAAAACTCTTGAGCTAACACCATAAAGGGCAGAAAGAAACATTAAGTTTGTTCTGAAAGCTACACTTCCTAATGAACAAAAAATTGAAGTAATTACACGATAATAATACGAGTTATGCATCGTCACCCATACAAAGTCTACATTGGCTCTTCGATTTGTGATCCCTTACCTTTTCTTTTCCTTTCACAATCCAAGATCCAAACACAACCTTAACTAAGGTAAAAAAAGGGATGAAATTTACAAAAGCAATGTCAATACTTAGTTTAACATTAATTACATTGCCAACATAGGTGTTAAGATAGGTACAATTACCCGACCATCAAAGTAAGCAACCAAAACTGTTGACGATCCAGGAGACTTTGCATCAAGAGCACTTTGATTGAGAACTTCCTCCGGTTTAGGTAGTGGCATACTGTTGCAATTCGAGACAATCTTTTGACAGTTGTCCATCAATTCTTGGGCATAAATTCCGGGATTAATTCCTGAGCAACAAATGCAGAACATATTAGACTGAACCAAACGTGCCCGCACAACTTCAAGATACAATAAGGCTGCATTAATTGAGGAAAATTATGAAGAAGAGCAAAGAAAGAGAAGAAAAAAATGAAAGAACCAATTCATGGCAACTGATAGCAGGCCATTTGCCTATGGGGCTATCTAGCAAAAAGTTTTTTTTTCTGAATATTTGTGAATTGTGCGTCTATGGATAACCATATATAGTGAAACGCACAAAATTCAGACTATGGGTTGTCGGTAATACCACCCACAACAAACAAACCAAAAATGAAGGTTGAGCACTAGTGGTCCCTCAGGCTTAGTAGAGTTAATGCATAAGCTGGCCCGGACACCCTAAGTTATCAAATGCTAACATCCACATTGACATACATTGTGCAAGACAAAAGGGATTACCTTCTAGTGACCATTGACCAACTCCATCCGCCACACCCAACCAATTCTTCCCAGCAACAAAATAAGCATCCTCCCCACCTGTTGATGCCTGGCATTATTATTGCTGAATTACTACCTAAGAGATATCCTTTTATGACAGAATTTGAAGTTAAAATTTCACAAACTTCACAAGGTCTTCATATATAATACCGCATCAACTAAATTTTCAGCTAGCTCAATGTTTGAAATTCTGAATTTCAGATATGAAATCAATTACCCATCAAGGGAGTTGGCTTTTTCCCTCTGCCCACTAGAAATTCATGAAAACCCAAAACTAGACTACTCCACAATTTGAGTAACCTGGCAAAATATGGTCCTACTACTCGCTCATCCAAAAGTTTGAATGCCTATTCCAAATTACATGAATATTAGACATGCCTGTCACAGTTTCCTATGTCCAAAACATAGAATGAAAAAGTCATGTCAAGTTGTCAACATATGGAGATACCTTAGTTGTCAACATATGGAGATACCTTAGAGGGATGTGGCAATAGCGAAGCACCAGAGGAGAGGAAATATCCTGCTGATGAGATCTCCTCCCTGTTTAGAAGTAAAATAAATGAACCTGATGATTTGACAGATCATAAATCCTTCATAAGTCACTAATGTTTTTTTCCCTACTCCTTTTGAAGATTAACCATTCTAGCTTTCCATGTAGACACTTCTTAGTCTGCACTCTGCAGAAAACATCCCTCCACATGGAGATTGCTGTAGAGTGAAATATTTCATAATGTTGAGTTGCCTAGTCACAAATAGAGAAACTTGCAAAAGAGGGCCTTTCATTTTATTATGTGATGGTAAAATATGAGCTGGGTTGAAGTACAAATCTGATAGAAGCCAATATTGGATGGTTAAGATTAACAGAAACTTTCACTGAATGAATACAACCAAAATGTGAATGTTCAGAAGGAGACCATAACGCGCGTGCGAGAGAGAGAGAGAGAGAGAGAGAGAGAGAGAGAGAAACTGTGTGTTATACAAACCTGCCAAGGTCCTGGTGAAGCATATGGCTCTAGATAAAGCCAAAAATGAAGAACTGTTAACAGACCGGAGTAATTGACAATTGCTAAAAGAAAGAGATGATCCTATGTGTGGAGTAAAGAGCACTTGTATAGCCCTTTGTGCTTTAAATGCAAACACTATTTCTGAACAAAAGAAAAGAGGCAGCACATTTCCCTAGGAGCGTTTCCACTAACCAAAAAGTTATGGACTACTTGTCGTCAAAAATGTCAAATTGTTTACACTAACCCATAAGTTGTAGATGGTATATGAGCAGGTCAAAGGGAAAATTGGAGGGGAAAATGGAGAGGAAGAAGTTGTGGGTTAGTATGAACAACTAGACAAAAGAACCCAAATTTTAGTGCAAAATTGTAAGTGGAAACGGGGACGACCGCGTTCCATTATCTGATTGAGCATGTAGAATTCAAATCCAACTTGTAAAGAAGGGAGAAAGAAGCAGAATACCTGTTTGCAGCAGCAACAATTGTTTCTGATTCTTCTGCTCCATGACCTGACAAGTCTACAAAATCACTTTTCTGTGCGTCGTTGATTGTGGTTCCACCTTCCAATGCCACATTAGTTGCTCTATCATTCAGCTAGAAACAACATAAACACATAATATTATCAGTTGAGTCAACCTGGAGGAAGAACAGGATTTTCCTTGCTTGAGTTACATCTCACTAAAAAGAAAAAAAGTCGCAGCATCAAACTTTCCCATGGCAAATGCCTAGCAGTGAACAATTTTCAATATTGGTTTCATACTTCTTCTGGCACGGAGTACTACCTTACCTCGTTGTAGTAATCATGTTATAGCCGTCATAACAAGAGAAAAGATAATTACCACATGAGTATGTGGGAAGAAAGAACAGTGAAAGGTTGGAAGCCAACCTTTATGAAGCTCTCATTCCGGACCATGCCAATTGATTCTTCCATCGTGTCACGACTGGTTCCCTCATCGAGAATTGGAATGGGTTTGGTTCCGATTACATTACCTCTGGTTTCAATCCAATTACCTTCACCAATAACTTCATCACTCTCGCAGCCCGTCACAGCAATCTCAGTCAAACAATTACCTTCAACATTACTATTCCTCTCGTCACTCTCCTCGCAGGCCAAACTGATATCAATTTCGAGAACAGAGTTGTGCTTGGAAGCAGTTGAGGAAGCCATGGTTTCAACTTCACTCCTCACTTCAAGGACTTCCTCAGAAACAGAACCACAATTTTCAACATGAATCTCTTTATCCAGCTGTGAAGGATTGACTGGACTTGAAATCTCATGCTTATCATCCTCTATAGAATTTTCCACAGTATGCAAACCCTTTTCCATGTCAATAATGAATCCAAAGCTAGACCTATCAGTCTCATTGATATGAGAAACATGAGCAGCTTCAGAGATAGAAGAACCGTTTGACTCTATTGGAACGTCTTCAAAAATAGGCACTTCTATATCGTCCATTAATAGGCCATTCGGTTCTGCTTCAGAGTTGATCCTATCAATAACCACAGTACTTTTGCTCTCATTAGCACCGTTGTCTTTGGCACATACAACTAAATCTGTGTTATTCACACTATCAGCCATCTCAGTTGTGCTCTCTCCCCTTGCTTCTCTCTCTATCTCTTTAACTATAACCTGCCTCTCATGAACTCCATCTAAAACCTTCACAACATGGGAATTTTGTGTACTTGCAGTGACCAACCCTCCAACTGCGAAATTGGATTCCTCTATTTCAACGCCGGTCACCTCCCCGAACCGGAACACCGTGCTTCCATCAGAACATTCTTTCCCAACAACCATCACAAGGAATCAATCAGAACCCTCAAAAAGCAAGAATTGGATTCATCAGAACATCAAAAGAGAGACTTAGTAAGCTTACCGGTGGTTGAAATGAGCTCAAAATCTTTGCGCGAAGCGGGTTTGGAAAGCATAGTCAGAAAAATGGATTTTCTCCTTCTTCTTCGTGGGTGAAATAATGGGTGGATTGGGAGAGTAGAGAAGAATGGGGATTTTGGGGAAGAAGGACGTGGAATGAAGAGAGAGAAACAGTTGGAGGAGCGAGAGTCGAGGAAGTTAGAGAAGAGATCAGGCATTTTGTATTGTAGTATTGGGGAAGTGTAAAGGAGATTCTTTGATAAATGTTTGAGTTCTTCTAGGTGCAAAAGGGTATGGGTTAGGGTTTCGAATAAAGAAGTTTTGGATCTAGTAGTGATCAAGATATATCCAGAATTGAGAATGACAGCCACTCCACTCCAAAGGTTAGAGGATAGAGGTCGGAGAGGAGAGAGAGAGAGGGGGGTCGTTATGTTTGTTTCGCTTTTGCGCGCGTGGGGTACCTATCTATATAGGAGTACTTTTTTTGTAAGGTGGTTGATAATCCCACGACAAGTTTTTTTTACTGCCACGACAAAAATAATCTTATGACAATTGTAGCCTTGAGCTGTACCATTGTCTGTTCCTTTAAACCCAACTGAGAGGTGATATCCTCTCTCTCTCTCTCTCGGGGATGGAATGGATAGTCTCCCGGAGCGCAATGGAAGGTGAGATTACGGGCACTCTTTTCTAGTTTACTCCCCCATCCATTCTTTAATTTGGACCCAATATCTTTGTCAGAGAGTAAATGGTGACCCAGTGATTTTCGAATCACCCAATGCCTTCGAATCAAGGTCTTCTTTGAATCCGGTAATAAACGAAGTGGATTAGTAAAGATAAGGACTGATTGGAAAAGATAGATCAAACATGGAGTCTGGAAAAATAGGAATAAGAAATTTTTCATCAAAAATGCATCTGGCTGTGTTTTCATGGAGGGACGAAAAGATATGGCTGGAAGAAGAATGTACATGCGTGGGTGAAAGAGAAGAAAATGGAGATGCTTTGAGTGGCGGAAGGAGAGATTGATTTGGTGGTTGGTGTCATTTGGGGAATGACTGTTGGTGATTGAGATAAAAAAAAAAATAGAGATGCAGAAAAGGGAGAGAGACAGGAGAAGTGGGTTTGCATGACATTGTAGGTGATCGAAATCAAATAGAGATTGAAGAGAAGGGAAGAGAGAGAGATGGGTTTGCATGACATTGTAGGTGATCGAAATCAGATAGAGATTGGAGAGAAGGGAAGGGAGAGAGAGAGAGAGAGAGAGAGAGAGAGAGGAGAATAGAAGTGAAGTGGGTTCTTGCCTATCCGCCCACTGAGGGGTATAATTGAAAGATCAAATTTCATGTCGTGGCATTGAAAAATTCCGGCGTGGCATTAACCTTGCCCTTTTTTAAAATCAATGTCTACCTATGGTTAATGGCCTTTTTGGACTGGCTAATTTTTTTTTGTCCTTACTAATTTTTTTTTTGCATATTTATTTATTTTTCGTTATTTTTTTGTGAATCATTTCTTTGTCATGACGAGAGAAATTTTAAAAAATTACGATCAAACCCCAATTATTTTAAAATAAAGACAAAAATAAGCCAATTTTTTCGTCTTTATTCTATAAAACTAAGTTTGGACCATAATTTTTTACTTTTTCAATTTTTCTCATCGAGTTGAACCAATAATTCATAAAAATTTGCCGCGAAACAAATAAATGTTGAACAAATTTAAATAATGACAAAAATATAAGCCAATTGGCTCATTTAGCCAAAAAGGCCCTTAGTAGTAAGGCTTTTTAGCTAAATAATCTATTTAGATTATTTTTTTGCCCTTATTCAAATTTTTTTCGTATTTTGTTTGTTTTTCATCAATTTTCTATGAATTATGTTTCGTTACTATGAGAGGAACCTAAAAAGTAAAAAATTAAAATCCAAATCCAAATTTGTTTGAATAACAATGAAAATAAGCTGATAATTCAAATAAATTTGGGTTTTGATCGTACTTTTTTACTTTTTAGATTCTTCTCGTCATGATGAAGTAATAATCCACAAACATAAACGAAAAACTAACATAAGCCAAAAAAATTGGAAATTGATTTTGGCACTCCAGTTTTAACCATTGACGATCCACTTTGTGTCTTGATGATCTGAGAAAACAAAACTAAAGGTGGCAGTGCCATTGACTAAAACTAGAGTACCAAAATCACATCCAAAAAATTTAAATAAGGACAAAAAAAATTATCCAAATGGATTATTTAGCCTCAACAGCTACTTGATTTTTGCTTTTTAAAGGACACTTTTGCCTGAATTTTTGTTTTGGTATTTTTGTTCATATTTTAAATTTCAAGTTAACTTCATGTCAAATTTGGTTCAATAATTATTTGTCACGACAAAAGAGTATAAGAAGTAAAAAAATTACGATAAACAAAACTAAAAATAAACAAATTTGAAACACCCATCTGTAGTACTTCCTCCGTCCCTTTCTTCGTAATTCCAACTTATTAAAAAGACATCATTATTACACCTTTCACATCAACTTTTACCTCCATTTTCCCTCCTTACCTTCTATGGAAATATCATTATTACAATTTTACTCACTAACTTTTTAAAATTGAATCTACTTTTAGGGGTAAAATGGAAAATTCACCAACTTTTGCCCACTAACTTTATAAAATGGACACTTATTAAGAAACAGCCCAAAATGGAATACTAGACTCTAAAAAAAAGACGGAGGGAGTTTCATTCATCTGCATTTCCAAAAAAAGAGAATCATTCATATGAAATTGTGTCAACCGCCATTGTTTTACATTTTTAATCTTGTTTGTGGAGACAAATGATTAATTTCAAAAAATTTGACAAAAAACTCAACAAAATATCACTAGACATGAATAATAGTGACTGTTTTCAAGACAAGTTAATTTTGGGCTAAGCTCATCCTAACAATAAATGTTTCGGACATAGAATGAACGCAAATAACGGTGGGTCTACGAAATCAAATTACAGGCACTTAACTAAATGACCTTCAAAACGTTGATCAACGACTAGATGAACCCTCCAGTGGCCCCAAAATTTGAAATGTTTGGCCTCTGTGGAAAAATCGTAATAGACAAACATTTATTAGCTTTCTTATGTTCACCTAGCCAAATCCCTCAAGGTTTTGTGTAATCGTGCCTACAAAGAACCTTTAGATTATGAGGCTTGTATCAAAGTCAAGCAGAGCATTTGTGGTTGATTTCAAACTTCTGCATCGCTTGATACACAGTTTTGTAATCGTTGACAAGGTTGAAGTTATTCTCTCTAAAAGGAGGTGCAACTATGCGGATAAAAGCATTCTCTCTCTCAGAAAATGATAGGTGCACACAAATTAAGGTGAATTTTGAGTTACAGCATGGAGTATTTTTCATTTAAATTAGAATCGTAAATAAGACGGAAGTCTTGTTCAACTCACAGCTTGTTGCATCGAAATTCTACGCATCCATACCCTAGGGTGATGGGAGGGTAAGGGTAAAACGAGCGATGCTTCCATGCATTTTCCTGAACGGATCTTATAAAAACTGCCTTTCACTCTTACTTATGACCAGATTTCACAATCAAGTGCCATTTGATAACCCATGGTCACTTGCCACTGTAGATTGATCTCTTCAGACATTAGATACAAAGCAAACTCTATTTTTATTTCATAACTCAAGTGTCCGAGTCAACTTACGCACACATCGACTAATTCTGAGGACCCATCTCACCACCCACTTGCGGGGGTCTCAATTAAAGGCAAAGCAAAACTCTGTATGGTCTAACCCCAAGGGGTTGGCCGTGGTCATGGCTTAGAACATAGGAGTTTGCTCCCTCCTAAGGTCATCATAGCTTCGGAAAAAAAACTCTGCTTGCTTTTCTGCACCCTGACTAATTGTTTCTTTGTAGTTGCATCTTGCATGCCATTGCAAATACAGTGCTATATCATGAACAAGAAAGTGGAGGAAAGAAAAATCATCCGTTGAAAAAGTAGTTGGGAGAAACTTGCGTTTTGGCCTTTAGTTCCCGAACTTTACCAAAACAATGAAAATAAATATACCAGGAAAGGCGACACAGAGCCGTTCAAGGAGCTGTGTCCTGCATTATCTAGAGAAAGTAGATGGTTACATGAACAATTCTCATAAACAAGAGACTTCAAAAAGCCAAAGACTAGATCCACTGATAAGAGAAGTGGAGGATGCAGCAAGAAAAATTGGCTAGGTTCACAGCAGCAGAATAATAACCATAATGTATAGGAGCAACGATACACACCGCACGTGCATAAAAAGAAATCCCCAGAGTAAGAACAATGAGAAAGAAGTAAAGTTTGCTCAACTACCTTCGTATGATACATTACAAACATGGAAAGAGTAATCTACATCAATACACACAGGTAACATAAACAGTTACAAGATTCTTCTCACTAATTCACAGGGCAGGTATGAAATCAACAGAAACTAAGGGTAATTGTATGAAATCAACAGAAACTAAGGGTAATAGGATTGTTTAAGGTCTATCAAGAAATATTACATTCTGACTCCAAAAGAAACCATGGTTTGCCGGTTGACAGGAACTCTATTTTCCCGTCACTAAATTTGGACTCTTCTTCATCAGACATCAATAACTTAACCTTTAGCTCAGGTTTTGTGCTCCAACCCCATGATCAAGTTTTACAGAAACTGTAGCAATGATTTATTCACACGAATTACTAAATCAGAATCCGGGAAACCTGGGTTGGCCATAAAAATTATTTTGTTCTCCCAATTTGGTCATCAATCTGACATATCACCATCTCCATACTGATCTTGAGTTCTACCAACACCAAGCAGCGGATGAATACTTTGATCAAAAGTACAACATCTGCCAAAACAGATGCTTGGCTAGTAGAGAATTACTCCTTCCCAGTTTCGATTAAAAACATTCATGAGAAAAGGTTAATTCAATTACCGGTATTGGGGAGTTGGAACCTACTTTAATAACTAACAAATCAGTTTCTAATGACATAAAAACCATTTGTTTGGTACAAGCTTTATTCTCACAGAATAAACAACAGCTGCCAAGGTTCAAACAGAGCAATTGTTAGGAAGCGGATGCAATTTTACAGCACTTGCAATCACCAAGTAATAGTTTCCTATTCTCTAGGCGTCGAACTAACCAACAGCTAACGAAGTGACAGCAAGAATTTAGCAGCTTTCTAACAGAACATTTAGAGGACTACTTAGTTACAATTACAAAGCAGCTACTATGGGCATCGGTGGAAATCATTTAGTTAGCTGAATTGGTTATTAGAGTCTAAAGAAATTTGTCGCGTTAAGATAACTGTATAAAAACCGAAAGCCCCAATTATTCTAGAAGTATAAGCAGATGGGTCTTCCCGAACAAGAACAATAATGACCGATCACGTGGTATACACGTGAGAAGGTGCATAGGGCCGAACAAGGTATCTGGTTGGTGACAAAACAAAAGGATGGACGGCATTGTAGCCGAGCAAAGGGCATAAGTTCATGGGCTCAAACCCTAGCATGACCGACCTATGAATGAGGGTGGTTAAGTTATTCTGGAATATTCTAGAAGGAGCATCCTACGAGATAGGAAGGGATCTCATGAATAACGAAAAGAAATCGTGCTGCTGTGACAAGCAGAAATTGGGTTGCTATATGGAACGAAGTCCTTATAGAGAAGAATTCCTAACATGAGAGGTTTCCTAACACACTAAGGTACTTGGAGGGCAAGTCTACCCAAGTCTATAAATGAGTAGGTAAAACCGAAGGAGAAAGGTACACCGTCACTTGCAATTACTTTACATACTTGAATTGGGTTTTCCTTGTTAGTACGAGGTGGTCTAACTTAGACATCGGAGGGCCTTTGCCGACAAGGGGCAAAGGTGCACTCATGGTGTCTTGTTTTGCAAGCATTAGGGCTCAGGGGGCATGTTCCAACATTACACGGATTTATTCCCCATACAATTGGCACCGTCGGTGGGAAACGAAGTAGTTCCTTGAGATCAACCATGACGTCCACGGACCCAAAAACTCCATGAATGGAGAGCAATCCGAACAAGGACAAGGATTTGGAGACCTCGAATGCTTCGAAGAAGGCCACACAGGAAAAGCTGAAGAACGTGGCGATTGCGCCAGTTGCTGCAACAGCTGCATGGCTCATAAGATGAAAGGACAGTTCGAAGTCTGCGCGAAAGGAGAAGAGGGACGAATCCCGGTCTGAGAGGTATTCCAAAAGCATTCAGGACTACGAAGAAAGTCTCGAAAGGAAAGAGCAAGATTTGGAGAAGTTTGATCAGCTAACGAAGAAGTGCGACCGAGAGATACAGGAACTCAAGAGGCGTGTGGCCCGAAGGGAGAAATTTTGAAAGCACACGTGATTGCAGAAGTAGGAGTCGTACAACAGAAAATTGCAGAGGTGGCTCTCCGCAAAAAAGGAGATATAAAAGCCTAACCCCAGAGAAGGGCAAGTTGAAAAAACACCATAGAGACAGGTATGAGAGGATTGACTCTGATTGGGAGAGGGAGGAGGAGCGCATGTCTGGACAGCGAGGGGAGTGCACTACGACTGCAAGTGAAGCAGTGCGTAAGGCCCTTAGCCAAGTAGCAACCTCTCCGCTCTCAAAGCCACTACAAGAAGCATGATTGCTGAGCAGAATAAAAGCACAGTGCGTTCACGGCATACGAAACCAACACAGATCCAGTAGGGCACATCCAGCACTACCAGCAAGCAATGTTTATGCACACCGGAGATGACGCCATTATGTGCAAAATGTTCCCTTCAAACTTGGGAAGATTGTTTGGCCTGATTTCACAAACAGGGCCCAAATTTCATTAAGAGCCGGAGGCAGCTCACTGAGGAGTTCACAGCCTGATTTTTAACTAACCAAATAGCTCCAAAGACCTTTGAAGTTCTGGGAGGCCTTTAATGAAATAGAGAACTTGAACATGTATCCAATCAATACATTGTCAAAGTTGATGGAACGAATTGAGAAGAGTTTTTTCCCTTTTTATCCCCCAAACTATGTACCTTTTCTCTACTTAGTCCCAAAACTATCGATTTGACGATTTCATCCCCTCAACTATCATACCGTTACCTACTTAGTCAAATAGATAACGAAAGTTAGGAATTTGAACTGAAAATGCCATGTAAGGCCTGTTTGGGACACTGTAGAGCAAATACTTGATTATGAGAGTCTTAGAGATAAAAATTAATTATGACCCTTTAGGATAAAATAATCAGAAAAATGACCTTCACACCGGTTTCAATAGATTGAAAATTGAAATACTTAATTTTGTAACCATATTTTTTAGTATATAAACATTCTAAAAAAATTAAGTGCTTGAATTTTCAATCCGTTTGGAACGGTGCGAAGATCTTATTTTTATGATCATATTATTCTAAAGAGTCATGATTAATTTTTATCTCTAGGACTATCATAATTAAATATCTGTTTTTTATTTGGGACTCTTTAGAGCAGATAATTGATTATGAGAGCTCTAGAAAGAAAAATTAATTATAACCTTTTAACATAACATGATCAGAAGAATAAGATCTTCACACCAATTCACACGGATTGAAAATTAGAGTGCTTAATTTTTAACCATATTTTTAATATATAAACAGTCTAAATTCTATTTAAAGAACTCGGTCTTTTTTTAAAAAAAATATGTATGTGTTAATCTCTATAAAATGTCACATAAGATTCTAATATATGAATCTTGGGAAAAAATTAAGTGCACCAATTTTTAATTTGTTTAAACCGATGCAAAGGTCTTATTTTTTCTAATCATTTTATTCTAAAGGGTCATAATTAATTTTTATCTCTAAAACTCTCATAATCAAGTATCTGCTTTACATGGTCCGAAATAGGGCCTTACGTGACATTTTCCATCCAAATTTCTAATTTTCATTAGCTATTGGACTAAGTAGGTAACGGTATGATAGTTGAGGGAATAAAATCATCAAATTGATAGTTTAAGGACTAAGTAGAGAAAATCTGCATAGCTTAGAGGATAAAAAGAAAAAAAAACTCCATTGAGAAGCATACCAGGGTAGAAGACAAGATACTTCAGGAGGAAGGCAAGTTGTCGGTTGATCGGCCGAAGAGCCACACAAAGAAGGTGGCACAGCCTGAGCCGACTCTTACAAAGAAAAGGAGTAGGGCAAAACAAAAGAGAGAACAAGCCGCCTCCAGAGCCAAAGTCCTTTGCTGTGAGTACAGTCTCCAAGGACCCCATCTACAAGATTCTTTTTTGAATAAAGAATTGTTTGTGGTTTAGGTGGCCGCCCACGATGGGAAGAGATCCAAAAGCAAGAAGGGAGACAAACGAGCGTTGCAGTTCCATAAAGATTTGGGGCATATGACCGAGAATTGAGAGGGCTTACAAGAGGTTCCTCAAAGAGAAGGTGGCGGAGGGTCACCTCGACGAATTTATTGAAAAGGCACCAAGAGGCCAAGAGATGGCCATGGAGCTAGACTAGTCTGAAACAGGTAATCCAAATGGCGGGTTGGCAACTTCGTATACTAGGAACGAAGTAACGCTTCCAAGGAGGCAAGCCGAGCACGAGAGGCATGTCATGCAACATAGCAAGGTTCGATTCCCCCTGGAGGCAAACCATGATTTAAGTGGGGGGCTATGGAGGTGGGTTGTTGTCCTAGTCTCCCCCAAGGTTTGGATTGCATGGTGGGTTGGTGTGCTAGTCTCCCCCGAGGTTTGGATTGCGCAGTCGAGTCCAATAGTGACTCGGCTGCAGGGTTGTTCCTCGGTTATCCCAAAAAAAAAAAAAAGGGCAAGTTAGACGGTGGGTCCGACGGCCCGATTAGTCTTATAGACAAGGATTTGGATGGTGTACAGCTCCCTCACAATGACGCATTAATGGTCGCCCTAAGGGTGGGAGACTACGACGTGGAAAGAATCTTGGGGGATCAAGGGAGCTACACAGAGATAATGTACTATAAAGCTTCCAAACATGTGGTCACCCTACGCAAGCCAAGCTTGTGGACTCTTCAGTTCCGCTCCGCTGATCAATAGTTCTGCCCACTGACTTTGTGGTTGTCGACGTGCCATCCTCATACAATGCGATCATTGGGATGACTTGGTTGCATTGGATGAAGGCAATATCTTCAACCTACCTCCAGATGATCAAGTACCCAGGAGTGAAAGGTATATAGTGTATCCGAGGCTACCAGAAGGTGGCCCAGCAATGCCTAGTCCAAATCTTGAAGAAAGCTCCAAAAGCGCACCTGGTCAACTAACGCTCCCTCACAATGACGCATCCAACTAACGCTCGAGGATGGTGGTGGTGACCCGACAAAGAAAGTCGTGGAAGGGCTCAAGAAAATCCAGATCAAAGAAGACGATCCCAAGAGATACTTCTTAATCGGCGAAACCCTGGCCGACCACGAGAAGCAAGAGTTGGTTCAGTTCTTGAAGGAGCATATAGACGTGTTCACCTGGACACCACAGGAGATGTCGGGGGTTGACCCTGAAATAATTTTGCCACCACTTGAATGTGGATCCCCAGTATAAACTTGTGGTCCAGAAGAAAAGAAGGTCCGTTGTGCAGCACACAAAGGCCGTATTTGAGGAAGTAGAAAGACTCCTTAAAGCACGAGCAATCAGAAAGGTGTATTACGCAGAGTAGTTGTACAACACTGAGATGGTTAAAAAGAACGGGAAATGGCGAGTCTGCGTGGACTTCACAAGTTTTAACAAAGCCTGCCTTAAGGACAGCTTCCCACTATCGAGAATCGACCGATTGGTTCCACTATTGGGTACAAGAGGATGAGTTTCCTCGACACGTACCGAGGATACCATCCCATGTATGGGCCCGATAAAGAGAAAACGTCATTCATCACCATGAGGGAGTTGTTCTATTATAAAGAAATGTCGTTTGGCTTAAGGAATGCAGGGGCAACCTATCAGAGGTTGGCCAAAATGATGTTCAACAGGTAGCTTGGTAGAACCGTAGAACGATGGAGGTTTACATAGATGATATGGTGGTTAAAAGCAAAGAAAAAAGGAACCACATATCCGATCTGAAGGAAACCTTCGAAGTCCTGAGAAAGTTGAGGCTTATCTCATCAAAGTGCGCATTTGGGGTGAGCTGGGGAAAATTCCTTGAGCACTTGGTGACCATGAGAGGTATAGAGGCGAATCCCGACCAGATCTCTGCGATTCATAGATTCGAAAGCCCTACGATTACGAAGGAAGTCCAGAAGTTAACAGGGATGGCAGTGGCTTTGAATCGATTCAAAACCCAATCTCCAGACAAGTGTAGGCCATTCTTCCAGCCGCTGAAAAAGAGGGTCGGATACGAATGAGGAGCGGATTGTGAGCAAGTGTTCCAAGAGTTCAACCAGTACTTGGCCTCTCCCCCATTACTATCCACCCCTAAGCCCAGGGAGCCATTGCTGTTGTACTTGGCAGTGTCGGACCGTGCTGTTAGCGCAGCACTCCTGCGAGTAAAGGATGCCGAGCAACATAGCCATGGAGTGGTTAGACAAGCTTCATAGGCTTTGGGAGCCTACACCAAAGGCTAAGGATAGCACGAGCATCAAGAAGGCTTTTTTGTCCAAAAATAAGTGTCCTTGGTAGTTGGTAGTTCAAGGGTCATCTATGGTAGTTTGGAAGTTAAAGGGTCATCATGAATTAAGTGTTTGCATAAATATTCATTGATAGTTAAAAGGGTCATCATGTATTCAGTGTTTGCATTAATACTCATCTAGATGCATTAAACACATGCTAGTAGGTTCAATGTACGCATATATTTAGGTTCAGCCTCACATTTTTTTGGATGTATTCATTAATTAGGTTCATTTCATTTAGAGTAATAGGAATTCGAAGAGTCTTTCCCATGGATTATAAATTGAGATGTAATCTTTCATTTGGAATAGAGTTGATTAATGAATTGAGTTTACAAGGTTAAGGCCTTTGTAATTGGGGTTTGGGCTGCGGCCCTTCCTTGCAGAAGCTGCCTAGCCCTTGCGAGGGTGAAGCACATCTCTCTATCTCTCTTTCTCTCTCGACTTCTTCTATTCTCTCATTTCTCCTACTTTGTGCACTTATTCAAGCAATATTCTTATTTCCCCACCCAAAACGACCACGATTCCAATTGTAGGCCGCAATATGCTAAGGGTTCTAAATCTGTCCTACATTCAGAGACAAGGTATCTTCCATTAGAAAAGCTGGTTTTGGCGTTGCTCACTGCCTCCAAGAAACTGCCACACTACTTCCTGAGCCATCCAATCGTCGTTTTTCACGAAGCATCCCTTGAAGGCCCTGCTTCGAAAAGCAGACTTCTCGGGTAGGTTTTCGACTTGGTCGGTGGAACTGAGCCAGTACGAGATAGACTACTGGCCACGAGATAGACTACTAGCCACGAACAACAATCAAGGGCCAGTCTTGGCAGACTTTCATCGACAATGGCACCCCCACCCCCCACAAGGGCCATTCCCGAACGAATTGGTCCAGAGGCAATGAAGCTGCCAACCGAGAAGGCAAAGGCTCCTGCCGGCAGGATCTTGACGAGTGGAAGTTATACGTCAATGGCTCAGCATGTAACAAAGGGTCTGGAACAGGAGTCGAGGTCTCCTCACCAAAGGGGTTAGTAACTGTAAGCTCAGCTTCAGCTTGTCGAACAACGTTGCAGAGTACGAGGCACTACTTGCTGGGTTGCAAAGTGCCAAGATCCTGAAGGTAAAAAAGCTGAGGATTCATTGTGACATAAAAACCGTTTGTTTGGTACGCACTTTATTCTCACCCAATAAACAACTGCCAAGGTTCAAACAGAGCAATTGTTAGGAAGCCGATGCAATTTTATAACACTTGTAATCACCAAGTAATAGTTTCCCATTTGCTAGGCGTTGAACTAACTGGCAGCTAACCAAGTGATGGCAGGAATTTAGCGGCTTTCTAACAGAACATTTAGAGGAATACCTAGTTACAATTACAAAGCAGCTACTATGGGCACCAGATAGTAGCCACTCGGAGGAAATTTTTTAGGCCTTGTTCGGTTATGGGTTTGGAAAATTTTTGGATTTGGTTTTTGGGTAATGAGTGAAGAGAGAAAATAGGGTAATAATTGGGAATAGGGGTAAAGAATGGAGAGAGAAATGAGATTAATGATTGGATAGGGGTAATGAGTGGAGAGAGAAATGAAAGTAATGAGTGGATTTGAGTTTGAAAATTTTTTTACCCACAACCGAACAAGGGCGTAGTAAGTTGAGCTGGTTATTATAGTCCAAAGAAATTTGTCACGTTATGATAACAGTTCTATAAGAAATGAAAGCCAATATTATTAGAGAAGTATATGTAGAGGGGTCTTCCCGAACAGGAAGAGTAATGACCGACCATGGGGTATACACATGAGAATACTTAGGGTGGGTTTGGATTAAAAAGTTAAATCAATTATTTTTGTCTTTATTCAAAAAAATTCCATTTGTTTGTTTTGTCAGACTTTTGTGACTTAATGATTCGTCTCAATGAGAAGAATAGGAAAAGTAAAAAAATTTGATCAAAACTCATAATTTTTGAAAAAAGACAGAAATAAGTCAATAAGACAATTATTTTTACTTGTTTTTGTCTTTTTGAAGAAAATTATGAGTTTTGATTTTAAAAAAAAAATTCCTTTTCCGATTCCTCTCGTTGAGACAAATCAATAAATCAAAAAAGTTTGACGCAAAACTAACAAATGCGAAAATTTTTTTGCATAAAGACAAAAAAAAATAAGTCAAGATGTTTGAAGCCAAATCAGCCCTTAAACATGACATGAGTTTGGTGCGTCGCAGGGAGTAACCCTGACCACGTACGTTACACATGGCCAGGTCGGTGGCACAGCGAGAAGATGCATAGGACCAAACAAGGTATCTGGTCAGTGACAATATAAAAGGATGCACGACATTATAGCTGACAAAAGGCATAGTCACATAAGTACACAGGAGCAAAGACTAGCATGACTGACCTACGAATGAGGGTGGTTAGGTTATTCTTGAATATTCTACAAGGAGCATCCTACGAGATAGAAATGGATCTCGTGAATAATTGAAAGAAATCGTGCCGTTGTGATAAGCAGAGATTAGGTTGCTATATGGAACCAAGTCCATATAGAGAAGAATTCCTAACGTGAGGTTTCCTTACACGGTAAGGGTACTTGGAGGGCAAGTCTACCCAAGTCTATAAATAAGGAGGTAAACCGAAGGAGAAAAGTACATTGTCACTCGCAATTACTTTACATACGTGAGTTGGGTTTTCCTTGTTAGTACATGGTCTAACTTAAGCATCAGAGGGCCTTTGCCAACAAGAGGCAAAGGTGCGCAAGAGAAAATTGAAGGGCTTTAAGAAAGATCTTTTCTAACTACAACAACTTACATTGGACCCAAAAGTTGGAAGGGGTTCCGCCAACACCTTTGAGAGCAATTGGATCCTTTAACTTGTCTATCATGTTTTCTTTTTCCTTAACCAAATCCATAGACCAAATACAGCGCAAGAGAAAATCCAACTTGCAGCAAGAAGGTTTTAACAACCAAGGAAAGGGAATCGAACGGATCTCCAGTCAAACTGTAACCATTAACATGACTTTTCAACCTTGTCACACATTCTCCATGGATTCTATGGAGCTACATAAACTATTTTATTGAATGTTTGCATATCTGTGAGATGGGGCACTGCTGACTTAAACATTGAACTAGAAAATGACTAATCTCGTCAATTTTTAGATAATTATCAAGTAGAGATACTGAATGTGGCATCTGAGAGGTAAACTTCAAAAGAAAAACCATAGCTCAAGTAGATCATGCAAACAAGCTCATCAAACTCCAACAAAAAACAAACCATTATATTCCAGAACATTTATCACTACAACAAAGTCAACATCACATTTCAAAGCAACTGAGAATATACAGTTGAGAAAAGAAATTACAAATTGAATGTCCAAGCAAAGGCACAACCTTGCACAAACACATTCCACAGAACAATAAAAACTACTACACAACCGACGAAGTACATAAATGATACACCAAACAATAGCTCAGAAATCCATTTACAAATCCAATAAATCAACACACAACCACAGCCAATCATTCATTTCCTCCTGTAACTCTAATCTACAAAGAGAAAACAAAATATAGATAATACAAAAGATCAGTTAGAGAAAAACCTTACATTGCTCTGCTTTCACTTCGACATCAAAAGTATCTCCGGCTTCTTGGCCTTTGTGGGCGTGTTGGAATTCGAACCCACATTCGCAGCCGCTGCCACTGCTGCCCTAGCCGACTCATGAGCTCTCTTATCGAGCTGAATCAGACTCCGGGTTGCCAGAATCACCTGAGGAACCAACTCATGAGAAGCCCTAGCGTACAAACACCGCACAGCCACCGAAGCAGAATCCCTAACCTCCTCCGCATTAAGCGGAGCCAAAAGGCAGTGACCCAGAATCCTCAACACAGGCTGCAGTAGCTCCCAGGGAAGCGGAATCCTAGCTCCCTTTGCGCCCGAAGAACCACCACCCGACCCATTTTCGCTAATCCCCAAATCACCCATCTCCTCGGCAATCTCATCTGGCCCGTCGAATTCTGATTTGCAGGGGCAGTCCTGACCGGCCCAATCCGCCGCGAACCGGCAGAAATCGAGCTTTGACCAGGCGGGCATTTGGGAGATCTGCTTGTAGTAGCAGTCAAGCGCGACGCCGACGATGGTGGCGCGCTTGGTGGATCTGACGGCGGTCTGGGGCTCGAGAGGAGGAGAGATGAGTCCTACTGAGGGGCGTGGGTTAGGGTTTGGTTTGGTTGAGTAAGGGTTAGGGTTAGCGTAAGGGTTTGGTTTGTCGGAGGATGATCGACGAGGGGTGTGGTAGAGGGAGGGGAGGGAGAGGTCGGGGATGGAGACGAGGAGGGGTTTGCCGTTGCGGGATTTGGTCTCGGCAGAGTAGAGAGAGAGGAGGACGGCTTCGAAGCCGGCGAGGGAGGAGGAGGTGGGGGAGTCAGAGGAGAGAGAGTGGAGGAGGGAGAGGTAGAGGTTGGAGACTGTGGGGACGAAGGAGAGGACGACGAGGCGGAGGTGGGGGTCCGAGGAGAGGTAGGTGTCATAGAGCCAGTGGCAGAGGGGGTCGTGGGGGGAGCCGGAGAGGGAGGAGGAGAGAGCGGAGTAGGTGGGGTGGGAGGAGAGGAGGGAGAGGGCGGGGTTGTCGGAGTCGTCGGCGAGGGAGGAGAGGGGTGGGGAGAGGTTGGGGGGGAGGAGGGAGGAGAGGAGGTGGATGCGGGACCGGGCTTTGGAGACGGATTCATACCACGAGTGCATCGGGTCGGGGTCCTGCTGCTGCTGCTGCTGGTTGTTGTGGCCGTTGTTGTTAGTGGTGTGGTGGTGGTGGTGGTGGTGGTGGGAGGATGTAGGGTTTGGGGAGGAGGAGGCGGTGGAGGGGGAGGAAGAGGGAGGGGAACCGCCGGGCATGTGGTTCCGGTGAGGATCCATTCTGCGGGGGAGAGTTTGTGTGCTCCCGCGTGAGAGAGAGAGAGAGGTTCCGTTGAGGATGAACTGGATGATTTAGGTGGAAACCTCTTCTTAAGGGCTTGTTCGGCTTAAAAAGCGAATGGCTTTCCCTCAAAAAAATGAGCCAAATAAAGTCAAAAAAAACGAAAATAAACCACTTGTTTCGTCTTTATTCAAAAAAAATAAAAAATTGGATTTCGGTCAAAAAATTTTACTTTTTAGATTCCTCTTGTCATGAAGATGCAATAATCCCCAAAAAATTGACAATAAGCCAAGTAATACGAAAAAAATTTGAATAAGGACAAAAAATAAACCACTTTGGTTTATTTATCCGAACAACCCCTAAGTCTTTGATTACCATAAGTATAGAAAATGGGTCGGGTCAGACACATTCGGATCTTCTTTTTTTCTTTTTTTTGGGCAAAAGATGAAGTTTATTAAAAACGGGAGAAGGGAGAGGGGATCCAACAAACAGTTGGATAATACACCTCAAGGGCAAAGCCCAAAATACCCAAAGGGCTATAGGGTTCACAACCAAAAAAAAATTAAGCACAACCCAAACCCAAATAAATCAAAAACAGCCCAAACACCTAAGATCCGGCCCAAAAACACATTCGGATCTTCCGGCCATTGATGAAAATTTTACCTACTGGAGTTGGGCAACACCAACCACGTGCTATCTTTCCTTTTTTTTGGGCTAAGCTGATACAAGAGGAAGGGAAAAAAAATACAAACAGACAAGAGAAGAAACAAAAATAAGGGAAATATTTTCAGCGGACTCTATCTCAACCACTGTGCGAATTGAGAATGGGAGTTGTTCAGATACTAATGTGCCAGAGAAACTATTTTTGAGCGCCCAAGCAGCCATTTCATGAGCAACCCCCTTGGCTTGTCTCAAGACAAAGGTAAAGGGCTACTGAGGATGGCTACCAGTGCAGCAACTGAGCTTCATTTCGAACGGACTTGATGAAGGATTGAGCATCTCCTTCAATAATGACAATATCTCAGGACTCTTTATCAACCCAGAAGCAAGACATTCTGGTTGCTTCAACTTCAGCAACGAGGGGGGGGAAAAGTTACCCACTAGGGTCCTTGCCCAGACTACTGCGCTGGAATGATCTCTAACCACAACAGCAATGACCATCTTTCCACCAGAAAAAGCAGCATTAAAATATTTGCCTTGAAAACTCCTTCAATTGGGCCACACCACTTCAAAGGGAAAAAAATAGGATCCGAAGATAGTAACGGTTTAGGAGATTCTACTGATTTAGCTAGGCCATGCTCCTTCCATAAGCAAACAATTTCCTTCAAAATAAGATTCACATCAATAGGGCCATTTTCTAATACCTTTTTGTTTCTCGCAGACCACACCTTTTCCATCAAAATAGCAGCAAACGAAGGAAACTCAGACTTGTGTGCAGATTTTGGAACCTCCAAAGGGTTTGGCTATCACCAAAATAACACCACGTTCTATCACATTCTCCTCCACACCACCACACAATCATATGGATCCAAAAATATATGTGCAGATCCTGTGATTGTGTCACAGTAAGAGAAAAAATAAGGAATGTGATTTTGACACTCCAGTTTAGCTAGTTGCACTGTGTAGTTACTAAAACAATAGTCCCAAAATCAATTTCCAAAATAATTGGATGGTTTTGGGACAAGCAACGCCTTTTTCACCATATATTCTTATGAGGCCCAGGACTTGGTGTTTGGATTCCATATGAATTTGTAATTGAAAAATGTGTTAAAACACCACACGACAATGCCCCAAGATAGACAACTGAATACTTAATTACTAGTCGTAAAAGAGGGGCCTGAGACAAGTCTGGCATTTATTTTTCCTATCAATTGAGGCAAGTCTGGATCCTCTACAAGAATTCTTCCTACAAAAATTCTACCCAAATGCAAAACTACCCGTTCTGGCCAAAGGAAAAAGGCAAATTATTGGCATTTTGGATGGATTACTTGTATTTTTATTTCCCTCTAAATTGGATATTGATAAAATTCCAGAAAAATGCCCTTCACCGCAAATATAACAAAATTTCATACAAGCATACATAAATCTGGAAATGTCGTCGACAATTACATCTTCCAACCCGAAGAAACCCTACACAACATTACCCCCAAGCAAATTAGTACAACGACGAAACCAGTTCCTCAACATCATCTATGCCTTCTCTGTTTTATAAAATTCTCGATTGCCAAAGTATACTGAATGACAAGCAGCTATAAGAAAAAAACCAGACTGGACAATAGTCTCAAAAGGAACCCCTGTAAATGAAAGAAGAAATTGCGCATCTACGTAAAAATCCGGATCAACAGATTTTAAGTCACAAATTGCAACAAATAAGGAGGAAAAGATGTCAGTTTGGTACCTATGGTGAAAATTGAAGCTCGGAACATAAATTAAACAAACCCACAGGTTACATACATCTTGATTTGTTAATCTATCGCCCTCATTTGGGAAAACAAAGAAAAGCCAAAAACACGATAACTCAAGAATGATCAGATGTTTCTCCACTTCGTCCACGAGGTGTCAAAACACTATCTGAGTTTCCCAATTTCCATTTTCTTCTTTAAAGCCTTCCGACCATGGTATACAAATGAATCTACAATACCCGCCACCGTGAAGGTACCTGCATAGAAAGATAAGGAAGATTAATTGCATACTATGCAGAATGCGGGAAAGATTTACAAAGCATAAACTCTAGTCAGAGGAAGAAATGCAAAAGAGAATATTACCGCCATCGATAATATTACAGCATAACCAATTTTAATCTTGTACGTGAAACTTTAAATTATTATACAGGTCCTTCTAACCGTTGGTGATTGATAATATACATAATGCCTAAAAATTTCAAATTTCAAAATACATTCATAGATCTTTACATACTTTTCTCTAATCAATGCCCCCTTTCTTCTGGCCAAATATTTCACTGTACAAGCACCGACTCAGATGAATCTCCCAACTTTTCCCAAATCATTTCAATCAACCTTCGTTATTTTGTTCATTTATCTCATGTATCAACACTTATAATTTTCATTTAAGTTCTAACATCAGACTTAATTCATTCATGTTTTCCTTTCAGTTCAATTGCTCTTTCTCAACCAGCCCACCAACCAATCTAGAGTACAATGCTAGCCTACAGATGATGCTATTTCATTGATAATAGCCAATTCCAGTAGACTACTGGAGGTCCCATTGGCATCCATCCACCTGGGATCTAGGAATTGTCTGGCCATAAAATCTTTTGCCTTTGGATGTCCCAAGAGCTTAGGATCGATGTGGCCATAAACTTTTCATCCTTTCCGTATGCCCGCTCCACGAGTGAACTTATTTGAAACCGAATTTCCTTGAAATCTTAACTTCACTCCCAGACGTAAAAAATATGAAACTTCATTATTTCGATTACTTTTTACTTAATTCGAACAAGATTTGCTAAAGTCCAACCGTAGAAACCTTCAGTTGACTTTTTCAAAACCAAGTACACCAGAATCATGAAAAAAGATTGTTTTGTTACCCTAATTCCTAGACTAAATCTTGTCAGCTATTCCAATTTGCGGGCCAAATGTCTCAATTAGAATATTGATCAATTCAAGTTGGGTCAATGGGTCTAAATCCCAATTACACCACAATTTGCAACATGCGAGCAAATTCTGAAACCTTGAGTTTGTGATGCAATGGAACAAGAAACTACTGTTGGAGCTAAATAATATGTATGCAAGTAAAGACGAGAAAAGGAAAAAGAAGAAGAATATGATAAAATTATGTAATTAGGCGTTACCTCCAATTATTGCACACAGATGTGTGAGGAAGTGTAAGAATGGGGTATGCCCCTCTGTGAAGGTAACCTGCAACAAGCAAATATATCAGCAAGTAAGGAAGCTGGTGTGAGTGGTCTCTAGTTAAATCACAATGAATTTGATTGTGTCGGTCTCAAACCATACTGCATAGAACTGTCGATTTATGACCCTAATGAAGTTAATGTTATAGTGACTTGTTTAGATGCTTTTTGTACACAAGGTAAAAACTTTCCAATATTAAATGGTCCCTAATGATCCATGGAAGCTTGAATGAAAGCTTGACTGGCTGCAAAATCCTGACCTAGTTTTCTACCAGCTTGTCTAAAATAGAAAGAGAAACCCACCTTAATTGGTGAAAGGTCATAAAAGAAGTAAACTCCATGAGGCGACTGAAAGAAACCCACTTCCGTACTCTTAAAATGCTCTGTCACGGAGAACTGCATACACCGATGCATGCCTCTTAGGACACCGAGTTAGTTGACATAAAAACGAACAAATTCAATCTCCACTATACAAAGAGTACCTGATTTGACCGAATAGTCCGGCCTCGTACATTAGTGTAGATTGTAGGGACAACCTGCAAAAAAAAAAAAATGTATTAGACTAAATGGGATTTGACAAAAATGTTAAAACACTGCATCTGTGCCTAGGTGAGAACGCAAGCAGAAAGGCTAAAAAGAGAAAAAGAAGGAAATAAGCCTGCTGCATAAATCTCTTATTTCACACCCCATTGTTTTATCCCATATGGACACCTAATGGATTTTCCATCTATGACTGGCATGAGAACCGAAATGTGCACAAATGAAGTACGGTGATATAGTACCATACAAGAGCCACTGAAAATTTTCAATCTCAAGCAACCTTAAGGGTTTTCAAGTTGGGAATTCATGGAAAATTGATTAGAAATAAGGATGGTGGAGTTGTGAAGAGGTCAGATGAGACCAGATTCCGCCCTTAATTTGAGCCAATGGAAACTCGACTATTGCACGACTAATAATTTGTTGATTCAAAGTCAATCTAGTTGGAAAAAAAAGTGATTATAACTGAACTACGAGAAAATTACCGGGGAACAAACTGACATACAAGGTTCTACAATTACAATTTTTGTATCAATAATGTAGCACTTCTGTTTAGTAATTTAATGTAGCACATTGTTGACCTATGGTAGTATACTATGGTACCCTTTTTTCAATCGCTTGCATTAGTTGAGATTGATGTTGTAGTGCGCAAAGATATGAGTATAATGGGTTTGTGTGAACAAGTGACCCTTAACAGAGCTCAATGGAGGAAACGGATTCATGTAGCCGACCCCAAGTGATTGAGACTTAAGGCTCGGTTTGGTTTGGTTTGGTTTGGTTTGCATTAGTTGAGATTCACTTCATTCAATCTCAGAGACAGATATTGGTGCATATATATACTTTAATGTAGCACATTGTTGACCTATGGTAGTATACTATGGTACCCTTTTTTCAATCGCTTGCATTAGTTGAGATTGATGCTGTAGTGCGCAAAGATATGAGTATAATGGGTTTATGTGAACAAGTGACCCTTAACAGAGCTCAATGGAGGAAACGGATTCATGTAGCCGACCCCAAGTGATTGAGACTTAAGGCTCGGTTTGGTTTGGTTTGGTTTGGTTTGCATTAGTTGAGATTCACTTCATTCAATCTCAGAGACAGATATTGGTGCATATATATACTTCAGTTTCAACTGGACCTTGACAGAAATAATCATCAGTTCCAATTGGAATATTGAGAACTCTGTAGTGCTTCCAACATAATGACAACACCATTGGAAACGTCAAAAAACAGAAGCAGCCAAGCAGGGAAGAATTATAGCATTTTTCAAGAAAGGGAAGATGGCACTTGCAATGGCAAGTCAGTATCTCCTACCTAATCGTGCCTTTTTGTCCCTAGCAATCTAAGGCATAATGCATATGCCCCCCAAAACGCTCAAGACTGGTTCATGCAAGGGACATAACCAAAGAAGCACGGACACGTCTACCAGCCTCACGTATTCAAGTCCAATACATGTCAGTCATGGACACGACATGACACTCCCCGGACACGACGGACATTCCTAAATAGTTGTCCAATTTTTTTACTATATTACTTTTACTCAGACACCTTGTGGATACTTTAGGACACGTTTGTGACACTCTTGGAAACATGCTAAGGACACATTAAAAGGTTAAAATGTAATTTCTAAATCTCGGCCCAAGGTGAAAATTTCCACAGATGTATAGTTCATGTAAACTTATACATACCGTTGATTGGTATCTTCATTGTATTGTTCTTAATTTGAAAGAAATAATGTTTCCGACATTTCTCTGCATCCATAACATACCTCTATAATACAAATACATCTCACATTTGACTTGTTACATCTCACATTTGACTTGTCCCAGATGAGTGTTCTAATTTTCGAAGAAATGACATGTCCGTGTTGTGTCGTTTCCATATCCCGTTTCTGTGTCTGTGCTTCTTAGGACATAACTAAGAGTTATTTCAGTGAAAGTTGAGTACTCGTGATATTTACAGGGACTGAGAACTTCATTCACTTGGTGCAATACAGTCCCTTGATGGTTAAGGATACTTGGTACATGAGATATCACCTATGAAGGCAAAATTGTTCACTGAAGAATCAATGGCCGATGGTGTAGAGGCAGGGGAATCCTGTAAATTGCTACTAAGCGACTTCCAAATTCAGAAGAGTAAATATTTAAGTCATTTGACAAAGCAAGCATTGGAGTAATGTTTGGAGCATGAAAACCCAATCGAAAACCTTGACTGTTAGAGATACTTGCATTTTGATCTGATGAAGACATGAAGGTGGTGTATATATCAACCTGGCCAAGGGTGAAACTACACCAGCAATCAGGAACGCAGGGGGCCGTTGTAGGATAACTGGGTAACAAGATTGAGGGTATTTGGGCCAGGGAACTGGGCTTGTCTTTCCTCATAGTATGTCGTCATATAAATACATGTTATAAACATACCTAAGCAAACCATGTCCTAAGCTTTTGAACAACCATCACCTTCTACATGCAAATACAATTGAACTCCGAAAGAAAATTTATTACTTGTACATTTATGGGTTAGGTTAGATTTCACTGACAAAGGATAATTTATTAAGCCCTAGGAATACTGACCTTGACAAAATACTGGTACACTCCATTTGGTGCTTCTTGAACCCATTCCGCTCTGATGAATAGGCGAAGAAAAAAATTATGTTAGTGAGGTGATTAAAAAAAAAAAAGGGACATCCTCAAACCCAGACAAGAAACTTCCAACAGAATTCACAAATTTCACAATTTTTTATCTCAGTAGTAAAATTAGCAGAGAAAGCGCAGAGGGGGAGGAATAAATATGGACTGACAATAATGAACAGCGGACTGGCCAAAATTGGTTATAAGGTGCAATACTTCACCGGGAAATTATAGAAGATACTATAACTTTTTCCAAGAATACTTAATCATTGCTACCATTCTGACTTTTTTCATAGATGCTGATGCCAAAATAAATTTCAAATACCGGTTTTTTGTGTAGTTAGTACCAGCTAACGATTTGTCCCTCCATGTGGTCAGGCATGCAGCTAACATTGACTTCATTAAAAGGTTATAAGACAAGGCACTTGTCATGATTTTTTCATGGAATCCAGACATGCTTATTTGTCCATCTTTTTTAGAAACCTCTAAACTCGTGCATGAATTTGGGTATCAACTATGTAGCACAGATACAGATACCGACACGGACACGGCACGGGACACGGGATTTCTTGAAAAATGGGGACATGGGCACAACAGGGGACACAGACACAGCAAGGGACACAGCAAAAATAAATAAATAAATAAATTTTGTTTTGTACTAGTGGAAATATGGTAGAGGTATAAGCATGAAGCTTCCATATATATAAACAAGCATCATAGATACATCATATTACACTTTTAACCCAAAATCTTTGAAGTAATACACATTTCCCCCAAAAAAAATTTAAAAAATTGAATATTTAACGCATGCCGTGTCCCCATACATGTCTCCCGTGTCCCTGTTGTATCCCTCAAGTGGCCTTGCCGTGTCCCCCTAAAGATTATTTAAATTTATTGGACACACAAATGGCGTGTCCCATAAGTATTTTTTCGTGTCCCCGTGTAGGACATGGGGACTCACCAGCCTCTAGGAGGGTCGGTGCTTCATAGGGAATCAACATTAACACGGAAACTGAAACTTCTGTGTAGGGAAAACATATTACCCATCAAGGGGATTTACGGCTCCCGGAAAATATTCGCCAAAAGCTAACCTATTGATCTTGTGGCTTATCTGCATAAGGACCATAAAGTTAATAAAATTGCAATATGACATAATAAAAGAAGGCATATTGAAGAAGCGGAACATAACTAAATGATCCGCAAGGATACAAGGATAAGACACATATAAAGCCACTTCTATGATTATATCCCCATGACCCTAAGTAGGGAGCGAGTATCTTACATTGTACACATTGTTCTGAAATGCTAGCAACTCATGCAGATGAACATTTGACTGATGAAAGCTTTTCCCAAGGGCAAAATGAAAGTTCCCAGCCACTTTATTGACTTCAAGTGATCCATGAATGTTGCATCCTTCTCCTTCTTCATCTTTTATCTTTTGGACGAAACCTTCTCTTTTGCACTGAATGTCAGAGTAACATATATCTTAGTGATTTGAGTCATTTGACGAAATGTAGAGATGAAAAAGGGAAAAGGCTTCAGTCATTGCTAATCTCAGATCCTAACTTGAATAAAATCAATTCATAGGACACCATCATGAAGCAATCTAAAACAATATTGATCACCAGTGAACCTGGTCTATCAAATCTGGGTTTGTCATCCCCCACCCTCTCTTTCGATAAGCTTCACGGACTTCTTCACATGAATTGCAACATTCTTCATCTGACTGCAAAACAGAGAAATAACTGAGGAACCACCCCTGAAGAATAAAGATTTAATAGCAGTCTCACGCAGACAATTTGAGATATACGTCACCCAAATGAACTGAGAAAAAGGCCACCAAAATAACAAAGGGGTAAGTTCCTCCAACGCACCAGCAAATTGATCACTGCTTATAACCCATTTCCCCTACACCACACTTATGACAAGGATTTGCAACCCAAAAAAAAAACACAGAGGTCCTGATAACTTTCTGTGCCACCTAGAGCACTCATTCATTTCAGGAAGAGGGAAAGGAGACAAATTCTACAATATCTCATGCAAAGCAAATGAGATTACATGAAAGATTGAGCGATGCACTCACTTCAAATTCTCTAAGGAAGTCCCCTGACATTTTCCTACATTCCCAATTCCACATCAATATCCAACATGAATTTTCACAAGGGAGAAGGTGATAGACTAGTTTACCGTTTCTGCACCAAAACATGAACCACAGTATGTCTCATTCTTCTCAAGCCTACCACCATGCCTCTGCAAAGGCTTCTCAATCTGCATTCAGTTAAAAATAAGTAAAGTCATAAGGGAAAAAAAAATAGAAAAAACAGAGAAGGGGCACGCTGCACGGGGAAACAGAAAAACAGGGGGTGGTTTATCATTTTTAGCTAAGATCTAACTACCAAAGTGACATGCTTAAGCATATAATGGAATATCTCCCCCGAAGGTAATATGTGTTTGTCTTCTGAGCAAAAGAGATTAAAGGACACATGTATAAATCGATGACATGCCGACAGTGTTACAATCAAAACTAGCCTTAAACCCTAGGAAGCTAGTTTTAAAACCACTTCATATACTTTTGATCATTTATAACTTCGTGTGTATAGGGTATAAATAGAATGGTACAACTGTACTCCGCTCATTTTGCTGCACAACTGTGTGTGTGTAAAACTCATAACCTTTACATCTGCTGATCAAAAAAGAAAAAAAAAATGAACCTTACATCCGAAGGAGCTGACATCCATTGCCAAACGCTACTCCGCTTACCAATCTCTACATTGTGGCCACCATTTAGTCCACCTACAAATATTTGATGGCTTATCATGGCATGTGCGAACTAACTCGGCCTGCCAATCTCTACCTTTTGTCGTCATCAGCCTTTACAAACCCACAGGGGCATATGTGTTCAAGATCTTAATTCATGTGCCATTGTTCCATCCACACGTCCAAGCTTCCTTCTAGAAGACAATGATGCTCTGAAAAGCTTGGATGCAATCATGCCCAAAATGAAACACCAGAGGCAGTGTCATGCATCTGGGATGGAACCATAGTTGCTAAGGGCAAGTGAGGCGCAAAGTTCTGTTGGGGTCTAGGTGCAAGGCGAAGTGTGGGCCTTCTTGAAGCGAGGCACAAACCTTTTTCGGAAAAGGCAAAAATAGCATACACGAATACTTCAAATAATAAACACAAAGCAAATGAATTTTTGAAAGCATACCATCCAAAAAATTCATAAAACCATCCACAAAATGTCAAATAGTCAACAACTCTGTCATAGAGCAAGAGAAGAACTAAAAAGTCAAAATCCACAAAGAGACGAGCATTGAGACTCGAAAGAGATCAGGAGATCGACCATTGAGGGGCTAATAGACTAATGGCAGAGAGAGAGATGATCGGTTGAGAGAGATGAGAGAGGATTGAGAGAGATGAGAGATGATCGACTGAAGTCGAGGCTCCTGTTGAACTTATTTTGTTTGTCTGCTAGTGATTGAAAGAGATTAGAGATGATCGATCGACTTCGTAAGTTTAACCAAGGGCTCAGCCTATTACTTATCCTATGGCTGTGATTGAAATTGAAAGAGGCACGCGCCTCGTCGCCTCGTCACCTTTCTCCAGGCACGCACCTTTCTCGCATAGGCTGCGCTAGTTTCAAGTCACCTAGCCTAGGCAGAATAAAGGCGCCAACCTTGCGCCTTGACACGCCTCTCGCCTAGGCGTGTGCCTAGGCTTACCTTTTGACAACTATGGATGGAACCAAGCAAAATTACTGGTGCTGAAGTGTGTGAGGGCTAAATCGTCGTCTCCAGTGTAGTAAATCGTAACGGAATCAACAGTAGAAGACTAGAAGTTGATATGCATTAAAGGAACTAAAGTAAGAACTTAAAATGCACATGTGCCCAACGCCACGCGCCACCTAAGGGGTCAGCTAGTGCCACATGATGGCCTCATTATGAACCTTCACACATTCTACCCAGGGTCAAGCCTGGGTACTTGTACACATAGAGGCAAACTTTGAATTGACCATATTACAGATATCAATCCCACAATCCAATGTGTCTTTTTATGTTCCTCCTCAATGCTGATCATGTCACTTTTAGATAAGTGCTAGATGCTATACTTTGTGCCATACTTCCATGTCATCATAACCATAGATCATTCGAGACCAGTATGTTTTAACTGTAGATCTCAACTCAATACATGACAAGTACAAACAACTTTTGAAGAAATTTCGCAGATAAGCACAACACTAACCTTAGGGGCACCCATTCCTTCCTGCCGGACTTCTAGTACGTTTCCATGGAAGTCTATTCTTTTCTTGAAAATGTCGTGTCTCTGGAAAGTAAAAACATTGTCATGAAACCAATCAGTGAGTGGAAATGGAAAAATCTTTAAGGAATGTTAGTTCAGAAGTCATAAAAATGGAGCATAGTGTGAACAGCATACTATGTCAAGATGTTGCTCTCCACTGATATCCATGGCATCAAGACTGAGCAAGGAACATGGAATTGCAGGAAAAGTAACATCAAACTGCAGTTTCAGGGAAAAAGAGGCCACCAATTAGTAAAAGATAGACAGATCCAATATAAAACACAGAGTATATACGATAAGCAAGATGACAAATGTCCTTATTATAAGAACTTCAGTAGCTACTATTTATGCCAGAAAAAAGGCACCTCGCGTACAATTTTCGAAGCATGCTATAGGTCACAATACAGAACTGGCAGGATTAAAATAATTAATGCGGCTAATAACGAAAGAGATGAGATATATTTGCATTTGCACAAAATACAAAGATAATTACATTAATACGAAGGGTTTCTCCCCTCGAAGTATCTACTACGAGCTTTGTTTCAGTAACAGTGTGGAGGTATAACCCTGCAAAACCACAATAACGTATCAGCATTGATAAATCAGAAATAAAAAGTTACAGCATTAGCAGATCAAAATAGTTCCTATGATTAGCGTCACAAATTCTAAATTGAAAAAGAATGAATGATTCAGCAGAAAATGCATAATACAGTTGCATGATATCACATTACTAATAAATCCAAACAACTGCTGTCCATCGGCTTAGCTAAAAAACAGGGAACAGAGGTAGAATAACTCTAGGTTTCACACATCATGAACCCACTAAGTCTTATAATCCCTAATCTACAAAGTGCATTTTGTCAAGGACACCCTAGACATTGCAAAGAAACTGAGAAAGAGCATCATTAGTCTGCGTCTCTGCTCCGACTGATGAAATATACGCACTATTTCTCTACTTTTATGTGCATTGTACAATAAACCTCTGCACACCATAACAGTTGTCATGAGAACCAGCTAATAACCTTAGTCGGCTACAAATTTAACTCCAATACACTTGTCCACACTTCTTTCATGACGCACCTTGGCATAAGGACGCCATAACTGGTCCGGCAACAATCCATGAGAGGATACTTAGATCATTTAGTAGTCCAGTACTATTAAAATATACAAAAGTATGATTGTGGAAACTATAAACATCAAAGTGATTCAGGAGGAGCATTTTTATGTCATCCTGTAACTTTATATCTTGACAGAGTTGGAAACTACAATAACCTACTATTCAACTCTTCACATGTTGCCAATGGGCTCTAGCCCAGTTGGCATCTCCTTGTCCTCCCCTTGTGGGAGGCCAAGGTTCGAGCCCCGTCGTGGGCGTTTGGGATTCAAGGCTACGGATAGCCTCTGAAACCCCTTGTAGACTAACCTACTAACCCCGCATACCCCCGCTGATGTATACAATATTGGCAGGAAAAAAAAACACTCTTCACATGCTAATGGACACTCTTCCTCAACTTAACTCCACAAGACACTTCGTTTTGCCCCATGAAATTTTACGTCTTCTTGAAACTTCTTATTAGCCTGCTTCGCTATAATAAGTGTTGATCATGGTAGAGGACTATTGTGGTTTACTTATCTATCAATAAACATTGAAGTCAGGTATATTCACGAGTCACAACCCTGAGCTATAATTGAGATTCCGTTAAAAGCTTCATATTAGCATATTTTTACTTTCTTGTTCTTTGCATTTTAGCGTTTCGACAATGAAGTTATGGCACTTAAGTCGATACCACACTGTGTAGGCTGGTATTACTAGGGTAATTAATTGTTATTATGGTTTTGCAAGCCCCATATAGTGGTCTCTTTAGGGGGGAATAATTGTCTTGGAGAGCAAGTATTATTCAACACCAGTCATACTCACACTCCACCGAAGTGTCTTACACTCCCTTTCATTGTGTTTTAGCCCCTCACGCCATGTGTGATTCTAAAAGTGAACTGTGAAGAACAATTACTGTGATCAAAACATTTGGAATCTCTCTCTCTCTCTCTCTCTCTCTCTCTCTCTCTCTCGATATATATATATATATATATACACACACACACACAAGCAGTGCAGATACAATGGAAGTCATGAAATACTATCCGATGAAACCGCAAACCACTCAAATAAAACAACCAAAATCTCACAAGACACGTTCCCATATGCATTCAGGTTGATTCTACTTCTCCTTCTTCCATCTGAATAATAGTAGCATGGGGCATCCAAAAAGGCTCAGTTTGGTTTGGGTCATCGAAAAAGGTACCTTGCTCAAAACCTAGGGTTCCTCGAGTCACCTTCATGTCTTCAACTCTAAGACTTATTGGTTCTAGTCAAGTCACTCAGAACCTCCAAATCTGTGACTACAATTGCAGTGCCCAAAGTAGTCTACAACACTAAGCACGTACGAAATACAATTAGAAACATAAAGTATTCTAAGTAAACAACCCTTCTTGAGTAATTTGATTAATCTATGAAGGAACACACATGTGTAGTTGCCCATACTATGCTAAACCCAATAAAGAACAACTAAACCCCAAAAAATCGAATTAAATTTGCAAGGGACAGAGATTGACAACGGAAATAAAGCTTCTTTTTTTGGGGGAGGTTTCAATCGATAGGAGAGATCATTTACATCAAGTATGAATTACAAAGAACAAACCCGGGCACTTCATTAATTATAAGAGTCCACAAGATAACTATGTTCAACAACTTAACCACTACAAGAAATAAGCTCATCATAGGAAAGAAACAAAGAAAGAAAGGAAAAACCCCCCAAGGGAAGAACACCCCACGCAGGTTGGGAGATTCGAACTCCTAACCTCTCCTGGCCAGCACCAGTTGGTAATAAAGCATTCAATTGAGACAGAATGTCCCATAATATAAGCCCAAAACAAAACCCTAGATTTGGAGAACAATCTTATATATAGAGATAGAAATCAAGAGAGACAAACCGAGCTCGGAGAAGAACAGCAAGAGGATGACGATGGAGGAAACAAGGGTGATGACACCGCCGGAGAGCGTGCGGCTGTAGAAATCCTCATTGACTTTTGGGTAAGCATCCAAATTCCGAACCTTGTTGAAAACTTTGTCCATACCCACCAGCCCAAACCTCAAAAAGAATCAAAACCCACCAGCCCAAACCTCAAAAGGATCAAAACCCGCCTCTCAGTTTCTCATACAACGGCACATACAATTGTATATACCTATGTATGCGTATCTGATTCTCTCTCTATCTTTTTCAGTTCGCCGGCGATTTGGAGACGCCGGAGAATAATTCGGCCGACTTGTGAGAGCTGTTATTGGCGAATAATTTTAGGTTTATATGGGTGGGTTTTGGTGTGATTTGGATTGGGTTTGATGGGGGGTTTTGTTGTTAAACGAACTGTCAAATGAGTGGGGACTTCAAACGATGGTCAATGGGTCTACGCTTTCAACGGAATCACCTCTACAAATCAATCAATCAATACGAAGGAAGGATGCAAACTCGGTCCAAGTCTACAATGGAGAGCCGGCTCGGTGAACAGCGAGGGGGAATTATGGCGTACCGGTTGTGTCCCTGGTACACGTGTCGTGTGATCTGATTGATGAGTTGTTATTATTCCAGGGACGCGGTTCTGTTAGAGTATTTTAGTGCAACGGTGGGAAAATATTCAAAAAAATATACTCCACTATGTATCGGGGAAATTGCTGATCAGCGGAGAGGGGCAAAAAATACTCAATTCATAGACCACTTTTTTGAAATTCTTAAGTTATGGGAAGGAGAAGATTAATTCCAAAGACATGAAATTAAAAACAAACGTAGACAAAAATACTCCCTTCTCCTACATGACGTCGTTCGTTGAAACATTTCCCAAGATGTTCGACGTCTCCCCAAAACCCTCCCACCCCCAAATCACTCTGTAAAACCCGAGCTAGCTGAACCCCTCTCTCTCTCTCTCTCTCTCTCTCTCTCTCTCTCTCTGCCTCCATCTCGTTGCTCCTCTCTCCTCCTCTCTCCCTTGCCAATCGACGACCATCAATCATCACAACTTACTCGCCGACTGGAGTGGTGAGGGTGCGTTCCCCATCTCCGCCCACCTTTGCTTGCAATAGAAAATCAAATACGGGAATCAACCTGTAGCCGCCTTTGTTTACATTGTAAAATATGTCACCCAATAAGAAAATTACATGTGGCACCAAACAGTGTATAACGTGGCACCAAATAGTATATAATCCAATCAAAAACATATTGTAATTAGCCCTGAGATACATAAGATTGAAGGGTTTAATGACAATGTTATTATTAAGATGGTAATTAAGCACAACCGTTGATTAACTCTTAAAACCATCAAATTGTGTCATTAGAGGCCCGTTTTATGAAAGAAATCAGTTATGCTTGTATGGAATTATCTAAATAATCTATATCAAAGCACTAATCCATGTTGCATAAAAACAGGAACCCACTACCCAGAAGTTAACCACGATCAGCATCAACGAACGTGAAAGGAGAAGAGTTTTATGAGAAGACCAAGTCAAGCAACCGTTCAAAGCCCTTTGCAACCTTTTTTGGAGGGAATGAAGGATGTTTTGAATCAAATTTGAACGAGAACGTGGGCATCAAAAGAAAACGTGAAGAATGCAGATTAAAGACAGACCCTTTGTCTATAAATAGAAGAAGCAATTAAAGAGAAACCCCCAACAAATTCATCATCGGACAATTCATACAAAAATGATTGCTCATAGATCTATCGTAGTTTAGAACTTAGAGTAATTTAGTTAGTTTAGTATTTTGCAAGTTTGAAGTCTTATTTGCATGTAAGCTCATTTTTTATTAAATTCAAGTTATCTTATATCTTTCTGTTTTTTTCTTGCCAAATAGTAGTCGAATATAGGTCTGCTTTCGATTCAATTCAAGTGTGTCTATATTATTGCATTATTCTTATCGAAATCTTAAAAGTAATTGTATATAAACTTGCTTTTGATTAAATTCAAGTTTGTTTATATTCAGTTATCTTTTCTAATTGAAGAGCGTCAAAAACTGACATAAAAATTTTTGTGAACTATTAATTTGTCACGACGGAAGGAATTGAAAAAGTAAAACTTTGATTCGTCTTGACGAGAGGAACCTCGCCTTTTATTTGAACCCCAATGGTTTATTAACATGCAGCTTTTAGACGAATAATGTGCAATCCAAACTCGGGCATGTTAACAAATTTTGAAAAGTATACTTTGAAAAACCTATGTGGGAGAATCAAAATCAATACGCAGCGGAAAAATTACTTACCTTTTGCCATAATGTTTAAGTCTTGAAAAACCTGGAAATCGTTTTGATCTGGAACCAATATGGTCTACCAACACTAACTCCCACTAATTGATTTCGGAGAGCAATGGGTAGGATTTCCAATCTAATCTATATAAATGTTCTTCATGACTGTAACTTGATGGTAATCACAAGTCTTTATATAGATAGATCGGGACCCTTTCCCAATGGACACAACCCTTCATACTTCCTTCCGTCAAAGAAGTAATAGGCACCTATTCATTAATAGTTACAACCTTACACATGAATGGTCACTAAACCCATTCATGGATAGCCACCATATCCATTCATGAATAGCCACCAAACCTTTTCATGAATTGTCACCAATTATTTAGGCAATATTTCATTTAAATCTAATACCCATATTTAGTTATGAACATAAATACTATAAAATATAATTAGGATTGATGTGGCATGTGAGCCGCATAAATAAATTCCAACATTCTCTCACTTGGCTCACATGACAAATCAACCAAAAAACTGTTGGGTAAAAGATACTGAGTATTGTATATGGCTGTACAATAACTGTCCAAATAACGGTCAATAGTAGAAAGATTGAACACGAATCATAGCGGTTATGCTATATAAGCAAGCATTTCCTTCCGTGTATTACAATGAACAAATCTCTCAAAATTTTATGTATGTGGTATCCCTTGTAAATCATGACTAACTAATAGTCACTTAGGGTCCGCTTTATTTATCCCAATAGATAACTGTATACGTACTCCATAACTTATGTGCACATGTACGTCTTTATTCTCTAAGAACACTTATAGTGTGACAAAACTTTAATTGAGCATCAATATGAGAGAAAATAAATACGAAATGAGCTAAAAGTCATGTATTCACTATATGACATAAACACTTTGTTGGCAATAACTAGCTCAATACTTTATGCTCAATAGTCACGAATTGTATTTATGAACTCTTTCTCTCCCCTAATGAGGTACATTACGTCGATATTCTTTATTTGGCTTTCATCTTTATCTTAGAGAACAAAATTATAGCCAAAGTAAACTTAATAATGGTTCAACATAACATCGACAACTTGAGACCCATATTGCATGCTAGGCTAGTTTCATAGCTCCCACTAATTCTGCCATTCATAATAAACATCAATTTGAATTGGATGTTAACACCGTGGCAAGAGATTTATAGCTTAACCTCAGTCAATTACTCTTGATTAGCATGCATGTACATATAATTCTTGGCTCTTTATACGTACCTCACAATCTTTATTTGTAGCTTTCTATAAACCATGGTTACTTGGATATAGATCCAGTAAATCCTTAGCCAATATCTATATAGTCTAGAAAAATGTGCTTGCTCCCACTAACTTTAAGGAACATACCTTTGTCTCTACTTATAAACAAAAGGCTATCTTTTTGCAAATTTCTTTTGGATGCTATCCAAAACCTTGTTGGATCTTCGTATAAATGCGTTAACGGCATAAATGGAACTCCAAATACTCTTACTTTGAACATTAAACATAAGGACTAATTCTCCCACTATTAATGTTCAAACTTTTATCTAGCGTGTGAACTTAATCGATCATGTGGTAGGGTGCTTTACCCACATAACGCAGAAACATAATCCATGCATCCCTGACTAGAGTACTTCTCAAGCAATCAATAAAATTTCCACAAATGATAGTGAAATACAAGAAGCAACTTTAAGAAACATGTTAGAAACATGAATAGCTACAATAACCAAGAAATAATAACTCTCAATATTTTGTAAATTCTAACCTTCCTATGGGTAGAGGTGCAGCACGCATGAATTTACGCCACACTTTTATGAATAAGATGAATAATCTAAACAATGAGAACAAATTCTTTATACCTGTGGGCATAGGAAAAGTTTATTCTCGACTTCCAAATGTTTATCTTACTCATCAACTTACATTTTTAACTTTTATGCTTATCTATACTTGAAATAAAGTAAACTCAAACCTTCCTGTGGGCAAAGGCCGCAATATGCACTGAATCTACTTCACTGCAACAAGACTAGCGAAATTCGAACATCAAAATAAAAATTCCATAACATGAGAACATAGAAATTTTCACAAATGAATTAGTAGAACTAATTATTTTCCTATGGGCAAAAATAATTAATTTTACTAATTCAAACTCAATGTAATACTCCAGTATTAAATGCCATGGAACACAAACACAGAGTCCAATAACCATTCCATGTGTGACTAAACTTGATATGAAAGATCATAATATTTCAAGAAGCTGTGGCTAATCTCAAAATATTACGATATTCAAGTCACCTCAAAAGACATTAAGAACACTTCATGTGGGATAATCATATGTTCACTATAGTCTCATGGTAGTGAAATGGTTTCATATGTCAGAAAAAGCATTGTAAATTAATCTATTGATATTGATTTCAAATAATCCAAAACATGACTTTACACATTCAAAGACCAATCAATTTGACCCAACGAATTCTTAGAAAAGTCAGAATATGTGACTTATTCACCAATGGTCACGCCTCTTGAACCTAAGAGTCACAGTGATCTTAATGTAAACTGAGTGGTTTGGACAAACCATTTGATTTAACCCCAAGGATCATACATCTTCACATATAGAGCAATGTGACATATTAGAGAGTCACACCATTTCAAACTTGATGAAAGAACAAAGAACAATAATCGAACACAATCAAAGGAGGCAATCAAACTTCTTTCATTGTATTGGATCAAATATTGTCTAGCAAAATCGAAAGCAATTTTCGATTACTCAATAAAAATTGCAATGTGTTCACAACAGTGAACATCACTTTGTTCAACAGTATTCTTAACCCATTCTTTTGTCATAGAAATCCAGATGTCCAATTTTGAGAACACTTGTGAACATGCAGAAGAAGACAATCATGCACAACAATAACAAATTAAATAGAGAAAATTATTGTCTAGGAGTACGTGGATGAACTCCATGATAACTATACATGCATAGATCACTAAGTCCATAAGTATTAAACAAGACTGATACTATGATCGAAATGCACCGCATGCTCCTCCGAGGAGTTGTGACACTTAAAAATTGGCAGAGGCCAAAGAGTCACACCTGTTGGTAAAACAATGGTAATCAAGTGTGGAAAAACCGACCTCATAATCACGGAAACATTGTTTCTTTTGTCATATAGTTCCAGTTGTAAACAAAACTTGCAGACATGGGTATTTTCTACCAAGTGTTTGTCATGCAAAGGAAAGTTACATATCATCATCATCATCATCATCATCATGCATGTGAACGACATTAGACCCAATCCAATCTCTGAAGAAAATTAGGAGAACATTAAAAAAAAAAACATTTGGTACCGCTTCGCACAGCATCTCCCATTCCATACCAAAGTACACAAAGTATATCGATGTATCATTCCAGGAAAAATAAACTCTCACAATTTTCCAGTTTCTCATATTGGATTGGATAAATTGAAGACCCGACAATCCTAATTCTCGAAAGTCACGAAAACTTAAGACAAAAATTATAGAGATCCAATGGGATTGAAAGTCACGTAAACTATATTGATCAATTAAATAGCGGCAAAATCGACAACGTCGATCGTCATGGAAACAGAAAACAAATGCTGCTGTGACTTTTAGGCAAACCCACACGAAGGCCAAGATCAAAACTATAACAGAAAAGCCTTTCTCTTACAAGAATGCACAATAACAGTGATGGGTTCGACAGATTTAATGTTACCAGTCAATTCGTCTATGCTAAACCCGGAAATCATTTTGAACTCGAATCAATATACTCCATCAACACAAACTCCCACTAATTGATTTTGGAGAGCAATGGGTAGGATTTCCAATTTAATCTATATAAATGTTCTTCAAGACTGTAACTTGATGGTAATCACAAGTCTTTATATAGATAGATCGGGACCTTTTCCCAATGGACACAACCCTTCATACTTCCTTCCATCAAAGTAACAGGCACCTATTCATTAATAGTTACAACCTTACACATGAATGGTCACTAAACCCATTCATGGATAGCCACCATATCCATTCATGAATAGCCACCAAACCTTTTCATGAATTGTCACCAATTATTTAGGCAATATTTCATTTAAATCTAATACCCATATTTAGTTATGAACATAAATACTATAAAATATATTTAGGATTGATGTGGCATGTGAGCCACATAAATAAATTCCAACATACTTCCCAAAACATGTTGAAGAAGTTTGATCCAAAGGAAAATATTCAATGGCTAACAGTTGATGTAAAGCATGGTCCATGGAATAGGAAACTCTATTATGATAATAAAATTTTTGGTTTTTGTCAATTTGTTTATTGGCTTTACATAGAACACAATGCATTTTATATTTGCAGTTATATTTTATCTAACATGTATTATGGTATTCACAATGGTATAATAAAAAATAGATAATGATTATTCATTTAAGAGATAATTAATGTTAGTAATGTAGAACTCCATAATGACATAATCAAAAGAGCAACTAGTAGTTGAGATTCACTTTGATGTGTGGAACCCAATCATCAAAGTGAATCTCAACTATTGATTGCTTTTTTCGGAGCATTTTCGGGATAAGTTTTCTTTGTACCTAATCTTACTCTTCTAAACATAATTTTGAAACTAATAATAACTATTTATTACACATAGAAAATAGTTTCTGAACTCTTTTTTGAAAAGAAAATAGGTTTTTTTTTTTTATAGAATTTTTGATCCTTTTCGATTTTTTTTTTTTTATACTTTTATCCAAATATTTTACTTAAAATTGGTTATTTTCCAAAATATTTGGGTAAAACTAATTTTTTAATTTTCCGATTTAATTTACAAAAGTTTGGTGTAAGATTAACAAACACGGAAAAAATTTGAATAATGACAAAACGTGAATTTTTTCTAAAATTTCTAAAAATGCTGATGGAATGGGGTCCAAATAACACAGCTATCTCGAATTAAAATAAAAAACCCTCTCACACACTCTCTCTTCAAACTCTACTTCTCTTCCTCTCTCGACAGTCAATCTTTCAATCTTTCCCGCAACTGTTCGGCAATCAACCGATGATCAAGAGGTAATAATCTAGTTTATCGTGCTAAACTCCCGAAAGATATCGTATTGCAAACGTCCCTTTTACAGGTTATGTGGTTAACATTTTGGGAAAATGATGGACGATGACGTGTTTTGATAATTAATACTTGTAAAGGACATTTTCAGCATTATCAAATATTCTTAGCTTGTACTTGGCGGGTATTAATTATCTAAACACATCCTGGGCCGTCATTTTCCTTTAACATTTTGTTACGTGCACTGTTTCTGTTTTAGTAGGAGTAATTTTGGGCCTTTCAGGGGCACATTGAAAAAACTTTTAAACTAGGAAAAAATTCAAAATACCCCCAACCTATACACCCAAATTCAATTAGACTCCCAACCTTTTAAAAACTTCAATTTTACTCCCAACGTTATATTCCGTTAATCAAAATGGCCCATTCCTTCCAAATTACTAACGGATTCCGTTAAAGGCTCCGTTAAATAGTATTCTGATCGAATTTCGATGATCCGAGCCGCTCAATGTGTTTAAAAGGTGATTTTAAGGGTACCTGCAAGAAATCAACAAAAAAAAATGACCGGGAAGGGCTTCATCTGAATAGTTTTTTATTGAACTATTCAATAAAAAACTATTCAGATGAAGCCCTTCCCGGTCATTTTTTTTGTTGATTTCTTATAGGTACCCTTAAAATCACCTTTTATACACATTGAGCGGCTCGGACCATCAAAATTCGATTGGAAAAGGGGAGGTGTGCATCGATCCAGATTTTATTCAAGTACGGACGTCCGGATTTTGCTTCGGCCTGTACCTCCCCTTTTCCGATCGAATTTCGATGATCCGAGTCGCTCAATGTGATTAGAATGTGATTTTAAGGGTACTTGCGAAAAATTAGCAAAAAAAATGATCTGGAAGGGTTTCATCTGAACAGTTTTTTATTGAATGGTTCAATAAAAAACTGTTCAGATGAAGCCCTTCCCGATTATTTTTTTTGCTGATTTCTTACATGTACCCTTAAAATCACGTTTTGAACACATTGAGCGGTTCGGATAATCGAAATTCCATCAGGACACTATTTAACGGAGCCTTTAACGGAATCCGTTAGTAATTCAGACGGAAGGGGGCATTTTGATTAACGGAATATAACGTTGGGAGTAAAATTGAAGTTTTTAAAATGTTGGGAGTCTTTTAAACTATAGGCCCCTACTTTTGGGTTAGACCAATTTTTCCGTTGATTTAAAACCTGATCTTTCGCCGGTGGGCTTTAGCTCAGTTAGTATCTCTTGATCCTCCTCGTATAAGGGATTAGAGTTCAAGTTTTGTTAAGAGTGTTTGGGATTTAAAGCTCTGAATAGCCTCTAAAAACACATATGGCGTTATACTCGTTTGATTCACGGGACAAATAACAAATTTTATACGGATTCTATAATTTATAGTGAGAGCAACAAAAATTATGCGGTGGACGGAGAAATTGGACTAGACAATACCCATGGGTCACTGAGTAATGGGTACCCTTGAATAATGTTTCCCCAGTTCCCCCAAAGTCTCTCTCCCCTTTCTCTCACCCCTTCACCTGATCCCCACGTTCTCTCTCTCTCCTTCTTTTCTCTCTCCCGATTTTACAACTTAAAAGAAAATAAAAAACAAAAATGATACTTACATAATAATCCAAACACAATAATTTACACAACCTCTCACATACATGTGGGCTCCATATACACTATTATGTGTGGGCCCCACATGTATGTGAGAGGTTGTATAAGTTGTTGTGTTTGGATCATTGTATGAGTAGCATTGTCCAATAAAAAATCTACAAAATTAAAAAAAAATCCCCGATCTTTCAATAATTTTGATCACCACCGACTCAAAATTCAAATAGCCTTTTTGTGGGAAGTGGGAACGTTGTTGCTTGTCATCCAAGCACTCTCTCTCTCGTCTCAAGCCATGTACCCTTTCGAATGATCGATTTTCAGACCAAAACCCTTGAAGTTTTCCTCTTGCAAACCATCGGATTCAACCTTCCAGTCACCACAAACAGGCAACCCTGATATCACCTCTCGCTTTCTGCTACTTCTCGGAAGAAATCGAGGCCTTTGGGTGCTGGACTCGACATAAGTTCAGACGAACGAGGCGATGACGATTACGACTGGATATCGGAGCTTCTGGAAGATGGCTCTGACAATGTCGTTTTGTGAAACCCTAAGCCGACGTCGTTTTGCTAAACCCTAAGCAGAGGCCGACGCTAGATGCGGCGGAAGATTTGGACGATGTCTGTGTTGTACGCTTGGAGAAGGCGAATGTGATTGAGAACAATGCCGCTGGTGAGTCGGATGATGTTGGCGAGAAACAAACAATTGATTCTCCTCTTTTTCCCCCAATTTTTGGGGCGTGAATTATTCGGAGTGTTTGTGTGTGCTTGAGTGAATGGGTGTTTGTGTGCTCCTCTGTTGGTGCGTGTTGCAACCAGTTGTGTCATGGCAATGCATTCGGGTTAACAAGATAGTAAGGATGAAGCTTCAAATTGCGGTTTAACAAATACTATTGGTTGACACAGACAAATAAACCATAACATATAAGCTACTTGAGTTTCGTTTGCAGTTTTAGCTGGTTTTGCTTTCCCCGTTCTCTATTTTATGGCGTTGCAGTCAGTTTGTGTATGCATAGTGTCCGAAAAGGGGAACTATTGTTGTACGCATATAGTTGGGGATTATTCTCCCTATTTGTTACACCAGCCATCTTTGATCAGTCTCATTCTTTTTCGTATTGCATTCTCTTATAGTTTACCCTGGAAATTATGCTGAAGATTGGTTTATCCTGTGTTTGAGCAGATTTAAGCTTTGTACTCCTATTATTCCTGCTGGTGTAAAGGATTGCTGGTTTGGCTTCAAAAGTCGTTTTGACTTTTTTTTCTTTATTCAATTTTTTTCCCATTTGTTAGTTTTGCGTCGAACTTTTGTGACTTATTGATTCATCTCGACGAGAGGAATGAGAAAAGTAAAAAAATTTGATTGGAACTCATAATTTTTTTCAAAAAGACAAATAAGTAAAAATAACCGTCTTATTGACTTACTTTTGTCTTTATTCAAAAAACAACTAGACAAGAAAACGTGTACCAAAGACCTGCAAGTAGGTAGCATTTCTAGAGTACACACTACTGCAGCTTTCTCCTCGTTTATTATGTTCAAGTAGTATATCATAACTGCAAAATCTTTATTATCTTGCGTTTTTAGGATCTTGTTAATGAGCATTTTAAGATATTGGTTAACAAAGCTTGAATTGTTATGTATTTTTTCTAGCACATGCTACTAGCTTTTTAGCAAAGTGTGAATTAGTGCACTTTACGGAAGCCATGTTTTTATTAGTGGAACTGAATTACTAGATTTTTTTTTCCCTGGAATTCTTTTGCCACCTAGTAGACTTTCTGTCTTTTGAGTTAGCCGAAGAAAAAGCAAAAATACACAAAGAGAGAATACAAAGCAAGAATATTTGACATTCTAGGATACTATCACTGCTCCCAGTTCCTGTGTTTTGGTGATTTAAGCTTCCAAACTATTGCCCCGGGTTCACAGAGCTCCTTTTAAATTCTGCTGTTACACTAGGATAGCAGGTCATCATATCATCTCCAAATTTAAAGTTAGTCCGGTTCTCTGAGTCTGCTACTTTATTTAAGATTTCATAACCCCTATGTTAAACAAAATTGCTTATCAAACTGTCTGGATTGTTCAACAACTTTGCTTTTACTGTTTAACAAGGATAGGGAGACCAAGTCATTTTATTGATTGGTCATCCTTTAATTTCGTAATCGAGTATGTTTTTTACATGAAAGAGCCATATATATAATTTGATTAGTTTATAAGAGTACTAAATTGCCGATTAGAATTCTCCAAGTTGCTGAGAATAGTTAGGTGTCATTCAATCTCTGGTATTCGACGGTGGCCTAATAAAATACCTCCACATTTGAATGTCCATAGCGGTAAAGAGACGTGCAAGAAAAGTAATTTGTCAGAAATAAATAGAAATTATAATTATGAACACGTGTATAATCTCAGATTGTCAGAGTCCAGCTATTTGACGTAGCTTCTAGTGGTTATATCAGTAGATACTTTCTTGCTGTTGTAAAGCCGCCCTCAGATTTTTTGTCCATGTTTGTAATTACTTTAGAGTTAACGACTGAAAAGTGATGAGAAGCTTCTTGTCTGAGAATCGGAGAATTGTCTCACCTCAATGCAGACATATTATTGATGTTGCTACTTTTTTTTTTGCCCTGGCATTTTTTTGTTTGCGTACTGTTAATATCTTTTCCACCGTCGTTATTGACTTTAGGCTGAGACTGAGGGAAGCAGGAGGGAACAAGGGTGTTTCTGTCAAGCAGATTCGTTTGAAGATTTATTCACCAAACGTTCTTGACATCACACTTGTGGATTTGCCTGGTATAACAAAGTTTCCTGTTGGTGACCAACCTTCTGACATTGAAGCAAGGATTAGAACAATGATAATGTCATCTATTAAACTCCCAAGCTGTTTGATACTAGCTGTTACACCAGGAAATGCTGATTTAGCAAACTCAGATGCTCTCCAGATTGCTGGAAATGCTGATTCTGATGGTGAGTTATGCTCCTTATATCTCTACAGTTCTAGACAAAATTAGCTGAATAAGCTGTATTCATTAGTGGATTTGGATCACCATGTAATCGTGTTGTTTACGCATGATACTTTCTGATTTCAGGTCATAGAAACATTGGTGTAATCAAGAAGGTGCAAACAAAAGAATGTTAACTAGTCATCCACAAGAACTTCCTTTGTAATGTGCGATTGATGTTCTATTTCTGATTGGGGTTAGTGTTTTTTGGTTTTCTTTAGCTGGACATTATGGATAGAGGTACAAATGCTCGCACTTTTTGCTTGGAAGAGTTATTCCTCTTTGGCTCGGTTACGTGGGCGTTGTGAATCACAGTCAAGAGGTAAGTGACGTAAGTCATTTAAATTTGCCTTTTTTTGAGATTATCTTGGGCTTTGTAATTACACATTGGGAATGGCTGGTCTGTGAATTTTGTAAGGCTATGCACTTGTGATCTGATTAATGGTTATCACTATTAAACAGGACATTATGCTTAACCGGAGTATAAGACAATTAGCAAATATATTGCATTTCAAATTACACAAATTGGCTGTTCTTACTGCGATTCTCTCATGTTTTAGGGAGCTCGGCCTGTTTTACATGTTGAGAGAACCACATCATTTGGTAAATAGTTACAGTAATTTTGGTGTTTCTAGTTTCATCTTCAGCATTTGGTGTCATGTTGATCACTTATATGAATTAATATGCTGCTCATAAGTTATAGTTCATTCCTATGTGATAAAGGTGCAAGATTGCACTAAATCTTCTATACTTCTTATAAAAGGGTAGGATGTTAGTCGACATTTTTTCCCCCCAAAATACCCTTCCTAATTCCTTCCCTACTCAAAAACAGCCGCCCAAACAACCACGTAGCCTTCCACGCTCACCCCAAGGGCCCAAACGAGAAGCGACGTACCCAAAAGACTTTTCTTAATTAATCGGTACAAACACCTTCTTCCATCTCGCAAACGCTTCAACGGTCGTCAACAAGAAACACCATCCCATCTTCTACGACCTTCCATTGGATTTTAGACTGCAACTATGACCTTGTCGTAGCGACAATCATTGAAGAAGAACTCCGTTTCTGCTGTCTACAATACTTGCATAGTTGAGTTCAATCTTTTCCATCCTCCGTTCCCCAATCTTCATCGATTGTATCCCTTAAAAAAAAATTGCGTTGTTGATGTTATGCACACGCAGCACACCAATTTGTTCGATGGAATTTCGGAATTGTTGATGTTGGGCACACCAATTGTTCAATGAATTACTCAACATTTCTTGGTGTTGGATTAAGGGCTTTCTTTTCCCTTGGTGCGAAGTGACCACAAATTAGACACTTTTAGGTGCTTGCAAGCCCAACTCCAGTGCCAAATTTATAACAAGTACCCATGTATCAATGCTAGTTTTACCTTGTAATTGACTAATCCTACTATGTTTTTTCACCACCATTCCCGTCTTAGGAGTGGATTCTTATTTTTCAAATGTGTAGTCAATGCTGGGTAAAGCATGTCGCTAAATTCTACTCCTTTTACTAGAATGATGATGATGTATACCAACTGTTTGATAAAATTGTCGATTAAAAAAAAACTGTTTGATCAATGCCACGAGGCCCACGACTCATGTCCACCAATGTAACCTCCGTTTTCAAATGTTTAACTGGACTCAATCTGTAAACACATTGCGACGGTCCTGATAAAGTATACAACAGAATATAATGTCCAATATTATACTCCTGCATAAAATCATCATCTCTTCATTAGATAAAATGGGTAGTGAAAAGTGATTATTAAAAAACTTTTCCGAAACCTGCACTTGTGCTTCTCAAAGAAGTGGTGAATTTGGGGGGAATGGTGAACAATATCAACTGTGGTTTTTTTTGAAAAGGGATATCACTCTGAAGTATATGTTTACATCTACCAAAAAGTAGAGACGTATGTTAGGAATGTTCACATGTCCATTTTGGAGTTGGGAAATGAGGAAGACTATCTTCTTATTTAGGGAAACAATAAGACCTAACACTTTCCCCTGAATTGTAAACAGCTAACCATTTTGAGGTCTTCACATTCTTTTTAGAAAGCATTCGGATACTGTGGAAAGCAACATTTTCCCCGCCGCCCTTTGGTTGGATAGTAACAAGTATACTTATATGGTGGATTGATTGTTCTGCTTCTGTTTGGCACTTCATGGTTATCTGTGTTTGTGTGTGTGCACGTGTGCATGCATGGGTATGAGTTTGTTGGAAATTAGTGTTACGTGATAATGTTGACTCATTGGCCAAAGCTTGATACCTTGCTAATTCCTGGTTGTTTCATTTCCGCCTCTGGACATCTTGGATGACATGTTGGTTGGTGTAGGATGGACTCTGCAGGATTAGTTGAAATAAGGGAGAATGATTACTATCACCGCTTTAAAATGGGCATAGGCTATTGATTTCCTGCTGTGGGATCTGAAGTTCTGAACACCAATTGATGTCCCATGGATGAAGGCGGCAATACGGTTGTAAGTCCTCGTAGCCCCATATTGCTTCTCTCATTAACTCGTGCAAGGGCGTACTGGATTCTTTGGATATTTGGGTACATTCTATTAAGTAACACCTGAAGAGTAAGTGTGCAGTGCAGTAACTTGATAAGTTATGTTACATTTTTCGCTTTTTTTGTGTATGTGGGTAATGTTGTTATGTTACAAGTTTACAACAGTTAAAAATGAAATTGGGAATGACGCATTGATTGACACCACTAAACAAAACTTTGGCCTTGCCATTGCTTATATTAGTACTACACTAATTGCGGGGAAAAATAACTTAAACCAATGGGAAGGGGAGAACTTGAGGAAACAGGTTGAGTTTATACAGCAATTTTTACTGCAATGAAAGTCAGAATTAGAATGTCACCTAAAACTGTTCCCTTACCTACATGAGAAACTGAGTGTAGAAATGTATTCATTTATTGGTATTTGGTAGGGCACTGTTATTCTAATATGACAAGGAACTTAATCATACTGTATCTGTTTCCCAGTGTGGCTTTGGGTGAGTCGGTGATCCTTATTAGTAAGGGGTATTAATAGAGGGAAAACATCATTTCTTGTCCCCGTCTCTTGAAGTCATGCACTAGAGGGAAATGACAAGATAGTGTTTTGAGTTTTGAGTTTTGGCTTTTGTCAGACGAGAAGTCAAATTTGTGTTAACTTCCAGTTAATTAAAAAGAGGTCCAATAGTAATGAATTGCAGCAAGTTTAGCTTGTTTTGATCTCTCGCAATTTTTGGCTTGTTTTCGCTTGTTTCGATTCCTAATAGGCTATAGAAGAAATGCTTGATCTATCCATAAGATTTTATTTGATGTGCTTGTGCTTTAGGTATCTGTGTAAAACTACTACAGATTCAGATATCTTGTGTCGTGGATGAGAAGCTGATTTTCGCAGTTCTCATCTCCACTATGGATTAGCCGACACAAAGTTCCATGGGCAAGAATGTATATTTGGTCAGAATATTATTACTTTCTTATACTAGATTCCTTCTAGGAGCCACGTGAATAACAATCCTGTGTTGTGGTATGGTATCTCATGATGTCTCACCATGAGTTTTCGTACAATGCTTTGGTACAATAGAGGAAGATAGCCTGTGACATGGAAGGACGTATCCAAGAGGCATTCATACTCAAATGAATCCTCGGTAGCCGTTCTGGGTGTCCTTGGTAATCAACGTGTTTCTTACTACTGTCTTGGCTCTAGGATCCACTCACTTCTCACAATTTTGTTTTAACACTTTTGTCCTTGACACTCTACTGAATGAGACCAGCATAGGTTCAATGGATAGTTAGAGCCAAGACGGGAAAAAAATATGTAAAAAACACTTACCTTTGTCTTTCATGGTTCCATGTAGTATTATCATGAGTAATAACACGTGCAATGTCAAGAATAGGTAAATCTCTCTCTCTCTCTCTCTCTCATTTAGGGTTAATTGGGCTGCCTCAGTCCTATGGAGCTCATAGACTATGTTAGTGATGGTTTCAGAAAGAGGGCAATGTGTGAGTGGCTTGGTAAAGACGTACAAAAGGAGCAGCTCAAAATCACCCTATATATTGAATGGTAACTATCCAGTCCTACCTCTTACAATTTATACTTCTATATTCTTATCATGTAATGTTTGTAACTTATATAATTTGGTCAGCTGTTAGCTGCATTAACTACATTTATGATAGTCTCTCTGTCTCCCTCCCTCCTATAATGTTTCATTTAAGTTGCTGATTTTTTTCCCTTGTGAAACTGTGTAAAAATTAATATGTTTTTATTTTTCTGCCGTGTCTGTATCCTATTTTTTTGGACAGCATTTTCGGGTCCCATGTTTATATTTGCCTTCTGATGCATACCCCAGCTGAAGCATGCAAAACACGCCCAACACAAAGCTGGAAATCGCAAATTAAACATTTCAATCTATCATCGTCAAGAAATTCTATGGACATGAAACGTTCTTAGATGTTCCATTTACTTTTTGAAAGTGACCTTTAAGAGCTGATTACAAACAGATGCTCTAATGTTGGCTAGCTCATTAGGTCAACACGAACTCCTTGTGCATGATGGGAAATTTTTTTTTTTTTGTCTGGCGTCTGGAATTTAAAAGAAATCTCTTTAATGCTTCGATTGTTAATTTTACAGTGCCCGCATTCATAAGTGATAAGAGTGTTTCCCTGTGCTGCCATAATCCCACCATCTAGAGCGACTTTCTTTAGAATGATTTGAGCTCGACTATGTTTCTTGAAAATGAATACATTATATGTGACATTTGAGTTTGTTATAAATACATGTGTTTGGGGAATTTGCAAAGATTGATACGCTTCTCAAAGTCAAGAGGGGAGACGGAAGAGAAGTTCAAAGTTCAGGTACCCAAGAACAATGAAGGTATCTTCTGTTTAAATCAGATGGAGCTAGATCATTCTTGGACTCATTTAGACGTTAGAATCATGCAATCGCTTGACAAACTAATAACATTTGGTGTTATCTCCCCTGCTCTTTTTGGCCGTTGGAAGGGTTTTTGTATTCTTTTTTATGCTTTCAAGTAATTGTGGGGTCCAACAGGAGGGCAGTGTGTACGTGCCTGAACTGCTGAAACAGGTTCTCTAAATTACGGAAATGAGAATTCCAATTGCCGAAACTGGTTTCCTAGTTATCTATCAATCTTATATGTACTTACTTTGGGACATTGTGCGTAATACCTTAATTGGTTACTTTTAGGCAAACCGTACAATGGTTGTGTTTGGTTGAGAGTTTAGTTTAGTTTTGATAGTGGGTGGAGAGAGAAATAGAGTAATGATTGAAGATAGGGGTAATGATTGGAAAGAGATAGAGAGAGATGAGAAAGTAATAATTGGAAAGATAGGGTAATGATTGGAGAAAGAAATAGGGTAATGATTGAAAACAAAACTAAAACTAAAACTAAATGGGCAACCGAACAAAGCCATTATAATGATGACCCAAATGATGAGGGAGAGGAATAGGTTTTTTGACCTATTGTTCACTGTTAGTATTCACAGTTTGCTTAGTATACCCATTTTGACTTTTCATCAAATTACAAGCAATTTTCGATATCTCATTGAGTCTTAGGCTCATGAAACAATATGCTATTTCCAGACATCACAAATTACCACATGCAACGCACATGTAGTTCCACTAGTTTTTCTATAAAAAAAAAAAAAAGTTGGGAGGGGTGGGGGTGTGCTGGCTACTCTTGCCAGTATGTTTGAAGTGAGATTAGCTGTATGATTGCATTGAAAATAGCCTTACTGAGTGTAACTTATGATTTACCAGCCAACACAAATGGTTCAAGTTGGGGTTTTTCATCTATTTTTGGTGGTACCGATGGTCGGGTGTCTACGAAAGTGAACTCAACAAACATGTCATTCAGTGAACTTGTTCAGAGCATCAAGCATGCTGTCTCTATGATTCATTTGAGAGAGGTTTGTGGAAAAGGTCTTATGTCCAGAGTCCAGACTACTCAATTGGTTTGACTATTGAGCCTTGACCTTTTATGTCGCCATGGTCCTAACAATTGTCTGTTTGTGTTTTTTTAAGCCACCAACCATCTTGGGATTGTCAGAAACCCGTTCAGATCATGATGGTATGGAAATAGCAGTCACTAAACTGCTGTTGAAGTCATACTATGACATTGTTAGAAAGAACGTAGAGGAGTTTGTTCCGAAAGCAATTTTGCACTTCCTGGTAATTTCTATGTGACTGCGTTGTTGGTTGAACCACTTCTTTGCCTTTTATCTTTTATCTTTTATATCAGTCTTTCAACGTTCCTGTTAGATTTTAATGAATATCTACAACATCCAGTGGAATATGCATGATTGTATTGCAAAGGCGGTGGAGTTGTAATTGAACTTTACAGGGGTGGCTCAGGCTGAGTATGATCTGAAACAATTGATCAGTTGAATTGATCAAAAGCAGTTTGAAAATTACAACTCATCAGGGCTGATGTGATAATGTCAGGCCAAAAGTTCTCGTTTTTAAACCCATTTTTAGGGAACTCAATAAATAATAAGAGCCACTTTTAAGCTGTGAGAATTGATCATTCTCCATCTTCATACTTCGTACTCTTGGAAATTGTCTTTTTCATTTCTGTACCTTCCAGTCAGTACTTTAAGTTGAACAGTTTTCAAATGCTTCATCTGAGTGGACTTTTATGCAGAACATTTAACTCTGGTACTTCTGGTGACAGTCCGGTGTTTCTTTTCAAAACAGTATGTATGAATCTTCCCCTTTTTTTAACCTCTCTGACCATTAGTTCATGTGGTTCACAGACTGCTATGTGGATGGGTTATGTGACGATACCTTTGGTTGTTCCATGAAAAGGCATAACGAGGCATAACTTGTTTTTATAAGTGCTTTGCGCTTGTTCTTTTGTCATTTTTCTGTCATTAAGATTTTATGTGGTTGTATTGTATTTCTTTTACCACGGTAAATTTTTTTCCCATGCTTTATTTATGTCTTTTTAATTTAATGGGTGGAACAGTGAACATTGTAGTTAAGTATAGCTGATTCTGATATCTTTGTTATATTTTTATAATTGCAAGGTATACCCTACAAAAAGAGAGCTGCACAATGTCTTCATTAAAAAACTCTACAGGTAAGACTGCACAAAGGTAGTCAATGTTCCGAGATATGACTTGCTCATTTGACCTTGTTCTTAAAAGAAGAGCTAGACCATTACTGCTATTCTTCCAATAAAATTGATTTGAGTTACTCAGCTCAGTAACTGTGGAGCTTATGCAGACCTGGCTTTGCCATTCGACTATGATGCTTATGCATTCAACTATGATGCTTATGTATTCAACTTATCTTCTGAAACAGAAACAACCTGTTTGAAGAGATGTTGCAAGAACCTGATGAGGTGGCAATGAAGAGAGAGCACACAAGGGAGACACTCCATGTTCTTCAACAGGCTTTCCGGGTTGGTTGCATTTTATTTTTTGCATTTTCTATTAATTGGTATGTTACAGGATTGCCAGTGGCAATACACCAGTCTCCTAACCGTTTTGTCTCCTTCTTCAGTAGCTTGTTGGAAATTTTCAAAATAATAAATGGATTTTTAGTTTGGGTTTTTTGAAAAGATGTTGAGAGAGGTTTTTGTGAGTTGTTGCAACACCTTTTCACATGAGTTGTGACTTTATGTGCAATTGTGCATAGTTATAACACCCATAAATTGGGACGTGTTTATTTGGGAGTGATTTGTTTGTTGGGAAAGGATATGAAACATGGGGTTGCCTCCAAGAGGCATGACCCTTCTTAATTAATTATTTTCATAAAAGGGTGCCTACTAAGAGGCATGATCCTTTCTAGTTAATTGTCTTTAAAAGTCATGACCCTTCCTAATGTGTGTTTAATAAAGACAGCCTTCCACACAAGGGTGCCTACAAGTCTATTACTATAAATAGGCTATTTGTAAAGTCTTTCCTTACATGGAAAATTCTGTATTGGATTGCTCTCTCTCTACACACTCTTCCTAGAATTTTAGGTATACTGATATTGTGTTATTCTGCAGAAATAGAATATCAGTTCTTGGTTCTTCTACATTTGCATAGTGGAATTCTGTCGGTCTTCGTTTGTGCAAACGGAAACATAAAGAACCTTGAGTTCATGTTTCGATGCATCTTGAAGGCGAATTTGCTATAACCCGGTGTACACCTTCTGGTGGGGGCAAATACTATCTTTAGGAAAGTGACTCATTAATGCGCTTCAAAGTGCTTTTGTGTTTCAGTTTTCGAAGGATAGATGACGCCATTTTTTCCTTTTCAAGTAGACTGAATTTTCCAACATTGCTTTAGTTAAATGGCTTCCTTAACTTGTTTTCAACGGAGAAAGTGACTTGTATTCTTTTAGTTTTCAAGATAGTTTAAGTGAGGTTATGTCCTTGACTTCATTGAATTTCAATATTGTGTTGTTCCTAATTGGATTTCTTCTTTACAAAAGGGAGAGAAGGTTTTGGGTCACAACTAGTACAAAAACTCATAATCAATTATTAATTAATTTCCCTCTAGAAAATTGAGGGATTAACACTCCCTGAACCTAATATATGCATTCTTTCCTGAGTAATTTGTTTTGAGGGGCAATGTCGACATTGTAATTGACTAGGTACACAGAAAAAAGTAGACATCATCAAGGGGCAATGGCCCAACACTGATTTGGACCATTCATTTGTGTAGTTAATGGACACGTTGAGTTATCAAGAAAATACTCTGTGTAGTTCCAAAGAAATTCATGGACCCTATGCAAATATGTGTCCAGATCACTTTTGGGATATTGCCCTAGGAGTACCTTGTATCAGGAATTGTGGCTAGTGCTGCTAGATTGGCATTATCTCCTATTGCAGGGAGAGTGGTATGCATTGAGTGCTGTTGTAGTAAATCTCAATTCTTAGTTGCATGTCCTTAAAAGGGGGTGAACATTTACCCTCCTTTCTATTGGTTGAAATGGTATGGATTCTACCACATAGTGATTTTATGCTTAACAAAAAGTGTATTGCATGGGTGGGACATACACAGCTTCAACCAATAAGTGAGAGGGTAATTGTTGCAGGTATAAGTAATAAAGTTGGCCCTCTCTCTAACAACTTAAGCTTTTAGATGAGTTGGTGATTTAACAATCTAATATGGTATTAGAGCAAGCAATTGATCCTGTGTTAGAACCTCACTCACTGCCTGCCAAATGTTCAAATATTTACATGTGTTTTGCCTTCTTATAGAGGAGTGTCTGGCTACACGTAAAGGGGCGTGTTGAAGGTATAAGTAATAAAGTTTGTTTTCTCTCTGACAACTTAAGCTTTTAGATGAGTTGGTGATTAACAAACTAATAGTAACGTTCCTCCAAGTTTGAGCTGCAATTTAACTATTTAAGGATTGTTCATTTTTACCGATTTCTCTTAGGTTGAGTTTTTGATATGCATTTTCTCTAATGTCCACATGTTTGCATGTTTCAACCCCCTGAAAAGGAAAAAAAAGACTTGGCCAAATTGATGGCTTTCTAATTTTGGTCCAATTTTTTCAATTGGACCCTCCGATTGGGGGACCTCAAGTTATGGGGTCGGGAGCATTTTGGTTGTTTTGCAATTTTTTGGGTGGCCCCCATGCACATTGTTCACCTACAGTAGCAAGGTTTTCCAAATTACTTTAGTAGGTTTCCAGACTTTACATGATTTTCTTTTGTGTCCTTTTTTGCTTTGTTCTTTGTTTTTTTGTCTTTTGTGCAGGGATTATTTGGTAAAACATTTGCCCCTTTGGGTGGTGGGACTCATAAGACTGCAAGTGACAGCCTGCACGCCATTTCCTTCCTATTTTTCAACGAGAGAGAGAGAGAGAGAGAGAGAGAGAGAGAGAGAGAGAGAGAGAGAGAGAGAGAGAGAGAGAGAGAGAGAATGATCGCTGACCACCGGTAGCGCTGGCCATCACCATGATCGGTAGCGCCGACCACTGACGCCAAACCCACCCTCCACCAAGGTCTCTCTCTGTATGCTCCTCCCTAACTTCCGTTTCCACACTACAAACTGGTCCACCTACAAGAAATTTGGGTTTCATGTGAAAGTGAAATTTGGGATTTAGCGATGTGAAATTGATTTCATGTTAAATTAGGGATTTATCTGCCATTGTTTTGTGTACTCGTAGGATTGTACTTCAAAGTAGATCTGCTCTGAATAAACGAATATTTCTATGACTTCTTCCATTTTTGGGTACATTTAAGTTCTTGCATATCCAGAGACGGTGTCTTACACCTACAATAATCATACTAAACAACTTGCAAAACGCGCTGAGGAAAAGAGATCTACCAAAAAATACGGAGAAAGAGGAACCTAACCTAACGAAAACAAAAACAAAATAAAAAACACAGAAAATGGTATTCAATGCATCCCAGAAAATGTAGCGTCTGTGGTCGGCAGCATTATTTAATTTTTATTGAACCATTCTTAGATAAATTCATGTAGTTTCAGTTTGGTATTCAAAATTAATTAGTATTATCCCTGGGGTTTGCTTCTTTTGTATCTTTGTGGAATTATGAGATACATTGTACTACATTATTTATTGTTCAGTTTATGTTGCAGTGCTATGGGTGTTCCGTGTTCCTTTTGTTTCCAGGGATTATGAACAGTACCCACATGAAGGCTCTCATAATGGTGGTTTCTACTATGATTACACAATTGAAGGTGCAAGGACAATTGCTGCTGTTGCAAGACATCGGGAAACTAGACACTGATTTAAGAAAAGGTCTCTCTCTCTTTCCACACACACACACACACATATATATATATAATATATAATGTGAACATATATGTATGTACGTATCTCTCTATTATTGGATGCATATTTTAGAGTTATTATTCGATTATAGTGTCCTCTATATTTTCTGTTTGTTGATTTTCTCTGTATTTAGTCGAATTGAGCTATATTTGTGAGCTATTAAAAACTCTCTCTCTATCTCCAAACTGCTCATTGAAGTTGCAAAGCATCTTAAAATATTCTATTTTGGGGGTATTATGTATTCATTTTGAGGATGAAGTCATTTTATGTAACTGGGAAAATGAATGATTCGTTTTTCTCATGTTTGATTGGTAAGTAGATTAAGAAACAAATTGGCAAGAAAAGATTTGCCCTGAGTATCAAAATTTTCTCCTCAAACTAGGCCGAACAAGTCCCCTTGTTTGTTTGGATGCTTGCTCATGCAAGGTTTGAGCTTCCCTTGTGTGAGAACTTGCGCGTTAATAGACTTACCATTAGTCGAGCTTATCATTTTGTATGATTTTAATTCAGAAGGTTGTTACTAATGTACTGCTTGTGCAATCTCAAAATTTATTATTTTTCAATTTTGTTGTTACTTAACATCATGTTATTATAGGAATCAGAATGCTAAAGGGTTCTCATGTGATAGCTGCCTTCTGGGAATCCATCAAATTTGGGCAATGTTAAGTGACAAATGTACACATGCACGCATACGCAAAACCTTCAGTTGGGAACATGTGGTACCAATTTGTTAACCATCTATGCTGCACAATCCTATGGTTTCGTTTTTCTTCCCCATTCTGGAAATCAGCTTATGGTAGCAGTTGTCAATTTAAGTTCTTTTGTCTTGTTCTTCACTTAATATGCTTTCTCTTTGTTTTGACCCAACAATCTTACTATCAATTTCGGGTTTACATGTATCCATAATATTGCAAGTGTCACTTAAAAAGTCATGTGAAGGTTACAGAGGATTGTTAACAGTCTGACACTTATAGTTGTTTTGCTATTCTACAAATATATGACTTTGCAGCCATATCTGTTTAAGCCTTGTGTCTGTTACTTCCATCCTCAATTTACTTGATTATTATCTCATGTAAATTTAATTAGTAATGCTGGTGTTCTAGCTTCTAAGGAATTCATAACCTCTTCAAGTTCTTCAATTTGTTGAAAATGTTTCAGTGACTTTGATTTTTATTTACTGATCTTGAGTTTTGTACTTTTCTCTGTATAGATAGCATTCTGTTATTTTTTTAGCTGTCGATCTGTTTGATGCGTGGACTTGAAGAATGAATTGGGTGGTGGGCGTGTGTTTTGGTGTCAGTCCACGTATTGTGTTTTGGTGTCAAAATGTTTCTTTTGGTGTAGGTAGGATAATTACTTCCTATCAAATAATTCTATATGGAGTGCTAGACCCTGACAGTTTAGTGCTATTACTAAATACGCGATTAGTATTTGAGTTAATAGAAAGTAAAGTGATATAGGGGTTTTCATCTTTCGCTTCAGGTGAAAAACAAGGACAACCATTCTTGCCTATGAGACTCGTTTGTACTTTTTCCATCGTCACGTGTTGGATCCAAGTTTTCAGCTGGAATCGATCTCCGAATACAATCCCTACAACTACACTTAAAACTACAACCATGTGAGAGGCTTCATAAAGCACCTAAGCTGCTTCACCCATCTGGCATTAGTAGCTTCCCAACCTCCATCACAATAATCTAGCTTAAGTACTTCTGACATGTGTGTCCGACACTTGCGGTTGATACACAATGTAGCAAATTTTCCACTGCATGATACAGTTTTGGGAATGCAGTGTCTTCTAAAAAGAAGGTTTGTAATCAGGGGGTCACAGTTTCCTATTGTTGTGATCAGGCTACTCCACCATAAATATTCTGTGCTTGCATTCTGCATTATATTTTTCATCTGCCTTTTTCTAAAGGTATAGCATTGTTAAATTCATCAAATAGCTTCATCTATATGTACGAGAGCAATTGCATTTTTTCCTTGGCTTGAGTTTGTATGGTCATGAATAATACAAGTTCAGATCTTGGTACTCTAAATGGTTGGCTTAGTGTTCGGCAAACCATAGTTAGCCGTTATAGAAAACTGAAGTTAGTCAGAACTCCAATTGGCGATTAAGGTTTGATTGATGATTTTTTTATTATTTCAAAGTATGGTTTAAGTGTTTGGAGTGTCCTATCAAAGTTCCCTTTTGGGAGAATCAGAAGGTTCTTCTGGAAGTTTCCTGATAAATATCTATGGGGTTCTAATTTTTGATTAAAGAACCCTATGTAAATCTATATGGGGTTCTAATTTCCACGTGACACAATATATTCAAGTCAATAAAGAAAACAGTCAGAACGGCCACTACTTCTAACATCACTTCCTGTTTCACTCTCCTCAAATAGGGCTTGCCACGGCACTTTCTCTTTTGTCACAGCCGTAGCTTTTAGAGCAATGAATGTCACGTTGATCATTTGATTGTCAACCATTATGGATTTCTAGTATTTTTAAATGGCTTCCGAATACTTGATTTTAAATGGGTACCTCTGTGTGTGGTATTCGTTCTAATATTTAAGATTGTTAGTTGGTCACTATATTCGGCCATTCATGTTGTTTTTCCTATCACTTTGTTTTTTTTCCCCATGTTGTTATCCCATAGGCAACTTTTTCACCTTATGCAATCATTAAGGCCGCAAAATTCATACCTATGCTTTATGGTAGAGGTTAGGCTTGTATTGAGGTTAGCCTTTTTAATGGCACTTAAAAATGACTTTTTGAACAACTGGTTATCCTACTTTTAAAAATTGCATTGCCTTTTGAACTTAATTTCATACTTTATTTAGTTCAACGTTTTTCATTTTGCAGGTTGCATGTATGGGTATATTGGCAATGAGGCTGCCCTTTTTTTGTCACCGTATGCCTTACGGTATTGATTATGGTTGTATTGAGGTTAGCCTTTTTAACGGCACTTTCAAAACTGGTATCGTACTTTTAAAAATTGCATTGCCCTTTGAACTTAATTGCATAATGTAGTTCATTTTGCAAGTTGCATGTATGGGTATATTGGTGACACGACTGCCCTTTTGTGACCTTATATGTCTTATGGCATTGGGTTGGGTTGAGGTTCGCCTTTTCAATGGCACTTAAAAAAATGCTTTTTTGAAAAGTTGATGATTCTACATCCAAGCATTGCCTTTTGATGTTAATTGCATGAGGTGGTTCAACGTGAAATTGAGTACTTTGGATGTTCCAAGGGTAATCCAGAAGCTGCTTGGGTAGATTGCTTAGGGATGACAAAGGAGCATAAATTTCAGTAGTTTTTGGGATGCTCCCAAGACTCAAGTACATCCTCAGAAAAGGACTGACTCGAGTAGAAATAGAGATGGATTCACAAGAAGTTGTGAATTTGACCAAAGAAAATCTAGGTCCTCATCACCCTTATAGGAATCTGATTAAGCATTGCCAGATCATGGGAGAGGAGTTAAAATCAGTGCAAGAGATACCCTATGGTTTCTACCTTCAAAATGGTATTTTGAGTGTTGCCTCAACACCTTTTTTATTCTGCGCATTTTTCTTTTAGTACCAATCCCTTCCACCATGAGTTAGTTAATTTGGCTGACCTACTTCTACTTTGTCAATGGTGGAGGAAGTTGGTGGTTTTATTGTGCATGAAAATAGTTTGTCTTATAGGTTCGTGTACGAAAAATGGCTATATGTTGGATTTTCAGCTTTTTTTTTTTGTGCTGAGTTCAGCAGAGACTTTCGGCTTTCTACTCTATTTAACATTGTTTCTCTTTCCAGGTAGTGACTGTTGTTAGTTTGAGCATCTCAAGACCACAGCTCCTCCAAGATTCCTCTATGTGTTGACTTCTAATGTGATTACTCCAAGTAACTTATGATCCGTGATGAGCGGGAAGCCAATGTCACTGTACCAGGGCTATATAGGTACTTACTCAGTTGGGGTTTATTTTTTTTGGGAAAATAAGGTAGTTCGGGTGTACTTGATTCTGCACCTTATACTGCTTATGAACTCTCACATGTTTTGATTCTCTTGAATGGTATTCGTTGATTTTGGCATGGAAGTCGCAAAATTGCTGGTATATCAAAAGGTTTTTAATCATTTATAAGTTCATCCAAGGGCCAAGAATGTTTTATCTTTTTTTTTTTTTTTTTTCCTTTTTTTCAATCTGAATTGTGGACTTTGATCTTGTGCGGGTTGGTATTGAAACGTGAGATCAGGAGTTGGTCTGGTGTGAGGCCCTGAGATAATGAAATTTGGCCGACCTACTTCTACTTGATCAATGGTAGAGGAAGTTGGTGGTTTTTTGCCCACTTTGTTACCAACTCCGATTATTATGTGCCATTTCTTGCCCGCTTTGAGTGTTCAATATGCTATAATTGGTCTTATGATCCTTCAAGACAAACTTCTCTTCAAAGTAGACTTTTCAATCTTTTCTCTTCATGGTCAATGGTTATCAAAAGTGGTAACCAAAAACCATTTAAAACAGAATTAGTGCCAAACTGGATTTAATTATATTGGTTCTCTGTCCAAGATTTAAACTGATCTAATTCGTATTCTCCCTTTTGGTTTAAGTGTCTTTGGTGCCATAGGTTAAAGTTTTGTCTCTGATGTTGGAATGAGTTTTAGTAATGGTAGTCGAAGAAAATATTGGCATTCCAAAGGCACAGGTGTGTGGATGTTTCCTACTGGTGTCTTCAATGAAGTGTGAGATTTTTTTTTTAGTATGTTATTGGTTTGATGGCTTTGGTTTAACAGAAAGATAACCTATTTCTATCATTTTACCTGCAATTGTGTTATTTCTCACAGGTTATGACTGCAATTAGAGAAGTGAAAGAAGGGCAGGAGTAAGTTATTGGTTCGAAGATCTATTATATCCATATAGGGAGACTGCTATGGTACACTTAGGTGTATATGTTTTGGGTGCATATGTGATACTCATTTTTTCTTTATGTTACACTCTTCTTTTGTGCATACTTTCTAGTTGTTTATACATTTCATTTGTGCACACACTTGAAGTTGTATTGAATACTGAGATGTTTGAGCCTTGCCTTTTGGCACTTACATGCACTATTGTCTTATTAGAATGTCTCTGCCTTTTAATACTGGATCAAAATGTTTGACAACTCGGGTTTCTTTGTTATTCTTGAGTTCTATTAGTAGAAGGACAAGTGATTGGCTTTGATTTTTCTTGGAGAAAATTAGGTTAGGAAACGCCTTTAAACTTTTCAAACTTTCTGTTTTGCGTGTTACATTTCTTTCACTGTACAAAATTAAATTTATCAGAGAGAGAGGGTTTTATTATCCATCAATGACATATACATCGATTACTTTGGACATAAAAGGATTCGTTGGATGGGGCAACTGCTATTGATTTAACTTGAGATTATACTCCGTTCAGTTGGGCCTTTAGGCACGGGCATGCACTAGAAAATGTTCGAGTGTGCGATTGTTTTATGCGCACACATTTCCATGGATAGAAGTCATGAACTAAAATTTTTGAGCCATTCCTGAACTAGAAATCTAACAAGCTAACGCTGTAGTTTTCTCTAAATATGATTTGTGGATATATGTTGGTTGGTTGTTTCACCATGTACTATTTTTCTCTTTGTTCTTTCAGTGAATTCTACTTATCCATTGTCAATTCATGACAAATTTCTTTGATTTCTGCATGGGCAATTCATTACATTGTTTAACGGCTTTTAAATGGTTTGTGCCTAAGGACAACAGGGTTTTTTGGGTTTGATATTCTCACACTGCCTTTGATTCTGTAATTATTATATGCAGAGGGGTTTTTGAGTATCGTTTGGTAAATCAAGGTAGGGCCGTGGAGTCATCAAGTGGATGAATCTAATCTGAATTAGTACCTTTCATTATCTTTTTTCTGTTTTTTTGTTGTTTTTTTCTCATTGTTTGATCACGATGGGGTAGAACTTAGGAGATCACGATGGGGGTAGGAGATCACGAAGTAGTACCTAGGAGATCACGATGGGTTGTTGCGGGGTCTAGATCTAAGGAGCCATCAATTTCAAAGTCGAGACAACAGTATGGGTGAGTTGAATCAACTGACCAAACTCTATTCCATTTTATATTTGAGGTTTCCTATTTTCGGTGGTATTTAAGTTTGATAATATGACTCGATCTTTAGTTACACATCTTCCTTTCTTGAAATTAAATGCAAAAATTATGGGGTCCTAAACTAAATAAATACAAGACATGTGTTTCTTTAGGTTATGATTATGCCCTTTTCGTTTTATGTTGGTGCTTACGACTTTTTTTTTTTTTGCTTTAATAAGATGGATGGACGGATGAAATGTGTATTGACTTCTGTAAGTTTTGGGTCATGAGAATTATGCGTTTAATGCTAAATCATGGTCTCTGCTCTCTATGTGTGTATATATGTGCCGTACTTGGGTAGTGTTTAGTGTTTTTCTTTAACAGTTCTAGATGAAATTAAATAATCTAATTCTAGGGACAACTTAAGAGTGGGTAAATAGGTATGAGCACCTGTTTATATTTCTCAATAGCGACAATGATGATTGGTAGCACTTTCGATATGGTATTACTTCTTGGACAAAGAAATCATGGGTCTTATGACCGTTGCCCTGTTATGATCAATGCTTATGTATGATGAGATAGTTTCTAAGTTTTGATTTTCGGTTAGATCTATGGTTGCCCAATGAATTAAATTTTCCTGATTTGTTACGGTTTAAAATTTCATTGTGTTGGTTTGTGCAGCAAATGTATCACATTGTTGGCACTTGGCATTCAATGATTACTTGGACTAGGACACATTTTGCTTGAACTCCAAAATGCATGGCATCATTCTCCTCCTCCATATACTCAAGTTTCTGTATGCTATTAGTTTGGAATGCAAGAGCTATTCATATGATTCTGGGTGCCTATTTCAATCCAAACCCTATGATTCAACAATGCGCAAACTCGTGTTGAAACTTGCACTTCAAAAGTTTGTGCATACTATCGGTTTGGAAGTTTTTGCATGATAGGGTTTCTCCAAATTTTCAAGGTTCATGTCTCATATCTTAAACGACCGATCAACTTTAACTCTCTTTGGTTTATAAATTCCTAATTTTTGTAAGGCTTGGTTTGCTTATTCTTGCCTGTGCGACTGTATCTTGCTCCGTACATTGCTGGGTATTGGGGTGTAATTGTGAATGATCACGATGCAAGATTGGATTCAAATGTGTCTAGTTGTTTTTGTTGTGATTCAATCTCAGCCCTTCAGGTTGTGGAAAGATCTCAACCATTTGGGAAGGTAGATCACAAGTGCATTCAAGAATGATACTTCATAGTTTGCTCTCTCTTTATATATATCTATCTATCTCTCCACATGAGCCAGATATCTGATTCTCCATCGTCCTTTCCTTCGCAGCAATCAACCCGAAGCTGCATCAATCCTCTGGCATCGTTGCTTTGGCCTTTGACCCACGCTTAGTGATAGGCGCGTAAATGTTCACAAATGCGCCGCCTAATTTATCTTTGTTAAGTTCATTTATGTTGTTACTTGGAGCTTGATGTTTAGTTTTTGTATTGTAGGTGTTTGGAGGGTTCAAGCTCTAGTATCATATGTTGAGAAGATGGTAACAAGAAATTATCTTGGCCTTTGGATTTAATGGGTGCAACGATGTCATTACAGAGAATGAAAGCCAAAAATCACTAACTCGCATCAGCTTACTCCCGATTGTGGACCCACCATTACTTGCCTGCATGAAGAATTGGGTATCAAGTTAATTCCTTTTGGAAAGAGAATTTTTAGTCTTGCATTCTATACTGGACGTGCACTTGGACATCTAGTGACCCAATGTTATATGTTATTTTGAGTGGTGGGTCCCAAGGTTTCACAAAGTTCAAGTGTATTAAGTCGGCTGGGATTTAAAAGAAGAAAAGAAAATGGAAAATGGCGTTTTGTTAAGTCGACAACAGCAGCATAAAAAAGAAAAGAGACAACAGCAGTTCAGGAAAAAAACAGGACACGCACAGCAGAGAAAAGGAAGAAAAAGAAGACTCATTGCTGGAGATCAGAGAAGAGACGAGTTTGCAAAAACCTTGGTTCCCATGTCAGCGATCAACCAAATTCTGATGGGTTCAACTCCGATGTCCGGCTAAACCCCTCTCCTAGGGCGTAGATGAAGCTTGCTCTCTGAGTAACAACTTTTATGTTTTGATTTAGAGTTTTATTATTCAAATTGCCGTTGCCGGGGACTTGAAGGCGACGCTAGTAAGTTTCAATTGGTTTTCATTTCAATTCTTAGGTTAGGTTTTATTTAATACTTTCTTTTAGTTGTTTCAGTTTTTCCACATTCTCGGATTGCACAAGATTGCAAAGTCGAGCTTACAGGTGCCAAGACGAATTAAAGCGATTTCATTGATCATTGTAAGTTCTGTTTTGAGATTTTCTGTTTTTTGAAACTTTATAGTAAGTTGAGTTATAGTTGGAGTCTAGTTCATATGCGTGGTTATAGGTCACTATCACCAATAAGTTCCCCTGTTGATCCTGAATTTGAAAAAACCCTTGGATGTTTTCGCAGATCTCTAAGGGAGAAAAGTGACCGACCAAAACGCGAACCATCACCGGTTCCATTCATGGCAAGAAATCCTCCACCTTTGAAGGAGCACTTTGCTCCAACAACGTATAACTCTCCGTCATGCATTGTGTTGCCAAATGTGGCGGCAGCCCAATATGAGAATAAACCCTCGACCTTAAACTTGCTATCATCATTCCCCGGGTTTTCAAATGAAGATCCATTCAACCACATTGATGAATTCTTGACTGTCTGCTCCAAACTTAAAATTCAAAATTTCAGCAATGATGCCCTTAAGTTGCTCCAATTTCCATTCTCACTAAAGGACAAGGCCAAACATTGGCTAAGTACCTTGCCAGCACAATCTATCACTTCATGGGAGTAGTTGCAAGATGCATTCTTAAAGAAATACTTATCTGCGGGTAAGACAGGTCGTTTTCATCGAGAAATTCTTACTTTTTTCCAAATTGATAATGAACAATTCCACAAAGGGAGAGACTCAAAGACACGATTAGGAAGTGTCCACATCATGAGGTGCCCAAATGGCAACTTGTGCAAATCTTTTATGACTGTCTTCCTTTGTCTCAGCGACAAATAATGATTGATGCTTCTTATGGTGCATCTTTAATGAATACTAAAACTGAGGATCAAGCTTGGGAATTGTTTAAGGTCCTCAATGAGGCATCGCAGTATAATGCCTTGTCCTCTAGAGTTGAGAGGCTACGAACAAATAAAACACGTGGAGTCTATGAGATTCAACCCTCGAATGACTTAGCACAACAAGTGGCTTTGATTACCCAACACGTCGATGAGCTATTTTCTGCAGGTCAAGCCTCCTTTTCTGCTCCTCCAGCCTTCCAAGAGGCTTGTTCCTTTTGTTCTAGCAAAAGAACTCTATTTTTAAGGAGAAGGTGATGCAAGCCCTTCAAGGGCTCAAGACTACTACACAGTTAGCTCATTCTAACAAGCAATCCATCACTCGGCTTGAAGCCCAACTGGGTCAGATAGCCAATTCTTTGAGTAGGAGAGAGGAAGGCCGACTGCCAAGCCAAACTGTGAACAATCCTAAGGGTCTGTATAAGGTTGAACATGCACAAGCTAGTGCTACTTATAATGAGCAGTCTAAAGCAGTCATAACACGTAGGAGTGGCCGAGATGTTGAGATTAGACTTGAGGAGGATAAAGCCAAAGAGAAACCATCTTCTAATAAGTCTAAGGATTCGGGTAATGAGAAAGTTTCAAAGAGCAAGGAGGCAATCCCTCCGGTTTCTAATTCTTCGGCGGAACCATCTTATTCCCCGAAAGCTCTATTTCTTACTTGTCTTAATTCACCTCCACCCTTTCCGTAAGAAGGATGTCAATCAAGAAAATATGTTGGAGGTGTTTAAACAAGTAAAGATCAATCTCCCGTTGCTTGATGCCATTAAGCAAATTCCTTCTTATGCCAAGTTCTTTAAGGACTTGTGTACACACAAGCGAAAAGCACGGGCAAATTTGAAAGAATCCATTACTATTCCACCCAATGTTTGCTCCATTCTCCAACTTGACACAGTTCCAAAGCTTTCAGACCCCTGAATTCCTACTCTGAAATGCGTCATTGGAGAACACATCATTGACAGGGCACTTATAGACTTAGGTGCCATGCCAATCTTCTTCCCTATTCAGTGTATGAGCAACTTGTACTTGGTGACTTGAAGCCTACGTCGGTAACTCTCTAGTTAGCCGACCGCTTGGTGAAAACACCTCTAGGCATGCTCGAGGATGTCCTTGTCAAGGTTAACACCTTCTACTTTCCTGCTGATTTTATTGTCCTTGACACGGAGCCTGTTTCTGACTCTAACCATAGGAGACAAACCCCAGTGATCCTTGGCCGTCCTTTCTTGGCCACAGCAAACGCTCAGATCATAGTAAGGAGCGGGGTAATGAACGTTTCCTTTGGTAATATGAAAGTGAGGCTGAATATGTACAATGCTTCTGAACAACCTCAATTGGTGGAAGCTTGCTTTGCAATTGATGTGATTCAAGAATGCGTCGAGGGAGCATTGCCTTACATTTTAGCCGAAGATCCTTTAGAGCCGTGTTGGCTCATTTTGGCTTTGAAGAGTATAATATTGATCGGTCCATAGAAGGGGTTAATTCATTGCTAGATAGTGTACCTCCTTCTATAGAGGTACCGCCTAAGCTTGAGTTGAAGCCACTCCCGGCTCATATCAAGTATATCTTTCTTGGGCCAGATGACACTCTTCCGGCCATAATTGCCCCGGACCTTTCAGATGACCAAGAAAGTCTACTTCTTGATGTGCTTAAAGAACACAAAAAAATAGGATTGTCCGTGGCAGATCTTAAAGGTATTGATCCCTCCGTATGCATGCATCACATCCATTGTGAAGAAAATGCAAGGCCTTCACGGGAATGCAATGGAGGCTGAATCCAAATATGAAGGAGGTGGTTATGAATGAGGTGAAATTCTTAGATGCGGGTATCAGTTACCCTATATCCGACAGTAAATGGGTGAGTCCTATACAGGTAGTGCCAAAGAAGTCCGGTATCACTGTCCTTGAAAATGAGAAGGGTGAACTTGTTCCGACGTATGACTACTGTATGACGTGTTTGTATCGATTACCGAAAGTTGAACTCTATGACTAGGAAAGATCATTTTCCACTTCCTTTTATTGATCAAATCCTAGAAAGACTTGCGGGCCAAAGTTATTATTATTTCTTGGATGGCTATTATGGATATAATCAAGTGCTTGTTGATCTGCATGATCAAGAAAAGACTACTTTCACTTGTACTTTCGCTTGTGCAACGCACCTGTTACCTTTCAAAGGTGCATGATGTCCATTTTTCTGACATGGTGGAAGAGTTTCTTGAAGTTTTCATGGATGGGATATTTCTTGGGTATTCAGGTAGCAAGATCTAAGGAAGGGATCAGTTTGTCCCAAAGGAAGCATGCACTAGATATTGTAGAGGAAATTGGTTTATTGGGAGCAAAGCCTGTAGAGACCCCTATGGATCCAAACGTCAAATTGTGTGTTGATCAAGGGGAGATATTCTCTCATCCAGACCGTTATCGTCGCTTGGTAGGCAAGCTGAATTATCTCACCAATACACGGCTTGATATCTCATTTGCTATTAGGATGGTAAGTCAGTTCATGTCAGCTCCTCGTCTTCCACATTGGCACATTGAAAATTAAGCCTAAGTCTTGAATTGTTTGATTGCTTGCCTATTCTCGGACTTGATTTGTTTCTCTCCCTAGCCTTATTGTCATGACCCAAAACCGACCTTGGAAGTCGTGACCGGCCAAGCGGGTGTTAAGCTGCCTGCTCATACTCTAGTTTAGGGATTTCACGCATCATTGTCATTTTAAACCATATAAACAAAAGTATGTGGAAGCGTAGAATAAATTACATAATTCCAGAGCTTCTAAGTGTACAAGTATAATAATTACAAACCATTAGACAACACATGATTGTCCATATAGCACAAACGGGCATTGAGCAGTTGATTGCTATGCACACGCTATTCCCTGAAAAAAAAAAGTAGAAATAATTGCATAAGTGGAAGCTCGTGTGAGATATGTAATACCAAGGTTACAGATTTGACCATTGAAACGTTTTTACATCATATAATGCTTCACTTTCAATAGGAGCAAGATAAAGTAATTCATCAAAAAACAACATCGTCATAAGATACTATCAGGTCATTCATAATACTCTAAGTAGGACTCTTCAAGGTTTCATTAATAGAATTAAAATAGTAGTATTGTTCGACGGCCTTGCCAGAACATAAGGGGAGCGACCCAAGGTCAGAGAGAGCGGCCTTATGATATCGATACCACTTAGGGTGCCTGGCCTACACCCCTCCCTTACTTTTGTATGTCACTAGTCTCTTTACCGTCCCCTAGGACTCGGGACACCATATGAACGTAACATAGAAACATAAGCCTGAGCAATTCAAAGCATTCAAGTACCAAAATCATATTCCATGGTCTACATCCAAACCAAACCAAACCGAGCCTTAAGTCCCAATCACTTGAGGTTGGCTACCTGAGTCCTTTTCCTCCATTGAGCTCTGTCAAGGGCAATTCCATGGTACATCCAACCATAATAAAACACAAGTGAATAGGCCAGTTTCCGATAATTCACAGTTTGCTAAAACTATCAAGTTTCATAAATAAACACATGATTCACATTTTCTAGCATTTGAAAGCAAATACCATTTCACATCAAAACGTTTAAATAAAATGCATATAACCAAGGTATTGCATAACTCATCCAAGAAGTAGTGTCTAGCTTTAACACGCGATTTCTCCACAACACCAACACCTAAATAAATAATTATAGTGACGGTTACTCACAAAATTACCTTTACGATTAACTTGGTTAAAGCTATGATCATGTCATTTTTATGACTTAGTTTCAGCCATCTTTCGTGCAATCCATCTTAGGACAAAATTCCCCAAGTTAAGGCTATTTTTCCATGTTCCAAGCTCGCTCGGGGTCATACCATCATAACTAGAAGGCTAGGGTTGAATTGTGTCTTCTTCAATAGAGTAGGGGTTTCTATAGGATTTTTGGAAAAACCCTAAATTGCTTCCGTTAACTCAGTCAGTATTTTTGTTTCCCGCTTCGGCGGCTGGCAATAGTTGGATAATTAATTTAAACTCCTAGGATTTTAATACTTCAGTTAGAGGCTTAGTTATGGGCGATTTAGTGTTAATTGTGTCGGGTTGTGATTCCAAAATTTTGCTGGAAAGAGGGGTTTTTAGTTGTGTATAACACGCGCACACATAAGTCTAGTAGATACATAGTGCACACCCATTCGCAGAGCAGCATCAGTGTTGCGGTTCTCGTTATTGTCGGTCACAGTCGCCGCCAATGTTCTAAATGGCGCTCGGCGCTAGTAGGGCGGAGACCCACCTCCAAGCGCCAAGACGCCTAGGAGGCGCCAAGAATTTCTGCGTGTTTTTTTTTAACAAACCATTATCCAATCAAATTATATTCTATGTATCCATAATGCAAGTTCAAAGTTCTACATAACCATAATGCAAAGTTTAATATTCAAACTTCAAAGTACAAACCCAAATGAAATTACACAGTCGCCGCCAATGTTCTAAATGGCGCTCGGTGCTAGTAGGGCGGAGACCCACCTCCAAGCGCCAAGCCGCCTAGGAGGCGCCAAGAATTTCTGCGTGTTTTTTTTTAACAAACCATTATCCAATCAAATTATATTCTATATATCCATAATGCAAGTTCAAAGTTCTACATAACCATAATGCAAAGTTTAATATTCAAACTTCAAAGTACAAACCCAAATGAAATTACGTAGTAGCAACTAGTAAATAAGTTGAATAAGACAATAAGTAGAAATAAACAAGATTGGAGTGTTGAATGGGGATGTAAATGTAATTGTAATATATATAGATATGATTTTGTAAAATTACATAATAAGCCCTTTTAGTTTTTGTACTTTTAATCCTAGCCCTTTTATGTTAATAGTATACAATTTAGGCCTCCAAAGACGCTGCTGAGTCCGCCAAGGTCCGCCAAAGCCGCCAAGACCGCATGGGCGGCCGCCAAACCCCGCCAAATGTCCCTGGGCGCCAAATCAAACGCCAAGGGGTATTGGCGTGGCGGCGAGGTACCTCCAAGCGCCTAGGCGGCCGCCATTTAGAACACTGGCGGAAATCTCTGGGCGGCACGCTAGTGGAAGGAGAATCAGCGTTGCGTTGGTGATGGCTACCAAAATTTGTAGAGATGAAAGCTGGGAGAGCTCTATTCCTGATTCTTCTTTCACCGCTTCTTTTTTTTTTTGTTTTGTCTCTTCCCTTTTTATTTTCTGTCTTGATATGCATCCATTTATTGCTAGGAGTTGGGCTTAGTCATACTTGACTTATCAATAGGCTCACAAGTGGCAGCATTGGCCCCATTGTGGCTACATGGCTGACACCAGTCTAATGGCGTACCAACTTGTTTCTGCTAAATACTTCTTACACGATTATTTCTGTTCACATATTAGTCTCGTCAAGGTTCTCAAAAATTTAACATAAAGTTATTAAATTACACGGGTCAACATAGTCCAATGACTGATTTCATAGGTCCTAATTAACATCTATGGTTACTATTATGCTACATAATTAGGCTTTAGAATTGGGGTTTTACACTTATACACATTGTCCTTACCTAACGATACAACCAAAAACAAAATCCTAAATGATCTTAGGTATGGCATGGCTTTTCTGGTGTGGTTGATGGAAGGGTGATGTGATGTGGTACTTATATATTTTTGGTGTTTGGCATTATGTTCATGAGACTATGAGTCTTCATTGTTCTAGCTTCTTTCAGGGTCTTGTGTGCAAATAATTTGATTTGCTTACATTATTTCCCCTGCTCACACATGTGAGAGAGTATAATTGCACAAGTTTCTGAGTGTTTCATTTGTTGAGTGCAAAAACCCTGGTGAGATTTAAGTTGAAGCTTGGTTCAGATAGAAATTTGAGTGATCACTTATTCTAATATTGGGATTGTGTCCATGTTAGCTAATTCACATACACACCGAGTAGGGATGCTATTGGATGTCTTTATGAGTTGATAGTGTTTTGAACTTTGCATACTCTTTATATCATTGTGGTGGATGTTCCCAACTTGTGTAAGATGCTTGCTCAAATTTATGGAACATGTTGAGTTGATATGGAATGGAGAAGAAGTTCACAAGTATTTGTGGGTATCATTGCTGATAACCATCATGAGACTTCTCTTGTCGTATCCATTTTTATTGATTTTCTTTTGCTGCATTTGTTTTGTTTTGCTAGGGACTAGCACTTAGCCAATATGGAGGGTTTCATCTAAGGGTACGATTATCGCCAATCCAAATGTGTTAGTGAGAAAATTGCAGAATAATCGTTTTCTTTTTATGCAAACTTTTGGTTCATCATATATTTGGATTGACGCATGTGACTTACGGATTTGTCCTTCAGATTTTCTCCTTCCTAAGTTAATAATCTCTTTCCTGCTGATAATTTCTTTTGTCTACTCAAATATTTCTCATGAGCCATGACTAACACCAAACGAAAATAAGTGAAGTAGGGACAAAGTTAACGAAATTACACATTGGCTCACCTTTTATTTGGGATTTTGAAAACCCTAAATACAGAAATTACACTTACTCTTCCAAAAAAGAAATTAGTAAGGATCGAAATCAAACCCATTTTTTGATGGTTTTTGGGGTTGTAGTGAGTTGCATTATAGAAGAGAGAATGAGAAGGATATGGAGAAAGATGGAGACAGGGAGAAAAGAGATAGACACAATGAATGGAGGGAAGTATGGGGGGAGTGAGCAAGGGAGAAGGAGAAGGTGAAGGGGAAGGTGAGAGGAGGGTGACGGCGAAGGAGGAGTCAGTTGAGGTCATCAAGGAGGCTTGATGGTGATCCTGAAAGAAAGAAATGAATTTTGAGAGAAGGAAATTGATTTTGAAATGAGAGAAACTACAATATCTTCAGTATTACTTACAATGAGGGCAAAGATAACGGATCTTGATATTAGTGCTACTTTGAGAATTCGATGGCAATGGTTAGAAACGTATGATGCATTAGGTGGATGCTTTGGTAGTTTGTTTTCTTGCCCCCCATTGTTGTTTTCCCTTTCTATTTGCAGTAGATTGATAAATTTACATCAGTTTGAGAATCATCACCGACTATACTTAAATTGGTGTACCAATGCACTACTTTTGTGCAAACTGTCACATACATGTCACCAGAGCAAATTTGAATTGAACGCTATTGTTACCCAGTTGATATTTTGAGCCTTGGGCTTGCGCAACTCTTTGAATGTGGGACCGGAGAATTTCTATATTCTGCCAAGGAAAGACCTGTAAATCTTATTCTGCAGGTATTTCCCGTTACATATTTCTTTTGTTCATGATTGCTTTCCTTTGCCTTCTGTTCAAATGAAGCTATTATATAGTTTCAAGATATGAATGATTTAGCCTTTGAACTTTCGAAATTGTACCAGCTTTTAAGTGATTAACTACTATCGGATGTTACTTGCAAATTTTGGTAATGTATCGACACCCGTAATTGCCCTCAATGCATATCCATGGAAGAATCAACTATCGTAGGACGCCTTTATTACTATTCCAAACTGAAAGAGAGGAAGGGAGGGAAAAGGAGATCTGCCACTTGGTCCCTTTTTTCCTTCTCTCTAGATGCATAGATTTAAGGTGTCTCTTGTTTATTATGGTCAATTATAAGAAATGATGTCTTATAATTTATGAGTTGATCAAAGCATTGAAAATTGAAAGGATGTGTCCACATTTTCTGGTTGTATTACACCATGACTATCTTCACATGCAATCAGTAATATTTTCTTTTGGTTCCATTTGACTTCTCGTGAGGTATATGTCCACATGTGCCCGTGTTTGGCCACGAAGCCAATGTTGTGGGTCTTTGTGGCAGATTTTGGATGATCCATCACCATCGCCCCTAGTCCCTAGATCACGCTTTTTCACCGGAGTTCTGCTCATTTATTGATTTGATGCTTGCCTGAACAAGGATGCAGATTCAAGGCCAACGGCTGGGCAGGTGAGGAAAAGGCATATGCTAATCTGGTACATATACAAGTTGAAACTTTTAGCATTGGAACATCCTGTCTAACTAGAACTAATATATGAAATTTTGGTGAGGAATAAAAGGATACGACTGCAGCATATTTTCTGTGGTTATTTTGAGGGTTTTTGCAGTTCTCAGAATAATAACCAATTATATGCTATGAGTTTTATTATGAGATGGGTCTATTGTTGCGAACTCAGGCATACTTAGCGTAGGCATTTCTGATTCAATAGCTTTTGTCTAATGTTCGAAGATAAACCATAAGGAAATTCTCAGCAAATATATATTTTAGCTAATGGTAAGCAGGTTCTCTAGATTTTTGCCAGCAAGGATCACAAGAGCTAGGGATCTGATACTGCTACGAAACAGAGTCACAGATGCTTTATAAGTTAGGACCTTCTGAGCAAATGGGAGGAAGTACTTGTGGCAAGTCAATTCATTAGGGAAAGTGGCTACCGTAGTCAATTTATTATGTTCTACCGTAGTTCTGAAAATGGCTGCATTAGACATCCCTTGATTGAGAAGAGACATTTGTTTCAAATAGTATGTCAAAAATCCAAGTTCCTTATCATCAATAAAAAGCTTGTCCTGCGGTTATTTCACAGGATGTTTGAATTTGAGGTTTGTATTGTACCATTGATCCTGCCATTTTGCCTTCACATGTGTTTGGAATTATTAATGCACTCTCTAATTATTAGGAACATTGAGAGAGAAGGCTTGGATCCATATATTAGAATTGATAATGGGTTCACATTTTGCCTTCACCTATGTTTGGAATTGTTCATCAGGTTGTTATATTTTTGTGGGGCATGTAAAGATCAGAAATGCGCTTGGGTACCCATGGAGCAATAAATGTTGGAGGAGATTATAATTGAGTTGAATATATGGAAGACTTCCCCGTTTGATGAGGACTTTGTTCTAAATAACGGCCGCCCAGGCCGCCTAGGCGCCACCTAGGCGCTTGGAGGTGCCCTGCTGCCATGCCAATAGCCCTTGGCGTTTGATTTGGTGCCCAGGGAGGTTTGGCGGCCGCCTAGGCGGGCTTGGCAGTCTTGGCGGGCCTGGTGGCGGCGTCGGCGTCTTTGGAAGCCTTTGGCGGCCTAAAAAAAAATATAAAAAATAATACGATGGAGGTGAGCGAAGCCCTACTAGTTATTGTCTTATTCAACTTATTTGCTAGTTGTTACTACTTAATTTCATTTGGGTTTGTACTTTGAAGTTTGAACTTGCATTATGAATACATGGAATATAGTCTGATTGGATAATGGTTTGTTAAAAAAAAAAAAATCCGCCAAATTGCTTGGCGCCGCCTAGGCGGCTTGGCGCTTGGAGGTGGGTCTCCGCTCGACTACCGCCAAGCGCCATTTAGAACATTGGATGAGAATAGTTGAGATGTAAGTTAGCAGTGCATAGAATGGGAAAACTTTCTTGGAGTCTATCTCCGGCTAATTGTTATCGGTGTCTAATAGCACTTGTGGAATATATTTATGTAGGTTAACTTTCTGTGATCTCAAGTAGATGCAAATCTTTTAGTGATTGTTTTACTTAAAAGTCTTGGAAAGGATTAAGTCAATAGGCATGACCAATCGTGCAAAGGACATAGAAAATTTTGACGAACTTAATTTGTTTTGATCTGTGAATCTTGGTGTTTTGTCAACGACGATCGAAATTGTTTGTCATGCAAAAGGGTTGCCAATGCTTTCGATACTAAAGATGCAAAGCTTAAGCTTCGTTAGGATTACGATTTTTACTCATTGGGTCAACAAATTGGTTGTTTTCATTATAATTGTTTGATTTAGTAGGCGAGGATCCTTTGGTTTGACAGCTTTCTAGAATTTATCAATTGTGTTCATAATTAGCAGAAGAAATTCATCGTGAACGTGAATATGAAGTATGGTTGACTTAGTCAATGGAAAAAGTTCTATTTGATGTACTACAACTTTTATTTATATGCGTTCTGAAGAAATGGGGTTCGTTGCAAGTCTTTCGTTGTCTTGTACTCTTGTCCCTTGTGCTATGTAAAAGAATGCATAAGTTTATTAAGTTTGGCTAGAGCATCTGCACCTAAATCCTTCATTTTGGAGAGGTCCAAACCAATGTATTTTATAAGAAAAGTGGTTTTGGAGACTAATCAAAACTTGATTCTCCATTTCGTAGTTTGAAAATAAATTATCCATTGGACGAACTCTTGTCCCCGTTTTGGAGAAATAGAAAATGATTGGAGGTACTCTTATACCTTGCTTCTATGACTATTTATGAGCTGGAGTATTCTGATTGGAGTCATATCAATTTTCTTTTCCTTGACTTTCTACTAATTGCTCTCATCTTGAATTGGAAGTTCTCCTTTAATAACTTTGAGTACAAATGTAATCTTGAATGGTTGTGATACAGGTAAGGGGGCCATTTGGATAAATGACTTGGATTGGAGGTGGACCGAAGTGTGTTGATGGAAGGAACATCACTGAAACTATTGACAACAGGTTTTCAATGCTCAATTAGAATTTTGTGTCAATTTTCTTAAATGAGAGTGTAGTAATAACAAGTCTTGGTTATGATATCCCTACTAATGCTATGTATAAAATGAATTATGTAGTACACTAATGGCGCTTGGGGACAGTTTTTATGGTTTTCTATATACCATACACCATTCTCTTTGCTGCTCTTTTCTCACTATCCAGGTTCCAGTTGTAGGCATAGGAGAAGGCAATCAAAGATGAAGTGCGTTTTCCTACTTAAGCCTTTGAATTAGTTAATACAAGCTCTTTTATTTATTTAGCTTCTTTTTTACCCTAAGCTGAGAGGGGTTTTTCATGAAGGGCTCTACGGCACCCTGTCTGGTATCTTTTGCCTGCAAAATTATCTATGTGCAACATGCTTTAGCTTATTGTGATGCATTGTTCAGAAGCTGACTTGAATTTGTTTGGAGCATTCCTCCTTTTGTTATGGTATTTTAGGAGCTCAATTATTAAGCAACGCTTCCAAAACGAAAAATAAAAAATTATTAACTGAAGTTGTGATAAATTGTTGAAGTTGAACTTCAATTGTGGATCCTTGTATTGGTGAAACAATTGTATGTATTTTGTCAGATTTAGGGAAAATTCTGGGACAGTGGTGTGCCCCCAAACCAATACCCACTTTGATGGTCTCCACTATTGAAACTACCAAACGCATGGTGAGTTCAAAAATTATGACCGAAACATGGTAACCATGATTTAGAAAGACTCTTTTGCCCTTCATAATTCCCAACCAGTTTTCTTTCTACGCTTTCTCCCTCTTTTATCTCCCTTTGCTCCCCTCACCTCTCATCAGTGAGACTTCTTCCAGTATGTTCTCGCTGCTTGTCTGCCTTTCGCATTCGGGTTTGCAAAGGAAGTCCCCAGGAAGAAGAATTTGCATCTAGGTTTTGCAAAGGAAGTCCCCAATAGGCCATTCGCATTCGAGGTCTCCACTGATAGATTCACCGTGGACTCATCACCGATAACAAGGATAATGAAGACTGGATCAACTCGATTGGAAGGGCAATGGTGCAACACTCTAATTCGGTGACTGAATCAGAGGACTTTGATTACGATAGCAAACCCTAATTGATATAAGTATTGTGATTAATGTGTTTTCCGGACATAGAAGTTGGTAGCATTGTGGTAGTATCTTTTTTTCTATGGGTTATGATTTTTGGCTTACTGTGCACCATCAAAACGTCGATGCACATTGCGATGACTGAGAAATTTAGGTCTGCCTTGTTACTAGAGTTTCGTTACTAGAATTTCAAAATCTTGATTGAATAAACATGGTGTTGCTCTCTTTTCCTTCCACGGTAGTATCCTGACAAGTGTGTCATGAATACGATTCTAACTTCAAAAAAGGAGTTGTTTGATCAACAACACCAAAGATGGCGTGAGCCGTTAATCTCAGTGTTGTTTCCAATCAAATTGCTCAAAAGATTTTGGCCCTGTATTTTCCCCTTATGATGAGGATGAATTTGTGTGGGAGCACACTAAAGATGGTGCTTTTTTCTGTCAAATCGGCTTACTTGGTAAAATTTAATGAGTTTGAAGGGGTTGTAAGCGAACAGCTCTGTCGTTTTTTCAATGTGAGTTTGCACGTAGGGTTTGGAGGGCGTCTCATTTGGGTTTTAATTTTGAAATTGGGGATCCATTAGATTTTAATACTTGGTTTGGTAGTTGGCTTAAAGACGCTCCAGATAAGGAGGCGATTGAGGACTCTATTTACTTGCTTTGGACTATTTGGTGTATGTGTAATGATGCTCTTTTTAGACAGAATATTGGTACGGTGGACAAAGCTTTATATTATTTTTCAGGAACTTTAAGTCTTGGCAGGTCTAGCAGGAAAAAGGAGCATGTTTGCGATGAACCCCAAAGGAATGAACAAGGGTATGAGAGAAGGAGTCTGGTTCGGTTTTGTTTTTCAAAAGATGGCCATAATGTGATTAGTGAGGATGTTAAATCTTTTGTCATTGATGGTGCATGGGACATGGAGGTTGGTAAAGGACAAGCTGCTTGGGGCAAAAATCGTGGAGTTAAAGAGGATGAGTTTCTGGTGGAGCTATGTGCTGCTTCTTCAGCCACTATGGTGGAGATCAGGGTGGGACTATTGCTATTGAAATGGGCGATTGGTAGAGGCATATCCAAGCTTACCATTTACATTGATTACCTAGTTTTTGTTAAGGGCTTGCTTAATCCGGAAAAGGCCAATCTATGTTTGCGCAATGGTCTCCTAGATAGTGTGTCAAGGTAGCTCATAATGGAGCAAGAGCTGCCTTGAAGTGACTTTTGTACTTATGGTTTGCAATGGGATGATCTGTTTACTTCAACAACAAAAAACCTTCAAAAATGGAAATGGATAGGACAAAAATGGTGCTTCTGATTTTTATTCATATGGAATTGTTTTAAGATAGCTAGTTTTATGCCTATGGTGCTTATAAATTCTGCTTGTATATAAATATCCAAACTATTGAAACTTCCGTTGTTTTGTAACTCCTTTTCAGGACAAAAGTGATTGGTTTGATTGTTTAATTGAAAATCAACTTCCTGCATAGGAATTTCTCCACAAGTTGGTGCGGTCTTCTCCAACACTTCAAGCCATCCATGAGGTCGATTGAGCTCGGGAGGGAGAAGGTATAGATAAAAAAAAAACTGTCAATACCTGATATCTGTTTTAGGAGTAAGTTGTACTGTTACCCAAACAGACAAAACATGCACAGATTGTGCATAGATTTTTTTATGGGCCCGCCATGGGTCCCACATGAGTGATCCGATGCATTCATTAAATGTAAAATATTTTTTTGAGAGTCCCCGCAAAAAAATCAGCTCAATTTGATACCTATAAGCACTCGATCCAATCATCTAACTTTTCATTCAGATTTCAGGATCATGAAAAGTTTGATGAATTAGATCGAGCACTTATAGGTGTCGCATTGAGCTGATTAAACGGCTCGGATCGTTTAAGTGAGATCCATGGTGGGTCCCACGACAAAATTTATGCACAATCTGTGCATGTTTTGTCTGTGCGGACAAATTTTTCGCAAGTAATGGGACTGGATAATAATACTAACTGGGCTAATCATGAGGGTGGAAAGTTACAGGAGCCATCTCTCATTCAAGCTTAACTAACATTGTCTGAGATATAAAAGAGCAAGTCATTAATTTTAAAAGACTACGTAGAGTATAAGTGAGGACCAATCATTTTGTTCACACCTGTCCTTTGTTTACTTTCCTTTACCATGCATGTTTTAGGTTTTGTCATTTATGGAAAAGTAGGAGTAGTATACAGTGCTTACCCATCATTTATTGTTTCATTTTTTTCTCAAAATTTGCCTTTACAATAGCTACTAAGACGTTATTCTTTTTTGACTGGGAAAAACTGCCAGAAGGCTTACAAAGGGACAGAAATTACATCATGAAGTAATAACCTAAGTAAAGAAGCTGGGGAATTTGCTACCCAATCCAACGAAAGCTTCCCCTTTGTTGCTAGAGAGGATTAGCCGATCTATTGACCCAGATAAACTCGAGATTTATTTGCCTTCTTACTGCCCGAATATCCATAATCAAGGGGTAGACCTCCCAAGGAGGTACCAACTCAGATACACTTAGAGAAATTGCCATCTTGTTGTCTGATTCAATAGTGACAGGAATTGCGCACACATATCTTTAGCCAGAAAACAAGCCTTCTTTATAGCTTCCAGTTCACCTTGAAGGACAGAAGAGCACTTGAAAAGTGCGCGGAGCCATCAATCAATTCTCCCCTCTCATTGCGAACCATAACTACTACATTAGCCCTTAGGCCTTCTCAATTCATTGCTACATCACAGTTAATCTTGAAGCTGCCAAGGGTAGGTTTTCTCCAGGCCGAAATGGCAAAAGGGGGGGTCATCACAATGATCCAAAACCTATCTCTGAATAGTGAGTATCGATTCATATTCACTTTGAGCCTTAGTAGCTCTAATAATTGTGAAAGTGGGATCCACCTGCTCATGGTTGAACACCAAACCATTCCTGCCTTTCCAAATAAACCAGGCCTGAAAAGCCACTTTACCAATTACCTTTGCTGCTTCTTTTAGACTTGGGCTGCTATTGATGATATTTGAGGTCCATCTCAACATAGAAGGGCTATTGTCCGAATTAATCAAAGAGTGGAGATCTCTGCCAAACCAAATGGGTCTCTCCATGGGCACTGAGTGAGGATGTGCTCCACAGATTTGACTTCATCCAAACAGACCGAGCAAGAGGGGGATCGGAAGCACTTCCTTTTGAAAAGGTTTTCCTTGGTTGCGAGAATGTTCTTGCAGGCCCTCCACTAGAAATTTCTCACTTTAGGGGGAACTTCCAACTTCCAAATGACTTTCCATAAGTGTTTATTGGATTGTATTAGATTGTTAACCACCAACTCATCTTAAAGTTTAAGCTATTAGAGAGAGGGACAACTTTATTATTTATACCTTCAACACGCCCCCTCACGTGTTGCAAGGCTCTCCTTCATGAGCGGGCTAAACACGTGTAAATTTTTTAACATTAGGTAGGCGGTGGGATTCGAACTCAGGATCTATTGCCTGCTCTGATACCATATTAGATTGTTAACCACCAACTCATCTAAAAGCTTAAGCTATTAGAGAGAGTGGCAACTTTATTATTTATACCTTCAATAGGTTTGAAGGAGGATTCAAGTTTATCTAGGGGTCCACCAGATTTTGAACGAATGACTCTATAGCCAAATTTAACAGCGTAATTACCTTAAGGAGTGTGGTGCCAAATAAGTCTATCTGGTTTAGGAAATGATGGGATGGGAATTTGAGCAATGGCCATGGTCTCTTCCTTTGAAATTATCTCCCTGAGTTTCTGCATATCCCAAGATCCCATTCCTCGCTTGATCATATCAGACACCTTGTTAATCTCGCAACCCAGAGGTTTAGGAGAGGAAATCTAAAAATTGGGCAGAGAGGGTATCCATTTGTCATCCCAAAACTTGACACTAGTGCCATCATTCACTTGCCATCTTAGTCCTTGCATGAGAATCTCTCTGCCTTTTAGAATACTTGCCCATGCCCAAGAAGCCTTATTGCCCCTAGTTGCCAAGAGGAAAGAGGAGTTGGGAAAGTAGATACCCTTCATGATCCTGGCCCAGTTGGAATTGGGGTTCATAAGAAGGCGCCATCCCTGCTTGGCGAGAAGTGCTTCATTGAAAGCTTTGAAGTCTCGAAATGTTATTCCACCCTCATCCTTTTGTCCTGGCAGGTTATCCCAAGCCATCCAACAAATACCTTTGTTCTCTGGATCACCTTCCCACCAAAAGTTTCTAATCACTGAATTCAACTTGTCCACCACTTTGTTTGGGAAGAGGAAGCACGCTATTGCATAGGAGGGAATAGCTTGAGCCATGTCTTTAATCAAGATTTCCTTCCCTCTTTGAGACATGCTCTTCTGTTTCCACCCCTGAAGCTTTTTCAAGGTCTTCTCAACCATGAAAGACAAGGAGTCCGCTTTTGATCGCCCCCAAAGAGATGGGAGCCCCAAGTACTTGGCATCATCTTTCAAAGAAGATGTCAAGTTGCTTGTCATTTGGGTTGAGATTTGATGAGAAACCCCTGATTTATCCAGATTCGCCGCTTGCCTAGAAGCCTCACTATAAATTTTCAGAATATCTAGCACCACCCTGGATTCATTTAACTTAGCCTTTGAGAACAAAAGTGCATCATCTGTGAAAAAGATGTGGGATAGATTAGGGCAGTGGTGATTGAATTGGAAGCCAGACAGGGAGCCTACATGAACTGCTCGATTTAGAAGGTTAGAGAGCACTTCCTTAACAAGGAGAAAGAGGTAAGGTGAGAGAGGGTCACCTTGGCGAAGTCTCGACTAGGTTTGACCTTCGCTTTAACCTCCCCATTCACACAAACGCCAAAGCTCACAGATGAATCACTTTCCATAACCCATTAGATCCATTTAGAGTTAAACCCATCTTCACAAGCATTGTTCTAAGGAAATCCCACTCAACTCTGTCGTTGGCCTTGTTGAAATTCAGCTTTATAGCCATATAACCTCCAAATCCATTCTTTTTCCTCTTGAGATGATGGAAAGCTTCATGGGCTACTATGATGTTATCTTGAATTAGCCTTCCTGGAACGAATGCCGACTGGTTAGGAGAAATGATGTCTCCTAGGCATACTTTGATTCGGTTTGCCAGGATTTTCGTGATGCTTGTAAGAATAAAGTAGCAAAGGCTGATGGGTCTATACTGTTTTAGGTACTCCGGGGCTTGAACTTTGGGAATGAGCACCAAATTGGTGTAGTTTAACTGTTTCAGCAGATATCCCGAATCAAAAAAACTTTTCACAACCTCACACACCTCCTTTTCGATAATCCCCCAGAATCTCTGATAAAACAGCCTAGGAAATCCATCAGGGCTAGGTGACTTTGATGCTCTCAGTTCATCCTTCGCTTGCTTTATCTCCTCAGTGGAGATTGATCTTGTCAGTTGTTGGTTCATCCTCTCAGAGATTATACTTTGCCACTGGAGAGAGGGATTTTAGCCAAACTAAGACGTTATTAAATGCGTGGAATAAGAGATAGTGGTCGAGAGTGTTCCCCTGACTTTTAATCATATAAAAAAAACAATTATAATTCAGTGATGGTTTCTATAATTTTTTCCCCTCTATGATTACATGTTTATTTTCTTTTGTTTATATATGAGTTACCCTGAAGCATGACCATAGGTTTCTAAAATATCCTTGCCTCAAACCCTTTATAGAATACACGAGCTTGCTACATCTATTTTATGAAGCATGACAAGAGTTTAATTGTTGCTTATCTGTCACAATAAATTGAAAAATTGATCAAATATTAAACAAAACAAATTGTGCAAATTTTAACAAAATTAAATTTTAACAAAATTTAACTTGCACACGCATTACATGTTTTCCGGCCTCTAATGAATAGTCTAAGAGCACATGCGAGTGGAAAGTTAGGGGTGCCATCTCTCATTTAAGCTCAACCTTTGAGCTATAAAAAAGCAAGTCATTAATTATTAAAGACTATGTCGAGGATAAATGATGACTAATCTTTTTGTTCACAAGAACCAAGTCATATTTTCTAAGAGAATCTTGTCTCATACGATTGACTGTTGTAATAATAAGTCTAAGGAAACATGGGGGTAAAAAGTTAGGGGAGTTATCTCCCATTCAAGCTCAATCAACATTGTCTGAGTTATAAAAGAGCAAGTCATTAATTATAATGGATTACGCTAAGCATGGTTGATGACCTATCTTTCTGTTCACATGGACCAAGTTATATATTATGAGAAAATCTTGTCGCACACGATTGACTATTGTAATGACAAGTCTAAGGGCACATAAGTGTGGAAAGTTAGGGGAACCATCTCCCATTCAAACTCAACGAACATTGTCTGAGGTATGAAAGAGCAAGTCATTAATTATAAAGGATTACGTCGGATATGAGTGAGGAGCAATAATTTTATTCACACGGACCAAGTCATATTTTCTGAAAAAATCTTGTTCCATACGATTGACCGTTGTAATAACAAGTCTAATGGCACATGAGGGTGAAAAGCTTGGGGATCCATCTCCCATTCAACCTAAACCGTGTTCTATATGATTGTTTTGCATGGTTGAACTATTCATCGAGATATACAAGATGAACGATTCTCGATTATCAAAGTGGACTCGGCATGGGCCCTGGAAATGGCAACCTGCACCATTGCAAATTGAAACCCATACTGCAGGTAAGTTGTGTCCTTTCAAAAAACATTGCTCGCGTACTCGTGTTACCTTTTTTTGTCAAGCTAGGAAAATACAAATATAAAAAATATGTGAAACTGAAAACAATTCTTGTAGACACCCCAATTTGAACTCTCTGAAAATACAACTCCCCAATGATGATAGAAAAATAAAACAGTCTTTGAAGGAATCAGAACAATGCTTCCTTTAAATCTTCGAACCCAAATAAAACCTTTTCAAAAACCGGAGTCTAGTGCTCAGAATCATGGCATGGGTGCTCAGGTCCTAATTGGACCAAAGCGCTCGAGGTCAAACCTAAGCGCTCAGGTCCGCTGAGCGCGCTTGCAAAAGTGAAAATCTGTCAGCCCACTTTTTGCGGGGTCTTTCTACCAATTTTGACCATGCAAGCACGACTCCCCCTCTCCCAAAATAGCTATGATGGGACTCCCTTTGAACATCATGGTGATTTCCAGTGCCCTTTGAACCAAAATCTCTCTATAAATACAAGGGAAAAATTCAAAATACCCCCCAACCTATACACCCAAATTCAATTAGACTCCCAACCTTTTAAAAACTTCAATTTTACTCCCAACGTTATATTCCGTTATCAAAATGCCCCCTTCCGTCCAAATTACTAACGGATTCCGTTAAAGCCTCCGTTAAATAGTATTTTGATCGAATTTCGATGATCCGAGCCGCTCAATGTGTTCAAAACGTGATTTTAAGGGTACTCGCGAGATATCAGCAAAAAAAATGATCGGGAAGGGCTTCATCTGAATAGTTTTTTATTGAACCATTCAATAAAAAACTGTTCAGATGAAGCCTTTCCGATCATTTTTTTTTTCTGATTTCTCGCGAGTACCCTTAAAATCACATTCTAATCACATTGAGCGGCTCGGATCATCGAAATTCGATCGGAAAAGGGGAGGTACAAACCGAAGCAAAATTCGGACGTCCGTACTTGAATAAAATCGAGATCGATCCACATCTCCCCTTTTCCAATCGAATTTGGATGATCCGAGCCGCTCAATGTGTTTAAAACGCAATTTTAAGGGTACCTTCAAGAAATCAACAAAAAAAATGACCGGGAAGGGCTTCATTTGAACAATTTTTTATTGAATAGTTCAATAAAAAACTGTTCAGATGAAGCCCTTCCCGGTCATTTTTTTTGTTGATTTCTTGCAAGTACCCTTAAAATCACGTTTTAAACACATTGAGCGGCTCGGATCATCCAAATTCGATCAAAATACTATTTAACTGAGCCTTTAACGGAATCCGTTAGTAATTTGGACGGAAGGGGCCATTTTGATAACGGAATATAACGTTGGGAGTAAAATTGAAGTTTTTAAAAGGTTGGGAGTCTAATTGAATTTGGGTATATAGGTTGGGGGGTATTTTGAATTTTTCCCTAAATACAAAGCTTGTGTTTTAGAGGAAGGATATGATTTTCTAGAGAGAGAAAGACCAAATTTTTAGAGAGAAATATCTGAAATCTGTATAGCTCTTCCAGAAACACCCTCTCCCACTTCAAAAACAAACTTTCAAATCAAAAGAAGGCATTGTTCAATCTCAACAAAGGTAGAAAGCCATTTCGGGCTACTGTTTTCTTTATCCTGAGGGGAGCCATCGGGCTCAGGTTAGTTCCTCATATTGAATTCGAGCTCAGTTGGCCATTATTGTACACAAAATAGGAGTTCAAAACTTCTGGACTCAAGAGAACCTGAGCACTCAGGTCCATAGCTGAATGCTCAACAGTGTTAGCAGTAGCAGCTTTTTGTTTTGTTGTATATTCTACCATCTCATGTTTATCATCATAAACTATACACTATGCACAGACATATGTATACTCTCAAACAACGTGTTTACTTTTTAATTCCCCATTATTGTTCCCCCTCCCTACTTGTTTTAAGAGTCAAGAGGCAAAATGATTTCGAAATCCCCATTAGTACTAAGTAGAGACCAATCCTTGTGTCGGGCAAGGAAGGTGCTTTAAAACCCTTCCCCTCTCGTAACCTGGCTTTCTAATCTACGTTGTCTCTGGTTATGACAGACCAGTAAAAGAAATAAAGCCTTTTCCAAAATAAAAGTGACGGATGTAATTCGAATTTGGTTCCTCGGGTGGCAAATCATTAAAATCCGGGTGGTGAATCCAAATTGAACGCGCCTTTTGCAAGTATTTTCATAAAAAAAAAAAAGATTGGATGGCGCCCTCCGCCGGGCTAGTAGCCAACAATTCTCCAATTCCAACTACTAGGCCAATATGGGGTTTGATTTTGATGTGGGAACTCCAATCCCCTTTGGGCGTGGTTTGCGAAGTGAATCTACTAGCTCAATCTCAACTATTAGCTCCATTAGGGGAGAAACAATTACAAAGAATCCCACAATTATTATATACCTAACTCAACTATAAAATTGATTAGGGAAAAAATAACCCGTCAAATAATTACTCTAGACCCAAATAATTGCTCTTATTTTTGTGGAATTTTGCGAACCCAACAATGCATTTCGGTCGAGGGGTGACCTGGTGCCCTAGCTTTTTCGTCCGGCGTAACAAACCCAACTGAAACGAGAATAAAAAACGACTGCTCATAGATTTTCTGGACTTGCGAAGGAATAACCACAATGAGCTTAGCACTCATCCAATCCTACTCCTCCGCAGAAGAAGACGACGTCGACGACGAAGCCCGAAACGACCTTCTCCACTTCCACAACTCCTCAGACGACGAACGGGACAACGCCGTTTCCGATTACGCCTCCAAACCCTTGTTCGACCTCCCAAATGGCGCCTCCTCCTCCTCTCTCCCCTCCGCCTTCGACGCTTTCGCTGAAGTAATAAATCTTCCCCCACTACTTTTCTTTTTCTCCTTTTAATATTTCTTCTTCCTTTGGTAGTTCGGCAAAATTTGGATCGAAATTCGAACTGATATTGTGTGTTTGATTTGTTGTGATTAATTGTAGGTTTCGGGGCCGCCGGGGTTTCTGAACAGTTGCGTGGAAGAACCGGGCTTACCGACGGGAGACGGCAGTGGACCCCGGTGGCGGCATGGGCGTAGGAGGAATCGGAAAGAGAAGAAGGATTTACCCGCCGGTATTTAGTTCTGTGCTGTTTTTAGTTTTGAAATTGAACTGTGTACTCCTTTAGTTGTTATTCGTTTGTCTTGAAATTGATTTGTTGATAGCACCTAGGAGGTTTTGAAATTGATTTGTTGTTATTCGTTAGTCTTGCTAGTTGGTTGATGCATTATCACTTGAGGAGGGTTAAGAAAAGTTAAGAATTCAGGTTCGAAACCACCCGGGTGCTATCAACTCTTTTTCTAGTGGCTTTGTCCCGGCTTTAATTGGCCTCGCTGGTGGATGGTGGGATTGTCTCCATAATTAGTCGAGATGGGCAAGAGCACTCTGAGTTATAAAAAAAAAAACCCCTAAGGAATTTTATGATGTTCTCTTTACCTAATGATGGAGCATCCCTTGTCTTGTCCTTGCCCTCCACAAGTTCAAGATTGAAATACTCCTTGTGTTCCTATTTGATGGTCCAACTTTTCTTTTTTGGATGTTCCAAATTGTATGTCCAGTTTGTAAAGTCAACATAAAAAGGAACCAACTGTCCCTATTTGCCCTCCTTGAAATTCAATTTAATGCTATAGGAGTGGAATTTGAATTCTTTTTATTAGATTTTGGGAACCCCGCCACTAATCCTGCAATTGGGATCCAAGGTTATTATTTTACTGCCTACATGTCTCAAAAATTGTGATCCTTTTTTTCTTTCGTTTTTTGTAAACAGCCCCAAACAATTTAAACTCCTACAAAAATTATTTTTGTAAAATTGGACGATGGAATTGAGACCCCAAAAATTAGGGTTATTTTCTCATTACATCAAGTTATACAAGAGTAAAGGATTATTACACACTACATCCTTATCTACTAATCTATTTACATAAGAGATTAATTATAAACTAATAGCACACTACACCCATAACTTAACACTCTCCCTCAAGTTGGTGCAAAGATATCAATCAAGTCCAATTTGAACACAATGGGGTGAAAACTCTTGCTACCAAGTCCTTTTGTGAATATGTCAGCTAATTGATCTTCAAATCTCACAAAAGGCATACATATCAAACCCTCGCTCAACTTCTCCTTGATGAAATGTTTGTCAATCTCTATATACTTCGTTCTGTTAAGTTGAACAGGATTATGAACAATGTTTATGGCAGCTTTATCGTCACAGTAGAATTTCATAGGACCATTATCAGAAAGTCCCAAATCACGTAATAAGGTTTGGATCCACAAGAGCTCACAAACACCATGTGCCATATCTCTATATTCAGCTTCTGCACTAGACCTAACAACTACTGACTGCTTCTTCGCCAAGTTACCAAATTTCCCGAAAGGAAAGTACAGTAGCCAGAAGTAGAGCGTCTATCATCTACAGAACGAGCCCAGTCACATCAATAAATGCCTCCAACCGTAGGTGACCATGATTTGAGAACAAAATTCATTTCCCTAGAGCTGATTTGAGATACCTCAAGATATAATAAACTGCATCCAAATATGAAATACGAGGGTCATGCATAAACTAACAAACACCCACTGCATAAGTAACATCCGCTCGGGTGTGAGCTAAATATATTAGGTGACCAACAAGTCGCTGGTACCTCTCCTTATCTGTGCGCTCCCACATCTCCACTAAGATGATGATTCGCCTCAATAGGAGAATTGGCAAGTCAACAACCCAACTTACTTGTTTCTTCCAAAAGATCAAGGATATACTTCCGTTGGAGATAAAAATACCTCTATTTGACCTTGCCACTTTCATTCCAAAAAAGTATCTCAGTGGTCCAAAATCTTTAATCTCAAATTCTTGAGCTAGACTAGACTTAAAGATTGAGAATCTCACCCACATCATTGTCTGTCATTATTATATCATCAACATAAACAACAATCTTACCAGCACCCTCTTTGATGAACATAGTATGATCTGCATGGCTCTATTTGTAACCAAATCTCAACATAGCCTTTGAAAATTTGCCAAACCAAGCTCTAGGTGATTGCTTCAACCTATAAAGAGCCTTCTTCAATTTGCACACCTTTCCTTCAGGTGGTACATCCATATACACATCATCCTCTAACTCCCTATGAAGGAATGCATTTTTCACATCAAACTGGTGAACAGGCCAATTTAAATTGGCAACACAAGAAAGTAGAGCTCACACGCTGTTCATCTTTGCTACTGGAGCAAACGTCTCCTCGTAGTCAATACCATAGGTTTGAGTAAAACCCTTGGCAACAAGTCTTGTCTTGTATCTCTCAACTGGACCATAGCATTTTGCTTGACAGTGAAAACCCCCTTCCATCCCACTGATTTCTTTCCCCTGGGAGTGACACTAGGTCCCAAGTGCTATTCTTTTTCAAAGTCGTCATCTCCTCTACCATAGCTCCTTTTCACTCAGATATCATGAACGTATCCTGCCAATTCTGTGGAATAGATATAGAAGAAAGAGACGAAACGAAGGCATGGTACGAAGGAGATAAACAATCATAAGAGACATGGGAAATGGGATGTTGAGTACATGACCTAACACTTTTCCGAAGAGCAACAAGAAGATTATCAGAATCAATAATAGGATGTTCAATTGGAGAAGATTTATTACCAGATGAGTCAGTTGAGGAGTCCAGAACTGAAGTAGGGGATGGTGATTGGCAAGGTGGCAGTACACATGAAGATTTGCCTTTCTTTTTCTTTTGATACGTTGCCAAGGTAGTAGGCCATTCACTTGGTTTGATACGTCTGACCCCATCCACTCGTCCACCAATGTCTTGTTTTACACTATCATCAGACACTGGTTCCACTCCAAGCTTCTCCCCCTCACTACGAAAAGGAAGTGATAAAGAGCATGACCTTTGATTCTGAGATGTAAATACTTCTTCCTCCCTCATCTCTTCCTAACTAACATATTGCTCCCTCTGAAGAGATGGAGTGGAAGGAGAGTAAAAAGACTCGGTTTCCCAATTGGTGACATCCATAGAGACCACTTCTTAGAGTGAGGATCATAACATTTATAGCCCTTATGGTTAGGAGAATACCTAACAAAAACACATTTATGGGCTTTTGGACCCAACTTGCCACCAGAATGGTGAGGAGTACGAACATAACACACACAATCAAAAACTCTCGGGGGAAGAGTCAGGACACGAGAACCAAGAACTATTAATGAGACACTCAATAAGAGTTTTGAAGTGGAGAACACCGGATGGCATACGATTGATAAGATAAGTTGCAGTCAAAATCGCTTCTCCTCATAAATATTTGGGAACATTCATGGTGAACAAAAGAGAGCGAGCAACCTCAGCAAGATGACGATTTTTGCGTTTAACAACTCCATTTTGTTGTGGAGTGTCAACACAAGTCATCTGAAAAAGAATACCATTTTCATCCAGAAAGCCCTAAAATTCCTATCAATATACTCAGTGCCATTGTCACTACAGAGAATTTTGATATTCGTATCAAATTGAGTGCGCACCATCGCATGAAAAGATTTTCACTTTTTGACTTGCGTAAATGCATCATAGTAATACGAGAACTACAGTCAATAAAAGTGACAAACCACCAAAAACTTTGAAGAGAAGTAATAGGGGAAGGACCCCAAACATCAGAATGAATCACCATAAAAGGAGAAGCACTCCGTTTATTAATAGGTGGATAAAATGAACGTTTATGTTTTTCAAGCTCACAGGCTTCACAAAAAAACTGACTCCTACAACAATGCTTAATTAACTAGGGAAAAGTTTCTCTAAAATCCCAAAAGAGGGATGACCCAATCTACGGTGCCACTGATGTAACATAGAAAGAGCTGAAATCGTATGTGCTTGCAGAGCGAGACCACATGACATGAGTGAACGCGGTGCAAACTCCAAAAAATAGAGGCCATCCTGTGCTTTACCACCGTGAATCACCTTGCCGTGTCCTGTTCCTGAAAAACACAATGAGTAGGGAAAAAGGTCATTATACAATTTGCAGAATGAGTAAGACTACTAATGGACAGAAGGTTAGTGACAAAGTTTGGAATATGTAGAACTGAAGAGAGGGAAATAGAGGGAGAATAGCGAACAGAATCTTTTCCTGAAATAGCAGAGAATGATCCATTTGCTATTCTTCTGACCTTACCCTTACCAAAACAAGTAAAGTAAGAATTAAATACAGAGGAGCAGCCTGTCATATGATATGAAGAATCTATAATCCAAGGAATAGTAAAAGAGGCAGTAAATGCACTAGTTGAAATACCTGTGTGAGCAAAATAGGATGAAGTAGGACATGCTGTGGAAGTGGGAGCTATATGAGAATCAGCCTGAGCCATTAGGCGCTTGAGAGCTTGCATCTCCCCTTGAGAAAAACCACCAAGAAGATCAAAAGACGCCTGACCCAATACTAAACCCAGAATTAGGCAAGGTAGCAACTGTAGACTCCGAAACATGAGTCTGGGCCTGATAATGCACGATACCATGACCTCGAACGGCCATGTAACTTCCAACAAAAATCTCTGGTATTGGCCGGTGTTGTTGCAATAATCACACCGGAGGGACTCCCGAACAATAGGCCCGCTGCTAGCACCTGTGACTTACCATTCTGTAGAGGAGGACCAGACTTTGACCCTGAGGAACAACAACCAAGGTAGAGCGATCAGAAGTAGGAGTATGCAACATAGCACCCCTCCTATTCTCCTCCTATTGAACAATGGCATAGGCCTCTCTCAAAGATGGAAACAGAACATGACCCAACACTTGCACTCTAATATGATCATAGTCCATATCAAGGCCAGGAAGGAAGTCATAAACACCCTCATTCTCCAACCGCTTTAGCTAATTAGCAGGATCAACAGAACAAACAGCCTGAAATCCCTGATAATAATCAAACTCCTGTCACGCCCCACTCAAGTCAGCAAAATACACAGCAACGGATCGGTGATTTTGTTCCAATGTACGGAGTCTCTTCCTCAACTCAAAACACTGAGCATCATTAACCTAGTTAAAATAGGTTTGGGCTGCAGTAGTTCAAATCTTATGTGGAGTATTAAGAAGTAGGAAAGTACGGCGAATATCAGCTCTCATGGAGTTAAACAACTAGGTCATGACTAAAGATTTCTGAGATTTAAATTTCGTAAGTTCGACAGGCTCATCAGGTGGAGTAACAAGACCTTCAATAAATTCTGACATCCCTCTGGCCTCAACAACCAAAGTAAAGGTGCAAGACCAAAGCAAATAGTTGGTACCATCCAACTTAATATGGCAAATATCCAGAGGAGAGTTATCCAGAGTCCCTACATGACTCAACTCATCCATTGTACTAGCATAAGCCTTCTTTTTATCGTCCGACATTTTCCGACATTTTAACAGCAGAACAATAATTCAAACTACACAATACACAGTCAACTCAGCACTAAACAGCCTCAACAACAACTCTAATCACAGCAAACAAGTGGGACCCGGCTGAAATCAAGCCTAAAAAGCACAAATTTGAGCCCCCAAAGACAGATTGAAGCTCTTACCACTGTATTGACTGTCGAAACAGTGTTGAAACAGCAAAAAACGAGGTCTGAAAGGGCTGGAACAGGCTGGGTCTTGTCTGAATCAAACAGAAACAGCAAACGAGCACAGTCAAGTGCTGAGATAGTCAGAACAAGTACTTTCGACTGCCGAAATGGCTCGGATGATCTGACCAGTCGATTTCAGAGGCAAACGGCAGAGGTAAGCTCGAAATCAGTGGTTGTCGGCATCGGAAAAGCTTGTTGGAGGTGTCATCGCTGGTAGTTGTCAAGGTTAGACAAGTCTGTCAGAGTTTTTTGGTTGATCGACAAGAAACAACAGAAATAGGGAGATTGGTATTGCTGTGGGTGAGAGTCTTCCTGGTTCACGACGTCAGGAACTGGCTGGATTAATCCCGATGTCGGTAGGATATGACTGAAGGAAGCATGATGATCAACGGAAGCCCTAGGTATGTTGAAGCTCTGATTGGATGATGGAATTGAGACCCTAAAAATTAGGGTTATTTTCTCATTATGTTCAGTTATACAAGAGTAAAGAATTAATTACACACTACACCCTTATCTAGTAATCTATTTACATAAGAGATTAATTATAAACTAATAGCACACTACACCCATGACTTAACAATTTCAAATTGAGCGGCAAAATAGGAAAGTTAAAACTTTGTCCCCCATAATTATGAAGTCCCTTAAAAAGATGGATTCCCAAAGCGGGACTAACAAATAGGAACGGAGGGAGTATGTCTTTTTGTAAATCTTCTGATTGGCCAGTTATAGTCTCTATAGTTTTAGCAGGAGAAGTCTGAGGCTCCAAATCAAGATTGAGTCTTTTTGGTTCTCTCCCGATTAATGATTTGTTAGTTGCTTGACCTTAGTAGATCAGGACTGGAAGTGTTTAGTATATTTATACTTCCAATATAAGAATGAGGCGAGGCGGTTACCAGGGGACTCAGCCAGGCCAACCTTCCTTTGTATGAGTTTAATATCCGATTATATTCTTTCTTTCTTTTTTTGATCGGCAGTCGTGAAACTAGTTGGGACGAGTGGGTGGCTAAGTGCACTCTTGTTGTCCCAACTCACCAGCTTGTTATGGGGGATATACTCTGGGGTCAGCCCCAACGGATGAATCTTTGCCTCGTGAGGTGGTGGGCAGTACTTGCATTGGTTTAGGTTGTTGGAAAACATGTTTTTGTTTTGTAGGTACAATTTAGGGGTTGCTTCAAATCTAAATGGAACATCTCGAGTTTTTTTTTTTTTTGCTTGATCTATGTCGGGTGCGTTTGATAGCACATACACCAGTTTTATTAATCGTAATGTACTTGTACACCTTGTTTAATCACTGATTAGACGCCTCGGATTAATCCTGTGTTATCCTACATTTGGTTCCCAAGAAGCCGTCCCGAATTAATAAAACTGGTGTTTTTTAAAGGGAAAATTTCAAAATAGCACCTGACCTTTCACACAAATCACACGTAGGCATTTGACCTTTAAAACTGGTGTTTTTTAAAGGGAAAATTTTAAATACCTATATGTGGTGTACTAAGTTATCCCAGGGTAATTGTTATCGCGGACTAAAAAACACGGAAGACCCATTCTAATGAGGGTTGAGGACTGAAAATTTCAGAAATGCCATTGAAACAACCCTTGTTTTTGGTAATTGATGGCCATCGAAACAACCCTACTTCCTGTTACGTGGTCTTCTTTGTCTCTCTCTCTCCCCTACTTCTCGGAGGTAACTTCAATCTAACTGAATGGGATATCCCGAAATTAATCCCATGTGAATTGACCATGGCATTGTCTAGTATTCCCAACAAAAATTAGTACCAGGACAGAGTCCAAGGACTACCAATCCCAGGACTCTTGATCCCTCCTGTTTTAATCGGCAAATCAAACGAGGCCGTATATAACTTGGAAGAGTGCATTCCAAGAAGTAGTTTTCAACACCAAGATTCTGTTGACATTCTTGTTCCTATTATATATACTAAGGATGATGTTGTTTGGAACCTTTTCTTTTCTGTTTTTCAATTGATGTAATGGGGTCTCGAGTTGTTTCATGACCTTCCTTGAGTGGTTTTGGATTTCTTTATAGGGTATAATTATGACTCAAAACATATCGTCTTACCATCTTTACGTTTATAAGAAGTTTGCTAAGAGCCTAAGACTAGTCTTTAGACTCTTTACATCTACAAGACAGTTCGGGAAGATTATCTATTTACATCTATAAGACAGTTCGGTAAGATTAGCTCTTTACATCCATAAGACAGTTCGTTGTCTTTAGGTTAGTTACAAAGTTGACATACTTCAATTAGTAACAGAGTAGATGAATTTCCATTTCGGGGGCAGAACTGAAAGTGTTGCTTAAGCTGCTGATGTGTCAATGGGTTCAAGCTAGAGAAAAATATATATGCTTAATGTGATGGAGTAGTAGTAGCTTTTAATTCCCATAGATTTTTAGCATTTCAGACTCTGCATATATAAGTTTTCAGTGTCTGGAAATTTCTTCCTTTGTCCATGCATTTTGACTGCAATTTAATATCTTGAAATTTGCTGTTATGTTGTTTTCAGGTGCTGTAATGGAGGCCAAACCCCTTCTTGTTGGAATTCATGAGCGAGTAAGAAGTGATATCCAGGGAAACACCCCTCCAACACCAGCTGTTCAACTTGATGGTTTATTGAGCACAACACAAGGAGGAGTCAAGCGAATGGCAACTGCCACCAATCCAAATGCTGAAGATGCCGCTGAACTTCTGAGGTACATCTTATTCTTCTGAGTTCTAACATCCATCCAGCTTCAAAACAGTTAAACTGTTTAAACTCTCTCTCCCTCTCTCTCTCTCTCTCTCTCTTTCTCTCTCGCTCTCTCTTCATGTACGCTCTGTGTACTTTTCCCTACATGCAGTGGTATATTTAGAAAAAGGTGGTCCTGGTTAAGAGTTGAGCTAATTTACAAAGATCAATAATAAATATTCTACTTGGGATGGAATTCTCTCGTGAGTCGTGTGTGTGTAGCCCTCGGTGTAAGAGTGTCTTGTGTCGTGTCTTTGTTGGAGTTTGTCCCACATCGGTTAATTATCTCCTCCAAAACTAGTATATGAGTCTGGGCAGCCTCTCCACTCCTTGCCAATTGGTTTGGAGTTATATGTTTTAACATGGTATCAGAGCTAGGCTTTCGGAAAATTTGTTCCCCCTTGTTTGTGCCATAAGTGCACCGTTATTTGTTGTGATCCAAGTGTTATAAGTGTTATGGATCGTTTGTTTACCTCTCCACGTGTGAGTCGGGGGTTGCACGTGCGGGGGAGTATTGGAGTTTGTCCCACATTGGTTAATTATTTCCTCCAAAACTAGTATATGAGCCTCGGTGGCCTCTCCACTCCTTGCCAATTGATTTGGAGTTGGATGTTGTAACAGTTTTAATGACTCGTATGTAAACATTTCTACTACAGTATGATTTATTAAGAGGATGAAAAAGGTAAGTATTCATATGACTATATTGTTGACTAATTTTTAGTAGTTGCTTCTAACTATAATAGGCGTGAGAAGAAACGTGGAACCTTCTTTATCTGGGTGCTAATATTTTATTTTATTTTGATCCATGGGTGCTAACATTGGGGTACTTTTAATTGAAACTTCAGCTTCTTGATGGAATATTCAAATGAAGAAATGAACTTTTATAGTTATGATTGACCTGCCGTAAACAACCCTATTTTGTGAGGCCCAAAGAACTCTGTGGCCCCCTTGGAAATACACTTCTACTATTAACCATCCAGGAAATTCTAATTACACACACTCACATGTTTTTGGGTAGGTCCGACACACACTTGTTGACGCTAGGCAAGAAAGAGGGAGAGGAGGGGAGAGGCACACACAAGGGTCAAAACCCAAATTCTCATTAACCAAGTCTGATGATTACATTGTTGAACGTCTTATTTATAGACTCAAAACCCTAATAGAAATAAAAGGAAACATTAAAAATAACCTAATCAAATATTAAGTGCCTCCTATTACTAATAATTAAACAACAACAACAACAACAACAACAACAATAATAATAATAATAATAATAATATTATTATTATTATTATTATTATTATTATTATTATTATTATTATTATTATTTCTTGGACAAAAATCTTCCTCTGGCTACTAAGCCATTTACGGTCTGCATCATTCTCTCCAACGCATAAAAAGAACTCGTCCTCGAGTTCGAGTTAAAGTCTAAATATTGCACTCGTTCATGCCAACGGATTAAGTACTTTGAATATGGCTGCTTCTTGATTTGCTTTTTGTTCCAAGTAATCTTGGTCAGTATATCGCTGGCGATATCCAGCTTGATAACGGAACAAAATCTTCAATGCCAATAAAATCAATCCTTTCTGAGCTAAAGAAATATGTTCGTGGGTAATCAAAGGGATTTAATAATTTGGGTGCACTTTCATCGTCAAGAAGCACTTGTTTTGATAAAATCGCGTCTTGCGTCGGATTTTCCTTCTCTTCGATTACTTCTTCGTGGTCATTGACACCGCCCATAATTTGTAGAGGAGGAACACTCGCAGACCCCACTAGCTTGATCTTTATCTTTCAGTATACTTTCCAAACCCGTAGCTACTAATTTTTCCGAAAGAGCTTTTATCTGTGCAATATCTTCATTCAATACTTGTTGTGCCTTTTTAATCTCTTCCAATGATTTCTTCAAGCCTTGTTGTTCTTGATCTAGACCATCAATTTTTGAGTTCAACTCAGCATTGGTAAACATGGTTATGGCTGGAGATAAGAATTTTGTGGTGCAAAAGAGGGTTAAGAATGCAGACTTTAAGGGTTTACGTATTACAGGATAGGGTTTTAGGAAGGAAAACTTTGGATTCGGTACTGTTTTGACAGTTGTTTTGGGCACTGTGAACGGTACCCGAGAATAGTATCTTGAAGAAGAGAGAGAGAGAGGGAGAAGTATGGATCGGAGCGATGGGCTCTGATACCAATTGACGCCGGACAAGAAAGAGGGAGAAGGGGAGAAGTATGGATCAGAGCATTGGGCTCTGACACCAATTGACGCTGGACAAGAAAGAGGGAGAAGAGGAGAGAGGTACACACAAGGGTCAAAACCCTAATTCTCAAATTCTCATTAATCTAGTCTGACGATTATATCGTGGAAGGTCTTATTTATAGACTCAAAACCCTAATGGAAATAAAAGAAAACTTTGAAAATAACCTAATAGACTCAAAACCCTAATGGAAATAAAAGGAACATAAAAATAACCTAATTAAATATTAAGTGCCTCCTATTACTAATAATAAAAATAACAACAACAACAACAATAGTAATATTATTATTATTATTATTTCTTGGACAAAAATCTTCCTCCGACTACTAAGCCATTTACAGTCCGCATCACTTGTGCACAAAAAGTCATTTTTTTTGGTGGGGTCCACATATTGTGGCACTAGCAGAACTAAACATCCATCATGGTTGACTTGACTTGTAGCCTTGTAGCTTCATTTATGCTTGTATTTCAAAGCAAAATCTGCGACTAGTAGCTCCCTTCTATGCTCTCTTTTCTGGGGATAATTTCAGCTTATCCAAATGCTTATGCCTAATAAACTCACATATTCAACAAAGTCAATCCAGATTCAGAGTAGGAGGAATGCATTTGAAATTCAATTTACATTTACCCGGAAGAGTTGAATATGACCCATGATTGAAACCTTACACACCTACTGAAAATCTGCTATAATGCATAGTGTTTTTTGGATGTTCAAATTCTAAGATGTATCCAAGTATGCATGTATATAAATCTCTTCGTATATTGCCACTCCTGGGCTGCTTGAATCCATATGATATTCGAAGTACCCGTCAGATATCTTGCTCCCAGTTTTGCTCTCGTCCTTGCTCTTGATCCTGTATTGGGGCAGCCAATCCACCATTGCTGGCATGCTCTCAAGTCAGAATCTTGTATTAACCTCACTTCGATCACTAGGATCCTGAACCCAACTAGGATAGAACTCTTCAAGCGTGTAGATTAACAGGAAAAGTAACAAAAAGATACACAGAATATACGAAGTAATGATAAGATACTAGAAAAGTAACTCAATTTTGCTCAACTTAAATATAATAATTACTTAGATTTGCTAAAGCAATATTTGCAGTTCGCGTGAATTAGGAATTGACATGTATAGTTAGACTAACAAAACAACAAAATTTTAGAGTACTTATTTCTAATTGAGTCATTGACATGAATATATATGTATCGATTCACATGCTCCTATTTCTTTTATGTACTCTCGCTCCCCCGCACATGCTTCCTCATGTTTCATGCAACTAATTTCTTGCAATCAAGCTTGCCCTGCATTCTCTTAATAACTTAATTTTTGCATTTGATTGTCTGGTTCATGGCAGTGAATTGTTTTCCAGTTGTTTTAAATGGGTTTCTGTCTGTAGGATGTGCGTGCAGTGTGGAATACCGAAGACATTCTCCAATGCAAGGGGAATGGTCTGCCCAGTATGTGGTGATCGCCCTCCTGTGGACCCAAATAATGATGCTGCGAAGAAGAAGGGATCCCTCATCAAAGATAAGGAGAAGAACAAAAGGATGAAAGGCCAGTCATCTCATTCGACTTGGAAGAGCGAGACCGAAATGCAGCTTCGGCAGCAGTTTGATTAGCAGGATCTTAAGAACATTGCGGTGGAATTTCTGGGTAATATAACTCGATGTAGAAGTTTGGTAGATAGTTGTATAATTGTTGTACTTTGAGCTGCTTAATTTGTCGATCTATGTGCTTCTTAATTCCCGGAAAAGTTTTTGACATCGCTGGAAGCCTGGAACTGTGTTTTTACTGTTAAAGAAGCAAAAAGGTAAGATTTTAGATCGAGAAAGATTGATGCATGAACACAAATTGATCATTGGTTTTACGCTACATTTTTGGCTGAAATGTTTTTTCTCTCTGGGGCAGACAAAAAGAAAACATTTTATGAGAAAAACGTGTTATATTTGTGGAAAATTGAAAATGCCAACCAACCTCCACTAGGCGGTGGATAATATGCAAGTGTATTAATATCCGTGAAATGTTTATTGAATTCCATTACGCATGTAGCAAGACCCGTGAAAAATAGTCGCTTGTTTTTCATTGCAACCTGAAGTACAGCGGTGGTGCAAGAGGTCATGGCAATCTGGGAAAACTATGGTGGTGGCGGTGCTAGTGGTTATGGCAATGATGTGGTTGTTGGGATTAAATGCGAAAGCACCCACACTCCAGGATTCAAACACAACTACAATTGCAACCAATAGAGGTACGATGAAAAATAAAACAAACGGCTTGATTCTCTCTTTAGGATTTTAAGTTAAACTGTCTATGACCGTCAATTTTATAAATCGAAATTTAAATTTTGATATAGTTCTTAATGTCTGATCAAGCTGATTTTTTACGTGTACATATGACTTTTCGAGCCCTACATGATGAACAGTTCAGATTATTGTAGTAAATGCTCAGTAAGGCCCACAATGAGTGGTGGAAACCATGAGGTTTCCACCTCATCCGAAAAGAATTTAAATCTCAAACAATTATCCAAGCTTCCCATTCAAAATCCCATGCAAGTAATTAGGAATTTGAACCAAACCCATTATAGAATTATGGTAAGGTTCATTATGGAACTGAAAAACACGCGGTCCGGGAGCAATGTAAGATTGTTCCATTGTGAGTCTGTGACGCTGTGGTTATGATTTTCAAGTCGGAAACAGTCTCTCCGTCTCCGCTCGTGGCTGTAAAGGTTGCCTATGTAGTGGCGTAATTTTTCCTTGGACCCACAATCGGAGAATTAATTTCGTGCACTTGGTAATCGTTCTTAGTTGATCAGTTTGTCAACTCTATCTGGGTGGGCCATGGATTGAACTGTGTCGCACGATCTTTTTGTTATTTGAGATGTGAACTGTGGCGTACGTCTTAATTGCCTGTGGGATGTTTGCACTTTGCATGGTCTCTTATTGTCCTGCTGGTTGATATATATAGCTGGAGACTGTGCTGTATTTACTCAGTATGGAGTACTAATTTTCTATCATTATTTTCCTTTTCCCTTTCTTATCATAGAGATAATGTTTGTATGTGAACCTTATGTGATCTAAAATAGAATTCAAACAGTTTATTTTGTAAGTCTCTATGTATTCATCTATCCAAACAAAAATTATTCAAATTGATCGGATATTGCTAGATATTGCTATCCATGTGAATGAATCATAATTGTTATAAGATAAATGGGAGGTAATTATCTAATAGTCTAATTCTCTTGAAACCAATACAAATAAATGAAGATGGATGATTACCTCACTTTTTTTCATGGATAATAAACACATACTATAAATTTTCTGAATAATCAGCTTGAATCTTCAAATTAGTTTGGGAAAATGCTAAGCCGGTCCCAATTTTCAATTTCATAGCCCTTGGGATCCTTTCCAAATGGCCGAAAAATTGATAACAGACCGAAGGGGGACACCACCGCCCCTCCTATTCCCAGAATATGTAAAAGTTTCTCTACAAGAAATTCCATGCGCGCCATATGCAATAGACATAAAAGAGATAAAAGGAATAACGGACAAACAAAATATGACGGGAGGAGTAATATTTATGTAAGTTGTTTGAAATTACATTTTTAATTGAGTTTTTTTGTAGTGAATGTCTTGAGAATAATATACCAAAATTTAATTATGATCTTCAATTTTGGTGCGAGATCAATTCTTTTAATAACTAGGAGTAACTAATACTCCTATTAATAGCCATAAAAATAACTTGGGTATTAAAAAGAATAAGGACAAGCAAGTAATTTGACACATTTTTTTTCCTTATCTAGTCATTAATATACCCACACACATAAATTATAAACCCTATCATCCCTTCTCAACTAATCTCCCCTTCTACCATTTCTTCTTCTTATCCCTCATTTCAATTAATCTCCCAAAACTAGTCTAGCTAACAAACAGGCACTTATGGTCTTATTATTTTCCAGAATCTTCAGGATCATGTTGTGTCATACACGAGTTGAGTTTTGTTCACTCTCCGCTTAAGAAGATGAACATTATCCTCCTCCTTATTGATTGAAATTGTTGGGATAAAACGCGGAAGCACCCAAGAACCGAGATTCAAAACATAACCACAATTGCAACCAATGGAAGTAGATGAAAAATAAAATAGAGAGAGATGCGCAAGAATTACATGGTTCGGCACGCCTACTCCACGGAGAGGATCCCATACTTTCACTAGGAGAATTTTTCTTACAAGTACACTTGAATGTGAAATAACCCACACCCAACCCTCATACACTCGCTCATACAAGAACACACTTTCACCAAGTACAAGACTTGATCCTTGCACACACAAAACTCACGGTAAAAAAGCCACACACACGTCAACAAAGAACAATGGACCAGCTATCACCAGCAAACTTTTTGAGAACCAAAGGGTAATTAAACCTGTGCAAGACTTTTACTTGGGTGGTTTTTGAACCAACACCATTGGGAACCCACACCATCCCAATAGAAATGGTGTAGATCCCACCACAAAGTGATGTCATGCTAACCAAAAAGTGTATTGTACGGGTAAGACCTACACCGTTTTAACCAATAAGAAGGAGGGTAATGTTCATCCTCTTTTAATGAGGGTGAACAAAACTCGTCATACGCTCATAAGTTTTTTTTTTTTTGTTAACATTGTATATATCAGCGGGGGTTAGAAGTTAATATTACCACAAGGAGTTGATCTCCTATTCATAGGAATCGAACCCGCGACCTCTCATTTCCAAAGGGGGCTACATGACCAACTGGTCTACGCCCAAAAAATTATAATCTTATATTTTAGTAAATTTAGGAAATTGATTTTAGCACTCCAAAAATTGATGGAGGGGCTCCAAAACGACGTCGTTTTGTGTATCAATACAGTGCAGTTTTGGAGCCCCTCCATCAATTTTTGGAGTGCCAAAATCACTATCCTAAATTTATTGCCATTTTTGAAAAGAACGATGCTCTGCACCGTGCAGTTGGACGAATAATATCTCGTATCGACTTTATTTTCATGATCGGAATTGTTCATGTTGTAGAGCTTATCGAGAACTTCAACCACGAGAAAAATCATGTTAATTGAAAATAGTTTGAAACCTGATCGGAGTGTCCTTTTACTTTACTGAATTAGATTTGATGGGTTTGATCCAGTGTGGCAATATCCATTTTCAGAAATATAAACGTGATCCGATCAAGTATTAAACAGTTTCCTCTTTACATGATTTTTGACTTGGTTGAAGTTCTCGACGAGCTCTACACACGAATGGTTCCGATCATGAAAATAAAGTCAATACGAGGTGTTATTCGTCCAACTGCATGGTGTAGCTCCCATAAGGGGACTGCCGAGAAGCCAAGTCCTTTCAATTTATTGAAGCGACATCATTACATTTGTCACAACAAATTTTACTTCCACTTTCAAAACTATCCTCCACTTTCCCCCATTAACTTTTCAAAAGGACAAAATGATAAATTATACAAACTCTTAAGAATCTATTAACTTTTCAATTTTTGACACTTATTAAAAGACAACCCAAAATAGATATCGTGCTCTTATTTGGGAACTCTTATTTGGGAACGGAGGGAGTATTTACCACAACTTGAGGCTCGCTGGTCCCACAACTTGAGGCTCGCTGGTCTCAACGTGATTCGCACAACTGATCCTTCTCATATAAACATATCTTCTGCTGTAATCATCTTTTTGTAAAATCGAGTTTGATGTAACACCGGTATCTATGTGGATTAAATATACTCGCCACTAAGTAAATTACCAGCCAAACTCTAACCATTATATCTCTTTTACAAATACAATTCGACAAAACGATTACCAACATCTGATCGACTTAATTTTTTCACGCAGATGACAAGCACATCCAACACTTCCAAAATGAACAACTAAGATGGTCAAAAGAAACCGTAGTAGGATATTCACACGAGAGATTTTGATTCATTGCAACATAGCCACATTCACGGCTAATCAACAGTTCCATAGTAAGAGTAATCGAAGTCAAATTACATAAACAAGGTATCATCCCAACTGGTTGGCATCACTAAAAGATTAGTAACATTTAGCTCATCATGGAGACTGTTACAAGGATAATTGCCAATGAAAATGAACTTCAGAGAAGACGATAAAAACATGGCATCAAACCTGGCACTTCCATGGGTGCAACTAAAATCTAATCTGTACAAAGATCAGACCGTTTACTCCACTATAAACATATTTAACACGAACTCTTCTGAAGCTAATGGTATCATTCACCACTGTCAGTGACCACTACATAATTTGCTTCACAGGCAGCTTTTTCTCGACTAGGTAGTTTCTCGGAAATCACAGGTGGACTTGTGATAGACCCCTGAATCTGTTCATTCAAGCATATATAGAGACATGTAAGATACATAATATAATCCTTCAGTATTAACCGCGATTCTACTGACAATTATGGAGAACTTACCTTTGTATTTGACTTGAGAGATGAACAATCAAGAGCTGGCATTACAGATGAGTCCGTAGGCCTGTGAAATAACAGGCGTGCTATAGACCGGTCTATAGGGTTTGTTTCAATTTCCATAAATCCGTTGCAACTGAAATAATCATATTTTTAAGCAAAATTCAGACAAAGAAAGCCGAAGGTAGTACATTAAAGAAGTTTAAGACCAAAGAATGAGTCAATTAAGTGAAAATGTCCATAAGTGCAAAATGACTTCAATAGGAAGTTATACAACAGAGTAATTTAGAAGGGAATCACCAATTAAGGTCAAAGCGAAACAAAATACTCCAGGAGCATTGGTGAAGGGCTCAATAAATTGATCGTTTAATAAAACCACTAATTCATGACAATAGTTTAGACTGACATAGCTCTGGGGGCAGAGGAAGACCCAAAAGAGAGGATAAGAAACTCACTTATGCAGAGAATTCATGATCGTTTATGATCTAATCGAAAGTATGGTCACAGAATGGGAAACAGCATTAAGACACATAGCATGATTAACAGGAAATAGTTGCCAACCATGCTTTTTACTGCAGAATTGAGTGAACTATGGCAGTGCTTATCTGTTTCAAGTTTGGGTGAACAGCCACAAGGATAGGGACTAGATTGATGGTGGGTACATTTATCACCTATGACTTTGATTTAACAAATACTTCTGCTTTGCTTTGATAACAGTCTGATACAAGGAAGTTTTACCAGTCCAATTTGAATTCATGTAGAAACAATAGAGGTGGTGCAAGTCATATTGGATTGTTACTATCCTATAAAACTGGGAAATATTGGACACCAGGACTACAGTTAACAGACCCTAATCTCAGGCATAATATTGTCAGAAACCAGTCAGTTTCAGGGTTGTAGACAGGTCTGGCAGCAACTACAGAATATACACAACTCATTTCCTGCATTCCTAGTATTGAATAGAAACCTGCCACATTTCTAGATGGCAAAACAATCAACCATCATAGTAAAACAATACTAACATTAAAGCGCTAAACGGGAAGAAGTGATTGCATACTTATTCGTTCTTTCATCCATCAGCACTCTACCATTGTCTCTATCACCAGTATTGCCACCATTCATATTGGCATAATGATGTCCTTGTTCAGCGCTCCTGGCCAAGCGGTACAGACTATCCCTTATACATAGTTTTGTACTTTTATCCAGCTGAAATGAAGCACATTCAGTTCAGTCAATTTCCAAATAGGAGACACTAACCAGATAACAACGTCAACAATCAAAGTCCACCCCACTAGTCAGAGATATAACAGAAACCCTTGTAGAATAGTTGATAAACTCCTTTCAAACAACATCCACTCCCTCTCCAAACAACCAGTTGAGGCATGCATAAAAAGGAGAATTAACACAATGCAAGGTGAAAACAAGTTATTGGAGCATGCATGAATGCTCTAACATGGATGCCACACCCTCATTGCACAAGAGAGATCTTGAATCCCTTGGAGTAATACCACAGATAGGACAATCACAATTCAACAATTGAATTTATCGCTCATCTCAGGCGTTTATCAACCTACATACGGTTCACTCAAGATGAAGAAATGAACATGGTAACGCTCGTATATGACCGCATGCATGAAAAAGATGCCAAAAGTGAACATGTTAATATCAAATTTATACAAAACAAAAGCACATGGCCGGATGGCCCCAAACTTTTTAGAAAACCAAGGTAGCTGGAAAATATGGATGCTCTTAGTCGCAACAGTATGATGGAAGGCTTAAAATTCAATCTACCTGATCCATGACTTGTTGAAGCTGTTGAAAACTAGATGCTTCGAATGGGATTTTCTCAGATCCAGAACTGATACAAGAGGGTGTATCTAAATCTGCTGGCGTCCTCATGACAACACCTTTGGCATTAATAGAATTTTCAACCTCAGTTTTAAAATGAAGGGCATGATTTGAGACTGGAATTGAATCACAGGATAGAGCATGAACCAGTAAATCCACATGTTTAGGATTGCTGGAAAAAGAGGGTTGACCTTGGTGACGCGGCATGTTTTTTCTTTTTTCATCCACAGTCATAGAAGGAGCCTGGAACGAATAATCGTCACATATCTCCATGGACACTGGGTTCGATGCATAAGAAGACTCCTCCGCAGAAAGAGATCCAAGACCATTAGTTTTGGACTTAATTCCATTTGATGTTGAACTACCTGGAACTTGATCTGAAGAAATCATGCACGGAATATGGGTCTCCAAATAACCAAAAGAATTAGGTCCTAAGTTTTCCTCTTGTTTCAGGATGTTGGGAGAGGTGAAAACTTCATGACATGAGTCCCCTGAAGGAAGCTTCGTGTCTTTAATCCTCACATTGCCAGTGTGATGGAACGAACCACCATTTTCTAAGCTTCCATCCTTTCTTTTTCCTTCTGATTCATCATGGTGTTTTGCCTGATTCTCATGAAAAATGACCTGCCACGTAATATCACATTTTAGAAAGTAGAAAGCCTGTAAATTGCTGACCCTTAATGAATTTTGGGTTTACAAAGTTGTAGGATGCATAAATAGAATAAACAGAAGGGAACAAGTTTTTATGTAGTATAACTCTTTTGTCTGTAACATTACCATTCTGCTGTTGTGATCTTTACCGTGGTTTTACATTTGAAACGTTAGAATGACAACACAATTAAATTCACATCCAAGAAAAACTAATGGAAATTCAGCATATTTTACATCACTAAACAAATACCTGCATTCTAAGTTGAACAAAATGTAGCAAGGAAGAAGATCATGCATTTATACTAAACATAACTTTCACTGACCTGCTCTTTAGGTGTGAACTCGCTGTTGCTTTTGGAAGCAAGATTAGATCCATTCATGAAGGTCCAGTCACCAAGAGCTTTGGGCTCCTCATATTCTGATGCAGGAAAAGGAAGTTTAGAGCTCATAGATGAACTGTCCAAGTTGGAATTGTTGACTGAAGAGCATTGTTCATGTTGTACAGGTTTATCTTTAAACAGACTTGACTCAAGACATGAAAACTTGAAGTCAGGCATCAACACTCCCTCGGATCCTTCAATAGTATCCTTCATCCAACTAAACTCATCTTCATTGCCAAACAAGGAATCGCAGCTACCAGAAAAATAAGAAACTGATAAGTGCTTTTACACAACAAAAAGGAGAGAGCATTCAACAAAGGCAGCATTAGGGAGGTACCTATACATCCTGTCCACGTCGTCATAGCTTGAAATATCATAGTAATTGAGATCATTGTCTGTTTGCGAAATGTCCCCTAGAGAATAACAGTAGGAGTTACTATCAATCACATCACAACTTCCACCAATTAGAGGTCCATCATCACAGAACTCAGAACCAATTGTCTCTGTTTTACTACTTTTGAAGCGACGATTGGATATCCCTGTGTTATGAGATGCTAAGCTTGTAACTTCGTTGTTTGAGTCATGATCACGTGAAGCGGAAAACACACCTTCAGGTGTATGAGACCAGTTATCCTTCTCCAACATTGTTGCCCTTGTATTTTTCAGAAGTTGAAACCCATCCCCCTTCCCCTGATTAGCATACTTGGAAGTTGAACGGTCAGCAGCCTTACATGAAATGTCAATTACTTCACGCCGACGTTTCTTACAACTATCACCTTTAAATGTTGGTTCAATCCTGTTTTGGTGGGGTACTATGTGATCATCATTCCGATCAAATTCATCCCAAAGAATATCTTCAAGCTGTAACGCCAGGTTCAGAATTTTAGCATCAATGACGGCAGAGAAGTTCATTAAACCAAATGCAGATAAATAAACTAAACACATAATCTGAGATAACTAGCAGATGGTAACAGAACATGCTGCACATCAATAAACAGCTGTGAAATTAGCATCAAGAAGAGTACCAAAAAGCACCAGCAAATTAAGAGTATAGGAACAAGTTAAGATAGGATAGAAAGATAAAGATGCTCCTTTGTGCCATGATGGGCAACCTCTTCACGATGTTCCACAAATCCACACTTCAACTGGACTTCACGTCTGTTAAGAATATAGGGTATGTGTACAACCTCACAAAATACGTGCAACGCACAGTATGCAAATAATAAGTGAGATGAAAAGCACTTTCTTCATGGCAACATTAATGAATAAGCTTTTTCATAGCACATCACCAGGAAAATTGAAGAATGCAGAGGTCACGAAGAGCTTTGCATAGTTTAAAGCAGTTCTCACAGCTAGTTCAAAAGCTGCAACCCTAACTTGGCGGGGGTTTTATCACTTGACTGATGTTCATGATATGATCATTGATCATATCATGAACCTGCCGGGCAGTATCCACGGGATCTTACGATCAGAATTGATCAGATTACATGTTCACTTGGGATTAACTTATCCAGTTCAGACACGGATCATGATTACCACAATTTCTTACCAAGATTGGAAATTTCAGTGCATGCCTATGGACAAGATATCCAGCATTCCAGCTAACTAGATTTAGACGCAAAGTGAATACTTGAGATGCTACCGAAGGGTAGTACAAATACTTATCCTCCGGAGGTTGACAGTATACTTATTGATTTGCATTCTGCCCCAGAGAATATTTTGTGGTGCCCTCCTAAATTAGATACTGGAGAATGGATTCTTACATCCTTGCGAATCGATGTACTGCAGCTAGCCAATTTCTGCATAGTCAATTGAGAACGCAACAATAACATGAGAGTGATTCTCAAATTATTGTTATGAAGCTAGCATTCTGGACAACGGTGAAACCATCAGTTATTCTACCTCTCTCCTTGATTCGTTTCTTTGTCACTTCTTGTTCTCTAAACAAGCAAGATAGCCAACAGCAAAAACCTAATGGTATAACCCTTATGGGACATCAGAAACAATGATGTTACCAAGTCCACGAGCATCACATCTGAAGAAGACACAGAATACTAACTGAGATTAGTAACTCTAGAGCTTGAATGAAAGGAATGGAAGGTATTTCACCGTTGATACATTAAAATATCAAAAGTAACAAACTGACGCTTAGATTTCAATCAAGACGGCAGAGGTCATGCCAATCATACCTCCACCAATTATCTGGCTATGGCTCAAGAACCTGAAAATACACAGGGATAACACGTCATTTATGGGATTTAGCTCTTCGCTAAAACAAGAAGAAAATGTTGCATGCAAGGCACTGGAACTGCATGGATTATACCTTCCGAGATAGTCATGTCTAAAATAGGAGGTGGTCATAAGCAACAAAACAAAAAGTCTGTTAACAGGACATCCAATAGAACCAAAGCTTCTACGTCTAATAATATGACTACAAGAATATATACAATGCTAGTGTGAACAATTAGGTTGACCACTTGCAAGGCCCATCTATATACTCTACAAACAATTAGTAGTTTAGTAATGTTTCACCCCAAAATAATTAATGATACTATCAAACAACTTTGTTGTACTAGTGAGGATAGTAAAATCTGCATGTCTTAAGTAGAAACACACATAAAGTTTATAGAACATACAAACATCAAACTATGTATGCCTCTTAGTATTCTTCCGCAGAAATCATGTCCTTAATTTTAAACTGAAGAAGCATGTCTATTCATGCCAAGCCAATAGTCGTATCCTCTCATTAAAGGACATGACAAATTAACATTTAACATTTTATGATTTACTAGTATTTTGCTCTAAAATTGTATGGGAAGCCAAGTGAAGTTCTAGATTTTAGTGGGTGTCTATGCATGCATGCTGCTAGTGCTATCTATACAATGGCAAGTCATTTGAGAGCCCAGGATTTCACTGACATTTACGTCCATGCTATTGAGAGTATATGCCCAGTAATAAATAACATTATATGGCAGTAATTGTTGCTTTTTGTTTTCTTTAATTTTAGAGTTACAAGCAGTTCCTTGGGTCTCATGACATTGCAGATAAAATAGACAGCAGTTCATATTTCAAATTGAGAGAGAGAGAGAGAGAGAGAGAGAGAGAGAGAGAGAGAGTATGCCGAGTGTTAAATAACATTATATGGCTGTAATTTTTGCTTTTTGCTTTCTTTAATAGAGTTACAAGCAGTTCCTTGGGTCTCTTAAGTCTTAACATTGCAGACAAAGCAGTTCATATTTCAAATTGAGAGAGAGAGAGAGAGAGAGAGAGAGAGAGAGAGAGAGAGAGAGAGAGTCTATCAAGGGTCTAGGACAGTCGATTTGTGAATTACCATTGGTAACTTATTAGGGTATATCATACTAGTCAAGGCTTGTTAACATCTGGTAACAAGGATGTCAAGATGACTTGCCTATTTACAATATAAGGGGATGTCATTCTATGGTCTTCCATGTCAGGTGTACAGGGCGCAGAAAAGCAGCAGGCACAATAAGGTGGGGTAGATGTTCGGGACCATAGCATTTGCCTAATTGCCATTGACAAGGCATTTGATGCAGTTAAGCTTTGTTGAAGCTGCCGTATATCTTTCAATCATTAACCGTGCAACATACAAATGGGGGAAGATGACAAAATTCACCCAGCACAATTTAAGTCCCCTTTTCCACCCAGATGGCTAATAGCCCATATACATTCAAAGTATGCAGCGAGTTGTGGTAAATCATTAGTTAGGTGCTTCAAATGCAATATTCAACCGATATAAACTGTACAGTGTACACACGAAGCATATAAAAAGTAACACGTTTCATACAATCTAATATTCAACCGATATAAACTGTACAGTGTACACATGAAGCATATAAAAAGTAACACGTTTCATACAATCTAATACGACTATTAGAATATTGTGGCAACTTATGGAATCAGAATATGATTTGTAATTTCCAGGAGACAGATGGAACCAAAATATATGATTTCCAAGGATGATATTTTTTTCTTTTTCACTCCAAAGATGATTCCAAAGCATGAAAATGTTAACTCTCTCTGTCCGAATTCATTAGTCTTTTCGTGAGTTTGTGTGATTTTTACATTAATTATATCTTTAAATTTGCAATATCTTATGTGATTTTGAGAATTTTGTTTAGTATACTAATTTGATATCTATCAAACAAGATCTAAACTACAAAAAATATAACCAACTAAAAGACAAAATTTCTATCCCGCACAAATAAATTGGGACAGAGGGAGTAAACGAATTCAGAAGTCCATCAATCTGTCATGCAACAAGAAAGTTTAACAACTGATAGCATACGTTACAATCATCAAAAGAGGCTACTTTTGTTGCGGATTATAGGAAACAGATGCTTACGTCATACATACACAAGTCGAACATTTCTCCAATTCGCTCCATCCAGCACTAAAAGCAGATGCACTTGCCTGATAAAAGATTTTATAGTTAAAATCCCTTACCTCAGTACAATGAATCAGTAAAAGCAACAACCAAACTAGAAAAATTGAGAAATCAATAGTGGTTATCTCTATTCTAGTAATCGTTTTACAACCACCCAAACTCTAGTTTTTTGGCTGAGACAGCAAAACAAGACATATTTGAATTTCAATAAACTCAAGTGAACCAGTTATTAAGGCTCCATTCTCCCTGAAGTTTTATTTTGGTATTTTCGTTCATCTTTTTTGAGTGTTTGTTAGATTCGATGATATGTTTTGAATAATCATTTGACTTGATGAGAGGGGTCCTGAGTAAAAAATTATGACCAAAGGCCAAAGAAAAGTTCTCTATATAGACAAAAGATACAAACAGCTGGTATTTCTGTTTTTAGTTTTCTAGTGTCGTCTAATATAATTTTAGTCTACATTTTCGTACTTTTTCTGATTTCTTTCAGGGAGACAAATAATTAATCTCAAAAATTACAACGAAAAGTAAAAATTCCGATTGACATACCGGACCAAAAATTTAGGGAGAATGGTGCCTAAATCAAGATCGGTAAAGTGAATTTTCCAATCGGGACAGTCCCAATAAGCCAAAATCCACAACTCAAAAACAAGTTCCCTTGCATTTTCCACCACAGTTTCCGAGCAGCCAAACACAGAAAAATTGAAACCAAAGACGGAGATTGATGAAAAAGTACCACAAAAACAAAAAAAAAAAAAATCTTTCTAAAGCTTCTAGTGAAACATACTCAAAATTTCTACAAAGGTGTCCTCGAAAAACTCACCGTAAAACCAATACCTCGGCCAAGAAACACGGACTGGGGCTAACGCAGAGCTTCAGATCGCAAAAACTGTGCACTGTGCCCTCAATCGGATGGTTAGAGAGAGAGAGAGAGAGAGAGAGCAATCCAGGAGGTTCTAGAGAGGGGGGTTTTTTATTTTATATATTTTGTTTACTGTAAAAGATTTGAATAAAGTAGAGTGATGGGCGAGGCGACACGTGGCGCGGAGATCAAAACAATGACGGAAGAGACGAGAATGGGTACCGAAATTCGTGGAGGAGAGGGAGGGTGGAAATACGATCACTTTCAGCGACCTCATTCGTCCACGTCAGCTCTTCTCTTCTGATTCGCCGACGCGTGGACGTAGTGGGGTCCAATTTGCGGAGTAGTTTTGTGAGTGCCTTTAGAAAAGGTCGCCGTAGCTGCTACTCTTGGTTTGTAATAGGTTTGATTTCTGCACAATTTAGCATGATTTGATTTTTCAGTTTAGGTTCCATTCCATTTTTTTTTCAAATCTTCTTTTAAAAAAAAAAGATAATTTCAAGATTTAAAAAAAAAAAAAGGCAATTTCAGGCTTAAATATAACGAAAATAAAAAATAAATTTTTTTTTGCACCATTTAAAAGATTTCAATGAGATCAATCAAATAAGATCTATATTAATAAAAAAAATTATTTGCGTAAATGTATAATTTTTGAATTTGAAATTACCTTCATTTTTCTAAAAACTGGAACGACCCCTAGGACAGCAAGAAAAATACTTTTATGTTAGAGCATTTGTAATGGTTTTAGTAACTAGTGTTTTAATTTTGTGTATTAAAATTTAACAAACAAAAATATATTTTTTGTACCACAATATTTGTATTAATTTGTGTGCTAAAGTGTGATGATAAATCTAGTAGTGTGCTAGCATCCGTGTCAAATTTAGCAAATAAGCTAGCAAACAACAAGTGGGTTTCATATCTATAAAAATAAAACATAAATGCTCACTACTCCTAATACACTTTTGTGGGACCCATTTTTACACTAATACAAATTTTAACAGATAAATATATCAAACACATTTTTGTTGTAACGCCTCTATTTTTGGACACATTAATTAAATTCTTTTTAATTGATTTAATAGTTCATAAAACTGATTTAAGAAATGAAATTTTATTAAACGGAGTTTAGCAGCGGAAATCTCAAATACTAAATTCAAAATTACTGAATTGTCTTACAATTCAACAAATTTTGACAAATGTGATAACACTTTTGAAAATTCAAATAACAATATATCAAATTAACAGAGTTTCTAAGGGTAAGACATTCAAGACTCGACAAACTTCCCTTCCTCAGCTACAAGATCCTCAACTTGATACTTATCATCTTGTAGAGGATTCTATTCTTCGATCTCCTTATTACCTAGCCTGAAATGCCAATCCAACAGCACTACAATGAGTTTTCAAACTCAGTAGATAATTTCAACTCTACTAACCCCATACACTACAGTTAGCAGTTCCACAATAACAATTAATTGATGATAATACACAAAAGTTACAAAATAATAGCACATCGTCCTTTTCTTTAGGAGAATAAATTCTTTATACCGCTGATATAACATTTGTTTTATCCAAATCAATTGCATGTGCCGCGTTGCCATATTTTATTAATTGGGACCACTATTTTGACACAACTCTACTAACCCCATACACTACAGTCAGCAGTTCCACAATAACAATTAATTGATGATAATACACAAAAGTTACAAAATAATAGCACATCGTCCTTTTCTTTAGGAGAATAAATTCTTTATACCGCCGATATAAACATTTGTTTCATCCAAATCAATTGCATGTGCCGCATTGCCATGTTTTATTAATTGGGACCACTATTTTGACACATGTTGTGATGCAATTAATTTGGAGGAAACAAATATTTACAACGCGGTGTAAAGAATTTATTCTCTTTCTTTAGTATCCATCAACTTACATGAAATCTAAGGATTCTTTTCATGAGATCCTTTTCTCCCACATCCATCAATTTTGACCGTCTCATGGAATAACTCTCCATTTATTTGTCTTGCACTAGGGTTCTAAGCAAATAATAATAAATAATGCACTTAGTCTGGATTCGCTTACAACCATAATAAAGGAACAGCTCACCATAACAACTCAGCATTAGGGGTCGCACTATCTTATTGTTAGGATCCTTAACCGTCTCCCAACTCTATACACTGGGTGCTTTACCGTACCCCTAAGCTACACACTGGGTAATATACCGTATTTGGGGATCCTTTATTGTTTCCCAAAATATTGTACCCAAAATCCTTTACCGTCCTTCACAAACACATTGGGTATTGTACCGCATTTAGGATCATTTACCGTATTCCAAATTATGTACTCGAAGTTATTTACCGTCCTCCACACACTCTGAATACTTTACCGTACTCGGGGTCCTTTACTGTTCCTCAACTCAAGTAAAGGTGCTTTACCGTATACCAGAGTACTTTTCCGACACCCAACATCCTCAATCAACTTTACCATTTTATCTTTTACTTAACAATGTCTATGTATTCACTACTCAAAACCAGCTCACGAACGTATGTTCGATCTAGCATAATTCATCAAATAAAACATAACTCATAACATAAGACATTTAGATGAGATGGAAAGCTCATATTTAATAATATTTTGCAAGTAAGTAAACATATAATATTTTATGATTAGGCCGATGCCTTTGGTATTTAAGTTTTGACGAACAAGTAAATTAGTTTTAGTTTATTTAACTAACACATATATTAATTTATTTGATCTAATATATTGGCTTACTTAGTAACATCTCCATATATCTCTATGACTATAGTAAACTACTCAAACATTTTAGTAAAGGTATTTTGGGTCTTCTATTATTAATAGATAAAATCATCTTGTAACTATCTAAAGTAATTAAACAAATTGTTTTAGTTAGTACTAAAACAATCTTCTCATATTGAGATGATTGTGTTAGTACTAACTATCTAAAGGTATTTTGGCTCTGATACCAAAGATATGCACTAACTACTGCTAATGCAAAAGGATCGATTGAAGAAATGCTTACCTTTTATTGGAGGAAAGAGACTGCAAATATTATTGAAGGAGAGGGAAGCGGAAGCTGATTACAGAGAAGAAGGAAAGTTTATCCACTAAAATCTGAAGAAAGTCTAAAGAAAAACTCAACTCACAAAAGAAAGACGCGTCCCTTATATAGAGGACTCAACAGGACTTATTGGTAAATGAAAATGAAATTACAACTTAAAGCAAAACATTTGTCGGGTGCAGTTGAGCCCCATCGACACAAACATTCAACCAAAAGTTGTTGAACCTAACCTAAAAATGACAACACCCCATTATTGAGTGTTTTACAAATTACTCCATAATTGAGTATGCTCCCGAATTTTTATTGTGAAGTCTCCATCATTGAGACTTTGATTCAAAGCAACATCATTGATGCTTTTCCTTTCCCTTGCGCGAGGACAGTTGTTCAGCCATCATTTCTATCATACTGTCCCAAAAGTCACCCAATGTAGGTGCCTGTGTTCCTTCATCTTCATAGGGGTCTTGAGATTCCCCTGCTAGGCATGTGAAGGGATTATTATCTTCATCATTACTTTTTGCTGATGTCATTGATTCGTCATCGGCTGCAGTCTGGGTAGCTTGGACCGTCTGCAAAAATTGTTCTTTCATGAAATCCATGGTCTTAATTACCACCTCATCGTTGGTCAGATTAGGATGTTTGGCCCTAATTTGAGCCGATATCTCCAAGAAAGGAGTTTTGACTGCCATTTTGTCCTTTCTCTTGATGTGAACCTTCAATTCTTGGGTAACATTTCGGATTTCCGAAAATGTCTACTCCAAATCAATACCTTTCCACCATTTGTATTGAAAGGTTCTCTGTAGGATAGGAAGTCCCAAATTATTTCTTCCAACTGTGAGATCCCATTTCCAGATCCAAGGAATCCCAAATGTTATCATTGTAAAAAGGAACGATTTTCCTTCAGAAGTATTGGTTCCCCTTAATTGAGGATGATTTTGTTCGAAGAACTCTATTTCCTTCTGTACCTCAATTGGCAAAAAATCTGATTTTGGCCCAAATTTAGACCACCAATTAATAAACCAATTTGGTAATTCATTTTTCCCAATCAATTTTGGACAAATTTTTAGAAACCACAAGTGTTTCCATTTTTGATTTTGATAGTAAAAGGCCTTTGACCAAGCTTCAACGTAATCCCAGTAATTAAAACGAACTGGAATTCCATTTTCACTTTTTATTGTCAAAGTTTTTGATTGCTGTGGGTGAATTCCCCACTTATAAATTGGATTGACCATCCTTATTGTGGCCCTGCTATAGCTGATTGGACTCTTTTGGTCCATCTTGCTCTCATATGTGTGGCGGAATTCCACCGAATTTGTTTCTGAGAGCATTGCCTCATAGATGTATCTGTATTTCCCTTCTGGGACCGGATACCCCATTGTATCCATATAGCGGGACCTTATTTCCCACGGATTATTGCTATTGTCTTTATCCTGAGATTTCAGGATCATTATTGTTTCTCGGTTTTCACCCAATTTGAAAACCTCTTCTGTTTGAACCACCTCCGCCATTGAGGGGGTTGTTGATGCTGATGCAGCATCTTGTAGTGATGGATATTGCAATTTATGGGCCTTTAAGTAGGCCTCCACATCAGCTTGCGTGACCCTCGATTTGCCACGACCTCGAGAGGAATTTCCTCTACCTCGACCACGATCTGGTGGCCGATTCATCCTGCAAAATTATGCACGAGATAAAATATTCAGTTGATTATGAAGTCTCTGTATTGTCAACTGGAGCATTTCTATTTCCCAGTCTTGGTCATCATCATAACCATAATATTGATAATGTCGAAGCAGTGCTTTTCTAACATTTATCCAACGTATTAGAGTAGCCCTATTATGAGGCCGGTGAAATATTGTCATTTCCGTATTTGTTTGGAGAACTCTTCTCCTCAGTATCAACCACTGTTCAAATTGTGTTCTTTGCTCTGCAAAGCTATTATTATTCATCCCTGCAAGAATTCACGGGTGAGAAAATCAGGGAGGGAATTATTTTCTCCCTTGATGTATTCAATATCAAAGTCAAAGGCAGATAATTCAGACTGCCATCGAGCAAAAATGTGCTTTGAAGCTAAATTCTTGATATCCTGTTTCAAAACTTGTTTTGCTGCACTGCAATCAACTCTGAGTAAAAAATGTTGATTGAGTAAATCATCTTGAAATTTATTAACACATTTAATAATAGAAAGAATTTCTTTCTTCACAGTGCTATAATTGGTTTGAGCGTTTTTAAACAAACCAGAAGTAAATCTTACCAATTCTTCTTTATTAGAATTCATATTGTATTGCTTCAATATACCTCCATAACCAATATTTGAAGCATCAGTTTCAACTACCTTTTTCCAATCCGGATTAGCTATTGCTAAGCAAGGAAATTGTTTAGCTTTCAGCTTTATTTTTCGGACAGCTCTAGTATGCTGTTCTGACCAGGGAGGAGGATTCTTCTTAAGCCTATCATATAGAGGTGCAGAATCCTGTGCCAATTCTTTGTAGTAGTCTCCAATATAGTTGAGAATTCCAAGAAATCTTTGCAATTGGGTTTTATCCCTTATTTCATCCGAAAATTTTGAAGCAAATTCTATGCTCCTGTCGATGGGAATAATTTTCCCTTGGTGGATATTGTGTCCTAAGAATCTCACATTAGTCTGAAACAATTTCATCTTAGGAGCAGAAACAACCAAACCATTTCTTTTTATCACATCCCTAAAAATTCTAAGATGTTTAATATGTTGATCTATGTTCTCTGAAAATATTAGAACATCATCAATGTAGCAAATTGCAAAGTCAGCATATTGATAGAAAATATCATTCATAATATTTTGAAATTCTGAAGGTGCATTCTTCAGACCAAATGGCATCACATTCCATTCGTAATGACCAAAAGGACCAGTAAAAGCTGTTTTATATCTATCAGATTCCTGTATTTGAATCTGCCTGTAACGGCCCGAATTTTAGGTACGTTAAATAAAATATTTTATTATAAAAACAAAGCGAGTCCAGCTCGTTATTACATTATAAACCTTACAAAAGTACTTTTACTCAAATAACAGTGGGATCTAGGGTTCATAGCTACAGTTCTTCTTGCTTCTCCATTCTAGCCCGCTCCTCGGCTCCGAACGCCTCCAAAGTGAATAGTTCATCCTGTTCGTCTATCAATTCTGACATATTATACCGGCGTCGCCACCCATATAATATGCCAGGGTCACCACAAGGCAACACCATAAGCTACGAAGGCTCAGTAGTAAAATCCTAATACTAGCATCGATTTCCACATGATAAGCACATAAGCAGTGATAAAAAGACAATAGTGTTAACACTTTCACAATTGCTTTGTAACTACCGTTGGTGTCGACTCGTCGTAAACCATGTCGTTATTACCCTTTTTCAAAAACACCTTTTTAACTCACCCAACCTCGGTTCCGCCGTTCCGGGTTCCCGAGTATCCTCACAATGGTTCCGCCGCACCGAGTTCCCATTGGCACACATTTGCATTGGCTCCTCTCCACGGATAACCAAGCTATACCTCACCATGGTTCCGCCGGTCCGGTTTCCCATGGGAACACACACAACCTCACAATGGTTCCGCTATTCCGGATTCCCATTGGAACACACACACCCACACAACTCACATAACACCCCTGAAATGGTCATTATGTAGTGTCAAAAATATTTCCAACCGGGAAAACACATTTCTCTTGTCAAACCACACCCTAGGTGCCATGTTTCTACTTTTCTCGATTTTCGTGTCACGTTCTCATGCAAGACTCCGCGTGTGAGACTTTACATACAACATGCATTTAATCCAACTTCGAAATAGTACAACAAGAACATTTGTGCAACATAGCATGCTTGAATTCTATAAACGACATAATCATGCATTTTTACTTTTTCATCTAAGATCAAGTAACTTTTAAACTTTGGAAAAATTTAGTAGAGATTCAAGTAGCAATTTTTAAACTACTTATCGAAATTAAAGTAAACACTTGAAAAATAGGTAAGGATCCCTACCGTTCTTCTAGGCGGTGACGGCTACAGAAAGTTGGCCGTCGGTTTTGAAATCGGCGGCGTAACGGCGTCTGGTTTGCTTCGAAAGGAAAAGATTTGTATTTCTTTTCCTAGAAACAACTTCCTAACCTTAGTTAAGCTACCTTAAGGATCGATGGGTGGTTTTGGAAGTGGTTTGGTGGTTTCGCTCAAGAACACTCAAGAACAAAGAAAGTTCTTGAACTTTGGACAAGAATACTAGAAATTCTAGAGAGAAGGAAGAGCTATTGCTTGAGGTGTGAGTTCAAAGCATAAGAATGGCCTTCTATTTATAAGCAAGGGCTCCCTCCCTCTCCCTCTTGGCCGGCCCCCTCTCTCTCCTCCTTTTCCAATTTTTTTAATCCATAAAGATGAGTTCACATGGAAGAATTAAGGCTAAAAACCTAGGTTTGCATGGCTATGGTGTACCAAGGATTTGATCTTGAACAATCCAATGGTGGAGATGAGATTGTACAAGATTCCAAGGGTTTAACAAATGTTAGAATGTACAAGGAGTACAATGGAGTTAAGTCTTTGGTTGGAAGAATAAGAATCTCATGGTACATGGAAGTTCAATGGCCAAGTACAACCAAATCTCCCTCCTCCTCTCTTCTCCCATCTGGCCCCCCCTCTCCCTCTCTCTCTCTCACGGCTCTCTCTCTCTCCTTCTCTTCCTTGCTTTCTCATGGTACATATATATATACATATGTACAAATATAAAAAGCAAACAAATAAAATATATGTACTTTAGTACTTTAAGATCAAAAATAGACTTTAAGGCTAGGATTCTCTTTTATACTTCAAATAGACACATGGTACTTTGACAATTTAAATAAGTAACTAAGTACTTAAATAATATATGTACATGGTACCCTTGCACAATTGGAAGATCAAAGCCCTAATAGAAAAATAAATTAAGTACTTTAAGAATCTAGTATTAGGTACTTTTTCTAGCAAAGTAGTGTGAACTTAATCACATGGGTTAAAGAAAAGTTTAATTAATAATCCCCCATGGTACTTTGAAAATCTAAGACTATCGCCCAATGGGTAAAATTTCCCCTAACATCTATTATCCAATGGATAATAGTTATTAGGCCAAATAAATAATAAAATAAATCCCAAAAGTACCTTAAAGTAATTAAATAATATTTTCCTTAATATTCTTAGTACTTTAACCAAATATACTTTTAATATAAACAAATGGGTTTCCATTATCCAATGGATAATAGTTTCCCTAACAATCTTTGTCCAATGGACAAAGAATAAAATCAAAATAATTAAAAAAAAGAATATTCAATACTTTGACTAGGGTTCAAAAGGTCCAAAAGGTTCAATGAGGGACAAAATGGTCATTTCACGGTGACTAGATAGCTTCCTAGTTTAGTTTCTCCAACCGGATGGTTAGAAGCTAACTAGGCTTGCTACATAGGACTAAAGCGTAAGAAATAAAAGTTGAAGGGCTAAAGTGCAGTTACAGCAATTATAGGAATTTAAAAGTAAATCGAAGCAGATTCAAGAAATCAATAAAAATTCAAATATTTAACGAAATTTTTATTGACCGAAAATCAGGGTTGTTACACTGCCAGTATCCAAATTTTAAGTCAAATTTAGAGAAGATGACTGCCTTATTCAGTCGATCTAACAAATCTTTTTTATTGGGAATTGGATATCTAATCCACATTAAAACTTCATTCAATGGTTTATAATTGATAACCAATCTAGGAACACCTCGTTCCTTCTCAGCATTTTTATTAACATAAAAAGCTGTACAACTCCAAGGGGAGTAACTTTTCCTTATTAATTGCTTTTTAAGCAAACTGTCAATTTCATTTTGACATAGTTTCAAATATTCTTGTTTCATTTGAGAAGACCTGGCTTTTGTAGGAATTCTTTTTTCATCAAAATCCTTCTCATATAGTAATGATACAATATATTTTTTTTATCCCAGAAAGCATTTGGGATATCACTGCAAATTTCCTTTTTGAAAATTTCTTCAATTTAAGAAATTTTCTCTTTCAAAGAAGGTTTTTGTAAAGCTTCTTCAATATTCATAATTTGAATTTCTTTTTTGAGAAAATTTATTTGTTTATCTTTATGAGAAATTTTTCTCGTAATATCATTTATTTCTTTGTATACAGGTGGGGACACAAAGTCAAAGAATATTTCGTGACCTTCTACCTGAGCATTTATACCTGCAGTGCTGGTCTTCATTGGCAGCAGCATTGAAAGAAAAGGAGTGCCAAGTATTAACTCCTGTTGAAGATTTCTTATACAAAGAAAAGTTGTTTACAAATAAACTCCTTTATTACAGATGTAAACATTATTGAGTTTGTATTTGATTATCATTTTTGCTCCACTAGCATTAGTGAGGCTTTGAGAAGTCTTCTCAAAATATTGGGTTGGAATAATTCCTTCTTGAATGCAATTCATATCTGCACCACTATCAACCAGTGCAATAATATTGTTGATAGTATATTTTTTATGGATTACCAAATTGACTTTGATGTGCCATTTTTGGTAAATCACTTTATTAATTGAATTCAAGTAAGCCAAATCATCAGTCTTACTAGATTCACCTTTATTTTCTAAGACAACTAATCTGGTCTTAATGTCGTAGAACTCTTGAGCAACTTTATTCTTGAAAGTTGTTAACAATTTTATTTCTGCTTTTAGAGTATTTATTTCTCCTTTCAATTCAGGAATAGTAACAGGTTTAAGATTATTAACCTGTTCTAATCTATCAAGAACAATTTTTAAACTATAATTTTCATTTGGAAGATGGAGTCTTTCTTCCTCTTCTTCTTTCATTGAAGATAAGCAAGTTTCAATTATTTTCATTTTTAATTGAGGATCTTCAATTTGATCAATGATCTCTAAAAGACCCTGTTGTTTCTCAGTAAGCACATTGATACTGAGACCATTCATTTCAACAATTGCCTTCCAATAGTTATCGGAAGTTGAACACTCAATGTCATTGCAACTGCAATTATTGGTATTTTCTTCTTCTCCTGAAGATGTCGAAGAAATGTCTTCTTCGCTAGAAAGATCATTTATTTGATCTTCGGATCCAGATTCATTAGAATCAAGTAACAGTTTATACAGAGTTTGTTTCAACTCTTCATCCAACTGGAGCTCTTCCAGCTTTTTCTTAGTCTTACACTTATTGGCATAGTGGCCAATCTTACCGCACTTAAAACATTTTGCAATAATTTTCTTATCAGATTTATTTTTCTGCTTTTTGGCAGAAGTAATCTTTGAACTTGATGGTTCATTTTTATCTTTATCTTTGTGTTTCTTCTTACCCGATTTTCTTTTCGAGTATTTTCTAGTAGTCATATTACTACTCTTATTCTTATGGGGTTTTGTATATTGAGGCATATCGTAACCAAACTGGTCACAAAATTGTCCTAACTCTTGCTTACCAGTTAGGTTCTGTTTTTTCAATTGATTATGTAATTTTATATCATTATATAAAGTTAATCCTTCTTGTGTTATTATGGATATTAACTGACCATAGGTATACCTATCATAATCAATAGTTAAATCATTATTTTGGTCTCTCATTTTCTTTCTTATTTTCTCCGCAAAGAAATAAGGTAATCTATCCACAAATTTGGATTTCCAATGCTCACTATTAGCATCAACTCTCTGCATGACTTTTGCAAGAAACACATCTTTGTACCAACGAAAATGGGTTAACGTTGGGCATTTTAGATTTTGAAGTTATTCTCTACTTCTCTCTCGTTGGTTATCCCAATGACCAACAAAATGTAAAATTATTGATTGGACAAGTGTGTAAACAGCATCTTGTTTCACACTACCAGGCTCAGTCTTAACAGCATTTAAAATTTCTTGCCGTTGGATTTCAGTGAGAACATTATCCCACCAACCTTTGATCATGCCAGTGAATCCAACTATGATCCATCCAGCAATCTCCTTATCCTCATTTCTATTATTTCTACATATTGTGCTATACATCATCATTTGATGTACTACTCCAAAAATTTGATATTCGGTCATTCCATCTATGTTCTATTCATAAATGGTTCTACCACTATAAGACATCTGTTTTTGAAAACCAGATTCTTCATATAACATGTCTTGAGGGGTAGGTCTTGGGTAGTAGTACCTATCAGCTCCACTGTAAGGAAATTTTTGAGGTGAATATTGGACTTTATTAATAGTCTCAATTTGAGTCTGAATAAAAGAATTTTCTAATTCAGCAACCTCTGGCTGAGACATTTCCTGACCTTCTGTTATGGTCATAAGAGTTAAACTTTGAATCTTTTTTGTAACTCTTCTACTAATTCAATGTTCTTACTAGGATTAGTTAAATTAAATCCTGATATTGGTAGTGGTGGTCGGATATTTGAGGGTGAAATTTCATCCTCCTTCTTATCAGCTTTAGAAGATATATTCCTAATATCTTCCCTAGTTTGAGCTATTTGCTCTTCCATACGGATCAACTGGTCACCTATTGTGTTGAGACAAACATTAGTATGATTGTTTTGTTTATAAACTTTTCCATTTGGATCTGTGTTTGTAGGTTTAACAAAAGCAGCAGTTTCCAAAGGTGGTTCATTCTCCGCGTTGCCCTCTATTGACAACGGTACTGTTGGAGGATGGACAGCCCTTATAACATTTCCTGCCATAGACCTCCAATTCCTATGATAGTCTTGTATTACATTAATAGACTTATCAATTTCTATCCAGTGCCTTCCATAAAACCATTGTGTAAAAGGCATGATTTTTCCTGAATATTCAAGTCAATCATAAAATTCTTTTTTGAATTTTTGTAATTGATCAGCATTATATTTTGCAAAATACCAACTCCTAAATTCTTGGTATTTAGGTTGTTGAAATTCATTATTAATTTCTTTTTTTTGTTCAAGCATTTAGTAAAGTAATTTTGGGTCTTCTATTATTAATAGATAAAATCATCTTGTAACTATCTAAAGTAATTAAACAAATTGTTTTATTTTTGCATACAATTAGGACTGATTATTATTTATGGTAATTATCATATTATTATTAGGACTATCTATTCTAATATATAAAAGGAAGAACACCCCTTTGGTGTCTCCCTTTTCGAAACTCTGTCATGTATTTTCCTTGCCGATTACGCCCTCTTAAAAAAACCAAAAACAAAATAAAATAGTTAACTGTGAGGGCAGATTGGACATTTAAACAAAAAAAGCCTACCCACACACAATTACTCTCACTATAGCAAAATGCAAATGAAGCGAGAGTATGGAAATTGAGTTCGATTGATAATGGACGGTTCCTGTAATCACCACCAAAATCTCCTCTCCACCAACTAAACCCCAATGCTATAACCCAACAACACCACTCTCGCTCTGCCGCGCCACAAACGGCGCCTCTTCCAACTGCCCCAAGCTCCCGCAGGCCACATCCTTTTCTGCCACTCCTCGCACATCGGCGGCGTCATCGGCAAGTCAATCACGACACCAGACTCCCCTCGCGCGAGCCATGCATTCACCGTCGTTGTCGGCGGGGGCGGTGATTGGGAAAGAAGGGAAGGTTTTTGAGAAGATTAGGAAGGAGACTGGGTGTAGAATTGGCGTTTTGAGTTCAGTTAAGTCACCGCATGGTGAGGAAATCATAGAGGTTTGTATTTTTCATCTCTTTTTTTTTTTTTCTGGTACTATTCACTTTGGATTCACCTTTTAAATTCTGCTGGAGGCTGAGCACACGCGAAATCTGTACAAGTTGAATTTTGCTCCCGCTTTTTGTTTGTTTGATCAAATTTTGACAGAACATACAAAATTGAGGAGAGAGAGATGGCGATGTTTATCATTTTGATTGCCTTCACTGTTTAATTTACTATTTCTACATTTTGGTTGCTAAAGGTTATCACAATTTATAAATATTTCGACTGACGTGATGGTTGTATTATTATTATTTATCGATCACAATACGTTAATACTAGAGGGCAAGATACATGCGATGCATGTGGAAGTCGGATTTTGATAAAATTTGCACAAATGCTTTTTGCTTTTTTCAAATTTGATCAAAATTAGACTTGCATAATGCATACGCATCGCGTGTGCTACGGCATCTAGTACAAAAGTAATGTCATCATGAAACCTTTTTTTTTTAATCATTTATTATAGGGCATTAAAACAAGAAAAAGACAAAACATATTAGTTGGGCTGAAATTAATAACTAAACAACTTAGGGGGTAAGTGTAATTTTTGTATAAATGATTCAAAATCATAAAGTTCAAGAACAGTGGTTTGAGGCAAAACTGAGAACCGATTCCGTTCCTTTTCGATTTCGAACATCAAAACTACCATTTAGAATATGCTTAGGAGAAAGTAGGAAAGCGATTAATCTACCTCGAGTTCGATTGGAAATGTAGTGAACTGTTATGGTTGGTTTTCACTTTTCAGCAAACGGAGAAGGCAACCGGAGCAGGGACCTCGGGATGGCCAGTCGAAACGGGCTGCGTTTTGGGTTATTTCGGAGCCAAAACACGGCTGGTTTGGGGACTGGTTCCACGGCTATTATGAGACTGAAATGGAGTTGGAAATGTTGGTGTAATGAGGTCCCGGGCCTGCGGAAAGTTTAATGGGGTAATAATGGGAGGGATAAGAATACTAGCTCCCAGCCGGAGGACATGGGTTCTGTATATTTTTTTATATAGAGAAGGTGGGTGGTTGAGTGAGGGAGAATAAGAGCATGTACACCAAGAAATATGCATTTTAGTTACAGAGAGAGAAGATAAATGGGGAGGGTTCAGTGGTTCCCCAACATGGCTATCTATTGACAAATTCCTATTACGTGGAAGGGCCATGATGACTATTGCCCTTTAGACTGTTGGAAATGAACAAAGTTGGTGGTAATGATGGTCCTCCGATGAAAGATCGGTAACAATTTTCGATCAATCACAGGCCGTTGAAATCGTTGGGCATTGTCATAGTCTTTGATTTGGACCTTCGCACTGTTCTTTCTACTTCTGCATCTAAAGTATTTACTAGTAAATTACACTTGCTTCTGGGTCCGTTGGGTGCAATTCACTCAGATTGGAACGCATGGCCACTGGCCTGTATCAACACGAGTTAATAAACGATCTTATCAAAATATGATTTCTTCCAGAAAAATTTTTTTTCAAGTATCTTCTCTCTCTCTCTCTCTCTCTCTCTCTCTCCGGAAAGAAAAATTGGGGAAAGGGAAATTAATGGGAAAAGTAATAATGGGAGGGATAAGAAGTTGTTTTTTTCTCTCCTTACTAGCTCTTGGTCCAGAAATATTGGTCTTTACTAATATCTAATGTAGTCCGTTATAAAATGCTCTTTTATACGATAATATGATCCAGAGTTATAAAAGTGAGGGGGATTGAAATGGGTTTTCGCTGTTGTGCTGAGGGAGGATGAATTAGGTGAGGGAATTTAGGAAATTGAGCAAGAAGAGTAAAATAAACAAACAAAAAAAAATAGAAAATCAGGCCCCTTTTTTCCTCTCAATCATCCTTTAGTAGGTCTCTTTCGAATTCATCTCCCTCACACAGGAGGGCTGGATATGGAAAAGAAGCCAATGGCAACCCTCCTATTTCTAGATCCGGGGGCTCTGCTGTGTCTCATGGCACAGTACCCCCTACCCACACCCTTAAAAAAAAATTTAAGTTATCAATTTGCAATCTTATGGAGCAGAAACGTAATTATGAAAGTTTTAGAGATAAAATTTAATTATGTCTCTTTAGAATAATAAGATCTTCACACTGGCTGATTGAAAATGTAAGTGCTCCAATTGTTAATCCGTTTTAACAAGTACGAAGATTATTTTATCAGTATTAACTTTTATCTCTAAAACTCTCATTTTATGCTCTTTATTTAGGATCTTGTGGAACAGAAACATGATTATTAAAACCTTAAAGACAAAAGTTAATTATGCCTTCTTAGAATAATATGATCAGAATAATAAGATTTTTGCACTTGTTCAAATGAATTAAAAATTGGAGCACTTAATTTTTTATAGAACATTAATTGCTCCTCTCAATGTGAAGACCTTATTATTCTGATCATATTATTTTAAAGAGACATCTCTAAAACTATTATAATAATCCATAGGATTGCTAACTTAAAATATGCAAAATTAGCGGGTACTGAGCGGTGTCTTGTCTTGGAAAGTATCTTTCAATATCAATCAGGGATATTTTTGTCTTGATCAATTATAAATTCCATGTATTGGGAATTAATATTCTCCTTCTCATGACTTATAAATTCCAAAAAGGTAGTCCATCAAGTGGGATTTAGAGAGAAGATAAATGATAATGGAAGAGGATAGAGGAGAGAGAAACAATAGTTGTTTAATCAATACCTCTGCTACAGTTGCTAGGTAAATATAGAGAGGTTTTGTAGCAAATGTAGTTTACCGAAGGAGTAAGGGTCATCATCGGGTCGGGCCGGGCCGGGCAGGCCCAGCTCGCCAAGTCGCGGCCCAAGCCCGCCCACGGGCCGGGCCGATCGGGCTTTTTCTTTTTGGCGGGCCGGGCCACCTAACATAAATTGAAGCCCAAGCCCGGCCCACGGGCTAGCCCAATTGGCGGGCCGGCGGGCCAAAAGCCGGGCGGGCTAACGGGCGGGCTTAAATTTCCTTGGGTAAAACTAAATCAAGGGAAAAAAGAAAGGATTTTTTGGGATTTTGGGCTAATGGGCGGGCCCGTTGGCGGGCTTTTGGACGGGTATGCCGGGCGGGCTCACGGGCCGGGCCGAGTAAAAATTCATAGGCCCGAGCCCGCCCATTACAAACTACGGGCCGGGCTAGCCCGCCCGTTTCTCGGGCTCGGGCCGGGTAAAAGCCCGATGGGCCGGGCGGGCTAAGGGCGGGCCGTGGACCGTCGGGCTAAATGATGAGGCTTACGAAGGAGATTGCTAATCTGGTGCAGGTGATTTTTCTCATTTCCACTCTCCATTTTACCTACAAACCAACATATACCTACTCTGATGCACTTGCTCTAAGGGTGGAGGTGGCAGAGTGTAGAAGGGAAATGAGGGAGAGAGGAATTCAAAAGAGACAAGGAAAAGTGAAACAAAATCCCATAGTTTTAAAGAAAGTAAATTTTGTACACTTCTATATATATCTCCATATATACATGTAATTATCCTAATATTATTTTGAATACGACATAATACAATTGAATTAGTTAGTTTAAATAAACTATATATTAAAATTTGGGGCAATATATATTTTTATTCTAAGAAAAATCTAGGGCCAAAATTAGGGTCGTTACATTGTTAGGTCAATCTACCGAAAAATGCAAGTGGAGTAGAGTGCAGCTGTCACCCCTAACATACTCTTAAGCACATGGGCAGGAATAAAATTAATGAATGACCAACAAGGAAAAAAAAAAACTCTACCGTAAAATATTTAATTTTCTTTCTCCTTTTATTTGAAATCTAAAGACAAGTTGAGGAAAGTTGGAAAAACATTCATGAATTTCTTTACACTTTCATTCTTTCCGTTTCATCTTATTTTCCATTATGTTCCGGTAGTAAAAAATTTGTAGATTTTTATTTGTGGTTGAACAGTCATTAGGTATTTTCGGTAGTAAATTAGTTGTTGAGAAATGTCAAGTTGTTTCCGGTAGTTAAAAATTTTTTTCTGGGTATATAAGTGAAAAAGTTATTGAGTTCGTAAAATTTTTTTTGTTAGTGGTGACTAGTTGGTAACATGCATTTAAGTTTTTAGTGTTTTTTGTTAATAGAAATGGGGCCTAGTTTCTTTAAACTAAATGAATGTTTTGTCTTTAGGTACAAGTTTCACTATGCAACTGATGGTCGTATTCCGTTCACGTTAGTGATTAATTTATGCACCTCATTTATCTTTTCGCTCTCCAATTGTTATTTTTATTTCTCTCTTTATCTTTCTTTACTTATTACCTCTATTTCCATTCATTACCCAATTTCTCTCTTCACTCATTACCCCCTAAAAATCAAATTCAAAAAATCTCAGAAACTCATCCAAACACAGTAGTTTTAAAAAACCAAAAACCCAGAAAAAAAACCCCACTTCCTAACTTCTTGTAACTTCACACTCACGTCCTAATTTTTTTTTCCTTTTCCAATTATTTTTTTTTGTTAAAAAAAAACCATATGGAACCACTTTCTTAACTTCCTATTCCCCATTTTCTTTGATTTTTTCCTTTTTCCAGCCCCACGTTCCCGCCATTACCACCAAATCGACGTACGTACAACAGGTCCCCACTTTATTCACTTCAATTCAGAGTAATAAATAGGGAAAATGACGGGTCAAAGGTCTTGACCCGGTTTAATTCCAAAATCATGGTCTTCAGTCTTGAAACTTCCACTCGCATGACAAGAGAGAAAATATTGACAAATACATGGTGTGCCCATTTGATTTGTCTATTTTACCCTACTTTATATATCACTTATAAGCCCTAAACTTCGTTCTTTCCCCAATCTCCCATTCGTTCCACACACTAGGCGGCGACTCCTCTCTCACTCGATGACGATGACGACGACGACGATGACTCCTCTCTCACTCTGGTATCTCTCTCTCTCTCTCTCTCTCACACACACACACACACACATGCACACACAGAAAAGACACATTTGTTGTGTCCAAGTCAAAGATGGGTTAAGAAGCTACAACTTTCCAATTTTGTTTGTGGTTGTTCTTATTTAGCATATAACTTCATTGATAGAGCGAATGTAGACCATTGAACCCTAATTTTTGGTTCTATAAAAGATCTGGTTCACATTGGTGATTATTGGCTTGCTTTTGTTTGGCATGTGACTGATGTTTACCTACAACAGTTGTACTGATAGATTGTTGGTTGGGACAGTTTGTTGTCCGTTTGTTGTTTCCATTTTTGTTGATTGTTTGGTCTATTTGATTACATGACTTGGTTTGTACAGAATATGTAATTTAGTCTATGAAAATATTTCACTTGGCACTGCTGTCCTGTTAGAATTTCGATTAACTTTGGCAGACTAGTCTTGAAAGTTAAATGGGTATCTTTAGTGTATGTTTGGACTTTATAGAATGGGACAACTCATGTTGTTTTATTTCAACCATCTCGTGTAATGTAATTCTTATAATCATGGAAATAAAGTCACATACTCGATGCACTTGTTATTTATGTTATATGACAATTACTTATTTTGGTTTGGTTAGAGGATGCATGGAATGTAATTCAAGCAGTGGAACGACTGGAAGTCCTGTGAGGATACGACTTTGCAAGCACAGTAAGCAAGCGGTCTTGCACACCTCGTGGATGGATAAGAGGTAGAAGGTTTTTCAGGTGCCCTTATTGGTATCCCGGTGCATGAAAAACTGGTGGTGCACACTGTGATTATTTTGACTAGTTGGATGGTCCCATTGGTGAGCAAGAGAAAGTGGTTCTCCGATCCCAGAGGGACATAAGGTCACTCAAACAGTGTATTGTGAAGTATGAGATGAAGATGAAAGAAATTGAGATAAAGTGTAAAGAACATGAGGAAAAATGTAAGGACTATGGGAGGAAGATCGAAGAATGTGAGAAAAGGACAAGAAATATGGGAGGAGGATTGAAGAATGTGAGAAAAAAGATAAGGAATTTGAGGCAAACGTGAGGAAAAGTAATGGACTGACGTGGGCAACGTGGGTTGCTTTTTCCATTATGGTTGTTATTCTTCTTGCTATCATGGGGACCGATAGTAGTAGGCCTGGAACTAAGTATTTGAGACTACCCCATTCAAGGAGTGGTTAAATGCTTTGGTTTTGGAATTCGAGAAAGTGGAACTAATAGGTGGTCCCTTTTGTAAGAAGACAATGTAATCAAAGTTGATGCTTCGACTTGAAACGGTATATGCTAGTGGTTGGTTCCTTTTAGTAAAAAGCATATGCAATCCAAGGTGAGTCGTTATATGTAATACGTGAACACAATTTGAAGAACTCCCAATGTAATATATTTGTGGCATCTAAAATTTTGCGGACAATTTGTAATTAAGTTACATGTGTTGTACATGAACATTAAATTTGTGGGTGTTATGTAATAGTATTAGTATTAAAATGTTAAATTTGCTATGTAATAGTATTAGTATAATGGTCATGTCCTAGCTACCTAAGATGACGAAGAGATTGTTGTATTTCAGTCATATAACCTTTTGAAAATATATGTATGGACTGGGACCCCAATACATTTTCGCATGTAAATGTAGAGCTGAACAAATTTTGATTGCATATATTACTTTATGTTATATTGAAAAATGTCATCTTCCATTCAATATAATAAAGTCTGTTTGATATTTTAACGTTTTTGGAAACCTATATGACTTGGTCTGTTTCAAAATACGTAATGGTCTTTTTCAATATAGCATAAAGTCTATTTTATTTTTTGACGTGCCTTTTTTTTGCCCAAAGAAGATTGGTTGAGTTTGAATGGAAGATGACATTTATTGAACAAGATATGACTTGATCTTTATGTAACACTCAGACACAAAATACATATGTGACTCGACTAAAAGTGAAGACTGTAACAACCCGGAACCTCAACTACCACAAAATAATTAATTAACCGTTGTACGCCACCCACCCAAACCAACAAATGAGAATCACCAAACTAGTTCCTTAGACAATTACATACTTATCGTATGCGATCTTTCACTAAAGAAACAAGTGGAAGCAATAAAAATTCTCACACGGCTCACTTGTAGCACAAACCCAACTCAACCTGTGCACCGCCTCACTCACTCCTCCCAAATCCGATTCCCTTCCTTCGCTTTTTTTTCTTCTTCTTACAAAACCCTTTTTTTTGGAGCTAATCCGTAGAAGCCCTCTTGGAGCAGTCCTCCTTTCCTTGTTTTATACAAATTCCTGAGTCCCTAGAATGGGTTCCCAGGTTAACACCTTGCCCTTTTGTCTTTCCTTTATTTTGTTTTCTCCTTTTTCTTCTTTCTTATCCATTTCCTTGACAATACTAGGAAACAAAACCATATGCCATGCCATTCTAGCATGTCACGTGCACACACCACCACCTTTTGTTTTCTTCCAATTCTTATCTCTTTTAACTTTTATCACGTGTATAAACAAACTCCTCTGAATACATACAAAAACGCACTCTCATGCACATACACACAGTAACCATAATACCTATTACTCCGTATCATCTAAATCTTATCCAAGCACCACTTGAAACCCACTTTTTGCATGAATTATTGTATTATTCAAATTTCGAGTATTACAAAGACAATGTTGGAATCGGCACTTGAAATTATCTAGCTTTATTTTTGGATAAAAAAATTAGGAATATTTTCATGCTATACGCGTAAAAATATATATATATATATATATATTATTAGACGCGTTACTTAAAAGATTACAAATGTCATTTGCTACATATATATGATATAAGTATGTTGTGGCCTAGAATAAAGAATTGGAATGTGCCGAAAAGAAAAAGAAAAAGAAAAAGAAAAAAAGAAAGTAGCTAAACATGGAAAATAGGCTAGAAGTTCTGTTATTTTCTAGGAAACAAGAGAATGTCATCTCATGCTTATAGATTGTCACCTAAGCATCCATGTGTCCAAATTAGATTAATTAGGTATACATGTGTCAAAGCTAGGCTAATTAGGTAGCCATGTGTCAAGGTAAGATTAATTTGGAAAGCCTATAAATAGGGATGCTCTTCTAATGGTATGGGCCAAAAATAGTAAGTGCAAGAGGAATTAGTACTAATACTATACGGGTAGGGAAAAGAAAAAGAAAAGAAATACTAAGTCAGTATTAGAACAATTAGCATAGGAAAAAGAAGAAAGAGGGGCCGTTACTGCCGTGCTCTATTTTTCGTTGCTAAGGCTACCACCACGTCATCTAGAGGTTAACAAGAGTACGAGGCAAAGGATTCCAAGGTGAGATACTTGTACTTTAGTTACATGATTTTATGTTGAGAAAAGATTACAATTTTATTTAAGATATACCATGGAAAAGGATATGATAAATTTTTCATGTTAAAAATTAGAAGCACGTCAGACAAAGGTGATGACGCTGTAAAGTTTAAGCTTAAGAAATGAAAGTGGTCAGACAAAGGAGATGACCTATTGATGCATCTAGACAGTTGTCCCGAGTTTGGGGGACGCTTAAAAAGATACCATAACACAGAAGGGAGTTATATGGGCGGAAAGAATAGGGCCCTAGTGGCCAGTGACTTGATCATTTCACACAGCAAGAGGGGTCGCTCCCCTACAGAAAGATTAGGCTGTTGGGTGAACATCATAAGATTATTTATTTCAGATTTGTGTTAATTAAAAATTATTTCCATGGTATTAAACATGTAACTTTGGTATTTGTATCTCACACGAGTATCCGGCTTATGAAAATTGATATTTTGCACAGATATTGAAGAATAGAGATGGAATTGCTGCTGCCCTGGGACATGCTTGTTGTACTTTTGTGTAGATATTGTAAAGATGTTCTCTTTTCAAAAGTCTTGAGTTTTGTAATAAAACTTATGTACGTTTTTGTGATAAGTATTTTTTTTTTTCTATCTCAAGCCATTGTCTTCAAATTTATTTATGAAAAGAGGCCTGGATGAGCGTTAGGACTCATTGGCCGGTCACGATGACTTGACAAGTTTCTAGAATCGAGGTCGTGACACTTTATCAACAAAAGTGATGGTCTTTTTCAATATAACATAAAGTCTGTTTTATTTTTTGACGTGCTCTTTTTTGTCCCAAGGGAGGTTGAGGTTGACTGGAAGATGACATTCCTTGAACCCTATATGACTTGGTCTGTTTCAAAAAATGTAATGGTCTTTTTCAATATAACATATAGTCTTTTTCATTTTTTGACGTGCCTTTTTTTTGCCCAAAGAAGGTTGGTTGAGGTTGACTGGGAGATGGCATTCCTCGAACTCTATATGACTTGGTCTGTTTCAAAAAATGTAACGGTTTATTTCAATATAACATAAAGTCTGTTTCATTTTTTGACGTGCCCTTTTTTGCCCAAAGAAAATTGGTTGAGGTTGACTAGGAGATGACATTCCTCGAATCCTATATGACTTGATCTGTTTCAAAAAACGTAATGGTCTTTTTCAATATAACATAAAGTCTTTTTCATTTTTTGACGTGCCATTTTTTGCCCAAAGAAGGTTGGTTGAGGTTGACTAGGAGATGGTATTCCTCGAACCCTATATGACTTAGTCTGTTTCAAAAAACGTAATGGTCTATTTCAATATAACATAAAGTCTGTTTCATTTTTTGACGTGCCCTTTTTCGCCCAAAAAAGGTTGGTTGAGGTTGACTAGGAGATGAAATTCCTCGAACCTTATATGACTTGGTCTGTTTCAAAAAACGTAATGGTCTATTTCAATATAACATAAAGTCTGTTTCATTTTTTGACGTGCCCTTTTTTGCCCAAAGAAGGTTGGTTGAGGTTGACTAGGAGATGACATTCCTCGAATCCTATATGACTTGGTTTGTTTCAAAAAACGTAATGGTCTTTTCCAATATAACATAAAGTCTTTTTCATTTTTTGACGTGTCCTTTTTTTTTCCCAAAGAGGGTTGGTTGAACTTCAATGGGAGATGACATTTATTAAACAAGATATGACTTCGTACATTTACTATAAAGTGTTTTCGGTTGAAGAACGTAAGACTCTTTTCGTTCGTGTAAGCAGTTCCCATTGTTTTACAACTATGAAGTGTTGAAAGGCAGTGAACCAAACAATAGCACATTCTACACTTTATAGTAGTCACCTGACTAATCATACTTGGTCCAAATCAACTTAAAGTATGGTTATCGCATATTTGTGACATAGTTTTTTTAATTATAGACTTGGTCTTATTTTCCTCTAAGAGGGTTGGTTGTGGAGATGCCTCACCCTACTTGCTCCAAATAAATTGACAATATGGTCGTCACAGATATATTGCTGCTATTTATTAGAAGGTTTGTTGAGGTGGATTGGGAGATAGGTCACCTAACTTTCCACACATCTAATGCCTCAAGAAATGCGACTTGGTTCAAATCAACATAATATATGGTCTTCACATATTTGTGACATGGTCATTTTAAATGACAGACTTGGTCTGTTTTTCCACACTTCGTAACTTCGTCCATGTCAATAACCACATGGTCCTCACTGAAAAATGACGTAATCCTTTTCCATTATTGAGCTACTCTTCTTTACCTCAAACAACCTCTCTCGAATATCTCTCTCTCTCTCTCTCTCTCTCCCAATTTTAAAATTAACATGTCTCATACAAAATTTCACCTATTTCCACACCAATCTTTCATCTAAAACCCAATTTTTAACACTTCTACAACTACAATCCAAATGTACAAGGCCAAAATCACTCACCCCTTTTGAAATCAGAAAATTCCAAAACCCTAACCCCAAATTCGAAATTTTTTCCCACTCCTTCATATAACAAACAGTAAATTCCAACAATGGGAAGAGAAAAATGTAAGGGGAAGGGATATGCAAGTTCTAGTGCTCCAGCCCAATGGAGGCCAAACCAGGAGAGAGAGAGAGAGAGAGAGAGAGAGAGAGAGAGAGAGATGACTTTATTTGAAACACAGAAGACAAAGGGGAAAGAGGGTTCTGGGCCTTCTAGTTTTGAAACGATGTCGTGTTATGAAAGGGTAAAATTGTCCATACTGTTTCTTCAGGGTTATGCTTACCATGTATTGGTGATTAAGACTGATGGTACCATGTAGTTGTGGTTTCAAAACTACACCTCATCAAAGTGGCAATTAAACCTTCTATACACCACCTGTCGGTCATTTTCCCTGATAAATACGGTCCTACTATGTCACGCCCTCAATTTTCAGCTTGACTATAAATGACTTTCATAAGAAAAACCTCGTCATAATCCATACGATAACCAAAATAATGTAGCATTCCCAAAATATTACATCTTTGGCTCCGAGGCCCAAATTAACACTAGTACAAAACATTCAAGAGTTAAGAATTTACAATATTCCATAGTCAAAAGATCTACAAATAAAGTTACAAATACATCTTCAAAATAGATTTACAAAGATGCCTAAGTAACTTTTCAATGTTAGCTTTCAAAATATTGATCACATCCCAGCACTCTAAGCATGCATGCTATTGCCTTGCGTTGGTACCTGAAAATTATAATAGGCTTAAGCTGCACTACCCAAGTAGGAAATTTTACGCTAACATTATATGCAAGAGAAATGCAGGAATGATCACAAGGCAAGAACGGGATGTAGACCACACAATAGGCAATAACCAAGGTTCAACAATCCAATATACTCGATACGAAATCTGGTAAACACCTCAGCCTTCAATCATTTCAACTTCCCATGTGTCCAACGTCACTTCACGTCATGTGTCATGAGCTAAAGCTCCTGCCAGGCTAATTATAGGACCCCGACATCCCCTGCCAAGCACCCATCCGTAGGAGGTTGGGCCTTGAGTGTTCAATATGAGCGTTAGCTCCTGCAGGACTAATTATGGGACCCCGATATCCCCTGCCAGGAACCCACCCGTCGATGGGCCCCGAATGTTCATCGTTATGTCAACTAGTATTCACAAATCCCATTTCCTCGTAATGTATCATTTTTATTCAATTGATGCTCATAAGGGAATCAACATCAAATTATACCGAACAATAGCAAGTGATGCAAAGATACACAAGGAACTCAACGAGTATGATTAACAATGTTATGGAGTGATTTGGTGATGTCTAGAACAAGTTAGAAATGATAGGGGGTCAAAACAATGGAGTTCGAAACAAAGAACAAAAGCTGGCTTTAGGTACTGTTGTATAAATACTGGCCAAATCAGTATCTATACAACCATGCTTAAAAACGTTCCAGAGACTATTGTATCGATACTGATTATATCAGTATCGATACTGATATAAGTATCGATACAGTAGTAACTAAATCCATTCCAGAGATTCCTGTATCAATACGAAGCAGAGCAGTATCAATACAAATGGGTGTTCGTCCAGAGTTTTTGCAGATTTCGACGATTCCAACATCAACAACAACAACCAAGGACACGATTTAAGGCTAGAAAACACTTCTATTACAAATATTGAGAGGAAGAATTCCTACCTCGAAGTCGAAGCACGATTCCCAAGAAATTTCAAGCCCTAGCTTTTCGAAAACCTTGATTCAACCGAAATACTCCACACCGAGCTCTAATCGATGAAGAGCAAGCCCAAAATCACATGTAGAACAAGGAATAAAGGTTAGTTTGTGGAGGTTTTGAGGAGTTTTGGTGAGAGAGTAAGAGAGAGGGAGAGAGACCGGAGATAGAGAGAGAGGGCCGGTGAGGGAGATGAGAGGGAAAATGATTCCATGCTCTCTCACCCTCCTATATATACTCACATATATGTAAACTACATATTGTACCCTTCCACAATCAATTCTTTCACTTTAGCCCTAAATCATGTAAACACCACATTTCTCATTTTCCTCATTTATAAACATTAAAATTAAGAGTAAATTACACTAAACCCCCCTCAATTAACCCGCATTTTCACTTAACCCCCTCAGACTACAAAATCCTACATTGTGTACCCTCTACTATCCAGAGTTGACACTTAACACCCTTTTCTTAGGTCTCCGTAGGAAAAATGCACTGACGGCTGTCTCCGGCCACCAGACGGCCGATCCGAGCCGTCCAAAAATTTTATAAAAAAAATCAAGTGGGCTTACGCGGAAATCAATGCCATCGGACGTGCGTAGGTGCTCGATCCAAACACCCCAAGAATTTAAATGCGGTGTTTGGATTGAGCACCTACGCACGTCGGATGGCGTTGATGATGAGCACCCAATATTGCAGATATTTGGTGCGACTAGTCCCGCTTTAAGTTGTTTTATCTTACGTTTATTTAGCTTTCAAGCGATATTGCACGTAAGGTAGGTTTTTGTGTGTTTCAGGTAATTCGTGCAAATAAGGCACGTTTGAAGGCCAAGGAATGCTCCGGAAGCTTCTAAGTACCCGAAGACCCTGTCGGCCCCCTAAAATCTGTCTAAGTATGGAAAAATGACTTTCTGAAAAAGTTTCGATTTTCGAGATAAAAAATGGCGGTAATTGATCCTTGAATTTTTCTAAGAGTAACTACAAAGTTGCAAGGTTTAATTTGAAGAGCAAGGTCATGTTTTGAGCCATTTTCTCTTGAGAAAAACTTGCAGTTTTCCATTTTGTACTAAAAGTGGGGGGTTGACATTTTGATTTAAATGGAATCTTGAAATTTTGGTAATGCAATTGTTTCCAAATGGGGGGTACTTTCTTATTTTCATTAAATAAATTAAAGTAAAGGAAATGAAAAAGAAAGGTTTAAAATGTAGCATTTACTTAACTTTAGAGAATGAAAATAAGTGCTGAGAAGCTGTTAAGTTGCTGGGAGCTGTTTGCTGAAGCTGAAGCCAACCTGAAATCTGCAGTTTTGAAGAATGTTATCGATAACATTCCATTTGTTATCGATAACATTGGTCCCATTTTGGTCCAGAAGTTGTCCAGACCTGAGGGTATCGATAACATTTGGTTTGAGTTATCGATAACTTGCTTCTCCGGGGGAATATTTGAAGGATGTTATCGATACCTTTGCTTATGGTATCGATAACATTGGTCTCCAGCAGATATTTTTACTGCTTTTTGGACTTTCCATTTATGGAATACTTGCCATTTTTGGCAAGTTCAGGGATATTTTGAGAGGAGAAAAGGCTGAGTTGTATAAATACTCATCCCTCTCTCTCTCTTTGCATCTATCTACTTTATGTCCTAGTTTTAGTTCTCTCTCTAGGAGAGATAATTCCATTGTTGTTCTTAGATTCAAGCTTCAATACTTGTAAGTTTAATTCCTAGTTTGTTATTTTCTCGTTTATTAATGTTGTAGCTACGCTTTAGATTCTTCATATAAATCAAGTTTATTTCTATTTCTTTTGGTGAATCATGCTTTCATTTTCTAGCATAATTTCTAGTCTTTTTCCTATGAGTGAGTAGTCAATTGGTTTGGTCATGGGGTGAGATGAACCCTACGAATTAGTCGTTTAAATGGTTTCACTTAAACTTTAGTTCGATTTCAAAGTTTTGAATGAATTAAACTCATGATTTCCTGCACTGATCATGGGGTCGGTGGCTTCTTTGATCAATGAAGTCTATCGCTTTGTGCTACATGCTCGATAATCCTACGCGTGCGAACGATCCATTTTCGTCTCTCACTTGCGTTAAATGAGTTCAGTTTGAATTAATGCCTTGAGTTGAGTTATAAGTAGTCTTCAGTTTTTAATTCTTCAAGTGGAATCCGGACGGTTTCGGTTCACTCATGAGTTAGATGAAGGAACCGTTTTATGGCTAAGTCACGGGTAAATCAATCCCTTTGACTCGACCCTTGTTAATCTAGTTTAATTTCAAGTTCAATTTCATTAACTGAATCAATCACCAAGTTGGCCGCTCGAAGGCCTCGCTGCATACTTGCTATCTAATCCAAATATGCTGAAGAAGATTTCTCTGTGGGAACGATCCCGGTCTTACCGGTTTTAGATGCTATCAACGACCTAGCCCTTTGCTCGGGTGCAAACCTTATTAGAGGATAGGTTGCGGTGATAAGCAAATTTTGGCGCCGTTGCCGGGGAATTCTTAATATAGCTTATTTGGAGGTTCGACAAACCACTGTAAGTACTCCGTTTCTTTTTCCTTTGTGCAATTTGAACTCGACTTAACGGATACCTCTAACCGAGCCACCCATTCGACTTAAGGTGTAACGAAGCTAAATTGAGCATAAATTGCTTTTTTACTACATTTTGTCTATATAACGTGGTGGTGGCTTAACCCCACGGAACTGTTGTGAGAAAAGAGGTGGCGGCATAGCCCCTCTAGCCTGTTTACTTTATATTCTTATCTTTGTAAAAGAATGGCGGTGACAAATGAGGAAATAGTCACCCCTTCTGCCAATGTTTTAAATGTTAAGTCGAGCATGCTTCAAGTGTTGCCCCATTTTCATGGCTTAGCCTCTGAAAATCCATGTGCGCACATCATTGAACTCGAGGAGCTTTTCATGAATGATAAAGAGGTCTTATTTAAGATATTTCCATCCTCTTTGAAAGACATGGCTAAGAGTTGGTTTCATTCCTTGAACTCAAGATCAATACTTACTTGGCAAGATATGGAAGAGCAATTTTTCAAAAAGTTTTCCCCAATGCATGAGACTCATATGTTGCTATGTGAAGTCATAAATTTTTATCAACTTGATGAAGAGTCTTTTTCGTGTTGTTGGGGGCGGTTTAGATATCCTGTACTCTATTGGTCGCAACATAGCTGCGAAACAAGGCATCTTATTCCCGTTTTCTATAAGAGTTTAAATTCTACAACGCGTCAGCTTGTAGAACATATGGTTGATGGTGCATTTTTGGATAAAACCGTTAATGAAAGTTGGGATTACTTTGATCAATTGGCCGAAAATTCTGAATCTTGGGTTTATGATGTCAAAGTTGAAGATGCCAACTTAAATGTTGAGGAAAAGGAAATAGAGCCGCTTATCATTATTGAAGAGGTTGGTTTAGAGTTGAACAAACCCTCAGAGTTAGGATGCCGTGATGAGTTTAATGTCCAATGTTCTCCTCATGAGAATTCTGTAGACCCTGTCGGCACTCCTGTTGAGTTTTCACCATTCCAAGATTTTGTGGGAGTGGAACTAATTGATTTTCTAGGTGTTGATGACTTTGATTTGGTTTACCATCCTTACATTGTAGATTTTGTCAACAGTCTGAAAATCAATCTAGTTTGGAATGCGCACTTGATTGAACATAAATGTATGAAACGAATTCGACAATTGCTTTACTCCAAGTATCTATTTTTGTGGCATGGTCGGATTCAATTTTTGAAGCAAAGTGTGGAGTGGAGTGCTATGTTTATTTTATTAGCTCTCGTTGGCATAATAAATGTTCGAAGCCCGTGTTTGGCTAAATGTACATAAACTCTTTCTTTCTCTATCTCTTTTCTTTTCCTTTCCTTTCCTCTTTTGATGGTCCGGTATAGCCACCTGTCTTTAGCTCAAAGTTGTTGCATGACTTACTCTACGACACTATGAGTTGGATATGGGGAGAAAAGTAGTACCCGTGTAATCATGTGACGATTTGGTGGATTTAAATACTTGTCAATTTTTGAGCCCGGATAACATGAGCTGGGCGATACTAATGTCATTTGCTTCTTAGTAGGTAGTTGGTTCTTAAGTCTTTTGCAGGGTAAGCATGCTAACACACCAGCCTTGGTGGTTTAGGTCTAAAAGCTAGGGTGAGTGAGGCATTCAGGAGCCCTAAGCATGGGTGCGATTACGTGTCGCGGTTGTAAGACCAAGAAAGCCCCGGCGATGACCTTGTGTGACTAGTTGTGGTTCTGATGGAGGAGCCGAAAGAGTGAGCCTTGGAAGCAGTTCCAATGACGAAGGAAAGCAATTACAAGAAAGCCTCCTACTTGGTCGAGGTATACGGAGGTATATATATGCTATATATATGTTGTTGAGATTTATCTCTTTTTGTTTTCGTTAAAATTTTCTTTTTGTTTTCGTTAAAATTTTAAAATTTTAAAATTTTTGCTCTTGCCTGCAATCCTCCCTTGTTAGTAGTGATTTCACTTCCTAGATACTTTAATTATGCTCAATTGTTCAATATGGCAAAAGTCGTGTATCCCCTCGAATTTGGTTATGTGTTTGAATCCATGTTACATGCATATATATGAATTTTGATAAACAAGTTGAGCCTAAAAGTCAAGTCAAGTAGTGTGCATCGCTAGAGTAGAGATTCATTTTTTAACCATCCCATGCTTTTTGTTCTCATTTTCCGCGCTTGCGTAAATAACATCTTTTGTTCATACTCGAGTTGTGTATATATCTTTAATGCATCTTATTGGAGTTGTTAGCGTACTTAGGAAATGATTCAAGGCATCTTTGTTTGATTAAACCACATAAGAGTCACCTCGTCCTTATTTTGAACCATAGTCCGAGTCTCTTCCATTGTTCAAACTTAGATAACTGGATGTTTGGAGGGTTGTGCTCTTGCCTGCAATCCTCCCTTGTTAGTAGTGATTTCACTTCTTAGATACTTTAATTATGCTCAATTGTTCAATATGGCAAAAGTCGTGTATCCCCTCGAATTTGGTTATGTGTTTGAATCCATGTTACATGCATATACATGAATTTTGATAAACAAGTTGAGCCTAAAAGTCAAGTCAAGTAGTGTGCATCGCTAGAGTAGAGATTCATTTTTTAACCATCCCATGCTTTTTGTTCTCATTTTCCGCGCTTGCGTAGATAACATCTTTTGTTCATACTCGAGTTGTGTATATATCTTTAATGCATCTTATTGGAGTTGTTAGCGTACTTAGGAAATGATTCAAGGCATCTTTATTTGATTAAACCACATAAGAGTCACCTCGTCCTTATTTTGAACCATAGTCCGAGTCTCTTCCATTGTTCAAACTTAGATAACTGGATGTTTGGAGGGTTGTGTGTCAATAATTTTCAAAGATTCAAGGAGGTTTGGGGGTGGTGGTGTGAATGTGATAGAAGTGGTTGGGTTGTAAAAAGGTGAAGATTTTATGTGTGATTCCCTTTCTCTCCTCTCCCATTACAAATGCTAAAGCCCAAAATTTTCATCTCCCTCTCCAAAGCCTTAAAAATTTGGCCTCTCAATCTCTCTTACTACAAATCTCATCTCAAATGACCCTATTCCTCAAAGAAAAATCAAAGAAATGCTATGAAAGAGCAAAAGTGGATTCGAAAGAGGGTTGAATACTATGATGAGAGGATTGGTGTGACCTTCGGGCTAGCTTACATTCCGGATGAAAAAGTATCCAATGGAAAGGGCGAGTTCGACGTTCAATACCATGAGGAGCCGGATGACGATGGCGACTATGTGTGGTAGAGTCGGTGGTAGTAGTTTTTGTAGGTTTTTTTTATAGTAGTTGTTCTTTATTTCTTCTTCGTAATTTTGTTTGGTGTTTGGCCGATATGTGGCCATGCCTTGGGTAGTTTAGGGTCGGTAGTGGCCAAGGGTAGATGAACCATGCAAGTATATGGCCACTACATTTTTGTAGTCCCTTTCCCTTTGTATCCAAGGTCGTTATAAGCTAATAAAGTCCTCCGTTGATCTTTTGTACACTAATTAACTCTGTTTGATGCATGATTGATATCTATTGCTTTTTGAGTATGATTTGTCCCTTCTATTGCAAAGTTGTGAATAAATAGCTTTCCGTTCTTTCTTAGCGCTCTTCTGATAGCATGCATAGCTTTTTGTCTCTGGCTATTGCAATTACTCACTAGCGCTTATCATGGGATGTATCATGTATCTTAATGTGAGAAAAGTCGAATAAGAGTGTATTCTTGTGAGTTTTGGAGTCAAAACTCTTTGTGGTGGATGCATGCTTGACTACACTAATATGGCATAGTTTGTTCGTCAAAGTTCATGGCATGTTTGTGCGTGAGTTGAATATGATAGGATTTGAAGGGGTGTTTTTGGACCCTTGCCTAGTTGAAGTGGTTGAGCATAATCTTTGTATCTTGAGTTTTGGGAGGATTGTTTAGTTTAGTTAAATGCATTTTGTTTTAGTTTGCTAGGGACTAGCAAAGTTCAAGTTGGGGGGCGTGATGAGCACCCAATATTGCAGATATTTGGTGCGACTAGTCCCGCTTTAAGTTGTTTTATCTTACGTTTATATAGCTTTCATAGCGATATTGCACGTAAGGTAGGTTTTTGTGTGTTTCAGGTAATTCGTGCAAATAAGGCACGTTTGAAGGCCAAGGAATGCTCCGGAAGCTTCTAAGTACCCGAAGACCCTGTCGGCCCCCTAAAATCTGTCTAAGTATGGAAAAATGACTTTCTGAAAAAGTTTCGATTTTCGAGATAAAAAATGGCGGTAATTGATCCTTGAATTTTTCTAAGAGTAACTACAAAGTTGCAAGGTTTAATTTGAAGAGCAAGGTCATGTTTTGAGCCATTTTCTCTTGAGAAAAACGTTCAGTTTTCTATTTTGTACTAAAAGTGGGGGGTTGACATTTTGATTTAAATGGAATCTTGAAATTCTGGTAATGTCATTGTTTCCAAATGGGGGGGTACTTTCTTATTTTCATTAAATAAATAAAGGTAAAAGAAAGGTTTAAAATGTAAAGGAAAGGTAAAAGAAAGGTTTAAAATGTAGCATTTACTTAACTTTAGAGAATGAAAATAAGTGCTGAGAAGCTGTTAAGTTGCTGGGAGCTGTTTGCTGAAGCTGAAGCCAACCTGAAATCTGCAGTTTTGAAGAATGTTATCGATAACATTCCATTTGTTATCGATAACATTGGTCCCATTTTGGTCCAGAAGTTGTCCAGACCTGAGGGTATCGATAACATTTGGTTTGAGTTATCGATAACTTGCTTCTCCGGGGGAATATTTGAAGGATGTTATCGATACCTTTGCTTATGGTATCGATAACATTGGTCTCCAGCAGATATTTTTACTGCTTTTTGGACTTTCCATTTATGGAATACTTGCCATTTTTGGCAAGTTCAGGGATATTTTGAGAGGAGAAAAGGCTGAGTTGTATAAATACTCATCCCTCTCTCTCTCTTTGCATCTATCTACTTTATGTCCTAGTTTTAGTTCTCTCTCTAGGAGAGATAATTCCATTGTTGTTCTTAGATTCAAGCTTCAATACTTGTAAGTTTAATTCCTAGTTTGTTATTTTCTCGTTTATTAATGTTGTAGCTACGCTTTAGATTCTTCATATAAATCAAGTTTATTTCTATTTCTTTTGGTGAATCATGCTTTCATTTTCTAGCATAATTTCTAGTCTTTTTCCTATGAATGAGTAGTCAATTGGTTTGGTCATGGGGTGAGATGAACCCTACGAATTAGTCGTTTAAATGGTTTCACTTAAACTTTAGTTCGATTTCAAAGTTTTGAATGAATTAAACTCATGATTTCCTGCACTGATCATGGGGTCGGTGGCTTCTTTGATCAATGAAGTCTATCGCTTTGTGCTACATGCTCGATAATCCTACGCGTGCGAACGATCCATTTTCGTCTCTCACTTGCGTTAAATGAGTTCAGTTTGAATTAATGCCTTGAGTTGAGTTATAAGTAGTCTTCAGTTTTTAATTCTTCAAGTGGAATCCGGACGGTTTCGGTTCACTCATGAGTTAGATGAAGGAACCGTTTTATGGCTAAGTCACGGGTAAATCAATCCCTTTGACTCGACCCTTGTTAATCTAGTTTAATTTCAAGTTCAATTTCGTTAACCGAATCAATCACCAAGTTGGCCGCTCGAAGGCCTCGCTGCATACTTGCTATCTATTCCAAATATGCTGAAGAAGATTTCTCTGTGGGAACGATCCCGGTCTTACCGGTTTTAGATGCTATCAACGAACTAGCCCTTTGCTCGGGTGCAAACCTTATTAGAGGATAGGTTGCGGTGATAAGCAGTTGATTTCCACTCTAGCCCACTTGGTTCTTTTTTATAAAATTTTTGGGCGGCTCGGATCGGCCGTCCGGTGGTCGGAGACGGCCGTCGGTGCATTTTTCCTACGGAGACCTAACAAAAGGGTGTTAAGTGTCAACTCTGGATGGTTAGAGAGTGCACAATATAGGGTTTTGTAGTCTGAGGGGGTTAAGTGAAAATATGAGTTAGTTAGGGGGGTTTAGTGTAATTTACTCTAAAATTAATTAAATTAAATACGGGGCTCTACATGCTAGTGGGTGCTTATACTTCTATGTTGCACACGCGAGTATGTGACCTTCTTTCTGCACACTCATCAATGTTTCGCAGATCATGTCCCCCTTTTCATCTTAATGACAATTTTGACCTTTCTCTCTCCCATTTGGGAAAAAAAAACTTTCCTCTTGCATTCTCTTTCTCATCTGTTACCATCTCCTTCAAAAACCCAACCCACACGACCCCCTCACCTTACCAATTTTATAACCACGGTGACCGCCAATTAGAACCAGCCATACAAAATGGCCAATCACGTGGTCATAATGAGAGAATTTTATGGCCAGTTGTGGAGCAGGGATGAGGCTCTGCTTTTGAATATGTGGCTAAGCAAAAAGTAGTCACCGACTCATCGGCCAGGACACCCACAAGCCAAACTAAATACAAAAATTGATTAGAAATTTGCGCTTCTCTGTGATTTCAAAAGTATGGAACGAATTAGATGACAAATGGCCCTTATCGCAGAGATTCGTTCTGTATTCTACATGCACTAGTGTTTATCCGTGCCTACGACACTACGCACCCCGGTTGGAATTGTCCGTGCCTACGGCACTTTCTAGCTAGTGGCTCAAACATTAGTGTGTAGTATGTGATCTTCTTCTTAGTGGCACGAAAGGAAATTACCCGTGTTTATGGCACTCTTCAAACTATACATTTAAGCTAGCTACAAAGAACTATCAATTTGCTTATGGAATTCCAATAAATACTAGGTAAAAAGTTAAAACCAAGTAGCACATCAGTTAATGCTCTACATCAACGAAATCAGAAGAAATCTAAGCACACCAGTAGAGGTGTCAAATGGGCCGTGCCGTGCCGGCACGGCCCGTTTTACTCCGTGCTAACCGTGCTTCGTGCCGTGCCGTGCTGGCCCGTTTATAATATTTACACAAATCGTGTCGTGCCGTGTCGTGCCGTTTGTCAATCGTGTCGTGCCGTGCCGGCCCATTTACTTAAATCGTGTCGTGCCGTGCCGTGCCGTTTGCCAATCGTGTCGTGTCGTGCCGGCCCGTTTGCCAATCATGTCGTGCTGTGCCGACCCGTTTTCTTAAAATCGTGTCGTGCCATGCCGGCCCGTTTGCCAATCATGTCGTGCCGTGCCAGCCCATTTTGTTAAATCGTGTCGTGCCGTGCCGTTTTCAATCGTGTCAAGCTATGTCGGCCCGTTTACTCAATTGTGTTAGGTCTAACCGTGCCATTTTAAGTCGTGCCATGCCTATGCCGAATTGCCGACACACTACCAACCAATTTTTATTTTGCGGCCAAAATATTATTGCATGGTTTGTATTTGACAATTTGTATTGAAATATTATTTTTAATCAAGTTGTATTTATATAAAGTTGAATCCGAAATGAAAGTTGTATTAAAATTGTATTTGTTAGTTGTTACTTTGTATAAAAATTGGAGGGAGGAAGGCTGCGGGCCTGCGGCTAAAGGTTAGAGAGAGAGTCAAAGAGATGAGAGAATCTCAAGAACCCACCAAAATGGATGAATTTGTTAGTCCCTATTTCCCTCAAATAGTCAAACATATAGAGTCAATTTTATGTGAATTGTGAAGTTGATTAAGGCTCTGAACTGAGTTTCCATAGGCAAGTCATAGTGTCATACATGTACGTAAGTGCGAAACAAACGAACTTTTTAGGAAGAGTTATGAGGGTAACAAGGTTCAATGGCACCGGTACCAACTAAGCGGTGAAGGCAATGCCTTCTTCAAAAAAGCACAACTTTCTTAAAAGGTAACCCAAATAACACAGATTCACTCCCTTCCCGAGAATCTCATATTCTTATTCAATGGTTTGGTTGGTCACAATATATTAAATCACATCCATTTCCATTTGCCCAGAAAACAGAAACTTATTGGCTTCAATTTCATACATTTGACATTAGAAATTAGAATAATGGTTTTGAATCCACTAAAACTGATTACATATGAGTACTCTACAATAGAGAATGTAAAATAAACTGCGAGTGAACTGCAACAATACAAATAAAATGAAATTCTTGGCCTTCCATCCTTTGATGCTTCTTCCCGTGGGTCTCGGTGGCAGAGTGGTTGGATCCTTGGATACGGGTCAAGCATTCCAAACACTTGCTGCTGCACACACTCATTTCGCTTGCACGCACCTACAGCTACACACTCACAGCAACAACAGCAGCAACAGTTTCACACATATATGCCAAACACATACACACATTATTCCCAAACTCCAAATAACTTGTGAAAACTGAAAGTAAAACCTGCTACACAACCCTTTCAGTGAAAGGCTTTCACACACAGCAGCAGCCCCAAATAGTTGAATATCAGGTTAGGACTCAGTTTGGACACCAGAGCAACAACACCTTCCAAAGCAATATATGCCTTTTGGCTCAGATTTTAAACATCATAGCCAAGTTGCCAACAATATATAAAATTCAAATCATAACCAACAGTTTAATGCATTTCAAACACCTGCTGCTGCACACACTCACAGCAGCAGCAACAACACTTTCACACGTATATGCCAGTGCACACACTCACAGCAGTAGCAGCAACAGTTTCACACGTAAATGACAGTGCACACACTCACTCATACACACTTTATTCCCAAACTCCAAATAAAGGTAAAAACTGGAAGTAAAACAACTAAAACCTGCTACACACAACCCTTTTCACACGCAGCAGCAGCCCCAAATACTTGAATATCAGGTTACACTTACACACCTAACCCAAAGGTTGGACTCAGTTTGGACACTATAGAGCAGTAACACCTTCCAAGTTCCAAAGCTATATGGTTTTTGGCTCAGATTATAAAACATCATAGCCAACAAAATATAAAATTCAAATCATAACCAATAGTTGAATGTAGTTTGAAACACTAGCAGTCCATTTTTTCCTGCCAAATGAACACACACACACACACACACTTTGCACACTGCTACTGCTGCACACACTCAGTACTTTGAAACACCACCAGCAGCAGCACACCTGCACATATTATTAGAGCCAGACCATATCCACCAATATATGTTAAAGCAACCTGTCCTTAGGCTCAAATCAAATATCATCACAGCCAAACCCACAAAACTGTATCAAAACTACAGAAAAACAACATGCTAAACCAAACATAGGCATGGCATCAAGGTAGTAATGAAAACATGATTGGGCTCAGAAAATATATGTTGGGAATTAGAATGGTACTCATGGCTGCATCTAATGATACCCCGCCAAGGCGCGCCATGGTATCCACCTTAATTATGAAATGAATTAATTCATCATTGCCCATGAATAAGCTCACGCACATGTTCATGCTTTTTCATACCACCAAACACCAAAACCTATGAAACTTGCCGTTTGGCATGTTATTTTCTGCAGTTTAGGCTCAGATTATATCATCATAGCCACACTAACACCAATTAGGCTCAGATTATATCACCACAGCTACACTAAATACCAATTAGGCTCAGATTATATCATCATAGCACACACTCAGATATATAAAGAATAGCACCTGGATGCGGCAACATTAAGTTGCCATTTAAGGCCTTCATAAGTTACCAGCATCAGTAATGCATCTCCCCCACACACACTTTGCACACTGCTACTGCTGCACACACTCAGTACTTTGAAACACCACCAGCAGCAGCACACCTGCACATATTATCAGAGCCAGACCATATCCACCAATATATGTTAAAGCAATCTGTCCTTAGGCTCAAATCAAATATCATCACAGCCAAACCCACAAAACTACATCAAAACAACAGAAAAACAACATGCTAAACCAAACATAGGCATGGCATCAAGGTAGTAATGAAAACATGATTGGGCTCAGAAAATATATGTTGGGAATTAGAATGGTACTCATGGCTGCATCTAATGATACCCCGCCAAGGCGCGCCATGGTATCCACCTTAATTATGAAATGAATTAATTCATCATTGCCCATGAATAAGCTCACGCACATGTTCATGCTTTTTCATACCACCAAACACCAAAACCTATGAAACTTGCTGTTTGGCATGTTATTTTCTGCAGTTTAGGCTCAGATTATATCATCATAGCCACACTAACACCAATTAGGCTCAGATTATATCACCACAGCCACACTAAATACCAATTAGGCTCAGATTATATCATAGCACATACTCAGATATATAAAGAATAGCACCTGGATGCGGCAACATTAAGTTGCCATTTAAGGCATTCATAAGTTACCAGCATCAGCAATGCATCTCCCCCTAATCAGCATCTATATCTGAGTCCGAAAAATAATCTCTAAATTCATCTCTAGGATGGCATTTTTGAATTCCAAGACGTGCATCCTCCCAATCTTTTAAGCATATAAGACAGTCTAAAATGTCGGGAGCTAGTCTACTCCTCCTCTCATCCAACACTCTATTACCTGCACTAAAAGCAGATTCGGAAGCCACTGAAGACACAGGTGGTGTTAGTAAATCACGTGCCATTATAGATAGAATGGGAAATGTCCTTTCATTTTTTTTCCACCAAGCTAAGATATCAAATGAAAATGATTGTAACTCGTCTTTGGAAAGTAAATTTATCTCTAAATATTGACTAAGTTCAGATTGTGAAGAAGTTTCACTTCTACCTAACCCTGAAATCAAAAACCAAGATGGGTCATGGTTACTTGTAGAAGATGGGTCAGTAATACTCGAAGAAGCTGGTGCAGGAGTAGTAGTAGTGCATGCAAATTTAGACTCATATGAAGCATATATAGAAGTCAATAATGCAGTCACGGTAGAAAAAGAAGGTAATGTGATCCCTAAATTCTCATCTATCCCTCGCAAGAGCAATTCAACACCCTTTATCTTAATCCTTGGGTCCATTACAGAAGCTACAATAAATATGGTTGGCATGACCTCAAAATATTTTTTGAATTTATCTTCCATAGACTTACAAGCAGCTACAAAATTTGTTTTCATTCTATAACTTTTAAGAGTGTGACTCATATTATACAAGTGATTAAGCACAAGACAAGTAGTAGGATAACGAACACCTGAGCAAGCTAAGGTAGCAGCATAAAATATTTTCAAAAAATTCATAAACTCAAAAGCAATATTCCAATCAGCTCGATTTAAACCACCATCAGTGCACGTATACTTGGAATTAACATAAGCAGAAATTACAACAGTGTGATTCCTACAAGATTTTAACATAAGAAATGTTGAATTCCAACGAGTTTTCACATCAGTTTTGATTTGTTTTGGTTTAACGTTGTAACTCAAACACAATCCTTCAAATTCTTGTTGCCTAGCTGGGGAAGTAGCAATAAAAAGAATAGCATCTCTAATTTTTTCTATTTGTGGTCCTATATGTTTCAAACCATCTTGCACAACTAAGTTAATGATATGGCATACACATCGCACATGAAAAAATTGTCCAGCATGAGGAGTAGTCAAATTCTGTTTGAATAAATCAATTGAACTGGTATTCGCAGAATGGTTATCAAAAGTAATGCTAAAAACTTTATCAACAATTTCAAACTCCCTAAAAACACCCATGATACATTGAAAAATGTTCATAGCATTATGAGGATACTCCATTAAACGGAAAGCAATAATTTTTTTATTCAAAATCCAATTGGAGTCTATATAATGAGCTGTCACAGAAATGTAACCAAGATTATTTCGACCACTCCACAAATCAGAAGTAAAAGAGATTAAACTACCAAGTTCCGCAATTTCACTTATCAAATTTTTTCTAACTTCAATAAAAACTTTCAAAGAATCACTTCTGGTTGTATTTCTAGAAACTTTTGAAAAAAGAGGATTAAGATGATGTTTGACAAAATATTCAAATCTAATATCATCACCAAAAGTAAATGGTTGTTCTGCTGCAACTACGTAACGGGCTAATCCCTCTCTCATACTAGATTGAGAATATACGAAATTCGCCGTACCACCTACGGTATCAATACCACCAGATTCACCACTGACTTGGCCAACTACGGTATGTTTAAATTTTTCATGTTTCTTCTCTAAATGTCGTTGAAGATGCCCTACACCGCCACCACTTGAGCAGGTATAATTGTTTGGACAATAATTACATACAGCTCTAGGTCCTATAATTGTTCCATGTGCATCTTTAAACTTCTTAACAATGGTTAAATGATTCCATACCCAAGAGCGACGCCTTTTATCACCTGACTCGGCCGATTGGCTACCGCCTGTTACGCCTGTAGGAGTAGAAGCTGCTACAATGTTTGAAGCAGCTTCACCTACAGACTCCCTTCCCGGTGGTAGAATTGGTCCATCATCATCAGAGTCATGGTGTAAACGCTCATTGTCAAAATGAATATTTTCTGGATCCATCTCCTACAAAAATTGAAAACAAAATAGAGAAAATTAATACACTAGAATATTCGTTAATAACATCTAAATAAGTTAATAACCTACATGTAGCAAATACCAATTTTACCACTATAGCAAGTAGCAACTACCAACAGTGCATGTCTATAACAAAATCATCAGATCTGGCCATTTCTAGAATATACGAAATATCAACAGTGCATGTGTGTACTAAAATACGAAATTAGTGCAGGTGTGTGTGTATACAAAATCATCAAAGGCATTTCGTAACACTAAATTCAGAAATTAGTAACAAAAGTGAAAAACCCTAATTTCTTGTTACTAATTTCTGACAAAAGCCCTAATTTCGTAACTCTAATTTCTAAAATTAGTAACAATTAACAAAAGCCCTAATTTCGTAACCCTAATTTCAAAAACCAGGAGTTAAAACCCTAATTTCAAAAACCCTAATTACAGTAGTCAGTAGATAACGATAAGTGTAGACTGGAGAGGGAAATGAAAGAGGCACCTGTGAGAGAGAGAGATACGGTGACTGGTGAGTGAGTCGGTGAGAAGAGGACCTGAGGTGATGAGAGAGTCGGACTGTCGGAGATACAGAGACGTTGAGAGAGTGAGATGATGATGGTCACTTAGTGCAGATCTGATCTCTTCTCTTGTGATGGTCACCGTCACTCCGACTCACCGTTTGAGAGTAGAGAGAGAGAGAGAGAGAGACAGAGAGACGGAGAGAGGAGAGCAGCGAGACAGAGAGAGGAGAGCAGCGAGACAGAGAGAGGTGTGACCAGTGAGTCAGAGAGAGAAAGAGAGAGAGAGAGTGAGAGAGGTGAATGAATCGGTGAGAGAGGTGATTCAGATGAATGAATCGGTATATAGTTCAGATTCAGAATCCGAACGTTGGGCTCGTCAGAGGACCAGAGGTGAGAGGACAGAGAGACGTTGAGAGAGAGAGAGAGAGAGTCTGAGTCTCTGAGACTTCGAGAGAGATCGGAGAAATGGAGAATGAGATGTCTGCTAGGGCAGCATCTCATTCATTTTATATGATCTGTGTGATCATGTGCATGCGAGACACCATAATCCATATGCACCAATTTATCGAAAATTCTCGTAAAGTTCTATAATGCATCACTCGAGGGCTGCCCGAGCTGTTTTTTGAAAATCGGAACCGTCTATCTTTTATGTGGGAGAGATTATATCATTCCTGCCAAAAATGAAGTAAATTGGTTATCGTTATATACTTGCTTGTTCATAATGTTCATTTTTCTATTAATGAATCTACGTGTCGATGAAAGAGCTTTAAAAATCCGATAGACCCAAAAATTGATGAGAGACATTAAAACACAGAAAATAACAAAATGAATGGTACGGATCGTCATATTTGTTTTTTGATCGTGTGGCTAACGTACATTATACTATAGCAGAATACCTTGATTCATAACCAACCAAGTTCAATGTATAGATTTGAAAGGTAACTACAGACTTTTTTTCCCGAATGCTCGATCTAAACCGTTACGATTTAATGTCTTATCAAATTTATCATTCTCACCTGAATAGGTGATAATCGAATGTCGGAAACCACATCATCGGACACATTCAGTGCTTCTAGAGGCATTAAAGTTCAATAATGCATTACTTGAGGGCCGCCCAAGTTATTTTTTAAAAATCGGAACCATCTAACTTTAATGTGGGAGGGATTAGATCATTCATGCCAAAAATCAAGTAAAATGCTTATCGCTACATACTTGATCGGCCGTAAACAAAATTCAATTAAACAATGAATTAGCGTGCTGATAAAAGAGATTTCAAAATCCGACGCACGAAAAAATAGGATCTCATGATTAAAACACTAAGCACAACAAAATGAACGCATTGAATGATATTGATCGTCGTGATTGCGTTGCGATTGTGTGGCTACTGCTTGATGGCCTCGTTTTTATATAATAGAGCTACATATTATATATTAGTTTTTCAAATCTATTACACAACTTAATTGGTGGCATACTGGCATAGTGGTTTGTTTGAGTAAAAGAACATGAGGACTTGGGTTCAAGCCCCAGTCCAGCCAACTGGCCCAACCCCTTTTTATTTAATTTTTTCCCTTATTATTCTACTATGTAATTTTTTCATTTTTGTTTGACACTTTTTTTTTTCTTATTTGTCGTTAGATTTTGGGAAAATAATATATTAATATATGACTTTTGCATATTTTCTTTTGTATTAAATTACTCTTGCACCATAAATATTTTGATAAGTTTTTTTTTTTTTTTAAATTTTACTTGTTATCTTGTAATGTTAAGTTTACAAACCAAAGCTCCAAAGCCTATTTTACTAACAAAAACAAAATAAATATTTTTTACTGAATAAAAATTGGTAATTTTTTAAAAGTAAAAAAATGATTTTTTAAAAACATGATTTTTTAAAGAAATTGTTTTTTTTTTTAAATTAAATATCTTAGTTGTTTTATTGTTTGCCTTAAAAAAAGGTAAACAAATATTTTTTACCGAATAGAAATTGTCTATTTTTTTAAAAAAATTAAAAAAAAGTCATTTGGCTTTTTTTTTTTCCCGTGCCTCGTGTCGTGCCTTTTCGTGCCCATGTCGTGCCGGTTCGTGCCCGTGCCCGTGCCCATGCCCGTGCCTTGCAAGAACCGTGCCGTGTCGTGCCGTTCCTGTCTACTTTCCGTGCCCGTGCCCGTGTCGTGCCCGTCTACGATCGTGTCGTGCCGTGCCGTGCCAGGCCAACTTTCGTGCTGTGCCCGTGCTGTGCCGCCCACTTCCGTGCTCGTGTCGTGCCTCGGGCCCACTAAAACCGTGCTGTGTCGTGCCGTGCCAGGCCAAGCCCGTGCCCGTGACGTGCCGTGCCGCCCCGTGCCCGTGCCGTGCTCGTGCCGTGCCGTGCCGGCACGGCCCATTTGACACCTCTATCTCTCTGTGATGGAAGGTAGAACTGGGTCTTTCAATGGGGATCCAAATGTGCTGTGTAATTGTGGCTTCAGAGCACCATTGATTAATGTAGTGTATTCCAACCCAGAAACAGAGTACTGAAAATGGTAGTGCATTCCTCATGAAAACATAGAGCTGATTGGTTTGTTGTTTTTCATATTTTGGGACACACATGTTTCAGGTATATTCTGAATCGAGTGGAAGTAATCTTTGATATATATATACTCAGCACACATCTACTGTGAAGCTATTGCATGCGCGCCGGATCCCTTCAATTTGTCTCGGACCAGTTTGGTCCATTTAGTGCATTCGAGTCACTCAATTTGCCTTGGACCAGTTTGGTCCATTTAGTGCATCCGAGCCACTCAGATTTAAAAGAGTGATTTTTTAAATAAAAACAAAAAAAACAAAAACATCCCTTTTAAATTTGAGCTTTCCAAAACACTTTTAACGGCTCAGATGCACTAAATGGACCAAACTGGTCTGAAGCCAAATTGACCGGATCCGATCCCAATGCACGCGCCGATATGTTGGCGAAAAGGGGAGGAAACCAATCCATTGTTTTCTCTTAGTTCATTTTAGTGACGCCCCAAGTTTTATCAGAAAACGTGATCTAATGCTATTAGCAACCCAAGATTTTATGAGTTCGCAAATTAACCGTCAAAATTTAGGGGTGGCAAATTGAATTCAGACCCATTAAGAAACTCAAATTCACCTATTAAAAAATAGAAAGGAAAATGACGGCCAAAGACGTGTTTTGATAATTAATACTACCTCCGTTTCAAAATGAGTGACCTTTTTGGAAAAACATTCAATTTTCAATTGCTTATATATTTCAATATGAGTGTTATAAAATATGCAATATGAATCTTGTTTTATAGATTTTAATTAGTTCTATTAAACAAAATTTTCAAAATCATATAAAACTTCATAAATCGGAAGATATAAGCATTTTAAAATGGCACGGAATCCCATAAAAGCCACTCATTTTGGAACAGAGGGAGTACCCGACAAGGACATTTTCAATATTAACAAATGTTCTATACATGTCATTGGCAGGTATTAATTATTAAAACATATCTTGGGCCATCATTTTTCCAAAATAGATCCAACTCATCCCATTTATTAGTTGGGTTAGAATGGGTCCAAACCCATCTAATCCATTTATTATTGGATCTTAATTAGGCTTCAAATGGGTCAACTTAAATGCCTAATAGGTCATAAACATTAAAAAAAAAACTACCAATGAAGTAAAAGAATAAATAATCGTCATTTATCTATGGGCAAATTTTATAAATGGTCCCTCTAGTTTGCATGAGTTCTCATTTTCATCCCTCTAATATTAATTGTATCAATTTAAACCCTATAATTTTTATTTCGTCTCAATTTTGTTCCTCTCCTGACACCATCTTTGAATCAAAAGGAATTGAAGGACAAATTTGTCATTTTCTCTCATAGAGGGACTAAATTGAGATTTTATGTAAACCAGAGGGCCTATTTTTAAAATTTTGCATTTACATTGTTTTTTGCAAATAAAATAAAAAAGACCATAAGTAATGTATTTGACAACTGAATTATTTTTTATTGGGTAATCAAACTATATTGAAAAAATTTATATTTCATTACACATTACAAAAATATTAGAAAATATACAAATCAACCCCTTAGCTAATGCCTTTATATCATATTCTTATAATCTCCTTATTTTTTTCACCCGATAAAAAAATGTTCAAAATCCGTGTTTATTTGTTATACGAGTGATCTTATGAGTAAGTCCCAAAATAAATACACTTATACCATGTTTTAATGTATTTGATCTCTTAATATTCAATAGTGTTTCATTGCTTAACTAAACACAATTACAAGATTTCTAAATATTAGTGAACAACTTTTTTTTCTTTTTAATCATGTGACAGAAAATAACGAGATTGATAATTCAATTGAAAAAAAAATACAATACCAAAAATTTAACATAGGGTTGCTTTTCGAATTTTCTCATATTTTTTGTGATATATATGATAAAAACTTTAAAAAATTTCAACATATTTTGATTATTCAATATAAAATGAGTTAAGAAATATATTACATATAATGTATTTCAAATTTATTTGCAAAAACAAAAGTAAAAGATGAAATTGTAGAAATAATCCCTCTATTTTGCATAAAATCTCAATTTAGTCCATCTGTGAGGAGAAATGACAATTTTGTCTTCCAATTCCGTCTGTTTCATTAACGCCATAACCAAGAGGGACGAAATTGAGACAGAATGCAAATTATAGGTTAAAATTAACACAATTGATACTAGAGGGACAAAAATAAGAATTTATGCAAACTAGATGGACCATTTATAAAATTTACCCTTTATCTATTCATACACGTAAACAATCTCAATTCGATTTGTTTCTGTTTTCAAAATGCATGAAACATATCTTGTACACTTTTACGGGAATCTAACCAAAATGATCCAGTATCTCTTGTGAGGTCAGATAGTACTTAAGGTGTTCACACTGATAATTAATTTGTTTGTGTCAAATTTGTATGTTGTTCACACTAATTAGTAATCAACAAGTTTTGGCATTTTTAAACATGCTATTCACATTATGACATTTTAACATCTTGTTCACACTAATCAACAACTTATTTATACTATTCTGCTTAGAGCATCCACAATGGTATAATCAAAATCAAAATGTTGTCGAGGTTAACAACATTTGCTCAAAAAAGAACTCACATTGGAATAACTAAAATTAATAATCTCTTAGCACCTTATCAAATTTTGACCCTTAAATAATCAAAACTAGCAATCTTTTGCCAATAACCAAATTTAGTTGTCTACGCATTTCATCAATTAAGTACACCATCATTATACAAAAACTTTTTCTCTCTTCCATTTTCAACATGTTTTTAAGAAAAATGCATTTAAAAAACAGTTTTTTTTTTTGAAAACAATTTTTTTATTCAACGCTGCTATCCACACATATAAATAGGTACATATTTTACACAGTTTTTGTGGGCCCACCTCGGGTCCCACGCAAACAATCCGAGCCGTTCATTAAATTTAAAATCTTTTCAAAGGCCTCCACAAAAGAACAGTTCAATCCGATATTTATAGATGTTCGATCCAATCATCCAATTTTTTATTTTGATTTCCAGATAATGAATAGTTAAATGATTGGATCAAATATCTATAGATATTGGATTGACCTGATTTTTAGCGGGGCTTTTGAAAAAAGGTTTTAAATTTAATGAACGCCTCAAATCGTTTGTGTGGGACCCGAGGTGGGTTTCACAAAAAATCTGTGTAGAATATGTACCTTATTTATATGTGTGCTTAAACTTTTCGTTTTTTATTAAAACTGTTCTGAAATAAACTATTTTTTGCTTTAAAACTTTTTTTTTCAAAAACTATTCTTTTTATAAAAAAATTATTCAAACAATGTTTTTTTTAACTTTTTCCCAAAAACCATTTTTTTTAAAATCAAAATTTTCAAAAAACTATTTTCTCTTTATAACTTGTTTTTATTAGTTTCAAAATTATTTTTAAAAAATTGTTTTCTATGTCACAATTTTTAGATTTTTATAAGTTGAAAAGATGATGTGGCAAATTTTGGTTATTCAATTTTGATTGTATCATTGTAGACATCTACATTGCTCATTTTAGCAACCCTTTACATGAATAACCAAAAGATAATATGATAACTTTTGATTTTTGACTTTTGGTTATTCCACTGCGGATGCTCTTACAATCAACAATCAAAATCGCATCTTGTTCACACTAATCGATAAGTTATTGATTAGTGTGAACAACTTATAACTCACAATCAATAACTTATTCACACCCCCTTATTCATTAGCGTGAACGGAAATTGTTATTCTTTCACATCATGATTCTCTATATTGCAGCTTTGCATGATGTTGAGTTTTGTTTACCCTCCATTTAAAAGGATGAACATTATCATTCTTCTTATTGGTTGAAATGGTATGGATCCCATTACAAAGTAATGTCATGCTTACCAAAAAATATATTGCATTGGTGAGACTTATACCATTTCAACCAAAAAGAAATAGGGCAATGTTCATCATCTTTTAAGGAGAGTGAACAAATTGCACCCACATTTAATGGTATATATAGATAAATAGGTTGTATGGAGTAAATTATGGATTGTAGATAGAATTTGCCCCTTGCACCATGCTTGTGAGTTGTGACACTGAAAGTCATCAGATATCCCTATTGGGTTGGGTCAGGTTCTGGGCCGTTTGGCCCACTGACGTAATATGTCTCCAATCCTATCTTAAAGCCAGGATGGGCTTGGGGCTTCGACCTAGCATTTCATGGCCCATTCAGAGCTTACACCAAATCGATTCTGTTAGTACTAAATGTAGGTATGGGCATCCTATCGTGTCATTTCATATCAGAATTCTCTTAACTCTTATTCTATTTATTTAGCTTTTTGTGTTATCATATCGTGTCATATTCGTATTTTATATCAAAAATAGCTGACCCTAATCCACTAACTCCGTGTCGAATTCGTGTCATTTCATAAATTCTCATCCCGCATTGTGTGCGTGCCGTGTCATCTCATATTCGTATCAGAATTTGCTCATCTCTAACTCAACATAATTATTGTGTTATCAAGTTGTGCCTGTGTACGGATAAAAAAGAAAAGAGGTGGGAAAATGACGGGTCAGTGGAGGACCAGCCGGTTATTTACCACTTCCATGGTCCATAGTTTTGAAACCACCAATACATGATAGCATCTATTTTAATGACCAATACATGGTAACCATGACATGGCAGAAACAGTTTGGACAATTTTAGCCCTAATATAAAACGGCACCGTAGATAAGAACTCCCAAAACCCCAAAACTCTTTCCCTGCTCATTCTCTCTCTTAAAACACGATACATACCCAAACCAATTTCATACAGACCAAGTCTCTCTCTCTCTCTCTCTCTCTCTCTCTCTCTCTCTCTCTCTCTCTCTCTGTAAGATTTGGTCCGGAAGAATCGAAGACGTGCGCGTACTTCCTCTGGGTTTTGATTTCGTCCCAATCCATTTCAATCACGTTGAATCTATTTGACATGTAAGTATTTTTTTCGGGTTAGGGTTTGCAATTTATGGGTTTTGGTTGCAATGTTACGGTTTTGGTCTCCAATAATCTGTTAGTAGTTGCAATGTTCGCATTTGTTAGTCTCGGCCATGAGTAAGTTTCATCGTCAATTGCATTTCGGTTTTCTCTCGCCAGTCACTGCACAGTGTCGGTCGAGAAAACCTGAAACGGAGGACAATATGAGCTAGAGGCTCCCAGTTGATGCCTGGTATTCTCCAATAGGGATCTCCAATATGCGAAGAAGAACACCTGAAAGTGGAAACTTTTTTTCCAGTTGTTTCGAGGAAAAAAATACAGTGTCTAAAGTTGACTACGTGTTTATGCTTCCTGTTTTTTTATTTAGAAAAGGCAATGCATACAACATGTTGGTTTAGCATAGGGCAACAATGCCGAAATCATTGCGAATATTTGCTTTCAAGCTTCGAAGTCATACAATCCACACTGATATTAAGTCTATAGACTAGTACCATTTCACAAAGTAAACAAGGTAAACATAGGGTCCTGTTTGTTTGCCTGGATTTAAGTATCAGTTTGTACTATCAATGTAAGGGGACCATATATCCTATCTCTGGTTGAAACTTTTGCATTCATGAGCAAGTAATGAGGAAATCTCTGATTCATTGAATTAGTATTAGTTCAATGGGATTACTTGTCCTAAGAGGCTATATACACATTCATTATGAGTCCGGTCAAATAAACAGGGTCATAAGGTATAAACCGTATAATGGTAGTGAAAAGCAGATAACAAGTGCCAACCCCTTTGAGATGTATTCAATTTTATTTATTCACGAAGATGCATTCAATGATGCTAAAGATGCAATTGGAAACTTCAAAACCATAATCTTTGAATAAGTGCGCCATTGCTTACATGTTGCCCAGTCTAACCGTTACCTAGGCCAGAGGGAGTCCCCTGAACTAAATTTCCTTTTTCCCAAACTATACAAGACCAGTATATGCGACATTGTTCTTAATAAGAACAATCGGGTGAGGGATAAACCTGAGTTAATATGGGGCGTTGGGTATGACTTTACCAAAGTTACCAAAAATTATTAACTTTGACATAGCAGAATACTCAAGCAACAGAACCGAAACGATTGAAACAGAAAACAAGATTTAATGGTCTAACATATCACGTAAATCTCAATGCTTGCATGGACATATAAAAAAAAAACAAAAAGGATAAGCATGTGGGCTTTGTAAATGATTTTGACCACAGAATATGAACTCTTAGTTGCAACAGGTGCCATCACTGCCTTATTGTGTTTGGAGTAGAAAGTTTGCAGTGATTAATTCAAAACTTTGTGCCTGAAGGGCACTGATATTTGTATGGAGCATACGACGTTTGGTGAATTGCGCACTTTGTTGTGGTGTAGTGGTAATAATGAATGTTTATTAAATTAGTTTACCATCCTTAGTTTAAAAAAAGAGTAAGCCTTGAAGTAGTTCCTGATAGAGCTACAAATTTCAGTTGCTTGTGTGCAAAGTTTTTTGTTTCTTTTATGATTCATGCATATTATTACCAGCTATTATTACTGAAATAAAATTTAAAATTTGCCAAATGAAGGGCGACTACGAGTAGAGGACAGAAGCGACCTCGGACCGACGAAGTGAGTAAGGCATTTAAGGGACGTGCAATGACCAATCCCTATTTAATTTTCAAGTATGTATTTGTTAGTACAATATTGCTTATTTGTTATGGATACATGTGTTTAATTCCGGCAACAATTTTCTGTTTACATGAAGTGATGCAATTTGTACTTTTACTAATGCAGGGAAGAGTTCATACAAGGTGTCAGAGAGGCAGAGCCTTCTACGACATACATTCTAAAAACGGTTAGATGATATTGTGATCCGAAGTAATAATACTTAGTTGATGTTATGTTACTAATGATTGTCTTGCTTGATTATGCAGCTTACAAAAAGAGCTGGGAAGAGGTGGAAAGAAATGTCTGAGGCGGACAAAGCGCCATACATTCGAAGTGCCAATGAAGCGAAGGCAAAAAGACCACCAAAGGAGAAAAGGAAGACTGCAGTGGTATGGATTTGTGCATTGAGTATTTGTTAGTTAGTTATTGTTTATTTTTTGAAGTAATATGCATGTCAAAGTCATGCTGTTATCCACATATCATTAAAGTTGAAATGTTATGTGACAACAAATTTATAATCATTGCATTGTACAGCCCATATTTCGAAGTCGGTGTTCGCCGAAGAAATTGGGGGAATTAAATAAGAAGCTGACCATTAATCAAAGAAAAGCTGTTGAACGACTTGGGTTTCGGTCCCTTCTCAATGTCCAATGCAATATGTTGCCTCGGGAATTCATATGGAAGTTGGTTGAACACTTCAACCCCAAGACGAGGACGTTGGAATTTGGGAGGTTGAGGACTTATGAAATAACAACTGCTGATGTGGCACGAGCCCTGGGTCTCAAACTTGGTGGTGTACCAGTTCCCACCAACTGTGAAGACGAGCATGTCAAGCACATTGAGTCCCTATTTTTAAAGAAAGGAGAAAAAATGACTAGAGGACTGACTGTAAAAATGATGGACCATGTGTTTGGGAAGAAGACCTGTGGGACAAAGTTTAAAACTGCTTATGTTCTTTATGCTTTGTGTTGCTTCCTTTGTCCTACGACAAAGGATGAAGCTGGCCCAAAGTTATTTCCCGGTGTTATGGATGTAGAAGCTATTCCACATTATGCATGGCCGCAGTTTGTTCTTGATTGGTTGGTTCGCCAAATTACGATGTATAAGAATAGAGGTGCAAAGGCCGCAAAAAAAGCAGGGAAGTTTGAGGCCCCAGGAGTTGGTGGTTGTGTTCTACTCCTTATGGTAATGTGCATTGCATTTCTTTTGTTGCCCTCACATTTACAAAATGCCTGGATGGATGGTGCGGAATACATGTGCTAATGTATTGTTGAATTTTTGTTGCAGCTTTTATACTTTGATAAAGAGCCGATGGGTATGACCGTAGGTCAAGAGGGTGGGGCATTGATTGAGTGCTGGACGCAACAGCGTATACAAGAACGCATTGGTAAGGAAGAGAATTTACAGCTTTTCGACCCCACTTTAAGTAAATTTCCGCAGCCACGCCTTCGTCATCCGGTCAGTGAAAAGTTATTTTGTTTTGTTGATGGTACAAGCTACTTCATTCAACCTAATCTTATGTCTATCTCCTCCGCAGATCTCTATTGAAGCTTTTGAATTGGCGAAGAGAACGTTTATTCAACATGTGGAACAAATTCAGAAAACGGACGACATCGTCATGGCAGCTCTGGAATATAAACCAAGTGGACGTGATGAATCTACTACGGATGTTCAAAATAAACCACGTGGGGAGCAAAGTGATAGTGACGAAAGTGACAAGGGAAGTGAGAGTGACGAAAGTCATGGGGGTGACGAAGGTGACGAAAGTGATGGGGTTGATGAAGGTCACCCAAGTGATGGGGGTGAAGAAGGTGACCCAAGTGAGGAGGGTGAAGAAAGTGAAGGAAATGAGGGTGGTGAAGAAACAAAATGTGAAGAAAAGGATTTCGAACCGAAGGGTGTGGAACCTATATCTCCTTTCCCAGAAATTACCAATCAGGGGGATATACCAATATATACGCCGGAGCAACAGACCATCCATGACATTTTGAAAGCGGGTATATATGGTCATTGCGATGAGAGGCATCAGGGTGAAAACGAACAAGGGGAGGAACAAGTAGATGAAGAAAAGAAAGGGGAGGTGGACAAGGAAAAAGATAATGAACCAATGGATGAAGAAGTCGGTGTTGAAGGTGAAGAACCTGTTGGTCTCAGTAAGCCATCAAAGAGACGGCCTAAGAGGGTCTTGAAACGCAGTCAATCTAGGAAGACACCCTATGTTGCTCATCCAGAGGTGAAAGAATCGAAGTACACCAACCAAGAAAATTCAGTATACGCGTATCTTACGAAACGACCACCGAAATCCGATACGTGAGTCACCACAAACTAAACCCAAATATAATGCAATAGATAATCTTCCTCCACAAAGCAGACTTAGGTTAATGCATTATCCTCCAAAAAACAGGCTTACATTATGATTAATTTATTTAATTCATTCTATGCTTTATACAATGTATAATTGAGTAATGTCGTGCATTGTAAGACTTGCAGGGTGTCTGTTTTTAGAAATGAAGGCATTGGATGGATTCTTGGGCGGGAGCAGCTACAAGATGTGTTCAAACCACGGGGTCATATGTCGTCAATGGTAAGTTAAAGTACATTTGACCATGCATAAAGTTTGACCAAGTTTTATTACACATTTCGGCTTCATTTCATGTATCCATGTGAGTTTGAAAACCAACTACTTTGTTTATATAAGGTGATGAAAATGATGACAAATTGGTTGATGACGATGGAAAAATCGGCCACCCCTCGCGGAAATAACCAAGTGCCCCAACCAAAACGGCACATGTTCTCCTGCTTTTTTGTGGTATTTTCAAACATGCCCGTACTTACAATATCGTTACTTATTCATTGAGGTTAGTTGAGTGGGCTTTAATATTATGCTTCCTTCATGTTTTAGGAGAATTTGCAAAAATATGAAACAATTACAAACCCTTCTGTGTTGGATGACGAAGTAGATCCGGAAATCTTGGGATATGATCTGGCAATGTGTAGTGTGGTAAGTTTTATGTTATGTACAATTGTGATTAAATTCTAATGTATTTAATTATGATTGGGGCCCCTGTTTGATTTCTAAAAAATGGTGCATGCAGTTGTTTCTCCCTGTTTTGTTGAAATCACCTAAACATTGGTATGTTATTGCTATCAATCAAGTTGACAAGCGTCTTGAAGTCCTTGACCCGTTGTCCGTAAATTGTCAAGAAAAGATAACTGCTAATGCTGATGCGGTAACCACAATTACTAAGTCAATATAGCATAAGTTTTATCCTTTTTTTGTATGAGTTATAGTACATTTGACATTGTAATGTACATGTATTGTTGACATCAGATAAGTGGATTGTATAAGGTTTTGCAACGAACGAGGAAAAACCTACATAGTGACTTTCATATGTGGCCGATCGTGCACCCAATAGTCCCACAACAAAGTAACACGTGAGTGGGTACTATGTATCTGTTCGGCTATTTAATTTCCAGTGAATGCATGCATTTATTTTAACGGGACACACTGTTGTTATCCAGACACGATTGTGGGTTTTATGTACTGAGGTTTATGGAGCATTGGACAGGGGGGCGGTTTAATACATCGCAGCTTGAGGTAAATAGTACCCCAACTCTTGTGATCATTTGCCGTATGCATAACACAATAGCCCATCACAGACTTACACTTTTACTTTTGTGACAGGATTTGGAGGAAAATGCTTTACGAAAGAGACTACTTCTACGGTTCGTGTTAAGCCCATTGAATAGTCTGCGAGATGAGCTTCTTAGTAAGTGCAATTAAGCTCCGTAGTACCTTTTTGGCCATGGTATTACGTGCTTTTTGGGATGTTGATCTTCATTACATGAATATACTGACGTAGCTGAGTTGATGGTGGATGTGTGATATGTTGGTGAATGATTGGATGATGAGGGGTATTTTTTGAAGTATTTGATTAGATGACATCTCTTTTACTTTCGATTTTTTGTTTTAATGTTGGATCTGTCAGTGGATGGGGAGTGATATCAAGATGTTAGGATTCTTTTTACTTTTTTTATTGGATGAATCTACGATCTTAATTGAGGTGTAATTCATAAGTGTAGACCCTTATGCTGACTATGAACTCTTAGTTGACTTGTCTGCGAGATTGGAAATGGTACTTACTGGTGGATCCAGGGTTTGTTGGTGACCTATAACTGTTTTTTCTTCAATGGTAATTGTATATGACGAAAGTCATGTTTTTTTGGATGGTGTTTTTCTTCCTGAATCGGATGCTACCGGGTAAAGAGTGTTCAGTTGGGTGACCCATCTCTCATTCCACCATATTGTTAATTTTTGCCAAAGTCATATCTTGTTCAATAAATGTTATCTCCCATTGAAACTCAACCAACCCTCGTTCGGTAAAACAAGGGCACGTCAAAAATGAAACAGATTTTATGTTATATTGAAACAGACCAAGTCCTATAGGGTTCGACGAATGTCATCTCCAAGTGAACTTGAACCAAGCTGCTTTGGGCAAAAAAAAAAGCACGTCGCAAAATCAAAAGGATTTTATGCTATATTTAAAAAGACCATTATATTTATTTAAAAAGACCAAGTCAAATAGAGTTCGAGAAATGTCATCTCTGATCAAAATTTAACTATCCATGACACCACATTTATTTTCCTCTACATGAATGCCATCTCCTATGGCAACTCTAAATTTAAATGGGGCCGTGTATGGCATGTTGCTGCCTTGAAGAGAAGAGTTCCTCTCCGATAATGACAATGAGTCTTCAATCTCTTTTTATACACTACGTGATATAAAATGTTGGAAAGTTAGTTGAACCAAAAATGTTCGACGTATAAAGAGCAAATTAATACATCAACCAGGACGAAGTTACAAACTGTGGACAAATAGACCAAGTCTGTAATTCAAAATGACTACGTCACAAATATATCAAGGCCATACATTATATTCATTTCGGCCAAGTCACAAATATGAAAAGTTAGGTGACCCATCTCCCATTCCACGTCAACAGACCTTCTCGGAAGTAAACAGAAGCAATATATCTGTGACGACCATATTGTAAGTTTTTTTGGAGCAAGTTAGGTGAGGTATCTCGTCAACCAACCCTCTTGAAGGAAAAATAATACTAAGTCTGTATGCTATATTGAATGTCATCTCCCAGTGCTTGACCGACCAGGTGTTAATAAAATTAAACTAAAAACGCGTCCCAAGCGTAGGACTCTCGACCAGTGTAGCACAATAATTCCGGAAGTACCGGAGTCGAACCACAGAGACGGACGGACGGTGCTGACTCAAAAATGTGGAATTCTAGTTTTAATTGGCTCTTAGGTAGCCACCCCTTGTTTGACTGGTTTGATTAAGTAATTACTGAAGAAATTGACCTCTAATGAATTAAAAAGGAGAGCGCAGCCGTGGGAACCCAGCGTCTGCAACTAGCCTAACCAATGTTTACTCGGGCCACAATGATTCGATTTACGGATTTTAGAATTGAAAAATATTTCCTAACGAATGCGCACCACCTGTCACCAATTTCCGTGCGCATTCGAAATCTGGCAATGCCTGGGTTTGTTCGTTAGAAAGATTTCTTTTCCTAAAACTGCTCAAAATTGAAGTTATTCAGCCACGAGGTAAAACAATGATTGGACTAGCCACGTGACGCTTCCGTCCCGCGGCCGCACCCTATGCGACTACTCACACATGATTATAACGAACGCAATAACAAAAATAAGACAAAACCTAATATGGTTCGACCAATGTCATCTCTTAGTCAATCTGAACCAATCTTGTTTGGGCCAAAAAAAGGGGCACGTCAAGAATTGAAAAAGATTTTATGCTATATTGAAAAAGACCATAACGTTAGTTGAAAAAGACCAAGTCATATATGAAATTCGCTAAATGTCATCTCCCAGTCAATCTGAACCAACCTTGTTTGGGCCAAAAAAAGGGGCACGTCAAGAATTGAAAAAGATTTTATGCTATATTCAAAAAGACCATAACGTTAGTGAAAAGACAAAGTCAATATGAAATCGCTAAATGTCATCTCCCAGTCAATCTGAACCAACCTTGTTTGGGCAAAAAAAGGGGCACGTCAAGAATTGAAAAAGATTTTATGCTATATTGAAAAAGACCATAACGTTAGTTGAAAAAGACCAAGTCATATATGAAATTCGCTAAATGTCATCTCCCAGTCAATCTGAACCAATCTTGTTTGGGCCAAAAAAAGGGGCACGTCAGGAATTGAAAAAGATTTTATTCTATATTCAAAATGACCATTACGTTTGTTGAAAAAGACCAAGTCATTAGGTTTGACCAATGTCATCTCTCAGTCAATCTGAACCAATTTGTTTGGGCCACAAAAAGGGGCACGTCAAGAATTGAACAAGATTTATGCTATTCAAATGACCATTACGTTTGTTGAAAAAGACCAAGTCATATATGAAATTCGCTAAATGTCATCTCCCAGTCAATCTGAACCAACCTTGTTTGGGCCAAAAAAAGGGGCACGTCAAGAATTGAAAAAGATTTTATGCTATATTGAAAAAGACCATAACGTTAGTTGAAAAAGACCAAGTCATATATGAAATTCGCTAAATGTCATCTCCCAGTCAATTGAACCAACCTGTTTGGCCAAAAAAAGGGGCACGTCAAGAATTGAAAAGATTTATGCTATATTGAAAAAGACCATAACGTTAGTTGAAAAGACCAAGTCATATATGAAATTCGCTAAATGTCATTTCCCAGTCAATATGAAAAATCTTGTTTGGGCCAAAAAAAGGGGCACGTCAAGAATTGAAAAAGATTTTATGCTATATTCAATGACCATTACGTTTGTGAAAAAACCAAATCATATATGGTTTGACCAATGTCATTCTCAGTCAATCTGAACCAATCTTGTTTGGCCACAAAAGGGGCACGTCAAGAATTGAAAAAGCCTTTATGCTATATTCAAAAACACCATTACGTTTGTTGAAATAGACCAAGTTATATATGGTTCAAAAAAAGGGCCACGTAATGGTCAAAAAACGTAATGGTCTTTTTTAATATGACTTCATCTTATTCAAAAACGTAATGTTTTTTTGAATATAGTATAAAGTCTTGTTCAATTCTTGACGTGCCCCTTTTTTGGCCCAAACAAGGTTGGTTCAGATTGACTGGGAGATGACATTTAGCGAATTTCATATATGACTTGGTCTTTTTCAACAAACGTAATGGTCATTTTGAATATAGCATAAAATCTTGTTCAATTCTTGACGTGCCCCTTTTTGTGGCCCAAACAAGATTGGTTCAGATTGACTGAGAGATGACATTGGTCAAACCATATATGACTTGGTCTTTTTCAACAAACGTAATGGTCATTTTGAATATAGCATAAAATCTTTTTCAATTCCTGACGTGCCCCTTTTTTGGCCCAAACAAGATGGTTCAGATTGACTGGGAGATGACATTTAGCGAATTCATATATGACTTGGTCTTTTTCAACTAACGTTATGGTCTTTTTCAATATAGCATAAAATCTTTTCAATTCTGACGTGTCCCTTTTTTGGCCCAAACAAGGTTGGTTCAGATTGACTGGGAGATGACATTGGTCGAACCATATATGACTTGGTCTTTTTCAACAAACGTAATGGTCATTTTGAATATAGCATAAAATCTTGTTCAATTCTTGACGTGCCCCTTTTTGTGGCCCAAACAAGATTGGTTCAGATTGACTGAGAGATGACATTGGTCAAACCATATATGACTTGGTCTTTTTCAACAAACGTAATGGTCATTTGAATATAGTATAAAAATCTTTTTCAATTCTTGACGTGCCCCTTTTTTTGGCCCAAACAAGATTGGTTCAGATTGACTGGGAGATGACATTTAGCGAATTTCATATATGACTTGGTCTTTTTCAACTAACGTTATGGTCTTTTTGAATATAGCATAAAATCTTTTTCAATTCTTGACGTGCCCCTTTTTTTGGCCCAAACAAGGTTGGTTCAGATTGACTGGGAGATGACATTGGTCGAACCATATATGACTTGGTCTTTTTCAACAAACGTAATGGTCATTTTGAATATAGCATAAAATCTATTTAAATTCTTGACGTGCCCCTTTTTTTGGCCTAAGCAAGGTTGGTTCACATTGACTGGGAGATGACATTGCTCGAACCATATATGACTTGGTCTTTTTGAACAAACGTAATGGTCTTTTTGAATATAGCATAAAATCTTTTTCAATTCTTGACGTGCCCCTTGTTTTGGCCCAAACAAGGTTTGTTTAGATTAACACTCCGTTTTTCGGAATGGGAGATGACATTTTTTAATATAACACATAGTCATATATGCAATCAAAATCATTTCGGCTATACATTTCCATGCAAAAATATGCATATATGACAATGTTCGAATCCATTACATTCAACAAGATCCGAATTAGAGGCAACAACAGTTCCATACGTTAGATTGAAATACAAAGTACCGCTTAGATTGCATATCAAAAAAACGTTAAAGATTCAACTAAAGTAGCTAAAGCTTCAGCTTCGATTAGATTTCCAACGCTCACCCAGGTAATGGAGACTTGCACGTGCTTCGATTGTGTCCAGGTTCATGGCAAAGCCCACAGAAAACAGTTTGTTATCTTGAAATTGTGACTCAATCCTTTTTTTCTTCGGCCTCCAGCCGGTCGCTTTGTAGCAGGAGGTCGAAGCGCTTCCGTGGCTGTGGAAGAAGACGTGGTTATGTCAAGGTCTTCACAACCGTACTGGATCTCAGCAACTTGTGGTACCATGTCAGTCGAAGAAGGCATGTCATGCAAAGGAACAGGAGACATTACAGTCGTGTAAATAAGAAGTTGCGACTCCACCCTATAGAAAGGATCCACAAGGTTATATATATTGTACGACGAACCTTCTATTGCACGCACCGCATGCTTGCAAGGGATGCCTTTCATCTGCCAACGCAAACAACTACAGTAAAAAGGATGGAGCTTGACCGCATGAGATTTCCAATCGGATGTAGACACGATGAACTCTGTGGGAGATGTGGGTCGACAAGTGAAACCCCGAGCTTTTTCCTGAGATTCCTTGATCATTTTATCGATATTACGACCAACAGGTAAGGGATGCCATTTACCCGCCTCCATCTTATGCCTATATAACATGTCAGTGGTCAAGGTAACGTGCCCCTTCATGAATTGGATGATGTCTAAGTCTCTCATTTCATATCCAATTGTTGAAGCTTTCGTCAATGTTGTGTACAATTTGTCCCACCACCGCCGCCCGCAAACCCCCCCCGCCCAACCCCCCCTCCCACCCCCAGCCCGCAACTCTCCCCCGCCAACAACGCCCCCCCGCCCGTACTCCGATACGGAAATCGGCGCATTCGCCCAGTGTTGTGGACCATTTTTCTTCAACCCACTTCGACAACTCAGTGACAGTCCAAACAATTTTTGTCAAGTACACCCATATAGCGCTCCTCCACTGCGTAGGCAATTTTTGTGGAAAAGAGGCATGCTGTGCTTCTTTGGGGTAAATTCTTCCTTTTTCCAGTGCGAATTTGCTAAAATTTTTCCTTCACATGGCGGAACACACCATGCATTGCATTCCTCGCCAACAATTCTGAACTGCTCTCAACAACCCAGGATTACGGTCGGTCACAAAGAATGGGGGAAAAAATCGGAGAGAAGAGAGAGAGAGACTGGGAAAGAAAATCGAAGCGAGATGATGGGAGAGAGGAGAGATGACGTAGAAGATTGAGGGGGGAAAGAAGAGAGAGAGAGAGAGAGAGAGAGAGAGAGAGAGAGAGAGAGAGAGAGAGAGAGAGAGAGAGAGAGAGATTATGGTTGTAGGGGTTTTGGTGAGGGGAAGCGAGGTTGTAGGAGGGGAGGGTGGAGGTGCGGTTGAGATTGAGGAAGTGGCCAGCTGCGGCCATAGGGGAAAGCAGATGCGACAGAGGGGAGGGTGGAGGCGCGGTTGAGATTGAGGAAGTGGCCGGCTGCGGCCATGGGGGAAAGAGAAAGAGAGGTGCTGTTTGAAAGCAGATGAGAGAACCGAATCTCGAGGGAAACACCTGGCAATTTACAGCTAGTATTTTTGCCCCAACAGTGTAAGCTATTTACGAAGATGCCATTTGTTTGTATGTAAAGAGTGGAGAAATCTGGATCGCTAGATTTGTTTGTATGGGTAGATAAAATTTGTGTAAAGGAGAAATCTGAACCGTTGAGGAAGAATATTCCTAAAGATACCTGTCCTGTTTTATAAGATAGATAGTTTGTCTGAAAACAAATATTCCTTTGAGTTTTAGAATGTTTCTTTTGAAGCAGTTAGATTGAATTTTGTGGATTTAGATCTGTTTGTAATTTTTTGTTGTAATTTTTGGAATTAATCGTTCATCTCGACAAGATGAATTAAAAAACTATTAAAATATGATTTGATATTGTAAAAATTCAAACAAGACAACTGCTTTCATCTTTAATGAATTTTTTTTTTGTTTTTTTGAATAATTTTTACTCTTTTCATTTCTGCATTCTCTTGAACTTAACTTAAATTTTGTTCTTATTTGAATTTTTTTACATTTGTTAGTTTTGAGCCAAATTTTTTTCTTATTGATTTGTTTCGACTAGAGTAATCGGAAAAGTAAATTTTTTTTACTTTTACTAAAGTGTTTTGGGAAAAATAACCACTTTTTAGCAACAAAAAAAATTTTGATTTTTTGGGGTAAAAAGTGATTATTTCTCAAAATACTTGGGTAAAAATAAAAAAAATTACTTTTCCGATCCTTCTCATCGAGACGAATCAATAATTCAAAAAAATTTGGTGCAAAATTAGCAAATGCAAAAAAAAAAAAAATTCAAATAAGGACAATTTTCAGATTTAAGTTAAACTCAAAAGAACGCAACAAGATGGATGATTAATTCAAAAACTATGACGTGAATTAAACAAAAAATTTAGAAAAAACAAACAAAACATTCAAAATAAGTTTACGAAGAATGTAGTTTCGACTTTCGAGAGATGTTGGTTGGAGAATGGGAGGGATCCAGGGGTGCTATAGTCCACTCCTAGACCATCCATCTCTGTATTGGATGGCTCGAATTTGAATCTGAACAATGGACAGCTCGAATTTATAGAAGCTCGAATCAAATCCGTACCGTTCATGTCGAGATGGACGGTCGTATTGGCCGTGACTACCGCACTACATCCCCTCCGAATCCCGGAGAATCGGAGGTGAACGGACGAATGAGAAGATTAAAAGAGTTGACTCGGTGCTGACTCGTGTACAGAGAAGGAGAGATGGGTTTTACTTCGTATCACATAAATAGAAATGAGCAAGTGAGTGGGATAAAAAACTAAAGGGCAATATTGTAATTCAATTTGATAAAGTAAAGTACGTCAGTGAAATAAGACATGTGCACTTAGACACCTACACATAAAGGCTACAATGAACATATACTAAACGGGTGCTATGGTGCATTATTTAGCTTTTGCCATTTTAATATTCCCTCCAATACTAAACGGGGTCCTATGGTGCGCTGTTTAGTTTTGGTGCAATATTTGGCTTTTGCCATTCTAATACTCCCTTCTATACTAAGGGTAAATTGAGTAGGAGGACATAATCTAGGGGTTTATGTCACAATTAGTCCATTTACTTTTTCCCTTAAAGTCTCTAGGACAATTGGCACTCAGTCTCTCAAAAACACCATTCGACGTATCTGTTCATTTTTAGTGTATCTGTTGAATTTTTTTTAATTTTAACCATTGACTAGCGTTGACCGGCGTTAACTGGTGTATCTGTTCATTTTTGTTGTATATGTTGATTTTTTATTTTTACCTCCACCACCTAACTACCACTTCTACCACCACCACCATCGCCACCATGCTTCCACAACTTCCGCTTCCACCACCATTCCATTACCACCACGCCACCACCTCTACCACCACCACTCAACCACCACTTCCACCACCACCACCACCATGCCACCAAACCCTCCATTTCCACCACCACTATGCCACCACCTCCACCACTCAACCACCACGACGCCACTACCACCGCCACCATGCCACCACAATCTCCACTTCTACCACCACTTCTACCACGACTCCGTCACCACCATGCCACCTCCACCACTACCACTCAACCACCACTTTCACCACCACCACCATGCCGCCGCATCCTCCACTTCCACCACCACCTCTACCACCACTCCATCACCACCATGCCATCACCTCCACCACTCAACCACCACTTCCACCACCACCACTACGACGCCGCCGCCACCACAATCTCCACTTCCACCGCCACCATGCCACCACTCCATCACCACCACGCCACCACTTCACCACTCAACCACCACTTCCACCACCACGACGCTGCCGCCACCACCACCATGCCACCACAACCTCCACTTCCACTTTCACTTCCACCACCACCTCTACCGACACTCCATCACCACCACAACTCAACCACCACTTCCACCACCACCACCACTACCACTATGATGCCGCCACCACCACCACAACCTACACTTCCACCACCACTCTATCACCACCACGCCACCACCTCCATGCCACCTTTCAATACTCAACCACCACGACACCACCACCACCACCACAACCACCACTTCCACCACCACCTCTACCACCACTCCTCCTCCACCACCACCACCACTTTCACCACACCCCCTCCCCTCAGCACCTCCATAACCATTCCACCACCACCACCACTCTAGTTCCACAATCATGTCCACCACCACCACTACCACCGCTCCACCGCTACTGCCACAACATAAAACAGATACAGATATACCAAAACAGATATAATATATATACCACAACAAATACACCAACACAAAACAGATACATATATGTATATATCAACAGCAGATGTACCAAAATAAATACAAATATACCAAATCTACTAACAATATCTACTGGGGTTTGTTCCAGCTTCTCTCTTGTAAAATTGGAGAGAGAAACATATTTTTCATTTATTTTGGACAGAGGTTGACGGTACGTAGGAGTTTAATTGATGAATGTTTTTAATACGTCAAGTGTTTATATGATATTTCGTTAGGGTCAGGTGTCTATATCTACCACCACGATGATCATGTCTACCACCACCACTCCACAACCACCGCCACTACCACAACAAAGTCTCTTTTTTTCCTTTAAACAAAACAGATACAGGTATACCTAATACAGATACACCAAAACAAATATAATAGATATAGCGCAATAGATACACCAACACAAAACAGATACAGTTATATCAATAGTAGATGTACCAAAATAGATACAAATATACTAACAATAGATACAAAAAAATAGATATAAATATACCAAAATACCTACACCAACATAACACAAAACAGATACAGATATACTAATACACAAAACAGATACAGATATATCAACATCAGATATACCAAAACAGATTCACAACCTCCACTTCCACCACCACCTCTACCACCACAACCTCCACTTAAAATACAAATATATAAACAACAGATACACCAAAAATGAACAGCTACACCGGTCAACGGTCAAAAAAAGAAAAAATCAACAGATACACAAAAAATGAACAGATACACCGGTCAACGTCAGTTAACGCCAATCAACGGTAAAAAAAAAACAACAGATACACCAAAAGTGAACAAATACACCAGTCAACATCGGTCAACGCCAGTCAACAGTCAAAATAAAAATAATTTAAAAAAAGATATTTTTGTGTTAGCCAAACAAGGCCCTTGTCTTATTAAAGTCAATTTAAATGAAAAAGACATTTTTTGTGTTAACCAAACAAGGCCCTTGTCTCATTAAAGGCAATTTGGTCTTTTCATGGATCTAAAACTCCAAAATATTTTCATTAATGGACTTTACACATCACTGAAACTTAAGGTGGACTAAATCTACTTTGGGACCTCTTCTTTTGGACTTTAGACTAATTTGTTGCTATACTAAACAGGTGCTATGGTGCGCTATTTAGCTTTTGTCATTCTAATATTTTATCTATCCATTTTTAAGTGTCTTATTTTGTAATTCCAATTTATTAAAAAGATATCATCATTGTACCTTTCATATCAACTTTTTCCTCCACTTTTCTTATATATCCATCATCATTACACTTTTGCTCACTAATGCTGTGTTTGGTTTGATTTTTGAAAAATACTAAGGGTAATAAGTGAAAAGAGATAGAAAGAGAAATGTTGAAAATAAGGAGAATCTAGGGAGAATTTTTTGAAAAATTCTTTTTGAAAAGCGAAGAGAACAAGGAAACTTTTCGAAATGTAATATACTTTTAGGGACAAAATAGATAATGCACCAATTTTTAACCATTAACTTTATACAATGGACACTTATTAAGGGATAACCAAAATGAAATACTGGATTCTAAATACAAGACGGAGGGAGCACTATTCTTCCTCCATCGACAATCCTAATCATTCTTTCTCGAAAAAATTTCATATTAACATCTGATCTTTCATGTAAATCACATATGAATACCGGATTTTAACAAAACATCACATAAAAACCTAACATATTAAAAAATTCTTCAATTAAACCTTTACCGTCAATCTCCGTCCAAAAACTAACAGAAAGTATGTTTCTCTCCAATTTTGTTACCCACACAGACTTCTTTTCACATATTTTGCACAAATTTTTTGTAAGGTCCACTTTTGGGTTCCACACAAATTATCCAACCTGTTCACTAATTCTAAAATATTTTTTCGAGCGACCTTACAAAAAATTAGCTCTATCAAATAAATATAAGTGTATGATCCAATCATACAGCTTTTCATTTAGAATTCTAGATTAAAATTCTAAATAAAAAGTTGTAAGATTAGATCAAATACTTACATTTACACCATTGAAATGATTTTTTTTATAGGGTCACGCAAAAAATATTATAAAACAAATGAAATGGTCGGTCATAGGGATGGCAATCGGGGCGTTCAGGGCGGATATGGGGAATTTCGTACCCGATCCCCGAAATCGAACCCTTACCCATATCTGCCCGATAACCGAACGGGGAGAGCATGAAGAAACTATAACCGAACCATTCGGGGTTCAGGTAATCCCCGAACCAAATAACAATTGCTGTGGGCGGATCTAAAAATTTTGTCCGATTTCAAGTTCTTGGGGTGGGTTCTGATCGATGAGAGAAGAAAAAGGGAGTAACAAAGAGAGAGAAAGAGAGAGAGAGAGAGAGAGAGAGAGAGAGAGTACATATGTTTTGACGTCGCCAGAGCAGCCAATCTTCGGAGCCTTCGATCTGTGTGTTCGACTGAATATTTTGCTTGACGACATTGGAGAAGGTGGGTGGGGGTGTCTCTGTAATTGAGAGAGAGAGAGAGAGAGAGAGAGAGAGAGAGAGAGAGAGAGAGGGGACGATGACAATGAGTGGCGGTGAGGCCGCGAAGGGTTGTCTGCAACACAGAAAAAAAAAGGGGTATGTTTGACTGTTTGAGGTATGAATGTGTAGCTGTTAATTATAATCCTAATTATAAATAAAGGGTTATCACAATCCAGACCCTTAAACCTTAACACATTCAACAATTTGGTCCCTAAATTTCTGGACATATGCACTTCGACCACTAGACTCCTATACATATATATTTTGGTTCGGTTCGAGTATCTGCTAAACCATATCCGAACCGATACCCGTTCGGTTATCCAAGGTGTCCACCATACCCATACCCACGGGAAATTTTTCGGTATGGTTCGGAAAAAAAAAATTCGGTTACAGTTCGGGTATGCATCTGTTCGGTTCACTTTGCCATCCGTAGTCGATCATTTTTAGGGACCCAAAAGTGAGCCCTGTAAACAACCCTATTTTGGACTTTCCAGATTAGTTTACTTACGATGTTTGGTTCCCCAATAATGATTAAGGTCAAGAACATCCCGAGATTGTTGGTATGTTTAAGTTTTGAGCATTCCAAAACCCTTTCAAGATCCCTTTCAAAAATTCTCTAAATCAGAACCAAAAGGCCTCAACAAAACCCAACTTGCATATGCTGGTACTCAACTGGCGCGCGCTTGTCCTCTGCCACGTGTCAATCATCGGTGAACTTTGACCGTTGACCAGGCTTGAACTGGCGTACGCCAATTACCTACCGGAGTACGCCAGTCAAACCTCCAGTTAAACTTGTGTTTTTCAGCATGCACAAGCCATGGGTTGAGGTCTACAGCACTTGGGAATCTTCCAATCCATCGAAAAAAAGTAGTCTCCGTCGGGAGACATTTCTTACAGCCATCCCATCACCTTTTTCCTCTCATCCAATGAGAAGGAAGACTTAAGGCTAAGGCACCAGTCCCTTTGACTGGCCTTAACCCCTCTCTCCCTCTCCCCCTATATATAACCCCATATACTTCCATTTGATAGGGTTACCAAAACTTAAAGCATTCAAGTCATCTCTCTCTCTCTATCTCTCTCTCTCTCTCTCTCTCTCTCTCTCCATTAGTTCTTTGTTCTTTCTTTCTTCTCATTGTGAAGGAAACAACAAGAAACTCTCCCATACACTACAACATACATCCATCCACACTCACCATTCATCATCCAATCTACAATTGCTCAAGCTCAAGCACTCTTTCAAGCTAAAAAACAAAAGGTATATCAATTGGGTATATTTCTCATTTCTGATCCCTGAGGGGGTTGGCAGGGTCAAGGTTGGTAATCAATACCAGTCCTGGCCCTAAAACTAGTAAGGTTTCAAAAAAATCTTTTCTAACTAGAATCGGTGTGCGCAGGTCCTAAGTCCATGTACGCGGGCTCGTGGCAGTATGTATAATTTTTAAACTTAATCTGTCTGGGATCTGTCTGGAACTGGCGTACTCCAGTTGTGAAGTGGGGTCTGGATCTTAGTTTTATGCTTTATTTTTTGTCTATTCATCACTGTGAGCATGCCTAATAACCAATTTATTGCTTTCCATAGTTGCTAGTTTTACTTTCTTAGTATTATTTCTGCTGCTATGGAGTGCCTTTGGGGGTCTTCTGGTCATGTTCCAAAACTCAGAAGGTGCAAAGCCAAACACTGGACAGAAAGGTATAACTGGCGTACGGTCCCCAATGACTGGCATACGACAGTTAGATCTCATCCAGTGACTGGCCCTTGCATGGCAATCAGGCCTTGGTCTTTATTTATTTCCCCTCCACTGTTTATGGGGTACTCTGTTTATTTTATACCTTTAAGTCTATGCCTGCTGTCTGTATTTGTACATATCATGTTATATAAACTGCGTGATTTGTCCTGAGTGTGCACTTGTCATTTTCAGAGCCTAGAGGGTTGAAAATAAGAGCTGTGAGTTTAGGCTTACCGGAGTACGTCAGTTTGTGTGTGGCGTGCGCAGGTGAAGCCTGCATGCAGTGGTTTGGCCAATGCATGCAGACTTCTTCTTGCGCACGTCAATCTGGATCAGTGTTTTCCAGTCTGTTTAAAATGCTCACAGAAGTCTATTTTCAATCTATATTGTTTCAATAAGTCATCCATAACATTTTGTAACATAAATACAACTTGTTACAGTTTTAATCCCCTTTAACTGTTCCTCCGCCCTAATTGGCTAAAAAATGACTAATGAGAGAAAAATGCAAATGTTTTACAAAATACCCGAGTAGATACCGATCTCCGGATTGGGCAAGAGTGGTGCCATAAAACCCTTCCCCTCTCATAACCTGGCTCCTGAACCTCATATATCGAAGGTGACGACGGTCCAGTCTACAACCCTTTTTCAAATCAAACACGTTCAAACGTTTCAAGTTCCGTTCCTTGGGTATTTCATTGATACAACCTGAGTGGCGACTCCGAATCAAAGCGTTTCGCCGCACTTTTCCGAAAAGGGGTTGCACCCAAATTATTAAAAATTTCCGGGGCGCGTGCCCACAAGCCCCACAAAAATCTATGTAATATTTATATGTGTGGGTACACTGGGTAGTGTCGGTTGCTCCGGCAAAAAATAAATTAAAAAAAATAACAACTCAACACTATGCGTGAAGAAAAAAATGGAAAATAATAATGCAGAAGAAAAAATTTGTATTACAATTTTTTTTTGTGGGGACCCCAAAGTGATCTACTCATTAATCTTTACATTTTTTTTGCATGATTCTATAAAAAATAAGCTAAATGCGATAAATGTAAGTGTTTGAACCAATCTTACAACTTTTCATGCAGAAATTTAATTCGGAATTCTAAATAAAAAATTGTATGATTGGATTATACACTTACATGTATTTGAAAGAGCTGATTTTTTTGCAAGGGTTCTTGAAAAAATATTTTTCACTTAATCAATGCATTGGATAATATGTGTGGGACCCAAAAATGGGCCCCACAAAAAAATATGCAGAATTTGTGTAAAAAAGTCAGAGTGGATAACAAAATTGGAGAGAGAAACATGTTTTCCATTTGTTTTTGGACAGAGATTAATGGTAGGGGTTTAATTGATGATTTATTTAACACGTCAAGTGTTTATGTGATATTTCGTTAATGTCAAGTGTCCATGTGTGATTTGTGTAAAAGGTCAGGTCCTAATATGAAATTTCCCCTTCTTCCCCCAATTAATGATGGTTTCCATGATTCATGTCTACACCCTCTGCTGCAAGTTCGGCTCAATTTGTTCATGGAATTTTAAGCAGCAAGTTCAGCTTTGTTTGTTACGAGAATTCGTCATGAATCTTTGGGTACCATGTATAGCTCTATATGTTACGAGGTTTCACTTACGAACTCATGCATATCAATTGCTCAAAGGTTGATTTCCATCTCCAAAGTAACCTACACGTTTATAAGAATTTGATCACGGCGTTGCGAGTATTTTGTTTTGTTTTTCATCCTATAAATTTAATTAAGTTCTTCAAGCTTAAGTTCTTGCAATATATATATTTTTTGTTCTCCCTCCAGTTTGTTTTCCCTATCATCTTTTGCTATTTTAAATTACGAAAATTTGGTCACAGTGCTGGGCATAGTTTATTTAAAAAATTGGCCTAGGGTCCACTATAGCATGTTTTCAACCCACTAGGTCCACTGATCAAGTTTCTAACCCACTAGGTCCACTAATATCTATTTAATAAGACATAAAGTCCACTACATTTAAAAAGAGAAATAGTGCCTGACAAAATTACCCTTTCCATTCAAATCCCATGCTTATCCCCCATTATCCCTTATATGTTTCAAATCACGCAAAATTCTTGGAAAATAGCAAAATTCTCGGGCAATAACAATTACGTTGGATCAGTTTCGTATCTAACGTTATTGTACTTATATAACGTTATATAACATTGTATATTCTACTTTGTGGAGTTACATCTTGATCTCAATTGCTTTGTTAAATTTTTTTTGAGTTTCACTGCACAAAAACTCTTATATAACATTATATTTTCACTTTATTGAATTGGTCCGCGCAGCGGCCTCAATGACTTGCTTCTAGTAACAATAATACACACAAAAAAAACGTAATACATGTGACAAAAAATAAACATATAACCTTATACCGTTATACATGAGATTTTGTCCTTTCTAACTCTAAAAAAAGAAAAAGAGGAGATCTCGTAACTTCTTTCCATTATATTTTCACTTTACTGAATTGATCCGCGCAGCGGCCTCAACGACTTGCTTCTAGTAACAATAATACACACACAAAAACTTAATACATGTGACAAAAAATAAACATATAACCTTATAACGTTATACATGAGATTTTGTCCTTTCTAACTTTAAAAAAAGAAAAAGAGGAAATCATGTAACTTCTTTCCATTATATTTTCACTTTATTAAATTGGTCAGCGCAGCGGCCTCAATGACTTGCTTCTAGTAACAATAATACACACAAAAAAACGTTATACATGAGATTTTGTCCTTTCTAACTCTAAAAAAATAAAAAGAGGAGATCTCGTAACTTCTTTCCCTTCGCCGCCGTTGCCTTCTTCACAATCGACTTCACAGGTAACTTAATACTCTTCACCCCTTGAACAACTGCACAAATAACAGCCTTTAACAAAATTAGTATATAACCAATATTGATATAACCATATATACTATCAATCGAATCCTTAAATTAATTCAACCATACCATACTGGATCAAAGATTGATATAACCACATATACTCGCAATCAAAACCCTATCTTAACTACACCAATACGTAACCGATCAGAGTTTTTTGAATAAATATATAAGGTTATGTAACCTGTATCATCATATAACCATATTAAATCACTTATTGATTATATAACCTGATATATTTATTCATAAGACTTCAAATATATCAGAAGCAAGTCGGAGACGCCGCTGCGCGGACCAAATCAATAAGTGATTTAATATGGTTATATGATGATACAGGTTATACATAAGGTTATATAACCTGTATATTTATAACGTTAGATAAAAAAATTAGGAAATTACATATTGGACGGAGGAGATTGACTCACATATAGTTCACATTTGCAACATATAACCCAATATTCATATATAATACCCCAACTTTACATGCCCATGTCATTTAATATAACCATATATACTTGCATCAAAACCCTATTGGGTTATTTTTCTTTTTAATTTGTAGGTGTTTTCCACGCAGTGACTTGCAGTGATAGCATAGCTTCCATTTGGCACACTCAGACCATAATCCGAGGCATAATGTGGAAAAGTAGATGCACAAGCTGTACTATAATGTAATGCACCATGGCCAACCATTGGCCCATGAGGAAAAAAATCAGAGAGCATGAATTAACAGATTTTGAAACTAAGAACACTTACTGATATGTTACTTTCTAAGAAAATAAAATCACATCTAACAGTGTTCTCTAACACCAATCAACCTAATCGCAGCTTTGAAAATGAAATAGTGATAAACAAACCCCATAACAATGATACAAGTATCATGATCATGAATCAACAAAGTTAAACCCAAAGTTAGTAGCAGCATCACTAGCATGCTCCTTTCCATGATACCTTTCCAAGATACAAGTATATTCCAAGTGGGTTTTCCATGAATCAGGAACACTACAGGAAATCGAACAAAATCACATCAAAGCTAACAAAAGAAATGGCTTGTAGTTGAAGTTCAGCAATACAACACCACTGCCCTTGAACAAGGCATCTGTAATTCCAGATGACCCATAATATGCAACAAAAACCCAAACCCATACTCATACACAAATTCTACTTGCAAGAAAGAAGCTATAAATTGCCAGGTTAAACAAATTCCACGAAATCTAACAAAATTAGTAGTTTAACTTCAATCTGTCCCCAAACAAGGCTTCAACTATAATTCAAGAAAACTCATGAGATGCAACCAGAACCAAACTAACACACAAATTTTACTTGCAAAAAAGGAGCTGCAAATCACCAGATCAAACAACATTTCATGTAACCCACCACCTCTGCCCCTACACAACACCACCTCTATCCCTAAACAAAGCTTCTAGTGCCTTAGCATATCACCATATAACCATATTAACAGAAACATCTATTCACACACAGTTTACAAACACTAACGACTTGATCGATTTGCTTCATGGTAGCATGCCCTTTAGATTTGTAGTGAAAAGAAATTTTGAGGTTTTCCAAAAAATTACCATATGTTAACGTAAAACATATTTCTGCATATAACCATATATCCAAAAAATTACCAATGGATGATAGTCCACAAATATCCAGATATTCCCATACAATTCACATTTGCAACATATAACCCAATGTTCGTATATGAAACCCTAACTTTACATGCCCATGTCGTTCCACAATCAAAACCATAACTTTACCAAACACCAACCTAGAAAATATATATAACCATATATACCCAAAGTGGGCTTTTAGTTCCATGTCTGTTACATAATCAGAACACCAGTTTAGCAAATATATCTAACCATATATACCAAAACAAATATATATAACCATATATACCCAAAGATCACTTTTAGTTTTCTAAGAAACATACCGAACGGAGGAGATTGACTCCCATACAGTTCACATTTGCAACATATAACCCAATGTTCGTATATGAAACCCTAACTTTACATGCCCATGTGTGTTCCACAATCAAAACCATAATTTTACCAATCAGTTTACCAAACACCAACCTAGCAAATATATATAACCATATATACCCAAAGTGGGCTTTTAGTTCCATGTCTGTTACACAATCAAAATCATAATTTTACCAATCACTTTACCAAACACCAACCTAGCAAATATATATAACCATATATACCCAGAGTGGGGCTGTTAGTTCCATGTCTGTTACACAATCAAAACCCTAACTTTACCGATCACCAACCTAGCAAATATATATAACCATATATACCCAAAGTTCACTTTCACTTTTCTAAGAAACATACCAAATGGAAGAGATTGAAGGCAAGGGGATGAACCAAAAGGTTTCGACGGCGACAAGGATGTAGAATGACGGCGACTAGCGCAACTTTTGGTCGACAACGGAGATCGTCTGACTTAGACGGCAAAGAACGCCGACGACAAATCGTAGGCGATCGAGGAATGGATGGGCAAACCGTCTTGCTTTTCTTCCTCTGGTTCGTTTTCGATCGAAGAACGCCAACGAGTGGGGAGGGGTTGAGGGGTTTTGAGAGGGGAGACGAAGTAGGCCGACGAGTCTCGTTCTCGGTCGAAGAACGCCGACGAGTCTCGTTCGTGATGGGAAATCGTCTGGTTTTTTCACGAAGTCTGGTTCGTCTGGAAAAGGGGGGAAGGGGGGGGGGAGGGGGAGAGTGGGGAGGGGTTTTGTAAGGGGGTGAAATGGAGGAAATTACGGGGCCAAACTTTTTTTGAAATCAGGGGGTATATTAGACTAATCAGGGTTATATAATTTAGAAGTGGACTTAATGGGTTTGGAAAGTGGTACAGTGGATCTGGGAAAAATTCTCCCCTAGTTTATTTGTGGTTCTTTCTCCATTTCACAATTGAGAATTAATGTTTTAAAATTGTTTTTGCCCATCTGATGTACGGGATAACACTTAACAGGAAAAAATATTTTCACTAAATTTTTTTTTCTGTCCCTGTGTATCGAACGTGTACAATGCTAATTTTTCAAAGATGGAACAGTATTGGATTCGGAAGAGAGAGGAGGGGAGGTTGTGTGATATGAGTGATAGGTTTGTTGTTGGCCTTCATTCAGAGAAATTTTTCGTTGCCGGGTGGGCACACATGTCCGCGTAGTGCCTGAATAGTCTATCCGGGCCGTCCAAAAGTGTGTTGGACATTTCAGATTGAAATCCTCTCTCCTCTTACCCCACCACTCTCTCTCCTCTGTCTCTTTCTTTTTTTTTTTCTCTCCAAATCCGAGCTGTCCAAAATCGAATGGACGGCCCCCATGCATCGAGCAGACACCACGTGATTTTCACCCGAGACTGGAAAATTTCTTATTCGAGATCGAGAGGGGGGAGATCTGGGGGGACATGCTGGAGGAGAAAAGGATGTCGGTAGGATTAGATGGAGAGAGAGAGAGAGAGAGAGAGAGAGAGAGAGAGAGAGAGAGAGAGAGAGAGAGAGAGAGAGTTTAGGAGAATTGAAGAAAAATAATCCAATGCGACCTTGACATTTTTATGTGGTGATCCAGTTTATCTCTACACCACACGTTTGTGTGGTTCTCACTACAAAATGTTGAGCCCGTACAAATAGTTTTTTTTTTTTTTTTTATTCTGTACATCGAACGGACACAATGGTAGATGATAAAAAAGATAGTTTAATATTTTTTCGGTCCCGTGTTCGATGGAAGCTAACATTAGTCTCACTTTATAAACTAAAAGACAAATGTGATGAAAAATAAATTTAGAGTACCACGTAACGGTGATTTCGTGTATCGAACGGACACAAATACTAGTTAGAAGTACATGGTAGTATTGATGAATGGTCTAGTTTGGGAGAACATTTTTAAGGAGGAGAGGGGCCCACATCTGAAATCTTTGTTGATTGTTACCGATCACAAGTTTCCTTGTTTGCGCAAAAATGCTAGGGGTACATATGAAATGTACATATTATGTACATATCAATTTTGTGGGGCTCATTTCGGATTCCACAAAGATGATTCAAACCGTCCATTATTTTTCAAACATTTTTTTATGGAGCTCTGTAAAAAATCAGCACAACCCGATATCGGTAAGGATTTTTTCTTAATTTGTGGAGGCGAAACTACTTAACTGCTTAGTTTCGCCTCTACAAATTCAGAAAAAATCCTTACCGATATCTAGTTGAGCTGATTTTTTACAGAGCTCCATAAAATGATGTTTTAAAAATAATAAACGATTCGGATCATCTTTGTGGGACCCGAATTGGGCCCACAAAATCTATATGTACATTGTATGTACATATTGTATGTACCAATAGCAGCACTCTCTTGTTCGCGCGGTTGGCCTTTTCGAGAAAGACTATGTATAAGGGCATCATCATCATAGTGCTCTTAAACACGCCAATATATGCATGCATATCAACAGAAAGTCTAGGAATCCCGACCGGGAACTCCCGACCGAAATTCCGACACCGAACCGGGCCCATTCCGGTCACCGGACGGCTGATCGGAGCAGACCAAAAATTCTAAAAAAAAAAATCGAATGGGTCGATGGGAGAATCGGCCACCTAAACACATCGGATGCCGTTGATTCTTGCGTGGACCCACTCGGTTTTGTTTTTTAGAATTTTTGGTCGGCTCCGATCAGCCGTCTAGTGGTCGGAGTGGACCCGGCGCCGCGTCGGGATTTCGGTCGAGAGTTCCCGGTCGGGAACTGTAGCCTTGCTCGCATATCAATGTGCTAGGCTGCTAACACATGCCACGTACCATATATGCACCCTTCTCTCCCAATCTACTCAATGCCTTGACAGTTTCATCACCCTCGACACCATCTCTCTACATTTTGCAAAATCAGACCAAACCCATTCTCACACTCCTCCACCTTCATGAATATTACACCCACCGACCCACGTTGACATGGCCCTATGCCTCCATTAAAACCCACCCGAATTCCTAGTTCCTACTACCAATCCAAATACATGCAACATAAAAAGTCCCGAGCCACTGCACCAAAATGTGGGGCCACCCCGGGTCCTGTATGGATGATCTGAGCTGTTTAATAATTTTAAAAAAAATAGAAATTGAGTGGTTATCGCAAAAAATCAGTTCAATTCGATATGTGTGAGTGTTCGATCTAATCTTTCCATTTTTGAAAAATCGAAAAAACTCAATCGTTCATTTTTTTCCGATTTTTCAAAAAAGGAAAGATTGACTCGAGCATCTACACATATCGGATTGAGACGATTTTCCACAATGCCCACTTAATTTGCTGAATAAATTTAGTTGGGTCCGCACGTAAAAGAAAAATTAAATAAGGACAAAAAAAAAAACTAAATGGCTTATTTAGCTAAAACACCCCTAAATTTGAGCATAATGTTCATTTCTAATGAACAAATCCAAATCCAAGCACCAATTTGAGTAAAACCTTCATTAATTGCATTGTTGTAAATTTGGAACAATCATTAACCACACCCAACTACACACCCACTCACAATAAGGGTGAAGCCCGCACACACTACACACCCAGTGTGTGTGAGACCCACCCTTATTGTGAGTGTGAGTGTGTTTTTGGATGTGTAGTTGAGTGTAGTGTTAGAATTATTTGAAATGGGAGAAATAGGCATGCAAAATTTAAGTTATAATTTGAGTCTCAATTTGATATAACGAGTGTAGATGCCCTGACGAATTGTGCACAGAGGAGAGAGCATAAAATTATTTGGTGCGCCAATGTTCAAATGGATCGGGTTCCTGTCCAGGCCCCCCAACTAGGGGTGTAAACGAGCAGAGCCGAACCGAGCTTCGACGAGCTCGAGCTCGGCTCGTTTATTAAACAAGTCAAAAATTCGAGTTCGAACTCGGCTTGAGCCATAACGAGCCGAACTTAGTCATTTACTAAACGAGTCTCTTTAATCGAGTTGAGCCTCCTTTAGCTAGGCTCGTTTAGTAAACAAGCCGAAAACTCGAGCTCGAGCTCGGCTCGTTTACTAAACAAGCCGAGTCGAACCTTAACGAGCCGAATCGAGCTGAGCTTATGAGCTGCTCGGTTAATTTACAGCCCTACCCCCAACTTCAAAAAAAAAACTTTGCTTCTACTCTCAAACAAATAAAATAAAGTTGAAGGAAATAAGGACTCTAAAACTAGACCGGACCGGCCCATAAATTGCTCAAGGAAAAATGACGGTTCAGGACGTGTTTGAATAATTAATATCTGCCAATGATATTTTCAGCATTAACAAATATTCTTTACATATCCTTCCCGTAAAAACCCCTGAAGGCCTAAAAAGTCCAAATATTATTAATACGTAGAATGTACTAACAATTAATAGATATGAGCATGCATTACTATTTACATACTGTATAGTGCATGTCATTTTCATGCCAGTAGGAAATAGCTAGGAACCTACGGTGACACTTTACAACTTCTCTTGAGATACAACACAAGAAACAAAAATATGCATGTGAGCAACAGTACTGTATTATAGGAGTACATACTTCTTTCCAACCCTGCACAAAATTACATGGAAATTTGCTAAAAATTGCAGGATTTGCTCCATGTCTTGGGATTCCTCAACTACATTTGTTGTTTAGCCCTAACTAGATACACAAATGAAAGGATAAGGGAAAAAAAAACCAGTTGTATTCTAGTTTCATTAATTCAATTAACTAGCTAGAAGAATCAGTACTCTTGGCCATGAAATCCAAGGCCTGTTGGAAGGTAGATTCATGGCAAGGCAAAACAATGCCTCCCTGGCTATGCTGAAACCCATACTCCTCTGCAGCCTCATCTAGGAGTTGCTTGAAAATTGGAACTTTCAAGTACGATATAGGAACAACAAATCTCCTCATCTCTTCTCCTGCATAAACCACAAAGTGGTCCTTTGGAGCTCTTTTCCCCCCCTTTCCATGATCACTTTTGCAACTGTTACCCATATCCGGCCAAGTGTTTCTGATCACTAAACACAAGACAGTACTCTTGAAATTGGGAAGTGAGATGATGAAGCATAGTCGACGAAAGCACCGATCGAATTTCATCCTTATATAATAGATGTTGGGAGAGGCCAGAGATCGAGATGCACGCACCAATTAAATCATGACGAAAACTTTGACAACGTGCGCTAATTTGGACTTTTGGGAGAGAGAGAGAGAGAGAGAGAGAGACAAGAGAGCTGTACGTTGTTCCGCGAGGGATATGTCATGTGAACAAAGAGGGGAGATTGTCTAGGGTTGCACATGGGATCACTGGAACCATCTGTGCTATTTGTACTTTACAACTATTAGGATTAATGGGAAATTAAACCACATGTTTTTCGTCTTCTATTTTTTGAAAAGAAGAGGGAAATTAACCAGTAAACCACATGTACGAAACTGTTTTCTTTCCCTCTTAATATGGGATCATTCTCATTTTCTGTTATTTGTTTTTTCTTTAAACATATATAGTAGTTTGACAGGATTTCTCTGAAAAACAATTTTTGAGATTATGATTTTCTGTTAATACCAAGTTCAAGGAACAATGATCGAAAAGAGGGTTTTGAACTTTTCATTGGTTAATTTTATTTCCAAAAACATGAAAATGGAAACTAGCTACCAAAAATTGCAACAAGAAGATGATCAGTAATAGCCTTTACCATGAATGTACATTGATTCAAGCACTTTGCATGTTAAGCATAAGAAGTTTTGTGGTGTGAGGTTATTTCCATTGCCAACCTTTGAAATGACCTAACATAGGATGCTTTTTGGCTATTTGGGCCGACATGCATGATTAATTGGGACACGCTCAACAATGACCCAACTCGCCAGGACCACTCCAAATTTGACTTTGTGGCTTCCACCGGAGGACGCAATACTAATTGATCATACTAATTGATTATCCAAATCGTTTATCTCGTACACGTAGCTGAAAAAAGATTCTTGGAAGAAACCGACTTGATTGGGCATCAATAGTCTCATGAACGGATAGCGTTTTATTGCAGTGGTTGATTTATGTTTAATATGTACTAGCCATTCCTTTTGCAAAATAAATACAAATCTCGGTTGTCGGTCAAGCTAGTTTTTTTTGATAAAAACATTCTTCTTTCTAGTTTGTGTGAGATGAATGGTTTGGATCATTGTTGTATGTTTTGGTTGGCATCCACCAAGTTGGGTTTCGGGTGGTCTTGATAGATTGGAGTATGTAGTTGACCTTATCATGATACTGATCAGCAGTGATTGTTTGGTTGCTTCTGAAGATTAAGTAACAGTATTGTGGCAGTTGGGAAACATTGAATCTGGTACTTCTTTTAACTTCACCATATATTGCAGTTGTCTTTTACGCTTAGTTTGGATGATCGGTATCTTCAATAGTAAGAATAAAAATGTGATTACTATGAATCAAATTCTTAAGAATTTAATTGAGTGTGAATAAGAAGAATATGAATACTAGGAATGAAATTTCTAGGAATACAATACTTGAAGTAATTTCATTCTAGTGTTTGGATTAATTCAATAATCTTATGTAATAATCAATTATTTTAAAAATTTATCAAAGTCAATATATATATATATATATATATATATATATATATTTGATTGAGCCAGGAACTTAATATTCCCATGGGGTAAGAAATGGATCAGATTCCTACTCAATCTGGTAATGTGATTCCTGGTCACCTCTGTCGTCAGGAATCACAATCATATTCCTATCTCTCCCAAACATGAGAATTCTGAGAGTGTGACATCACATACATTCCTATTCTTGTTCCTTCCAAACGTCGAAATCATGAAAGTATAATGTCACATTCACATTTTTCCTCAAGGTTCTCGCCATCCAAACTGAGCCTCCAATAAAGTTATAATCCATTCTATCCTAATTGAAAGGAAGGTGGGAGTTAGGGTTTTAACCCATACCAATCATGAACAGAGCCGGCCTCAGGTAAGCTCCAAAAACCCAATTGGCATGGGCAACCCCCCACCATAGGGTAACAAAAAAGACTTCTTTTTTTTTTAAACCCAACAAGAAAATTACAACTCCATAAACCCGACAAAGAAATACTAGGGGCCTGTAAATTATGATTCACAAGGTATGCATGCACTACCCAGTTTTCCAGTATCTTGGTCACCAACCAATCTTTTTGCTTTTTTTGTTCATCTGGCATGGAATCTCTCGCTCATTTATTTTTTGACTGCCATTTGTCTTTCTCAATTTGGCAACAAATACTATCTAGGAATGGTATTACTCGATCTATATTGCCACTGTCTCAGGAATTGGAGTGGGTAGTCCAGAACAGAGAGGAAAAAGGGCTCCAAAATTCTCTCTATAAGCTCTCTTTGACAGCCTCCATTTATTATATTTAGGCGGAGCGCAACTTGAGAATTTTTCAAGGCAGATCCAGAGATGTGGCTACAGTTTCTCTAACCATCTTTAATTCAATTCGAGCAAAGGCTAACTCTTGGACAACGATGAAGTTCTCGGCCCGGAATCGAGGTTTTTATGATGCTTGGTTCCTGGCCTGTAGAATTTTTGCTGTTAACAATTGTTGCTAGGATGTTTGTTTTCCTGTTTTGAGTTGATTTTTTGCCTACTGTTAAGGGCTTTTGATATATAGGTGTAGACACCCCAATCCGAACCTCAGAGGTTTTTCAAATGTCCCGATGATGGAATAAAGGAAACAATACCTTCGAGAGCTTGGATGTAGGACTCCCCTAAAACAAAATCCCAAAAGCCCAAAACAAACCCAAGGGCCTAGAACTGGACCTTTAGTACTGCACGGCACATCTTTACACCGCACGAAATAACGAACCTCATTATACCGCACGAGGTCATGAGGTCAACAGCACGACATTTTGAATAAAGTTCTGACTGGCTCAGCTAGCTGTTGGCCACACCCACTTGAGCCACAGCTACAAGTTGGCTTAGCTGAAAAAATACTTCTGGCCCGCCCAAAAAATACCTCCTCCATTTGAATTCAAAATCCTTGACTTTTGCCTATAAATACAACCTTCCACTCAAGAGAAAGAGGCCCTGAACTCTTTTTCTCTCTCATCATGCTTTCACACTCACTCCTCATTTCTAAGCCTTGAGAAAGTCACTCTAAAAACATTCTCAAGGCTCTTTCTTTCTCAAAGTCTTTCATTTTTCTACTCATCATTGAAATGAGTCCTTTTTACTCACTTTGAGGCCCCATCTACCCGATTTACCCATCTATTACTCACATCCACAACCTTCTTTTCTCAACCGGTCTCATTCGCGCTCATTCGTAGCCATCCATTTTCATCCAAGCTCAAGATAAAAGGTATAAATTAGTTTTCTTGGGATAGGTTCTGTCCTTATCCTTGAGGGAACCCTTCTATAGTCAGCGTCAACCCCTTTCGGGTAGATACTGACTTGAAACCGTTTTCAAAAACAGGATCAACCACTTTGCTGGGTACGCTACGCCGCGTGGCGCTTCGATGCGTCGCACGACATAATGTACTCAAACGCACAGTGTTCCATATAGCTACTGTTTTCTTGTTCAAACTGTCTGGATCAAAGTCATCCTTTGACATGCCTGTTTTGTTGCTGAAATATCAGGCGTTTGCGCTTTCAAAATAAGACCATATATACAAGCCATGTTTGGTTTTATAAACAAAACTTCTTTAATCATTTCGAGTGATCAGAAGTATAAATAGATGATCTACGTTCATGGCTTGAAAGACCTTGTCGACTCAAAACGTCGAGGGCAACGCAATGACACTATCCATTTCATAATTTGATGATCGTATATTTTATGAATAAAAATGCCCCTACGTCTCAACGGGGTCTTGACTATATTAATCAAGCTGATGGGCACACTTTTTAAATTTTCAAGCATAATCAAGTAGCAACCTATATTATCGAACATAAGAGCAAGATTAATTGTAACAACTCCGATTTTCATCGAATAAAAATCTCATTGTTATTTCAAATTTCTTATTTTCTCTTGAGTGGATATACGATTTCTTGTTAATTTCCGTCATAGTTAGATTTTGGTCATTTGATAACTCTCGACTAGAAACCCTACTCGACCAATTTAGTTAGTTTTTAAACCAACTAGTTAGCGGAACTAGACTAACCTAGTTACTAGATGAACCTTTTGAACCTCTTGAACTGTTTTGCCTTTACCCATTGGTCAATAGAAGTTAGGGTAATCTTTGTCCATTGGATGATAGGCCTCCTATTTAAATATGTTGGTTGGTACATGGTTATAGTATTATATATGTTTTAAACACATGTGCAAAGTACATTTATCTTTGTTTATTGGGTATTCTCCCACACCCCTATTGTCCATTGGTTAATAACCACAAGGGAAATTATTACCCATTGGATAAAAGCACTACTCTTCCAACAAGGTATAAGGTTTTATTTAAAAAACCAAGATTTGGATTCCCATGTGATTTTATGCATTAAAATATTGGGGTATATCTAAACCCTAGATTTCCAAAGTACTTTATTGATTAAACTAGTACTTGTACTCTATTATTATTTAATGGGGAGAATCCTAGCCTTTTTATTTAATTGGGGTACTTGGTACCACACCTATATTTAAATATGGGGCATTTGTTCACATGCTTTAAAGGACACTTTGGTTATTTTAATATAAAAATTTCCTTATTACTTTTGTCCATTGGACAATAATTACTAGGGGATTTATTATCCATTGGGTAATAGGGTTATTCTTTCAACTAGTACTAGGGTTTATTAAACTAGTCTTTTTCCTAAATTGTCCATGTGGCATGGTACCTATATTATATTAAGTATGTACCTTGGTCTTAAAAGCCCTAAGATTCTCTAGGTACCCTTATATTATTTTATATTAGGGTTTGTACTCAATTAGATTAATTTATTGGGGAGATGATCTCCCTAGCTAGATTACTTAGTACCTAGTTGTATATAAATATATGTAGTTGGTTGAATAATTATATTGCTTAAGTACACATGTGCTTATTTATTTGTTTAGTAGGCAAATCTTAGCCTTTAAGTTTCTTTGATTCAAAGTACAAAAGTACCTATTTTTTTATTTGTGTTCTTGCACTTAGTAGTGTGTGTGTGTGTGTGTGTGTGTATATATATATATATATATATATATATATATATGGTTGTACTAGTACGAGAGAGAGAGAGAGAGAGAGAGAGAGAGAGAGAGTAGCCGAGAGGGAGAGGAGAGAGGGAGAGAGGAAGGAAGAAAGAAGAAAGATTGGATTGTACCACCATGATCTTCTTACATCTTTCAAATCCTTGGGTAAAGATTCTTCCTAGCCAAAAATCTAACCTCCATTGTCCTCCTTTGTACAATTATCAATTGTTTAACACAAAATCTTGTACAACCTAGCCTACCCTCCATCAAATCTTCCTAGAATTAAATCCTTGGTACAAACTAGCTATGCAAGCCTAGGGTTAGGCCTTGATCTTTCAAGATTTGCATGATATGTGTCAAAAATTGAGGTATGGAGAGAGAGGGGGGACCGGCCTTTAGAGAGAGAGAGGGAGTCCAATTTTGGCTATAAATAGAGCCATTCCCATGCCATTCAACTCATACCTTCACCGTTGCTCCAACTTCTCTCTAGAATTTCTTTGTTCTTACTTTGTTCTCTTTGTTCTTGAGTTCTTCTTGTGTTCTTCAAGAAACTCATCCAAGGCCGCCACTAAGCCGCCACTCGACCACCCTTTCGATCCAAAAGTACTAGTAGTCAAGAATTAGTTTCAAGAGAAACATTTCTCTTTCGAAGCTATCGGGAGCATTCCGTAGGAAGTTACTCCGTCCAACCATCGATTGCCGTCCGTAAGCCGTTACTACCGCCAAGAAGTAAGGTAGGACATATCTTCCATTCCAAGTAGAAAGTAGGTTATCTTTGTTTACTTTCCATCTCAAGTATTCGTATTTTGATCTTTTTGCGTTATTTGTGGTTGTTGATAAAGCATAAGTGATTTATCACGCCAAGGACGTCCGAACATGTGGCGTTGAGCTTTAAGTTGTGATTTTAGCATGTTAAATAATATAGAGTTGGATGATCTTGTTAGTTTAGTTTCAAGATTACAATGAATGTTGTATGATTGTTTATGTGGAAAGTCCTACCGCGAAGTCTTTGCATGTAAATGAGACACGAGAACAAGAAAGTTAGAGACATGGCACCTATGGTGTGGTTGACAAGGAAAATATGTTTTCCCGGGAGTGGAAATATTTTTGAAACTACGTAATGACCATTTCGGGGATATTACGTGAGATGTGTGTGTATGTGCCAATGAGAACCCGGCGCGGCGGAACCATTGTGAGGACACTCGAAAGACCGGCTCGGCGGAACCGAGGTTGGGTGTGTAGCTTGGTTATCCGCGGTATGGAGCCAATGCAATTGTGTGCCAATGGGAACCCGGCGCGGCGGAACCATTGTGAGGATACTCGGGAGACCAGCGCAGCGGAACCAAGGTTGGATGTGTAGCGTGGTTATCCGTGGTATGGAACCAATGCAATTGTGTGAGTTAAACAAATGATTTTGAAAGGTTGATTTGTATGTGAAAATGTTGACACGGTCTACGATGAGTCGCGTAGGAGAAACTCTGAATTCTTGGACACCAACGATAGATGATTAACGAATGTGGATGTGTGATTGTTAGTATTGTTGTAAATGATTTATTGTTGTAAGGTTGGTGGGTAAGGATTTCCTATTGAGCGTTGTAGCTCACGGTGTTACCTCTTGGTGACCCTGACATATTATATTGGTGGTGACGCCGGTATAATGTGTCAGACCTCATAGATGAACATGGTGAGATGTATACCTTGGAGGCCTGCGGAGCCAAGGAGCTTGTCAGAATGGAGGAGTAGGCGGAGCAGTAGTTAGAAGCCCTAGTTCCTCCTTTGTCGAATAAATGTACCCTTTGATGTATTTATGATGTAATAATGAGTCAAACTCTCTTTATTATGTAATAAATGCCTCATTAACGTACCCAAAATTCGAGGCGTTACATTAATCGTACATTTATTACATTACTCAGGGTCGGATTGTTACACTTATGCTGTCAATCACGCTTGTTAAGGGCATCATGGACTCTTTCATCCTTTAATCTTTAGAAAATTGATTTTCACACTCTCAATCTCTTTTGTTCAAGTGCACTCCATACATTATAAAAGTACCCTTCATACATTTTTTCTTAGCACATAAAAAGAGTAATCATGTAATTTCACTTCACTACAAAATTAACAAAAAAAAAAAAGAGTGCATTTCTGTAATTTCACTTGACTACATGAAAAGGTTCCTAGAAGAAATTAACAATTTGCTAATCATATTAGACTCAATGTGCAAGTTAACATGTTGACTTGGCCTTGGTCCTCTTTATTTATTTGTGCATGGCGGGCTGGGGTGGATACCTTCCAATCCCGGACCTATATATAATCCCTGTCACCACCCTCATGTAATTTCACTTCACTACAAAATTAACAAAAAAAAAAAAGAGTGCATTTCTGTAATTTCACTTGACTACATGAAAAGGTTCCTAGAAGAAATTAACAATTTGCTAATCATATTAGACTCAATGTGCAAGTTAACATGTTGACTTGGCCTTGGTCCTCTTTATTTATTTGTGCATGGCGGGCTGGGGTGGATACCTTCCAATCCCGGACCTATATATAATCCCTGTCACCACCCTGATTCTCGTTTAGGGGCACATTAATTTGTCATACCTCAACCACACGGTCCACACTCCTCTCATATACATTTGGATCCTGAGCATTTATTGTGAAATTCTCACACATGCTTCTTTGGCAAAAAACTAGAGCTTTCTAGCTTTTTTCTTTCATTTCTCTCTTCCTTGGTCTATTCTCAATCATTCTAGTTGTGACGTTTGACTCAATACAGATGCATTTCGTTTCATGAGCCTAAAATTAAACAAATTTAGAATTTACCACCTGCAACTTTAGTTCCAAGAAATTAGTCAAAACTCCGACGTGTCAGAAGAACTTTAGAAGAGAGATGATAATTAATAAACAGAATAAAGTTCAAAATAAATAATTATAAGATTTATTAGTCAAACCACCATCCAGCATAAGACCAACGACACATTGCTTTACCGAAGTAGAGCAAGTCGAAGATTGGAGGAAGTCGTTTCTAGACTACTTCCGTTATCGACGTCTCCCGAACGTTAAAGTAATAATCCTGTTTTATTTAGTATTATTTCTACAACTATTATTAATATTTGGTCGCAAACAACATTAGGTCTAATAATTAAATTAGTGAAGAACTCTCAAAACTATCATAGCTATTAACAAAAACATTGCCATGATTTTCGAATCTCAACAAAAAAATCTCAAAAAGTTTAAAAAATTGTGAGACGATGCCTCGTCATAGAGGCTATGGATAAAAAAATTAAAATTGACTCCATTAAATCTCGAATTTGATTAGTAACTACGTGTTTATTCCAGGTAAAATTTATATGAGGCAACTTTTAATTTGGTTAAATTTTAAGTTTTAAAAATAAAAGCCATTTGTATTGGGCTAGAAGTCATAGCTACTGGGCAGATCCAATATAGGCATAGGCAGGTCACGTGACCCACCTAAAATTATCGGGATTTTTATTGTGTGAATTGCAAGTGGATGTATTATATATTAAACTAGCCATAATAGAGCATAATGTATGACTAGATCAAGTGGTAAGGACTCTGGTTTCCCACCTTAAAGGTCCTGTGTTTGAAACCTGGTACCATCATTTGATTATTTCTTTTTAATTGACTTATACGTGTGGAAAAAAGGAATTCAGCAAAACTTGCTCCTAGTAGGATTTGAACCAAGATCATTCAAGACTTGGGGAGTTGTAGTACCACAAAGCTAAAACCATACAATTCCACCAATTACTCAAATAAAAAGGGAAATGATTTTGCCACTCTCCTTTTTATTAATGTCACTCTCATTCTCTCACAAAACAAAACAAATCATCTAATCAAGACAAAAAAAAGGAGTGGCATTAACAAAAAAGAGAGTAGCAAAATCACTCCCCAATAAGAATCTCATAAATGAACTATTGAAAATGTAAGAACACTAGTACATTCATTTTGTTATTCTGTTGTATTTTTTTTGAATGCATTTCTCTTTATATTAGATTATGAGTATTTTTATTGAGTTTATGGTCGAAAGGTGACCCATCTATCCAAATTTCTGGATCCGCCATTGGCTACAATGAGAGAGAGAGAGAGAGACAGAGAGAGAGAGAGAGAGAGAGAGAGAGAGAGAGTTAAGATGCTCTATTTTTTGGCCAATGAAGTTTTATCTAACTTGTACCATCTATCCAAATTTCTGGATCCGCCATTGGCTACAATGAATGAGTGAGAGAGAGAGAGAGAGAGAGAGAGAGAGAGAGAGAGAGTTAAGATGCTCTATTTTTTGGCCAATGAAGTTTTATCTAACTTGTAAATGTTTCTAAGATCAATATAGGAATTTTAAAGCGTATTTGGAAACGAAAATGCCACAAACTTTGCAAAAAATTTACTTTTCCAGCACTTATAACAAAATAACTAATAGCATCACTTTCGTCCATAGTACAAGGAGTGTAAGTGTTTAAAACTATATATAGTTGAGGGGATGTCTTTGAAATTTGGTCAAAGTATAGGCGGTGTATGTAAAAATTCCCTGATTTTATGGATGGAGTATTCATTTTTCTTATCAAAGATGGTTAAAATAGCAAGGCTTTAGCATTAGTGCGTGAGATGAGGCTAATTAAAAAAAAAATAAAAAATTTGTGAGATGAGGAGGAGATTTGTCTGAGTTACGGGTACATTGACTTGGAACACTCAGCATTACAAGATAAAAAAACAGAAACTCTCAGCAAATAAGGGAAGGGATTAAGAATTAATTTTGCTGTCTCAAGAGTTGCAACTTCCTTTCATCTGCCTCCTTTATTCTCCTCTATGGCCTGTTAAAAGTTATATCAAACTTGTATTTAGTTTTCTTGGATAAATAATTCGTGAAAGAAATATAAAATGGTGGGAAAGCAAAGAAAATTAGATTCACGAAGCCATGGCCTATTTATCCTTCACAAATCCTAATATCAATTCAAGAATCAAGATACAACCAACTGAACAAACACGGATCAAAACAAACAAACAAAAAACCTACTGAAAAAACATGCTCAAAAAATTCGCACCCCCTATAGTTCAAAAGTATGCATATAACACCTTGTGGTTTGTAAAATGTCCATCCTCATCTCTGGGACTACTTTTTGACGTTTATGTGAAGTTCCCTCAAATGACGTATCTAAAACTTGTTTAGATGCCGAGCAAAAAAAAAAAACTTGTTTTGATGTTTTTTTAATTATCAACATAATAAAATATATTCTTATAAATGATAAATACACCCTGATATTCAATTTGGAGTAGATACCTGCTCATCACTACTATAGAAGCGCGCACATCCCAATCAATTTGGCACCCTCATTTAAGTAGCTAATTTTTTGGGTTGATATCTAGTCAAGAATCGTGTAAGCAAAAGAGCTAGGTTAGCACATGCAGATTACTGCAATTTGTTTCTTTCTTTTTCATGAGAGGATCGGATTAGAGATGGAGAAACTAACATTTGCAGCAATTAGAATGGAAAACAGGCATCTCAGTTAGTAAGGGATCAGTGGCAAGTATGTCATCTGGTCATATCTTGGTTTTAGGTTTCAAACGTCCTTCAAAGTCTGTAATTGGGTTATCATGTGTGTGTGTTCTTCTGGGTTTTATGAGTTGTAAAATCCCTTTAGGAGTCTTGTAAGTATTTGTTTGGTTGTTATCTCACCATCTATTTGGTTCTTTTTTCTTTCTGGACGGAAGGTATATGATTCGCTATGAAGCGGGTGCCCTCACGCTTATATACTTCATAACTTTGGTATCCAGGCAATGTAAGATTTCGCTTCACACCTTCTCTCACGCTCAGAGTGCGCTCACTTAGCAGACCTACCATGTGCAGGCCATGGACAAGCACTCTACCCATCTGTGTTCCGAACTCTGATATCATATACGTTAAGTTACCAGTTGTCACTGTTAAAAAATGGGCGTAACTATGAAGCTATCTAACAATTAATTCTAACGCCATTGTTTCTACCCACAAGCATATTTTTACTGCAAACTTATGGATTTGTACGCAATATCAAACCCCCGGCCGTCCCCATATATGCATTGACATGTCCAATCACAATGATCATCAGCTGACAGCATTCAAACTCAACCGTGGCATATCACATGGCTTTGACATTCAAGTTAAATACAAACGATGAGTTCATTTTTCACACCCCAAACATATTAAGTACCGACATGGTACACGTGACACAACGTACAGACATGACACCGATATTTCGACACGTGAATATCAAAATAATGGAGAATACGACACGTTAGAAACACGTTTTAAAAAGTTTATGTACACTATCATATGAAGAAAAACTAAAAAGGTAAGGTTCTAAATTTCTAATCGTAAATGGCAGCAAAACATATACCTTAAATTATAGTTAACCATCATTATATCACTCATAAAAGTATTTCGCCTAAAAGCATTTGATCATTTGTGTGTCTTTCTAACCAAAAATCTATCATCCGTCACACCAAAAATATGACTTCCTTAGGTTTTAGTTAGATGGTACTATTTTGTTTATCAACCATGGATTGTTTTTCAAGTGTCCAAAGCATTTTAAAGGCTCCACGGAGTGTCCAAATGAAAAATATGATGAAAAAATAGGATATGCACTTTGAATATGAGTGGTAGACACTTGTCCGGAGGGTGTCGGTGTTCAATAAGTACTATCCGACACCAGTACATGACCAATGAAGTGTGTTCGTGTTACATGCCCCCAACCATTTCATCAATGTTAAAAGGAATACCATAGCACAACAAAATACTAGTTATGTTTCAGAAAGTCTACCCACACAGCAGATCTGTGCACAGATTGTGCACAGATTTTGTTGTGGGGCCCACCGTGGCTCCCACACAAATCATCCGAGCCGTTTATTAAATGTAAAACATTTTTTCAAGGGTCCCCGTAAAAAATAAGTTTAATCCGATACCTATAGATATTCGATCCAACCATATAACTTTTCATTATCCGGAAATCTGAATGAAAAGTTAGATGGTTGGATGAAGCACCTATAGGTATTGGATTGAGCTTTTTTTTCACAGGGGCCCTTGAAAAAATGTTTTACATTTAATGAACGGCTTGGATGATTTGTATGGGACCCGTGGTGGGCCCTACAATAAAATCTGTGCACAATATGTGCACAGATTGCTATGTGTGTAGAACGGTTCGTTATGTTTGAATGTTGAATAAGGCCATGTTTTCAGTAACAATTTTGGACAACAAGTTATGACATTTTAGCTTCATGTTTACATTAATCAACAAATATTGTAATTTATTAATTAGTAGAAACAATTTGACATTTTTCAACAACTCTCTCTCACAACAAACTTAAAATTTTTCAACAGCTTATTAATTAGTGGAAACAACTTGATATTTTTCAACAATTGATCCTTAAATTATTATTTATTGGAAACAACCCTAAATACTGGTCATGTTTACCATAAGACCAACTTCATAGCACATCGAATATACTCCTATATAGTTTATTTTATTTTATTTTATTTTTGAGGGCGAATGAATTCATGTTTTCATTTAAGTGACATTTAATTACTTTTGTCTTTGATAAATTTTTTTTTTGAACGTTTGATGCTATTACTTTTTAAGTTTTGTTGGATCAAGTGCTAAGTGCTAACCAATTCCTCCCAATACGTTTGTCCCGTGCTAGCAGGAAGCGTTTCGAGTATAGGGCGGATACTGGTCCCTATAAAGCCAACAGGTTTCTCTCGTCAAAATGAATGCTTAGTAAAAAAATAAGGAAAGTTTAAATAAGGGAAAACACAAATGTTCGGCTAAATAAGCCAAATGGCTTATCTTTTCGTCCTTATTCAAAAAAAAATTTTCATATTTGTTAGTTTTTCGTCAACTTTTTGTGGATTATTACTTTATCACGACAAAAGAAATCTAAAAAGTACAAAATTATGATCGAAACCCAAATTATTTTGAATAAAGACAAAAAATTGGCCTATTGGCTTATTTTTATCTTTATTCAAAAAATTTAGGTTTCGATCGTAATTTTTAACTTTTCAGACTCCTCTCATCATGAAGAATCAATAATCCACAAAAATTTAGCTATGTAAGGACCCGTATTTTCAAAAATTATTAAAAGATTTATTCAATATTATAATTGAGGAAAAACATGGGATTTGTTGAGTTAAATGAATGGGGGTCAATGTGAAAAAATTGTTTGTAGGAGGGTTCATGTGCAATTTGTGATTATGTTAGTGTGTGTGTGTACAGAAGTATTTTTACTCCACACACACACACACACTCTCTCTCTCTCTCTCTCTCTCTCTCTCCCTCTCTCTCTCTCTCTCTCGCGGCACACTCTCCCTCTCCAACACTCAAAAACTCCACTCCGCACTCAAAACTCACACAGAACAACCTTCAATCATTCACCTCCATGTGTGTTGGAGCTCGTATCTCGTTGGGTTTAGCTCAGAGAAGAGTATTCTTGCTCGGTTTCAATTTTGAGGTTCTAGGGCTTGTTTGGGTTTCGATCGAATCACTTGAGATAGGGATTTCTTACTCACTCTACATGTTCTAAAAGAAAATTCAGTGATATGTTCGTATTGTTCTGCTGAGAGATATATTCATTGTCATCAACACCTTTGGGTTCGTTGTACACATTTATTGTTGCTCCCATATTACTGTTGGTGCGTGATCATCACATATACTTATAGATTGAGGCAGAATGGAGTATTCATACGGGAATCTAAATTTTGAATTTGCGTAGCGATGGACAAGTGGCGGTTGAGGACAAGTGGTGGTTTAATTGGAATGATTCGAGTTGGTTCCTACCTCTAGTTGACGCGTGAGTTATTGAGGATACTCTAATAAAATAATCTTGATTCCCCTTTTTGTTGTAGAGTGCTCAGTTGTGGTGACAGACCCTTATTTCTTGTGATATTATGTTGTATTCATTCATTCTGGATGCATAATTCATCGCATTTTCATATACCTTGAGTATAGATATTTCTACTGGGCAAGTGTAGCTCACCCTATGATTTTTAGGTGCAAATCAAAGGAGTTGTCATGGCGTGGTTGTTGTGTATATTTCACCAAAACTTTTGAAAGGTATACATGAGGAGTTACGTTGCATATGATTTGAAGGAGCATTTTTGGAAGGATGGTCATTGTAAATTGTAAACATTATTGCCCATCAAAAAAAAAATTGTAAACACAATCTATTTTTTTTTTTGTAAGATTGACTCGGATACATTGTATTTTGATAAATTGGGGCCTTTGAGCTAGAAATGTAAATTTGTGAATTTAATTTGAGAACAGAAAAATGAAAGGTCTTTTGGGTAGTATCTGTTTACAGCGTGGACTTTATATATTGAAATGATTATTATTTATGTTGAAAATCAAGGGTGTGACAACTTGGTATCAGAGCGTTAGGTTAGAATACCTAGAGACCGTGGGGAGGCTTTTAGTCTCATGAGTTCAAAACTCATTGCATATTTTTACAAAAAAAAAAAAGGGGTGTGTGTTTGTATGACTGACGTGTGTTTATCGATGTGGCATTGCATTTATGTTTATATGGAATGGTGAAAAGTTGATGATCCGTGTTAGCGAAAAATGGAAGTTGGTCCTCATAGTAGTGGTTGTGGTTGCGTCTGTTATTGTTTATTGTTGCCGTTGGTAGTCTTGTTCATGAACCATTTATAGTGAGACACATTTTAGACGTGGTGATGGATGTAGTGGTCGTGTGTAGTGGCAATGTCGATGTGTGAAGAGGATATCCGTTAGCATATGATAGGAGTGTTAGAATATTAGTATGACTTACGAGTTAAGTGTTAGATGTGTTTCTATTTGAATTACGCGGATTATGTATTAGGTCTTAAATGTGTGAAGTGAATCTTATGTGATGTAAGCAACATTGAGTGTAAGTATACGAAGGGTAATATCTTTGGGTGACAGGAATCATAGTTTGTCCAGAAAGTGAACAGGATATATAATAGCTAGATGATTGAGTTAGTATATGCTTTGAATATGTTAGAAAAGGTAATAACCAGTTATGAGAATAATTGTGGTTAGTCATTGTTATGGCGGTTATTGAGGTAGTGACTATGAGCATAGGTCGGGCAAGTTGAGCCCACATAGGGAACTATATGTATCCAAGGTTGACTTAGGAAAGATGAGGGTCATAGATAAGGTGTCGGGATACAGTAAGTGTCTTCTAGACACTTAGGCGACTGCAAATGAGATCCAAATGAAAGAGGCGCTTGATCACCGTTGATCAGCGCACCTTCTAGATGGAAGTCAATTGGACAATAGACTTATACTTAGAGGTAAGTTCTCTAGGCTCGAGGTAGATGACTGTATATAGGGATTTTGTAGAAAAATGAAGTGTTATGGTATTGTTGTAGTCATTATAGTGATTGCCGTAGTGATGTTGTTATGATGGGTTGGTAGAAGAATAATAGTGGTGTTGTTTGAAAATAAGACTCAAGGAGAATTAGTGATGTAACTTAAGTCAAATGGTCAATGTAAATCACGAGGTAAGGAAATTGTTTGAAGTAATGGCGGTATGAATGTGAACTATCAAGGTTGATAACAAGTGGAGTGTAGTTGGTGTTCTTAGTTGGAATGGTGGGAAATTTGGAATGATAAGCGTGTGAGGAAACGGTACGTTGAGTTGAATAATTTAGGTGTAGAGATTGTGTATGATGTGTATTAAGTAATGTAAACTTAGACTGGCAGCAGTAGAGGAAGTGTCGAAGTATACTATTGGGATGATATGTTTGTTTGAGCACAATTAAGAGATAATAGTGATAGTAGTGATGGTGGTGGAAATGGGTGTTGCTGTTATTGCTGTAGGCTGATTGGGTTGACGGTAATTGTTGTGAACGCCGTCAAGAAATATTGATGTCAATACGACTATTTAATGGAGAGAAATAAATTTATGAGTTGTGAAATTTGTGGTAAGCAGGACCGTTCAAGGTTATTTGTGCGAGTGAATTTGGCTCTTGAGTAGTGGGGTAGAATAAGCCTTAGAACATAACTAAGAAGGTAGTAAATCCTTACTTTAGAGCGGATAGAGTATCGGATGTTTATTGGTGAAACCATTGCACATATTTTGTAGATGTTTGAGTGATGAGAGGTTGTTAGGTTATGATGCAGTCAAATCGGAGGGATGATTAGTATTGAGGGTATGTATGTTTGGGGTGACATTTGAGATAGTGAATGTGACAAACGCTCGACTAGACTAGGCTAATGGAATGAGAGTATTCATTATTCAAGATTGATGGGTGAATAGAAATCGTGAGAGGTCTTATGAAATTGAAACGAACGTGATTGCTATTGGACTTCCTAGAGTCACGAATTATGAAGTGTTGGGCACTGTATGGGCCCATAGTTTCTTGGGTACCGTGTGAGCCTGTTAATGCATAGATATGTTCGGTATTTTGTAAGCCATTAATTTGTACGATTGGTTTATTGAGATATTTCATGTATGAAATGTGTTGCTATCTCGCTTTAAATTTACATGTTTGACATGTGGTGTAATCTTAATGTGTGTAATTTGCTCTTAGAATGCGGTGCAGGATGGACAATGATATGTGCATGGGTACCTGCTACGTGCCAAATAGATGTTTGATGAGGGTCACCATGTCTAAATTACGATTAGCAATAATCTTGTTTATAGGGGTGGCTAAGAGGAGTTATTGTTGTAGTTGGGATCCAGCGTATGTTTTTCTTGGGTAGCAGCAATGATATATGTAATGACTAGTTGTTTCATGTTTTGTGTTTCGCCATACCAAGGGAGGTTAATTGTGTCTTTTTAAGGGGGAAGTGAGTGCCAAGATGCATAGGACCATTTGAGATTGTTAGGAGAGTGTGAATCGTTAGCGGTATCAATAGAGTCGAATCAATTGTGAGACATGTTTACTCTTGGAGTCGAAAGAAGTATCAATGGCTTTGAAGTGTGAAGAGTACTATGGGGAATTGGTGTTCATAACTGAGCAGAGAGTTGTGAATCATTATGTAGTCTAATCATTAGATTTTGGGTTTCATGGTTTTAGTACAGAAGAGATTATTGGGGTTTCCAAAACAAAAAAAAAAAAAAGAAGAAGAAGAAGATAAGATTTTGACTCATTAATTGACATTGATTGAGGAAGATGAGACTTGGAGTTTTAGAATTTGAGTTTTTATAAGTAATTCAATATGTCCTTTTAGGAAGTTCGAGAGGTACTTAGTAGAATAAGGCGCAAAGAGTGAGAATGTTATTTTCAAAGTTTGAAGAAACGTGGGGGTATTATTTGTTGGATCTCGGTATGAATGTCTTGTAATTATATGGATACTAGGACTCTTATACAAATGTTAGAACTTGAGTGTCTATGAAAATGGTACTCCCTCGTCCTTTATTTATAGTCCAATATTCCATTTTGAGATGTCCCTTAATAAGTGTCTATTTTGTAAAGTTAGTGTGTAAAAGTTGGTGAATTGCCTATTTTGTCCCTAAAAGTAGATTCCATTTTGAAAAGTAAGTGAGTAAAAGTGTAATGATGATAGGAAAGTAAAGAAAGTGGAGGAAAAAATTGATGTGAAAGGTATAATGATGATGCCTTTTTAATAACTTGAAGTTACGAAGCAGGACACTTAAAAAGGGACGGATGGAGTAATTCAATAAGGATTATTAGAGGTCGGTGCAGTTCTTGAAGAGAAACTGATACGTATCCTAGATTCGTGTGATCAAGTGTTGAGAGGTAAGACGATACCGTTAGTGCGAGTTTTGTGGAGTAATCAAGGCAAGGAGGAGTCGACGTAGGAATGAGAAGATGAGGTTAGGGAGAAGTATCCACACTTATTTTCGTTGTGAAACAATGTGAGTTTCCAAATTAAGACTTATGATTATGACATTGTTGCATGATGTTTAGCATTACAATCGAGGCATATCAAAATGTTGCATACCTTGTTGATTATGGTTATAAATTTCGATGATGAAATTTTTTTAAGTAGAATAGGATGTAAGGACCCGTATTTTCAGAAATTTTTAAAAGGTTTATTCGATATTATAATTGTGGAAAAACATGGGATTTGTTGAGTTAAATGAATGGAGGTCAATGTGACGAAATTGTTTGTAGGGGGGTGCATATGCAATTTGTGATTATGTTAGTATGTGTGTGTGTGTGTGTGTGTAGAGGAGTATTTTTACTCCTTATTCTTTCTCTCTACCTCCCGATCTCTCACTCTCTTGGCACACTCTCCCTCTCCAACACTCAAAAACTCCACTCCTCACACAAAGCCCACACAAAACAACTTTCAATCATTCACCTCCACGTGTATTGGAGCTCGTATCTCGTTGGGTTTAGCTCGGAGATGAGTATTCTTGCTCGGTTTCAACTTTGGAGTTCTAGGACTTGCTTGGATTTCGATCGAATCACTTGAAGTTGGAATTTCTTACTCACTCTACATGTTTATGAGTTGATTGCGTACCTAAATCATGCTCTAGTTGGTTGGATTTCAAAGTTATGCTTATTCTTGATTTTCTGCAAATTGAACACTGTAATGCATTAGTATCGATACCTACATTTTGAGGTACCAATACCTTGTTCTCCGGGTTGCCCTCTGGATTGGTTTGGTACCGATACCTATATTTTGTGGTATCGGTACCCAGTGCTCAGAAGATAGTTTTGAATTTGTTGACCCATCGTCGATTGCTTTAACCCCCGACCACTTCTAACATCTCTTAATCGTCTTCAAACCACCTCTAACCTTCATTGCTCGCATTCCAATGATTCATTGATCGTCCCCACTCCTTTGGCTCTCGTTGTGATAAAGAAATTTGTAGAATTAAATGAATACGCTATTTATTCGTAGTCTATGCATTCAGGCGATTATGTGAGTATTGTGGCATATTATGATAACATTATGGACTTGTTATATGTTAAGCATAATGCTAGTAAGTAAAGTGAGATGGAAAACATAACTGAGAACGATAGGACGAGACGAAGTGTAGAGACCCGTAAATTCGTAAAATTTATTTAAATGTTTTATCAGAGATGAAAAGGAGGAAATTGATTTGAAATATCGAGATTTGGGGCTAATGTGATATAGTGTGGTAATTGAAGGGTAAATTCGTGAAGTGTGTATATATGTGTGTGGGGTGAGAGGCAGGGAATTTTATTCCCCCATTCTCTCCATCCCTCCCGTTCTCTTTTCTCTCTCGGTCTCCCTCTCTCTCTCACTCACTCTTACCAAATTTCAACCAAAATCACCCAAAACCCAAACAAAATAGCCTTCATCCCTTTGTTCATTCGCATATTGCGGCCCGTATTGCACCGGTGTGAGCTCGGTGGAGGTGTATTTCATTCGGTTCCAAGATTTGAGGCTAAGGCTTGGAGAATTTCTTGAATTCGTTCTCCAATCTTTGAGGTAGGGAGTTCTAACTTGCAATATATGTTTATGACTTGTTTCTAGTGCCTTGATTCGTGCCATTGATTGTTGTGGTGGTTGTTGTTGTTGTTGTTTGTTGAAAACCCACGTGATTCTATCAAAAAATCTGCTCGAAAGCTATTGTTATCGATAACATTTCCATTGTTATCGATAACATTATGTTCCAAACCCAGAAATTTATCGTTATCCCTAACATTTGTCACCGTTATCCCTAACATTGTCATCGTTATCCCTAACGTTTGTTATCGTTATCCCTAACATTTGTCATCGTTATCCCTAACATTTGCCATCGTTATCGATACCCTTGCGTCTGGAACGATATTAATCCATTTGTTATCGATACCTCCCTTCATGGTATCGATAACATTACGTTTCAATTGACCTCAACCTATTGTTATCGATACCACTCGTAAAGGTTATCGATAACACTTTCTGTCTGGACAATTTTGCTGACTTAATCCATCCTTTATTGTTTTGGGTTCCGTTCACTTCTGATCCACTCCAAGAACTTCCCGAATGATCCCTTAACTTGAGTACCCATATCTAATGTCTTCATTGCACGTATCCATGATCTTAATGCTCATTTGAACATGATTGTACAAAAATTGTTTATAGACCAAAGATGGATTTGAACGGTACAGATTGATTGGAAAAGGATTTTGAAACTTTACGGACACAACGAAAATATATCAGGACATCCCGAAAGGGTAAAGAGCCTGGCGGAGGACATCGGGGTCCTTTAATTGGCTCGGCATGAGCTATATGCTCGTATCAGGACATCCCGAAAGGGTAAAGAGCCTGGCAGAGGACATTGGGGTCCTTTAATTGGCCCAGTAAGAGCTTCGGCTCATGACACATGTACGAGACACGTTTTGACAGATGGTGCTTTCACAGGTTACACGTTGATAAATATGATTGATTTGGGAAATGAAAGATTGAAGTTGGATTACTGTTGTTGCTCCACTCCATTGGTCTCAGTTGCTGTTGTTCCTCTTGTTATCGTTCCTACATTTCATATGCATACATTGTTAGATTAGAGCTTTCTACTGGGCTAGTGTAGCTCAAGCCTTACTTTATTTTCAGGTGCTAACTCTGGACAGTAAGCTCATGTTGGGAGTGCATGGATTGTGGACACGATTTTGAAAGCTAACACTGAAGAGTTATTAAGGCATCTTTGTAATTTATTTTTGAAAGATGTATTTGTAACTCAAATTGTAAATCTTTTGATTAAAGGGTATTGTAAACCTTTAACTCCTTTTGATATTCAGTACTTATGCTGATTTGGGGCCATTGAGCCAAAGATGTACCTTCATAAACATTTGGGCGTTAGAGCGTAATTATTGAAAATGGAAATGTCAACCTTCTTTCGGGGGATTGTATGTGAGACTTTATTTATAAAAATTCCTTTATAATTATGTTGAAAATCGAGGGTGTGACACGAACAAAGCCACGGATCCACCATAAGGTGTGATGCCGGAAATGGGATGCACAGTGTCCCAAATGCCTGGAATTGAATGAAAGGTTTTTAGTGGACGCACGGGGTCCCAAATGTCCGGAATTGAATGAAAAGTTTCTAGAGGACGTACGGGGTCCCAAATGCCCAAAATTGTATTAAAAAGGAAAATGGTTAGTACTTGAGAAATATAAGACAAATTGATTATGTTCTAAAAGAAAATTTAGTGATATGTTCACATTGTTCTGCTGAGAGATATATTCATTGTCATCAGCACCTTTGGGTTTGTTGTACACATTTATAGTTGCTCTCATATTACTGTTGGTGCGTGATCATCACATATACTTATAGATTGAGGCAGAATGAAGTATTCATACAAGAATCTAAAATTCAAATTTGCGCAACGATGGATAAATGACGGTTGAGGACAAGTGGTGGTTTAATTTGAATGATTCGAGTTAGTTCCTACCTCTAGTTGACGTGTGAGTTATTGAGGATACTCTTATAAATTCTTGATTTCCCTTTTTGTTATAGAGTGCTCGTGTGTGGTGAAAGACTCTTAGTTCTTGTGATTAGAAGTGGCAAATGGTCGGGTTTGGGCTAGTTGAAATGAGTCACGGGTTAAATATGGGTCCAATAGTAAACGAGTTGAAATGGGTTGGGTCGAATATGGGTCAACCCAAACCGTTTTTCCTCTTCTTTTTTTTTTTTTTTCCTTTTCTTCCCCCCTTCTTTTTCTTCTCCACTGTCTTCCTTTGATATGGGTTGAAACACGTTGACAAATAGGCATAACCCCGTGGGGTCTTTCGGCTATATAAGCCAATTTGGCTTCTTCTTTTTTTTTCATGGCTTGCTTGTTGTGCATATTTGATCAAATCTTTTGAAAGGTATACATAAGGAGCTACGTTGCATATGATTTGAAGAGCATTTTTGGAAGGATAGTTATTGTAAATTGTAAACATTATCTATTTTTTTTTAAAAGATTGACTTGGATACACTGTATTTTGATAAATTGGGGGCCTTTGAGCTAGAAATGTAAATTTGTGGATTTAATTTGAGAACAAGGAGATGAAAGGTCTTTTGGATGGTATTTGTATTACAGCGTGGACTTTATATATTGAAATGATTATTATTTATGTTGAAAACCAAAGGCGTGACAAGCTAGAACGTGAAACCTAATATAGTATTTATAAATTCTCTGATACTCTAAGAGAAAAAAAGCAAAAAGATTGGTTGGTGACCAAGATACTGGAAAAATGGGTAGCGCATACCTTGTGAATCATAATTTACATGCCCCTAGAATTTCTTTGTTGGGTTAACGGAGTAGTAATTTTCTTGTTGGGTTTACAAAAAAAAAAAAGTCTTTTTTGTTGCCCTGTGGTGAGGGCTTGCCCATGCCAGGGGATTTGTGGGATTTACTTGAGGTCAGCTCTGTTCATGATTTTTGTTTTTTAATCTGCAAAATAAAATTTTATTAAGAGTACTTGTCAAAGGTACAACAAGTAAGGGGAGAAGGAGAAAGAAATCCAATCAAGGTTTTGGTGCCGGTTAACACCCTAACCCTAACTCCCACCTTCCTTTCTGATGCAGTAGCCAAAGAGGAGGAGTTTCATTTTAAGCATGCCAAGGATTTCTACTAGCCGGTTTTTTCGTGATATAACTGATCGTGGATTTAGGTGACGGGCCTAACTGGGTTTGCTCCGAAACGGGCCAACAGTCAGAACACATAATCGTTGGCCATGTGCCGTGTGTTTTTTAGCCTTCCGAGGCCGTTTAGGCCTCCAAATGGGCATTCGTTCTGTTTTTGGGCCATTCTTTGCGATCTCATAACTTTCCGTAGGAAAATCCGATTTAGCCCATTCTTTTTTCTGAAGTCTTATTTTTCCGTCCATTTTGTGGGTCCGTAATAATTTCGGTAGGGTTTCTTTATGTTTTCTAGGGTTCGTGTTGTTACCTTTATATTCGGTTTTATGCCTTAGGGCTAAACAGTTGATTATTGAATATTGAAAAGAGTCTAGAGAGAGTTTCTCTAAACTATCGTGTTTGTGATTGTCCTCGTTGCTTGATCATTAGTTTTCTTATCCGCTTCCCTGCATCATTTTCTACTAGGATAAAATGGATTATTACTTCATTGGATTAAAAGAAATCTGCAATATATGGTGAAGTTAAAAAAGTACTGCCAGATTCAATGTTTCCCAACTGCCCACAATGTGAAGCCCTCCAATGCACAAACAATCACTGCAGAAGCAACCAAACAATCACTGCTAATCAGTATCATGACAAGGTCACCTCCATACTCCAATCTATCAAGACCACTCGAAACCCGACTTGGTGGATGACAACCAAAATATACAACAATGATCCAAATCGTTCATTTTGTACATACTAGAAAGAAGAATGTCTCTGTCAAAAAAATAAGCTTGACCGATAATCGAGATATGTATTTTATTCTGCAAAATGAATGGCTAGTACATATTAAACTTAAATCAACCACTGCAATAAAACGCTATCCATTCACGAGACTATTGATGCCTGATCAAGTCGGTTTCTTCCAAGAATCTTTTTCTCAGCGATGTGTATGAGATAAACGATTTGGATGATCAATTAGTATTGCGGCCTTGGGTGGAAGCTACAAGGTCAAATTTGAAAGTGGTCTTGGAGAGTTTTGGTTATTGTTGAGCGCATGTGTCTCAATCATGCATGCTCAAATAATTAGAACGTACCCTACCGGCCCACCCAAAAAGCATTCTACGTTAAGTCATCTCAAAGGTTGGCAATATTGGAAATAACCACCCCACCCAAAAAGCATTCCATGCATGTTAGGTCATTCCAAAGGTTGGCAATGGAAATAACCTTAACACCACAGAACTTCTTAGGCTTAACATGTAAATTCCATGCATGTTAGGTCATTACTGATCATCTTCTTCTTGCAATTTTTGGTAGTTTCCATTTTCATGTTTTTGGACCAATTCAAAAGTTCAAAAACTTCTTTTTGATCATTGTTCAATTGGCTATTAACAGAAAATCATAATCTCAAAAATTGTTTCAGAGAAATCCTGTCAAACTATGTTTAAAGGAAAAACAAATAACAGAAAATGAGAATGATCCCATATTGGGAAAGAAAACAGTTTTGTACATGTGGTTTCCCTTCTTTTCAAAAAATGAAAGACAAAAAACATGTGGGTTTCGCATTGCTAATAGTTGTAAAGTACAAATAGCACAGATGGTTCCAATCATACCATGTGCAACCTTAGACAATCTACCTCTTTGTTTACACGACATGTCCCTCGCGGAACAACAACTCTTTTGACACTCTCTCTCCCAAAAGTTCAAATTAGCGCACGTTGTCAAAGTTTTCGTTAGGATTTAATTGGTGCATGCATCTCTCCGGCCTCTCCCAAGATCTATATAAGGATGAGATTCGGTTCTTTCGACTATGCTTCATCATTTCACTTCCCAATTTCAAGAGTACTGCCTTGTGTTTAGTGATCAGAAACACTTGGATATGGCTAACAGTTGCAAAAGTGATCATGAAAAGGGGGGGAAAAGAGCTCCAAAGGGCCACTTTGTGGTTTATGCAGGAGAAGAGATGAGGAGATTTGTTGTCCCTATATCTTACTTGAAAGTTCCAATTTTCAAGCAACTCCTAGATGAGGCTGCAGAGGAGTATGGGTTTCAGCACAGCCAGGGAGGCATTGTTTTGCCTTGCCATGAATCTACCTTTCAACAGGCCTTGGATTTCATGGCCAAGTACTGATTCTAGCTAGTTAATTGAAATAATGAAACTAGTGTACAACGGTTTTTTTTTTTCGTTCTCCCTTCATTTGTGTATCTAGTTAGTTAGGGCTAAACAACAAATGTAGTTGAGGAATCCCAAGATATGGAGCAAATCCTGCAATTTTCAGCAATTTTCCATGTAATTTTGTGCAGGGTTGGAAAGATGTATATATAATACAGTACTGTTGTTCACATATTTAATTTGTTTCTTGTGTTGTATCTCAAGAGAAGTTGCAAAGTCTCACCGTAGGTTCCTATTTCCTACTGGCATGAAAATGACATGCACTTTGCAGTATGTAAATAGTCATGCATGCTCATATTTATTAATTGTTAGTACATTCTACTTATTAATAATATTTGGGCTTTTAGGCCTTCAAGGATTTTTACGGGTTTTATTTGTTTTTATCTGAGCTTTTAGGTCATCACGTGTTATGGGTTATGCCCATTTTGGTGTATTTTTTAACCCTTGGTTGGAAACCCCTCTTTCCTCAATAAAATGTTACTTTTGCTGATAAAAAAAATACAATTAGACAAAATTTGAGTCGGGCGGCCACATAAGGACTTATGATGGTTATGAGCTAAAAATTTAGTGCGCGCGGTGAGGACATCATATATAGATGATTTTTTAGCCACGTGTAAGATGTTTTCTTGTACTAAGTTTTATGGAAAAAGAATGTCAATTTTTTCCTCAAGTTTTGGTTGGTTGAAGTTCCATTCACATCAATGGGAGGAATATTTCCATCCATAATTAGGATCGATGTTGCAGATTGGACTCAATGAGTTCAAGAATGATTTTTGGTGGACAAAATATATGTAATTAAAGATTTGGAATTAATTTTTATACTCATCTTTTATCCAAACTAGAGGCCGGAGCACATGTGATATTTTGTTAAAATATATGCACAATACTATTTTATTGTTTGGTCGAATTTCACAAATTTTGACAAAATCCGACTTGTGCACGCATTGCGTCATTTGAATATCATATAGGCAACCACACCTAAATAATCTTTGACTTGTCTTTACTGTTCATGGGACAATGGAAGAATATTTTGTTGTAATGACCCTAATTTTTATCAATAAAAATTATAAGTTTTAATAAAACTTTCTTTTACTCGATTGTCTTTTTATTTATTTATTTGAGTGTTGATATTATAAACAAATCCTAAATTAATTAAACTTAGACCTAAAGGCCTTAATATATATATATATATATATATATATATATATATATATATATACACACACACACACACACACACACACACATACATACATACATACATACATACATGGGGAGGGAACCGAGAGTGGGTTTTCCATCCAAAGAGCTTATCACATCACCACATCATTTCAACCCTATGACATTCTATTATCTAACATTGTGAGTCTAGTAGAAAGAAGGGAGACTTAAATATTCATCCTCAGAATCCAATTGACTTATGTTTTCATCCTGCTTATTTTGAACACTTATGATTTCATCCTCTATCTTTTTTAATCCCAATAGTACCCTTGTGTGTGTGTGTGTCTCTCTCTCTCTCTCTCTCTCTCTCTCTCTCTCTCTCTCTCTCTCTCTCTCTCTCTCTATATATATATATATATAGTAGAGAAATTAGGGACGAGAACTTAAGTCCTCCCGTCCCCGCGATTATTCCGGCCATCAATATCCCATTGATTTCGCCTTTTAATCCTGGAAATCTCTACAAAAATTGAAACCATTCCATTTGAACTTTGAGCTCCGCATTTTTCCGAAAACCATTCCATCTGCAGTCCTCTGTTTGAACTCAATCGCCGCAACGGAGACAGAAAAATCGTCTGTGATCTCACACGTCCCCACCACCGCTGTCGATTCCGTCCTCCCTCTCGCCAAATATCAATCATCCTCCGTCGTCATCAATGAAGCCAACAGAAATCTCCCTCCGATACCGTCGTTGTCCACTAATTCCCTCCTCCCTTTCGCCAATCAACCATCTTCTGTCGTCGATGAAGTTTAACGGAGAAGTGGGCGTGGTTGACGTGGATTTCGCCGGAGCAAATCTTCAAGAGGTAGTCTTCGAGGTTCTTAGCGAGATTGACGGCCCAGTTGGTTTCCAAGTCACGAAGGGGTGTAGGAAAGGTCAATAGGCGCGACCGTTGACCGTTTGACTATCCAATGAGCAGCTGACACGTGTACTCGTCCTCGCGGGGTTGACGATTTGACCAACGAACCCTAGCTCGCCACGTGGCGCCTCAGTCGCGCGACACGTGGCATTGCGCGTGGGAGCCTCGCGCTACCCATAGCTTTGCAGCGCCCATGTAAGGGTCGCGAGCTCAAATTCCTCCCTTAAGGAGAGAGTTATATTTATCCCGGTGGACGCTTGGCGCGATTAATGCGGTTTAACCAAGGCACCAGGGAAATTGCCCAGACTCTTATGTCTGCTCCGGCCTTTAGGCAGGACCCGAGGGGCCCCTTGAGGCTTGGCAAGCGGTATTGGCGCGACCGAGTAGGTCACGACCTTGCCCTACGGGAAGGAAGGGGATCTAGTGGCTTGGTGGCTGTAAAAGAAGAAGAGGATCTCCGCGGATCAGAGGATGCGCTTACCGTCATACTCGCGGTCAGCGCGAGGGTAACGACACCTCCGCGGTCAGGGGGTACAGAAGGGACACGTGTCATTTTATCAGCGCGCCACTTGGCGTCCGAGCATTAGCTCGTGTGGGCTATAAATATGAACGTTTCTTCAGTAAACCCTAAGAGCAACAGAGCACTTCGTGAACAGTTCCTAGAGAGAGAAAGTTGGTGAGCACTGATTTCAAAGGAGGTCTTATCCTCTTTCAGGGGCTCTATTGTCTTTCCTCCTAGGGATCTCTTGGGTTTGGGTCTCCACTGCCTACCCTCTCTGTTCACCCCTGCTCTTCTTCTTCACCCTTCTAGATCACTCCTTTCATCCCTTTCCATGGCTATTACAACCTCTCCGGCACATCTATTCTCTTAACGGTATTTGTCCACTCAGAAATCGGACCGATCCTACATTGGCGACTCTGCTGGGGAGGTTGCTTAGTTTATGGTTAGCTTAAGAAGTGGTCTAGAGACTCCAGCTGTTCAACAACCCCCAAATCGCGCAGTAGCGACCATGGCGGAAAATCTGCTCAATACGGGGCCAATCTTGGCAGAGGGCGACGGATCCTCCACTCAAGGGGGAGACGCCACCATGGAAGTCCTTCAGGCTGTCCGAGATGGCCAAAATCAGATGATTGCTGCTATGACTGCTCTCACAGAGGCCATCACCGCAGCTCTTCCAAGAGCACCGGTGATACCACCAGCAGTCCCACCAGTAGCACCCCAGCAGCCCGCTGCAGGGGTAGTCCCAGATCCAGCAGCAGCAGCAGCTGCAAACCCAGCAAACCCTGTCCAAAATCCCCAAAACCCCCAAATCGGTGGACCAGCCCCTGTTACGGGTACTGGTTCAGTCCATCAGCAGCCTCTCCAGGCCGAGAACAACGGCCAGTCCCAAAATCAGTTCCTCACTGCAGCTGATGTTCAAGCCCTCCTCCTCAAAGAAAAAACCAAAGCCACTCTTCCCTCCCTACCCAACCCCGATATCCAACCCCCATATCCCATAGCCATTCTCTCTCTACCTTATCCAGAAGGATATACCCCACCCAAGTTCATTAAGTTTGACGGAAAAGAGGGCAGCGCCCAAGAGCATGTGGTTCGGTTCATCGAAAAACTTGGGGCCCATTCCGGTGACTATAACCTTCGCCTCCGCGAGTTCTCCAAGTCCCTTACCTCGCAAGCGTACACTTGGTATGTGAATCTTAAGCCTTATTCGATCGAAACTTGGGAAGAAATGGTAAACAAGTTTTACACTAAGTTCTTCCAAGTCCGCGAGAAGGTCACTACCTTGTCCCTCGTGAAGGAAACTCAGCGAAATGGTGAAGATATCATTGACTACATCAAGCGTTTTCAGGACAAAGCTGTGGACTGCCACGAGCCAGTGGGCGAGTCCCACTTGGTCGAAATATGCATTGACGGAATCCTACGCGACTATCGCGTGTTTCTGGTGAACATCAAGATCCCAACCTTCTCAGCTCTCCTTGAGGCGGCTTACAACCTCCGCCATACTGTGAAGCCACCTCTGAAGGATAACTGGAAGTCCAACCGCTCTCTCACAGTCGCTACTGCCTCTTCCGCGCCACAGGCGCACAAGAGGCAGGGGGGTAGTAGCGACGGCGGTGGTCACAAGAAGCGAAGGGACAGAGAACCAGCTGAGGTCCCAGAATACCCCTGCAGCATGGAAGAAGTGAAGGCGTTGGTGGAGCAATGGGTCACTGACGGTGTACTCAGGCTGCCTGAAGTTGAACGTGAACCATCGCGGCAGGATCACGAGAGTCCGAGGTACTGCGTGTACCACAGGCACATGAAACACCCAACAAGCGATTGTTGGACCCTAAGGAAGATCTTCAAGAGAAAGCAAGAAGCCAATCAGCTCAGGGTTGGAACCGGCCGCCCCAACGACGTGCGCGACCATCCTTATCCTGAGCACGAGCGAGCTGTCCACATGGCTGCCTGTTATAACTTCTTTGCTGAAGAAGATGAGTACACGGACGAGGAGGTCTGCATGACTTCCTACTATGATCACCTGGATGAAATTGCTTCTCATGAGCAACCAAGGGTCATCCCCGATCCTGACGCTGCAGTCAAGGCGTTGCAGGAAAGTACTAAGTTCAAGGTGTTCTATGACGCGTTGGGCTTCACAGTTGCGGCTAGAACGGAAATCACTAAGTCCATCGTGAACATCACGTCTTTGGCTCCTCGTTGTGATAAAGAAACTGTAGACTTAAAATGATACGGTATTTTGTTCGTATCTATGATTCAGCTATTATGTGAGTTTGTGGCATATTATGATGAACCGTTTTATGGCCTTTGGTTATATGTTAGCATAATGCTAGTTTATGAATGAAAACTACTCAGAAGCGTGGACGAGAGACGAAGTGTAGAGACCCGTAAATTCGTAAAATTTATTTAAATATTTTATCAGAGATGAAAAAGAGGAAATTGATTTGAAATATCGAGATTTGGGGCTAATGTGATATAGTGTGGTAATTGAAAGGTAAATTCGTGAAGTGTATATATGTGTGTGGGGTGAGAGGCAGGGAATTTTATTCCCCCATTCTCTTCATCCATCCCGTTCTCTTTTCCGTCTCGGTCTCCCTCTCTCTCTCTCACTCACTCTTACCAAATTTCAACCAAAATCGCCCAAAACCCAAACAAAATAGCCTTCATCCCTTTGTTCATTCGCGTATTGCGGCCCGTATTGCACCGGTGTGAGCTCGGTGGAGGTGTATTTCATTCGGTTCCAAGATTTGAGGCTAGGGCTTGGAGAATTTCTTGAATTCGTTCTCCAATCTTTGAGGTAGGGAGTTCTAACTTGCAATATATGTTTATGACTTGTTTCTATTGCCTTGATTCGTGCCATTGATTGTTGTGGTGGTTGTTGTTGTTGTTGTTTGTTGAACCACGTGATTCTGTCAAAAAATCTGCTCGAAAGCTATTGTTATCGATAACATTTCCATTGTTATCGATAACATTATGTTCCAAACCCAGAAATTTATCGTTATCCCTAACATTTGTCACCGTTATCCCTAACATTGTCATCGTTATCCCTAACGTTTGTTATCGTTATCCCTAACATTTGTCATTGTTATCCCTAACATTTGCCATCGTTATCGATACCCTTACGTCTGGAACGATATTAACCCATTTGTTATCGATACCTCCCTTCATGGTATCGATAACATTACGTTTCAATTGACCTCAACCTATTGTTATCGATACCACTCGTAAAGGTTATCGATAACACTTTCTGTCTGGACAATTTTGCTGACTTGATCCATCCTTTATTGTTTTGGGTTCTGTTCACTTCTGATCCACTCCAAGAACTTTCCGAATTATCCCTTAACTTGAGTACCCATGTCTAATGTCTTCATTGCACGTATCCATGATCTTAATGCTCATTTGAATATGATTGTACAACAATTGTTTATAGACCAAAGATGGATTTGAACGGTACGGATTGATTGAAAAAGGATTTTGAAACTTTACGGACACAACGAAAATATATCAGGACATCTCGAAAGGGTAAAGAGCCTGGCGGAGGACATCGGGGTCCTTTAATTGGCCCGGCATGAGCTATATGCTCGTATCAGGACATCCCGAAAGGGTAAAGAGCCTGGCAGAGGACATTGGGGTCCTTTAATTGGCCCAGTAAGAGCTTCGGCTCATGACACATGTACGGGACACGTTTTGACAGATGGTGCTTTCACAGGTTACACGTTGATAAATATGATTGATTTTGGAAATGAAAGATTGAAGTTGGATTACTGTTGTTGCTCCATTCCATTGGTCTCAGTTGCTGTTGTTCCTCTTGTTATCGTTCCTACATTTCATATGCATACATTGTTAAATTAGAGCTTTCTACTGGGCTAGTATAGCTCAAGCCTTACTTTATTTTCAGGTGCTAACTCTGGACAGTAACCTCATGTTGGGAGTGCATGGATTGTGGACACGATTTTGAAAGCTAACACTGAAGAGTTATTAAGGCATCTTTGTAATTTATTTTTGAAAGATGTATTTGTAACTCAAATTGTAAATCTTTTGATTAAAGGGTATTGTAAACCTTTAACTCTTTTTGATATTCAGTACTTATGCTGATTTGGGGCCATTGAGCCAAAGATGTACCTTCGTAAACATTTGGGCGTTAGAGCGTAATTGTTGAAAATGGAAATGTCAACCTTCTTTTGGGGGATTGTACGTATTAATGTGAGACTTTATTTATAAAGACTCCTTTATAATTATGTTGAAAATCGAGGGTGTGACACGAAGAAAGCCACGGATCCACCATAAGGTGTGATGCCGGAAATGGGATGCACAGTGTCCCAAATGCCTGGAATTGAATGAAAGGTTTTTAGTGGACGCACGGGGTCCCAAATGTCTGGAATTGAATGAAAAGTTTCTAGAGGCCGTACGGGGTCCCAAATGCCCAAAATTGTATTAAAAAGGAAAATGGTTAGTACTTGAGAAATATAAGACAAATTGATTATGTTCTAAAAGAAAATTTAGTGATATGTTCGCATTGTTCTGCTGAGAGATATATTCATTGTCATCAGCACCTTTGGGTTTGTTGTACACATTTATTGTTGCTCTCATATTACTGTTGGTGCGTGATCATCACATATACTTATAGATTGAGGCAGAATGAAGTATTCATACAAGAATCTAAAATTCAAATTTGCGCAACGATGGATAAGTGACGGTTGAGGACAAGTGGTGGTTTAATTTGAATGATTCGAGTTAGTTCCTACCTCTAGTTGACGTGTGAGTTATTGAGGATACTCTTATAAATTCTTGATTTCCCTTTTTGTTATAGAGTGCTCGTGTGTGGTGAAAGACTCTTAGTTCTTGTGATTAGAGGTGGCAAATGGTCGGGTTTGGGCTAGTTGAAATGAGTCACGGGTTAAATATGGGTCCAATAGTAAACGAGTTGAAATGGGTTGGGTCGAATATGGGTCAACCCAAACCGTTTTTCCTCTTCTTTTTTTTTTTCTTTTCTTCCCCCCTTCTTTTTCTTCTCCACTGTCTTCCTTTGATATGGGCTGAAACACGTTGACAAATAGGCATAACCCCGTGGGGTCTTTCAGCTATATAAGCCAATTTGACTTCTTTTTTTGTCATGGCTTGCTTGTTGTGCATATTTGATCAAATCTTTTGAAAGGTATACATAAGGAGCTACGTTAATTGCATATGATTTGAAGAGCATTTTTGGAAGGATAGTTATTGTAAATTGTAAACATTATCTATTTTTTATAAAAGATTGACTTGGATACACTGTATTTTGATAAATTGGGGCCTTTGAGCTAGAAATGTAAATTTGTGGATTTAATTTGAGAACAGGGAGATGAAAGGTCTTTTGGATGGTATCTATATTACAGCGTGGACTTTATATATTGAAATGATTATTATTTATGTTGAAAATCAAAGGCATGACAAGCTAGAACGTGAAACCTAATATAGTATTTATAAATTCTCTGATACTCTAAGAGAAAAAAAGCAAAAAGATTGGTTGGTGACCAATATACTGGAAAAATGGGTAGTGCATACCTTGTGAATCATAATTTACATGCCCCTAGAATTTCTTTGTTGGGTTAACGGAGTAGTAATTTTCTTGTTGGGTTTACAAAAAAAAAAAAGTCTTTTTTGTTGCCCTGTGGTGAGGGCTTGCCCATGCCAGGGGATTTGTGGGATTTACTTGAGGTCAGCTCTGTTCATGATTTTTGTTTTTTAATCTGCAAAATAAAATTTTATTAAGAGTACTTGTCAAAGGTACAACAAGTAAGGGGAGAAGGAGAGAGAAATCCAATCAATGTTTTGGTGCCGGTTAACACCCTAACCCTAACTCCCACCTTCCTTTCTGATGCAGTAGCCAAAGAGGAGGAGTTTCATTTTAAGCATGCCAAGGATTTCTACTAGCCGGTTTTTTCGTGATAGAACTGATCGTGGATTTAGGTAACGGGCCTAACTGGGTTTGATCCGAAACGGGCCAACAGTCAGAACACATAATCGTTGGCCATGTGCCGTGTGTTTTTTAGCCTTCCAAGGCCGTTTAGGCCTCCAAATGGGCCTTCGTTCTGTTTTTGGGCCATTCTTTGCGATCTCATAACTTTCCGTAGGAAAATCCAATTTAGCCCATTCTTTTTTCTGAAGTCTTATTTTTCCGTCTATTTTGTGGGTTCGTAATAATTTCGGTAGGGTTTCTTTATGCTTTCTAGGGTTCGTGTTGTTACCTTTATATTCGGTTTTATGCCTTAGGGCTAAACAGTTGATTATTGAATATTGAAAAGAGTCTAGAGAGAGTTTCTCTAAACTATCGTGTTTGTGATTGTCCTCGTTGCTTGATCATTAGTTTTCTTATCCGCTTCCCTGCATCACTTTCTACTAGGATAAAATGGATTATTACTTCATTGGATTAAAAGAAATCTGCAATATATGGTGAAGTTAAAAAAAGTACTGCCAGATTCAATGTTTCCCAACTGCCCACAATGTGAAGCCCTCCAATGCACAAACAATCACTGCAGAAGCAACCAAACAATCACTGCTAATCAGTATCATGACAAGGTCACCTCCATACTCCAATCTATCAAGACCACTCGAAACCCGACTTGGTGGATGACAACCAAAATATACAACAATGATCCAAATCGTTCATTTTGTACATACTAGAAAGAAGAATGTCTCTGTCAAAAAAATAAGCTTGACCGATAATCGAGATTTGTATTTTATTCTGAAAAATGAATGGCTAGTACATATTAAACTTAAATCAACCACTGCAATAAAACGCTATCCATTCACGAGACTATTGATGCCTGATCAAGTCGGTTTCTTCCAAGAATCTTTTTCTCAGCGATGTGTATGAGATAAACGATTTGGATGATCAATTAGTATTGCGGCCTTGGGTGGAAGCTACAAGGTCAAATTTGAAAGTGGTCTGGGAGAGTTTTGGTTATTGTTGAGCGTGTCTCAATCATGCATGCTCAAATAATTAGAACGTACCCTACCGGCCCACCCAAAAAGCATTCTACGTTAAGTCATCTCAAAGGTTGGCAATATTGGAAATAACCACCCCACCTAAAAAGCATTCCATGCATGTTAGGTCATTCCAAAGGTTGGCAATGGAAATAACCTTAACACCACAGAACTTCTTAGGCTTAACATGTAAATTCCATGCATGTTAGGTCATTACTGATCATCTTCTTCTTGCAATTTTTGGTAGTTTCCATTTTCATGTTTTTGGACCAATTCAAAAGTTCAAAAACTTCTTTTTGATCATTGTTCAATTGGCTATTAACAGAAAATCATAATCTCAAAAATTGTTTCAGAGAAATCCTGTCAAACTATGTTTAAAGGAAAAACAAATAACAGAAAATGAGAATGATCCCATATTGGGAAAGAAAACAGTTTTGTACATGTGGTTTCCCTTCTTTTCAAAAAATGATAGACAAAAAACATGTGGGTTTCGCATTGCTAATAGTTGTAAAGTACAAATAGCACAGATGGTTCCAATCATACCATGTGCAACCTTAGACAATCTACCTCTTTGTTTACACGACATGTCCCTCGCGGAACAACAACTCTTTGACACTCTCTCTCCCAAAATTTCAAATTAGCGCACGTTGTCAAAGTTTTCGTCAGGATTTAATTGGTGCATGCATCTCTCCGGCCTCTCCCAACATCTATATAAGGATGAGATTCGGTTCTTTCGACTATGCTTCATCATTTCACTTCCCAATTTCAAGAGTACTGCCTTGTGTTTAGTGATCAGAAACACTTGGATATGGCTAACAGTTGCAAAAGTGATCATGAAAAGGGGGGGAAAAGAGCTCCAAAGGGCCACTTTGTGGTTTATGCAGGAGAAGAGATGAGGAGATTTGTTGTCCCTATATCTTACTTGAAAGTTCCAATTTTCAAGCAACTCCTAGATGAGGCTGCAGAGGAGTATGGGTTTCAGCACAGCCAGGGAGGCATTGTTTTGCCTTGCCATGAATCTACCTTTCAACAGGCCTTGGATTTCATGGCCAAGTACTGATTCTAGCTAGTTAATTGAAATAATGAAAAAAGTGTACAACGGTTTTTTTTTTCGTTCTCCCTTCATTTGTGTATCTAGCTAGTTAGGGCTAAACAACAAATGTAGTTGAGGAATCCCAAGATATGGAGCAAATCCTGCAATTTTCAGCAATTTTCCATGTAATTTTGTGCAGGGTTGGAAAGATGTATATATAATACAGTACTGTTGTTCACATATTTAATTTGTTGCTTGTGTTGTATCTCAAGAGAAGTTGCAAAGTCTCACCGTAGGTTCCTATTTCCTACTGGCATGAAAATGACATGCACTTTGCAGTATGTAAATAGTCATGCATGCTCATATTTATTAATTGTTAGTACATTCTACTTATTAATAATATTTGGGCTTTTAGGCCTTCAAGGATTTTTACGGGTTTTATTTGTTTTTATCTGAGCTTTTAGGTCATCACGTGTTATGGGATATGCCCATTTTGGTGTATTTTTTAACCCTTGGTTGGAAACCCCTCTTTTCTCAATAAAATGTTACTTTTGCTGATAAAAAAAATACAATTAGACAAAATTTGAGTCGGGCGGTAACATAAGGACTTAAGATGGTTATGAGCTAAAAATTTAGTGCGCGCGGTGAGGACATCATATATAGATGATTTTTTAGCCACGTGTAAGATGTTTTCTTGTACTAAGTTTTATGGAAAAAGAATGTCAATTTTTTCCTCAAGTTTTGGTTGGTTGAAGTTCCATTCACATCAATGGGAGGAATATTTCCATCCATAATTAGGATCGATGTTGCAGATTGGACTCAATGAGTTCAAGAATGATTTTTGGTGGACAAAATATATGTAATTAAAGATTTGGAATTAATTTTTATACTCATCTTTTATCCAAACTAGAGGCCGGAGCACATGTGATATTTTGTTAAAATATATGCACAATACTATTTTATTGTTTGGTCGAATTTCACAAATTTTGACAAAATCCGACTTGTGCACGCATTGCGTCATTTGAATATCATATAGGCAACCACACCTAAATAATCTTTGACTTGTCTTTACTGTTCATGGGACAATGGAAAAATATTTTGTTGTAATGACCCTAATTTTTATCAATAAAAATTATAAGTTTTAATAAAAATTTCTTTTACTCAATTGTCTTTTCATTTATTTATTTGAGTGTTGATATTATAAACAAATCCTAAATTAATTAAACTTAGACCTAAAGGCCTTAATATATATATATATATATATATATATATATATACACACACACACATACATACATGGGGAGGGAACCGAGAGTGGGTTTTCCATCCAAAGAGCTTATCATATCACCACATCATTTCAACCCTATGACATTCTATTATCTAACATTGTGAGTCTAGTAGAAAGAAGGGAGACTTAAATATTCATCCTCAGAATCTAATTGACTTATGTTTTCATCCTGCTTATTTTGAACACTTATGATTTCATCCTCTATCTTTTTTAATCCCAATAGTACCCTTGTGTGTGTGTGTGTGTCTCTCTCTCTCTCTCTCTCTCTCTCTCTCTCTCTCTCTCTCTCTCTCTCTCTCTCTATATATATATATATATATATATATAGTAGAGAAGGGACGAGAACTTAAGTCCTCCCGTCCCCGCGATTATTCCGGCCATCAATATCCCATTGATTTCGCCTTTTAATCCCGGAAATCTCTACAAAAATTGAAACCATTCCATTTGAACTTTGGGCTCCACATTTTTCCGAAAACCATTCCATCCGCAGTCATCTGTTTGAACTCAATCGCCGCAACGGAGACAGAAAAATCGTCCGTGATCTCACACGTCCCCACCACCGCTGTCGATTCCCTTCTCCCTCTCGCCAAATATCAATCATCCTCCGTCGTCATCAATGAAGCCAACAGAAATCTCCCTCCGGTACCGTCGCTGCCCTCCTCCCTTTCGCCAATCAACCATCTTCTGTCGTCGATGAAGTTTAACGGAGAAGTGGGCGTGGTTGCCATCGATTTCGCCGGAGCAAATCTTCAAGAGGTAGTCTTCGAGGTTCTTAGCGAGATTGACGGCCCATTTGGTTTCCAAGTCACGAAGGGGTTACACCATGTGGAATCGCCCACAGGTGTTGCTAATCGCTCTGTTTTGGCTTCCAAGAAGAAGGTGGTGATGGTTTTGATATATATTTTTTTGTTAACAGATTGTTTCGGTATCGCAAAAAATATATATTTCATGGTTATATTGGTTTTAGTTTTTATGGTAAATTATTTGTTTCATTTACCATAAAATATGTTGTTTTGGTATTTTCATTTGATAAATTATTTGAACCGTTTACCATGAAATATTTGTTCGAATCATGGGATATTTTTTGTGTTCACGTTGTAATCGTCATGGGATATTTATCGTGTCCACATTGTAATCGTCGTGGTAATTTAACCATGTAATCATGTAACGGTTTGAGAATGTCATTTATCGTGTCTACATTGTAATCGTCATGGTAATTTAACCATGTAATGTCATGGTAATTTAACCATTTAATCATGTAACGGTTTGAGTACGACATGTTATTTCTTTTTTTTTATGGCAATTTAGCCATGTTCCGTGTAATAAGATCAATGAAAAATATGACTTTTTATTATCTGGTTGGCCAACTCGAAAATTGAAGAAAACATGCAAAAATATGGCCAACTTATCATGTTATATTTCTAAAAAAAATCAATTTCACAAATACACTCCATGATAAAAAAAAAAAAAAAGAGTAATCAATAATATGTAAAATTACCAAACCCCAATAAATTAGGAAAATAATCCAATTCAATCCCATTAAATTGGAAAAATAATCCAATTCAATCCCATTAAATTAGGAAAGCAATATAACAAATATATGTATATCATAGTGAAAAGGGTAAGAAAGGTAATTCACACACTAAGAGGATGAAAACATAAGCATGAAAAAAGGGCGAGATGAATTCTTACATGACATGGATAAAGAGGATGGATATTTAAATATTCCTAGAAAGAAAGAGAGAGCAATTCGGATGAGAGCGAGAGAATACAATGTTCTCTTACATCACCCACCACCTCTCTTACACCTTTTATCTCTTTTCCATCAAATCAAATTAGTGAGAGAGAAATATCGAGAGAGAGAGAAATCTGGAGAGAGAGAGAGAGAGAGAGAGAGAGAGAGAGAGAGAGAGAGCCAGACTAGAAATTAAAGACTGAGTGTAACAGCCTTGATTTTCGGTCAACAAAAATTTCGTTAAATATTTAAATTTTATTTAAATTGGTTATATTGCTTTAATTTCCGATAGTTTGTCATAACTGCAAATTAGCCCTTGAACTATCGTTTTTTGCACTTTAGCCCCACTTAGCAAGTCTAACTAGCTTCTAACCATCCGGTTAGAAGAACTAAATTGGAAAGCTATCTAGTTACTTCAATTGGACCGTTTTGCCCCTCATTGAACCTTTTAAACCCTAGTCAAAGAATTGGATATTCTTTTTCTTTTAATTATTTTGGTTTTATTCTTTGTCCATTGGACAAAGATTGTTAGGGAAACTATTATCCATTGGATAATAGAACCCCAATTGTTTATTTTAAAGGTATACTTGGCCAAAGTACTAGGAATATTAAGAAAAATACTTTTAATTACTTTAAAAGTACTTTTGGCTTATTTTAGTATATAAATGACCTAATAACTATTATCCATTGGATAATAGAAGTTAGGGGAGTTTTTACCCAATGGATAAAAGCTTAGTCTTTCAAAGTACCGTGGGGTTTTATTAAATTAGTCTTTCTTTTAACCCATGTGTGGAAGTACCACATTATTTTAGTGGGAAGGTACCTAGTACCAAGATTCTTAAGGTACCCTAACCTATTTTATAATGGGATTGTGATCTTCTTACTTGTACATGTGTATCCAAGTATATATTATTCTAGTACATTGTAGATTATTTAATTGCCTAAGTACCCATGTGCTTAATTAGTTGTTTAAAAAGATAAAACTTAGCCCTTAAGTTTCTTGACTCAAGGTACAAAGTACCATTAGTTTATTTGTTTGCTTGCAATACATGTATATATATATTGTACTTGAGAAAGCAAGAGAGGAGGGAGGGAGAGAGAGAGAGTGAGGGCCGGTTGGGAGAGAGGAGGAGGAGGGAGATTTGACTAGTACTTGATCCTTGATCTTCTTGTACTTCAAATCCATGGGAAACTTCCTTCCTAGCTAAGACTTAATCTCCATTGTCCTTCCATGATTTGTTCACACTAGAATCTTGTACAATTAATCTTGTTCACACCTCTTTACTTCTAAAGATCAAATCCTTGGTACAAAATAGTCATGCAAGCCTAGGATTGGCCTTGATCTTTCTAGGATTCTTTGACAAGTGTCAAAGTGAGACTTAGAAAGAGAGAGAGAGAGAGAGGAGAGGGCCAAGGCTTTGCTTATAAATAGAAGGCCATTCCAAAGCTTGAACTCACACCTCAAAGCATTTGCTCTTCCTTCTCTCTAGAAATCTCGGATTCCAGTTCCTGGCAGCCTACTGCCTTTCGAAAATCCCCAGTTTTCTCTTGCCTAGAGTAGTTTTTAGAACAACTTCCTTTAAGAAAGTTGTAGAGCACTTCGAGACCTTGAAGTTAGACCCAAGAACCACCCCAATCGGTTAAGAAATGACAAAGATATTGTCATCCAAAGTTCAGTGAAAATCTCGGATTTTCATTTCCAGACAGCTTACTGTCTTTTCCTTTATCACCGTTTTTCTCCAACCTAAGATCATTTCTAGGATTTACTTCCTTCACGAAAGTTGTAGATCGTTTCTAGAGCTTCAGTTTAGACCCAAGAACGACTCTATTCGGCCAAAGATTAACCGAGTTACTGCCATCCGAAGTTCGGTCCAAATTTGGACGTTTCACCGCCCGTAGAATTTTCCAACTTGCTTATTCGGCCCCGACTAGTTTCGGATCGAGGTAGATTAATCTCTACTCACTTATCCTATATATAAGTAGGTTATCTTGAATTACTTTTCGTCTCAAGTATTTGTATTGTGATCTTTACGATGAATATAAGCATGCATATATGAATTGCTTGTGTTGCTTATGGTATAGAATAGAGTTGGATGATCTTATTGAATGTTATATGATTGTTGATGTGAAAGTACTACCGCGAAGTCTTTGCATGTAAACGAGACACGAGAACCGAGAAAGTAGAAACATGGCACCTAGGGTGTGGTTAAATGGGAAAAATGTTTCGAGGATGGAAATATTTTTGAAACGACATAATGACCGTTTTTGTTGGCATTATGTGTGTGCGTGTGTTCCAATGGGAATCCGGAATAGCGGAACCATTGTGAGGTTGTGTGTGTTCCCATGGGATCCAGGACCGGCGGAACCATGGCGAGGTATAGCTTGGTTATCCGTGGAGAGGAGCCAATGCAATGTGTGCCAATGGCAACCCGGCGCGGCCGAACCATTGTGAGGATACTCGGGAACCCGGCGCGACGGAACCGAGGTTGGGTGTGTGGCTTGGTTATCCGCGGTACGGAGCCAATGTCAAATGATTTTGAAAGGATGGGTGTGTAGCTTGGTTATCCGAGGTACGGAGCCAATGCAAATGATTTGAAAGATTGTTTTGTAAGTGAAAATGATTGACACGGTTTACGATGAGTCGCGTAGGAGAAACCGGGAAATCTTGGACACCAACGTAGTTAAATATCGACTGTGGATGTGTTTATTGTTGTTATTTGCGATCTATTGTTCGTAAGTTATGGGTTCGTGGGTAGGGTTACTCTATTGAGCTTTCGTAGCTCACGGTGTTACCTTTTGGTGACCCTGGCATATTATATGGGTGGCGACGCCGATATAATGTGTCAGATCTCCTAGTGAACAGGGCGAGATCTTCACCTTGGAGGCGTTCGGAGCCGAGGAGCTGGCTAGGCTGGAGAAGCAAGAGGAGCTGTAGTTAGGAAACCCTAGTTTCCCTCCCTTTTGTAATATTGAACTCTTGTGGGAGTTTTGTTGTAATAAGGAGCCAGACTCCCGTTGATTTTATCAATAAAATGTTTTATTTAACGTACCCAAAATTCAGGGCGTTACACTGAGGAAGTAAGGGCATGTGCCGTGAAGAGAGAGAGAGAGAGAGAGTGTAACATTCCTATTTTTTTTAAAAAAAATAAGTAACATATAAAAAAAATTGAAATGTTAAATTCAAATTCAATGATCAATTAAATTAATTAGTTAAAACTCATGTTTTTGTTAGTACGGGATAATTTACACTTTATTGTGCATACATTCATAATTCTCTTCATTTAAAAAAAAACTCCTAACCAAAATTCTATCCAAACTTCCCTCCCACACTCAACTACTCTCTCCCCCCATTCCAGCCAAAAATGAGGTTGCTCATCACCCATCTGCAAATTGTAACCTCCCACTTCTCCCTCTATGCCATGAACCCACTACAAGTCTACAACACCCCACCTCCCCACTATCTCATTCTCTCCCATTATACACACCCATATAATTCCGAAAATCAAAACCAAAGTTACTCATTTCCATTTTGCTACTCAGTCTAGAGAAAGAAAAAGAAAGAAAGAAAGAGAGAGAACTTGAGTCCTCATCCATAGAGTTTTAAGAGAGAGAGAGAGAGAGAGAGAGAAATGGGCTCCTACGTAGCACTACTCCATACATCAAATTCGGGTTTCCAATCCACCATTACATCACCAAGAATCCACAGCCCACCTTCCATTCATTCCGAGGCAGCCCCGAAGTTCTTCGATTCCGTCGTCTACTCCAAGCGCTAGAAAATCGACCAAACCCATTAATCACTTTTTCGGCCAAATTTAAGGTAGGATAATCGCTCTCCTACTTTCCCCTAAGTATATTTAGTCCCTAATTAATGTTTTTGATGGCTTGGAACGGATGGGAACAATCCTATGCATCAAACCCACCTAAGTTGAAAATCCTCTGTTTTCTATCGAATTGCTACTGTAGCTTTTACGTTGCTTTTCAGATTTTGCATGCTAAAATTACACTCCACCCCCTATACTTGTTGTAATTTACGAGATTGGCCTAAAATATTGCTATACTTCCAGTTCTGCTATGTCTATATTAACTTTTATGTGTAATCCATGTCATGACTGTTTTTACTTTGAATGTTTGTAGCTATTACCCAAATATTAGTGGTATTAAAAGTTAATCATAAGATTAATAAGGCTCACAAATAGAAGAATCATAATTATATGCTTTAACAAAAAAAAAACCTTAATGATAATACTATTATTAAATTAGCTTAGTGAAAGTCCATAATACTTAAATAAAACCAGTGGGTGGTTATAACGAACATGTAGAGTAAAAAGATTATTTACTAAGTAAAACATTGAACATGATAAGTTAATGTAGTAAAGTATTGCAGTAAATAAATATAAACAACTTGTTACATAACGTAAAATTTTTTAGAAAACTAGAAGATCTAAGAAAAAGAAAAGAAAAATGCTGTAAAGTAATTCTAATGAACAAAATTTGCTAAGTAATGAGTAAAATTTGTTAAGTAACAGTAAGTTAGAATACTACTATAAAATGTTGGAATTTCAAACGGCTAAAAGTTACGGTAGTAGTATATATACTAGATTCACACTTAAACCCTAAAAGGTTAACGTATCAAATTAAAATTTTCCGTTCACTTCATTATACCTTACGAGCTTACCAAATTATCTGAACAGTTATAAGTACACTCTTGAGTTAATAAAATTACTATTGAACACACCGTTCGATATAAAAAAAATTGTAAGAATATCAAAAGGCATTGGCCCAATCTCAAACCCTTATGTGGTTACTTATCCGTATAGTATCAATTGCCATGTTGCTTTCCTGTCAAAATGTATCATGTTATTAATTGAGTTGTTATTGGAATTTCCATGTTGTAATTGTTAGATCGGACTTAGGTTCACTGGGTGGTTACGAGTAGTGATTCATGTAGACGATGTTAAGTAAATGGAAACTGATAAAGTGTTGAGGTGTGAGGTTGTGGATTGTGATTTGAGCCATGGCTATGGCAAGGGTAACCAATGCGGCCCTGTTTGAAATGGGTAACCAATGGGGCCCAGTGTTGAGAAATGTTGTAACGTTAATGTATGATACGTCATGGGAAGTTTCTCTTGGGAAAAAGAATGGGTCCTATGAGACGGTTATAGTTAGCATGGGGTAGTGGATGTCCGACCCTAATGTACGATGCGTCATGGGATGACTCGATCCTCTTGTTATGGTCTTAAGTGAGAACATGCTAGATACATAATTTAGGTGCGCTCACCTAAGATCCTGGTGCAGGACAAGCAAGAGGAAGGGTGGACCCATGAGACGGTTATAGTTAGTGGATGAGAGAGGAAAGGATCTTGTGGAGAGGATCCTTAGATTTCATGTAAGATGATGGATAGTAAAGAAAAAGATGATGTGTTATTATGATGTACCACTATCTTTTGTTATATTGTTGATCTGCTAACTATAGAGTAAGGGGTTAGTAGGGTAGGGATTATCTACTGAGTTTCAAAACTCATTGTGGTGCCGTTGGGCTGGCGTTTTATGCCAGGTAATCAGGAGACTGAAGAGCAGAATCCTCTTCAAGATGATTAGTATCAGGGTGAGGAACTCCCAGCTGAGGAAATGGAGTTTGTCGAGCCTTGGATGCCTTACCCTTAGAAGCTCTGTTAATTTAAAGTATTGCTATTTGAATTTTCAAAAGTGTTATCACATTTGTCAAACTTTGTTTTTATTTCATTGGGTTGTAAGACAGTAAGTATTTTTTAATTTGGTATTTGAGATTTCCGCTGCTAAACTCTGTTTAATAAAATTTTATTTCTTAAATCAATTTTATGGATTATTAAATCAATTAGAAATGATTTAATTAACGTGTCCAAAAATCGGGGCGTTACAACTTGGTATTAGAGCTTTAGGTTCAAACCCTCCGACCTTGGGTAGATTGGGTAAAACATCATACTAAGAGAATAACTTGAAGAGTTAATCAAAACTATTTAGAATTTGTAATATGCGCTATTTAACCTTAAATCTAATTATAGTTATTCTTTGTAGATGGACCCAGCATACTGTGCACAACTAGCTGATGAGTGGACGAGGCTGCGAGACCTTCTAGGACGCATAGGGCTTGACTTTTCATTCAAGGATCCTTATGTTCCAATAGATTTCCCTCTCCTTTATGCTCAGTACCAATGGTGTATGACTAATTTGTTTTGCCGAAGGAGGGTACATCACTCACAAGATTGGGGTCCTCAAAGGGTAGCCGCTAATGAGAGGGAGATTCAAAGGGTCTTGAGCTCAATACCAGGATTTCGTATGGAGGACGATCCTTACTATTCATATTACACCAATCTTGACAACGCCCCTCCTCAAGTCACTACTGCCCTGACCCTGTTAGCCATGAAATTCAAAGGACACCCCTAGAATATGTTAATGAAGAAGAAGAAGACCATAAGGAACCACCATTCCTGGAGGAAGATCAAAACCAGGAGAACTTTGCTAAGGAAGATGAGGCTGACGAGGACATGGAAGAGGAAGAGGACAATGAGGGTTGGTTGTCTCCCAATGAAAAGGATGATGATGGTTTGTTGGCCCAATCGATGCACCAGTCAATTGGGAATATGAACTACAATGAAGACTAATGCATCCGGAGCCAATAGTACCAATACCGCCACCACCACCAGCCCTAGAGGAGGAAGATTCGAAGAGTGAAGTTGATGATCTTGAGCCCCCAGTTTTTGCCACTAACACTTATGTGTTTGTGGAATTAGCTCCACTGTACCCTTGTCCCTGGAAACGCAAGGCACAACCATTTTACTTTGGACCAGTACGAGTCTTATCTCCTCGCCAACAGGATTACTATTGAGTAGCAGTACCACTAGGATTTGCGGAGCATTACTCGGAGTATTTCCTACACACACTTGTTACCAATCGTCGTCCGAGAGATGATAGTCGCATCGTACCTGCAGGGGTGGACTATAATGATCACCGAGAATACATCGAAACACCAATCCACATGCAAAATTTAGTTGGTCCCAATGAACATCAGAACAACCTGCAATGGACTATGACTTGGGACTGCTATGGTGTTACCGAGCAAACTCTGGAGCCTGAGAGTATGATGAGAAGGCACCATACGAATTTTTTTGACGACTAGATGAGAAGAAATTAAGGTAGTTTTGAGGGTCAATAAGGAAAAATGTAGTCTTGAGCTATTGTGTAAGGTGACATAGTAGTCTGACTTTCCTTATTTGTTTATTTTTCATTTTTTTTTTAGACAGTAGTATTGTTTCCCTTTCATCATGTTTAAATATTACCGTTTTATTCTATCTGGTAGTGGGATCCGTGTACTTCATTCCAGTATTATCAAGAAAAAAAAAGAGACTTTTGTCACATTGATATTATTGCATTCGTCGCTTTATAATGCTCACTAAGTATGAAAACAGAAAACCCCCTTTAACTAAAAAAAAATTCATATATATATTTATCAATGTTCTAAATGGCGCTTGGCGCTAGTAGGGCGGAGACCCACCTCCAAGCGCCAAGCCGCCTAGGCGTCCGCCTAGGCAGCGCCAAGCAATGCGGCGGTTTTTTTTTTTTTAACAAACCATTATCCAATCAAACTATATTCCATGTATCCATAATGCAAGTTCAAACCCAAATGAAATTAAGTAGTAGCAACTAGCAAATAAGTTGAATAAGACAATAAGTAGTAGGGCTTCGCTCACCTCCCTTGTATTATATATATATATATATAGAGGCCGCCAAAGGCCTCCAAAGATGCTGACGCCACCGCCAAGGCCGCCAAGACCGCCAAGGCCGCCTAGGCAGCCTCCAAGCCCCGCCAAGGCCGCCTAGGCGGCCGCCAAACACAGCCAAACCTCCCTGGGCGCCAAATCAAACCCCAAGGGCTATTGGCGTGGCGGCAGGGCACCTCCAAGCGCCTAGGCGGCCGCCATTTAGAACAGAGATATTTATGTATAGATGGTGGAAACACAACACGGGTCCCACACGAACGATGGACAAAATGGCGGATCATAACCAAATGGGCAAGGAGGACAGCCAAACTTAATTCAACTAATGCAAGCATTTGCTGCTGCTGCTGCTGCCAACACTCAACAGCCACAACAACAACAACGTGGACCTCTAACCAAGAGTAGAGATCAACTTTTGGATGCATTCTGCAAATGTCGCCCTCCGATCTTTTATGGGGAAGCAAACCCTAGTGCTGCAGAAGCATGGATCAAACAAATCTCCAAGTACCTGGAGGTACTTAATGCGACCAATGCGGGTGATCGCATTGCCTTAGCAACATTTCAGATGCAAGGGGAAGCAGATCATTGGTGGGATTTGACTAAGACCACTCATAATTTGACAACTCATAATTGGTGGGAAGCAGATCAAGGGGAAGCAGTTACTTTTTCCATTCTGGGCACCACCAACTTTCTTCATCCTTTCCTCTTTTGGAAAATCTGGGAGGAATAGAAAGAGAGAGAGACCCGAGATAGTCGGAGAGAGGAGAGAAAGGGAGAAAAATTGGTTCCATATTCAACACCTTGTAACCACTTTTCCGTTAGTTGATCTACTCCACTTTTATTTACTTTCCATTTTACTAAGAAGAAAAAGTTAGGTGTCGGGTCAAACCAAGGCCTAAAGGAAATGTACCGTTTGCGACCCAATCCAACACTATTGTAGTTAACCCGCTACCGCCAAGAAGTAAGGTAGAAACCTCCTACCTCCTCACCTAAATATAATAGTGCTACGTGTTTGTTGATTTGAAAAAAAAAATATTGATCTAGAGAATTTCATAAATTTTCCCACATAATTAGTTTGTTAAAAAAAAATTAAGATGTTAACGTCATTAAAATTTTCGTTGAATTAAGGAAACTAGTTTTCCATTATAACTATATGTAAGAAAAGAAGCATAGTTCCTGGAACCTAAAAAGAAAATGGGTTTTGTTTTCATGAAGGAAAATCTTCATTGTACCAAGTGTACTGACTTTTGTTTTGGTTTAGAAAAGAAGCATATTGTTACATTTTTTTTTGTTTAATAGAAAAGCTTGACTTAGGAATTTGACTGAAGGAAATCGGATTTAGTTGTTAGAGCGTGACCTAGGATATCACTACTAGAATTAGTTTCCAATTAACTTCGCATAATTAAGTAAAACATGTTTATCAATGAAGAGTTAATAATGTTTTTTCTTGATCATGTCCAGTTATAATGTTTGATCGACAAATTAGAAACGCATGAAAGTACGATTTATTTTTACATAATTATAGCAAGCTTTGAAAGAATAATGTGTTCGCGAGAAAATGATGCATGTGTATGAGACATGAGAAACGAGAAAACGATATTTGAAAACCAAAAGAGCAAAAGAGAAATTTTGACATGTGTAAACCTGGGAGACAGGAGTGGCGGAACCAGAGTTTTGGTGTGCGTGAGTAAACCTGGGAGACTAGGACGGCGGAACCAGTGTTTGGAAATGTGTGAGTAAACCTGGGAGACCGGAATGACGAAATTACCAGAGTTTGTAAAGGCACGGTCAACCGTCATTCTGAAAGAGGGTGTAAACGAAACCAGTGTTAAAGGAAAAGATTTGATAATAAGTGAAATTAACGTTTTGACACGGAGTATGATACACTATTCTGAACTCGATGCTTGACACTTTTATTCGTATGATCTCTATAATAGTTGATTGTTAAAGATCTGTTTTATACCTTGTAAAGTAGATGTTGTTTTTGCTAAAAGTATGGGACATACGGGTAGGAGTTAGCTACTGAGCTTGAAAGCTCACGGTGTTACTTTTGTGGTCCTGACATCTTATGCCTGACTTAGAAGGCGACAAGGGGTGTACTATAATCTAGAGTAGTATGGAGCTAAGCAGAATATCGCTAAGGAAGATAACCACCTTGAAGAGTAGAAATTTCCCGTAGTACCCCTCCTTATCATTAAATAAATGTAATCTTGATTTAAGAATAAGTTGGGATGTAAAGACTGATTATGCTACCTTTATTTATTAGATGTTAAGTTTGAATAAAATAATTATAATTAATGTTCCCAAAAATTTGGGGCATTACAACATGGTATCAGCGCCCTAGGTTCAAAACCTCGGCCTTAAGTAGAAAGGGTAGACTTCCAATAGGGTTAAAAGTTAGAATTCGGAAATCCTAAAATATTTAGTTATGCAATACTAAACAGCTAGTATAATTAAATATTTTGTTTTGTAGATGGACCAAGCTTTGATAACCGAGATCCAGAACTTTAAGGACATCCACCATACCGTACTCGACCATTTGATAAACAACCCTTACTTTGCCCATCAATTTCCCCTGCTAGGCGAATACTGTCAAAACTTTGGAGTTTGGCCACCAATGGACGTATTGATACCTGAAGAGGATGAGCATGTGGAAGAAGAACGTGAGAAAGAAGATCCCGAGGAAGAGGAGCCCGACGAAGAAGACTCGAAAGAATGGGAGAATGAGGAGGAGCCTAAGGTACAGGCGAACGCTTGGCTGAACGACCATGGGATGGCCGAACTAGTGCAAGAAGAAATTGAAGCAATACCGGAAGAAGAGCCGGAACCCAAAAGTGATGTGGAGGATCCTGAACGCCCACCTGTTACCATGAACTTACCACTGTGAGAACCATGGCACGATCATCAAGCCTAGTGGAAAGAAAACACTTGGGTTTACGTGAGCATAGCACCCTTATACCCCTGTAGCTGGAAACCTCAACCCCCACCTTTCTATCTTGAACCACTTGTCATCTTAAGGCCATGTGTCAATGGTTATTGTGTGCTAGACGTACCTAGAGGATTCGAGCATCACTTTTCAAATCAAGTGCTTTACTCCAGAGTCACAACTGTGCGACTGGCAACTGAAGATCGAATCATCCCCATGGGCCTGGATTTCGAGGACACCACCACATACACGGAGGTGCCGATAAAAGTGGAGGAGCATGTCGAGCCTAACTGATGGAACTATAAAGGTCCAAGGGTGAAAGTTACTTGGAGGTGTTATGGGATCACCGAGGTGACGTAGAGAAGTTTAGCACCATGAAAAGTTGCAACCCAGAACTCTTTCCGCAGTGAGAAGAAGAAGAAGGTAACCAAGACCTAGCAAGTAGTTAGGCATAACTAAATAAATCTTGTGTTAGGAATAGTCAAGCTTTAAGAACTTATGTGGTAGGATTTTGACTATTTCCCTATCGTACGTTGTGTAGTATTATCAATAAAAGTTTGATGTTTCACACTGGAGTTATTTCCTTACCATTATTTGTCTGCACAGTCTACTACACTTTAAGTCTAATATATAATTTTTCTTTTACCTGTAGATATGGCTACACCATACCCTACCCTACCATAGCTTTGAGGTTCTACCAGTCGCTACTAGCACCCGCTCACTCAACGCCTCTACCACCAGCGCGTGACCCCGAGACCAGACTATACGACATCCCGGTGATCGAGGAGACACCACCTGCACCACCCTGCATGCACATAGACATGGGGTACCTGTTTGACACACCACTGACCGATCTTCCCTAGTTTCCGATTAAGACCCTAGAAGAACTCCCCCTCCAGACTGAAGCTGAAATACAAGAACAACTTCGTCAACAAGAAGAATACGAATTGGAGCAAGCTGAAAAAGCTCACATGGAGGCACTGAGGATGTATTCTAGGCCCCACAAAGAGTAGGTAGTGTAAGAACTAGTAGAATAAGGATTAGGCTAGACTCTATTTATTCTTTGTAGTAAATCAAGAATAGTAGATCTAGACATTAGGACATTGTAGTAAAAGTTGGGAGTATTTCGCTATCAATGTATTACTATTTGATCTATGAAATTCTGGCTTTGTAACTACTTTAGTTTATATGCTGTCATATATATCTCGAAAAATAGAGCCAAAATAATAATAATAATAATTTACTTATTACTTTAAACTCGTAGATGTTAACCACACGAAATGGCTTAGGAAACGATGACAACAATGGTCATCCAATGGCCATCTTAACCCAGCCAACGGAAATGTGGATGTCGTGCAACTCTTGCAAGCCTTGATAGTGGCTACCAACAACGTCAACCGCCCAATGCCCACATTCCTGGACCAATGACGTAGGCTCAAGCCCTGAGCGAGTTCTGTAAATGACGACCACCGGCTTTCCATGGAAGTTAAAGTGATATTCAGCACCCTGGATATTGCTCATGATGGGGATCGAGTGGCTCTGGCCATTTATCAACTGAAGGGCGAGGCCCGTTATTGGTGGGAACTGATAGGTAAACTCACAATGTCGCAACAATTACATTTGCTGAGTTTGGATGCATCTTCCCAGATAAGTACTTCCCTACACCAATCAAGCAAGTGAAGGCGCATGAATTTCATAGTTTGCAGCAAGGTTCAGTGACGGTGACAAAGTATGCCGCCAAGTTCAAGGAATTGTCACGATATGCTCTAACTACTACCCCGACTGAAGATGTCAAAGCAAGACAGTGGTCGGCCATGAGTTTCCCACTTACTCACAAGTGGTGACATGTGCCTTGAGACTTGAAAAAGAAGACATGGGTTTCAAGGCCAAGTGGAAGAAGACAGGAGCAAGTGCTGGAGGACCAATTCGAAGCAACCAAACCTATAACACTAACAACAATTAGGGACCTTATCCAAGAAGGTCATTCAACTTACAACAAGGGGGCCAATCATGGAACAACACTAAGGCAGTGCAACACCAACCACCAAGGCCACCACAGGGATTTATCCGGGATATTTCTACGGTTCAATGCAATAACTGCCAAGCAATTGGGCATTATAGCCGTGATTGCCCAAAACCACAGCTGAAGAGGCCTCGAGTGAATGGAAGTCAACCACCTCAACAATTCCGACAGGCTGATTTTACTAAACAGAATGAAGGTGGGCCTCAACATCAAAACAACAAACAGTTCCAACCTCATCAACACAATTGGAAAGGTAAGCAGCCGATGGAAACTCAACAGAATGCTGGAGGGCGTGTCTTTGCCCTACAGGCTGAGCAAGAAGAGTAAGATCCCTCTATGATCCAAGATACGCTACTATTATTCAGTACATGCGTACAAACTTTATTTAATTTTGGAGCATCGCACTCGTTTATATCTACTGCCTGCGTAACTGCACTAGGATTAGAAACAGAACCTTAAAATCAAGTTTGATGGTAACATCACCTTTACGTGGGAAGTTAGCCATTAATCAAATCTATAAAGGGTGTGAGATAGAGGTAGTTGATCTACGCCTGACCTGCTACTTACGACTAATCGATATGGCTAACTTTGATATAATTTTGGGAATGGACTGGCTGTCATCACACCGAGCTATCATAGACTGCCATCAGAAAATGGTGATAGCTTTCGCTCCTGATGGAACCTGCTTCAAATTTAAGGGGAATCGACAAACTCCAAATTCAACGACAAGACGAACAAGGTGGTAGAACCAACTTTTTGGATGGCTAGCTAGCCTTAAATTGGAAAAAACTGATCGAATGGAGCTGGGACTACCCCACATTGTCTGTGAGTATGCAGATGTATTTCCTAAAGAACTTCCTAGGTTGCCACCACAGCGAGGACTAGACTTCACCATTGAACTTCAACCTGGAACCGCACCAATCTCTATAGCCCCATACAGAATGGCACTGGCCGAACTGAAAGAACTCAAGATTCAACTGTAGGACCTGCAAGAGAAGGGTTATATCCAGCCAAGCACATCACCATGGAGAGCACCAGCCTTATTTGTGAAGAAGAAGGAAAGGACATTACATCTCTGTCGACTATAGACAGTTGAATCGAGTTACAATCAAGAATTGCCACCCTTTGCCTAGAATCGATGACCTGTTCGATCAATTGAGATGAGCTACTTGTTTCTCAAAGATTGACCTTCGATTGGGGTACCACCAACTGAGAATTTGGGAGGAAGACATCACTAAGACTGCATTCAGAACCAGATACGAACACTATGAATTTGTAGTAGTGCTGTTTGGACTCACCAATGCACCAATAGTATTGATGTTTCTCATGAACAAAATTTTTCAACAGTACCTGGATAGATTTGTGGTAGTGTTCATTGATGACATACTTGTATACTCAGCCACGAGGGAGGAGCACGAAGGACACCTCAGAATCATACTGCAAGTGCTTAGAGACAACCAACTCTATGCAAAGGCTAGTAAGTGCGAGTTCTAGCTAGAGGTGGTTAAATTCCTAGGACATGTAGTGGCTAAAGCTAGAATTGCGGTGGATGATAGCAAGGTGGAAGCCGTGCTGAATTGGAAGTGGCCTACGTCAGTGTTTGAAATTAGAAGCTTTTTGGGATTGGCTAGCTATTATCGACGATTTATTTAGGACTTCTCGATTCTAGCCAAACCATTGACAAGATTGACGCAAAAGGGAGTCAAGTTTGAATGGAATGAAACCTGTGAGGAGACGTTTTAAGAGTTGAAGAAAAGACTAACCAGTGCACCCATACTCATCATTCCAGAGCGGGATGTAGGTTACACAGTTTACTGTGATGCCTTTAAAGATGGTTTGGGTTGCGTCTTGATGCAAAATGGGAAGGTTATTGCATATGGATCACGTCAACTGAGACCCCATGAAAAGAATTACCCTACGCACGACCTATAATTGGCAGCGGTAGTTTTTGCTCTCAAGTCGTGGCATTATTATCTGTACAGCGAGCAATTTGAAGTTTTCACAGATCACAAGAGTCTCAAGTATCTGTTCACACAGAAGGAGCTGAATGTGAGACAGAGGAGATGGATGGAGTATCTTGAGGATTACAAATTCACTATGTCCTACCACCAAGGCAAAGCTAACGTTGTAGCCGATGCTCTGGGTCGAAAGAGTCGAGAGCAGAAAGCTAAAGTGGCCATGAAAGAATGGGAAATGGTAGAGACACTTAACAAGTTCAACCTATAAGCATCATCAGTCAATGGACAAGCACGCTTGTGCGTTGGACCTGCACTTTATTGAGAAATTTTACTTGCTCAAGGATTTGAATAGGACTGTGAATTTATACGGTCTCAGATTATTGCCGGTAAAGCACTTATTGGATGAACGATTCACATCGACAACCGCCTCAGATTCAAAGGTTCGACTTTCGTACCAAACATCGATACCCTCCGAGAAGCCATATTATGAGAATTTCATCACTCAAATTTCGTTGTCCATCCTGGGGGTACTAAGATGTACCATGATCTGCGAAGGACATACTGGTGGGAGGGAATGAAGAAAGATGTAGCTAACTTTGTGTTAATGTGTTTAGTCTGTCAACAAGTCAAAGCTGAACACCTGAAGCCTGGAGGGGATCTTCAACCTTTACCGATACCGACGTGGAAGTGGTAGCATATTTCCATGGATTTTGTGACCAGCTTACCTAAGACGCCTAAGTCTAACACTGCTATTTGGGTAATAGTCGACCGTCTCACTAAATCCGTGCACTTCTTACTGGTAAAGATGACGGAGAACATGGAGGCTTTAAGTTTACTCTACATCCAAGGAATTGTACGCTTACATGGAGTACCTGTATCTATCATATCTAACCATGATCCAAGATTCGTATCCAATTTCTAGAAGGGTTTGCAAAAAGCTCTGGGAATGAACATTCGACTCAGTACTACTTATCACCCACAGACGGATGGACAGACAAAAATGACAATTCAGATTCTAGAGGACATGCTGAGGGCTTGGGCACTTGATTTCTCCGAAAACTAGGAACAACAATTGTCTCTGATCAAATTTGCTTACAACAATAGCTATCAGTCAAGCATTAAGATGGCACCCTTTGAAGCTTTGTATGGAAGACCCTGTCGCTCACTAGTTTGTTGGACTGACGCTGGAGAAGTCGGATTGATTGGACCAAATCTGGTTAGAAATACGACTAAAAATATTAAGGTGATTCGACAAAAAACTACTTATTGCCCAGAGTCATTAGAAAAGTTACTTGGACAAAAGGAGCAGACCCTTATCTTTCAAGGTTGGCGATCATGTGTTCCTAAAATCAGACCGCGTTGGGGAGTTATTCGGTTCGGGAAAAAGGGGAAATTGTCCCCACAATATATTGGGCCATTCAATATTTTGGCAAAGATTGGGAATGTGGCTTACCGTTTAGCATTGCCATCACAACTAGATCGAGTCCACAATGTGTTTCATGTATCGATGCTTCGCAAGTACATTGCCCTTCCCACTCATGTCATCAACTGGGAGGATATCACCCTAAATGAGGACACAACTTTCGAAGAGCAAGCAGTAGAAATTCAAGATCACAGCGAAAAGAATATTCAAGGCAAAACAATCAGGTTGGTACGAGTTTTATGGAGACATCAAGGAATTGAGGAATCTACCTGGAAACGAGAAGACACTATCCAAGAAAATTACCCGCATTTTTTTCCATCGTATTATGTACTTAATTTCGAGGATGAAATTTGTTAAGGGGGGTAGGTTGTAACGACCCTAATTTTTATCAATAAAAATTATAGGTTTAATAAAAAAATTCTTTTGCTCGATTGTCTTTTTATTTAATTATTTATTTGAGTGTTGATATTATAAACAAATCCTAAACTAATTAAACTTAGACGTAGAGGCCTTAATATATATATATATATATATTCATACATGGGGAGAGAACCAAGAGTGGGTTTTCCATCCAAAGAGCTTATCATATCACCTCATCATTTCAACCCTATGACATCTTATTATCTAGCCTTATGAGTCAAGTAAGGAGAGAGAGAGAGAGAGAGAGAGAGAGAGAGAGAGAGCAATTCGGATGAGAGGGAGAGAATATAGTGTTCTCTTACATCACCCACCACCTCTCTTACACCTTTTATCTCTTTTCCATCAAATTAAATTAGTGAGAGAGACATATCGAGACGGAGAGAAATCTGGGGAAAGAAAGAGAGACAGAGAGAGATATTGCCGAGAGAAGAGAGGGATAGTGAGATAAGATTTCCACCAGATTTTCCTCCCACATGCACCATCATATCACGCTATATAATCTATTAAGAATAGCTTTGCCAGACTAGAAATTAAAGACCAAGAAAGTAAGGGTGTGTGCCATGAAGAGAGAGAGAGAGAGAGAGAGAGAGAGAGAGAGGGAGAGGGAGAGGTTGGGATTTTTATCCAAATTCTCATCAGTCATGACTATTGACTAGGCTATGACATCCTATAATATATATATATAGCTTATAAGAGAGAGAGAGAGAGAGAGAGAGAGAGAGAGAGAGAGTATACCTAAGAGAGAGAGAGATGGAAAAAGATGGGATATCCAGGAAAATTTCATCATAGTGGACTTACTTCATCCTAATTCTAAGCCTTATAAGTCTAGGAGAGAGAGAGAGAGAGGGAGGGAGACCGGATGAGAGGGGAGAGAGAGAGAAGTCAAGACCCTATAAATACCCCTTTCCCTTTTTCCATTCTGGGCACCACTAACTTTCTTCATCCTTTCCTCTTTTGAAAAATCTGGGAGGAATAGAAAGAGAGAGAGAGCCAAGATAGTAGGAGAGGAGGAGAGAGAGGGAGAAAAATTGGTTGCATATCAACACCTTGTAACCACTTTCCAGTTAGTCTACTCCACTTTTATTTACTTTCCATTTTTCTAAGAAGAAAAAGTCAGGTGTCGAGTCAAACCAAGGCCTAAAGGAGCGTACCGTTTGCGACCCGATCCATCGCTATCATAGTTAACCCGCTACCGCCAAGAAGTACGTTAGAAACCTCCTACCAACTCACCTAAATATAATAGTGTTACGTGTTCGTTGATTTTAAAAAATATATATTGATCTAGAGAATTTCATAAAATTTCCCGCATAATTAGTTTGTTAAAAAAAATTAGGGCAAATTTTCGTTGTCGTCCTTGTAATTTTACGATTGTCTTACTTTCGTCCCTCTAGTTTCAAAGTGCTCAAATTTCATCCCTGTAGTTTGTTTTACATTCCAAATTGGTAAAATCGTTAACACCGTTAATGAAACTAACTGAAAAAAAAAATAAGTGTTCCAATTTTCAATCCGTTTGAACCGGTGCGAAGATCTTATTTTTTGATCATTTTATCCTAAATAGTCGTAATGAATTTTTGGCTCTAAGGCCTTCAATGAGCACCCGAAGACTCCTTATTTAGTTTCAGGGCTCTCTTAGGGTGCTCATTGAAAGGCCTTAGAGTCAAAAATCCATCATGACCACTTAAGATAAAATGATCAGAAAAATAAGATATTTGCACCGGTTCAAACAGATTGAAAATTGGAACACTTATTTTTTTTCCATTAGTTTCGTTAACGGTGTTAACGATTTTACCAATTTGGAACGTAAAACAAACTACAGGGACGAAATTCGAGCACTTTGAAACTAGAGGGATGAAAGTGAGACAACCGTAAAACTACAGGGACAATTATGAAAATTTGCCCAAAAAATTAAGATGTTAACGTCATTAAAATTTTCGTTGAATTAAGGAAACTAGTTTTCCATTATAACTACTTGTAAGAAAAGAAGCATATTTCCTGGAACCTAAAAAGAAAAATAGGTTTTGTTTGCATGACGGAAAAGTCTTCATTGTGCCAAGTGTACTGACTTTTGTTTTGGTTTAGAAAAGAAGCATACTGTTACAATTTTTTTTTTTCTTTAATAGAAAAGCTTGGCTTAGGAATTTGACCGAAGGAAATAGGATTTAGTTGTTAAAGCGTGACCTAAGATATCACTACTGGAATTAGTTTCCAATTAACTTCGCATGATTAAGTAAAACATGTTTATCAATGAAGTGTTAATAATGTTATTTCTTGATCATGTACAGTTATAATGTTTGATCGACAAATTAGAAACGCATGAAAGTAGGATTTATTTTTACATAATTTTAGCAAACCTTGAAAGAATAATGTGTTCGCGAGAAAATGATGCATGTGTACGAGACACGAGAAACGAGAAAACGATATTCGAAAATGAAAAGAACAAAAGAGAAATTTTGACATGTGTAAACCTGGGAGACCGGAGCAGCGGAACCAGAGTTTTGGTGTGCGTGAGTAAACCTGGGAGACCGGAACAGCGGAACCAGTGTTTGGAAATGTGTGAATAAACCTGGGAGACCGGAATGACAGAACCAGAGTTTGTAAATGCATGGTCAACCGTCATTCTGAAAGAGGGAGTAAACAGAACCAGTGCTAAAGGAAAAGATTTGGTAATAAGTGAAATTAACGGTTTGACATGGAGTACGATACACTATTATGAACCCGACACTTGACACTCTTATTTGTATGATCTCTATAATAGTTGATTGTTAAAGATCTGTTTAATACCTTGTAAATTAGATGTTATTATTGCTAAAAGTATGGGACATAGGGGTAGGAGTTAGCTACTGAACTTGAAAGCTCCCGGTGTTACTTGTGGCCCTAACATCTTATGCCAGACTTTGAAGGCGAACAGGAGGTGTACTATAATCTGGAGTGTGACACCCCAATTTGATTCCCCCAGTCATTTTGTCTCTTTTTCAGTTTGTTTCTTTTCAGTTTCTTGTTCCCCCGATGATGAATCAGGTCGTGAACAGTATCGATTGAAATGGTTTGAGTTTGGTGTATGTGGAACCCATCCCTTAACCCCGGAACCATCGAACCCAAACTTTGACTATGACTTTCGCGCGACTTACTGAGACACTCGCGCGATATTCTACTTGCCAGGTGGTGGTCAAAGTCAAACTTTGACTGATTGACCATCGCGGGGAAGATAGAACACTCGCGCGACGGTATCACTCCATCGCGCGATGGTCGACACCTGTCGTATCCAGCTGGATTTTGTGATGATGAGGCGTCTGCAGGTCCATGTGACCCCGTTCCATCAACTGAACGGCGTTTGCTCGGCCAGCCTTACACCACCTAACCCCCACTCTCCCATCAACCTTTGGCACCCTACTTCCCCACCAAGTAAGTGCAGCCAGCATTGTTGGCTGGCTGCATGGCCTTGTATCACCACCAACAAACCCTCCTCCTTTCTATAAATAACCCCCATTTGTTCTCTTTTAAAGGGTTACCAAAAAAATCTCAAAAGAAGAATAAGAACTACAACCTTGATCTTCTCAAAGCCATTACCACTTTCTCCTTTGTCAAAGTCATACTACCTCACTCAAACCATATTCAAATCATTCAAGCAAAGGTATAATTTTAAGCCTTTACTGTTTTGATCCCTGAGGGGGGCTGACAGGGTCAAGACTGGTAATCAATATCAGTTTTTGACCCCAAAGCCAGCAAATTTACAAGTTACTGTGAATGAGATACCCGCGCGCGATGAACCCATTCAATCGCGCGATGCTTCTAGCTCTTGTGATATGGTTCTCGTGGGGATGGGCCTCTTGTTCTGTTCGACTTGTATGATTTCATGCTTTCCTGTCTAATCATATGTGATATATCTCACTGTTTTGCATGCTAAAATCAGTAATTTAGTTTAGTTTGCTTTCCCTGTTCATGTTGGAATGCCCCTGGGTAATTTCTGAATATGTCTCAGAGCCCAGGCATGCAAAGCAATTCCTAGATGTCCAGTCAGAACAGTCGCGCGACGATGTGAATACATCGCGCGATGGTTTAGGCATTTCCAGAATTTGCCCTTGCATGGGCAGTTAGGTTCTCAGCCTCTGTTTTCACACCCTCACTGTTTAAGGGTTGTATTTTACTCCAGCTCTGTTAAATTGTAAATATTGATTTTCTTTCAGTATACATAAACTGCGTGGTTTGTCCTGGGTGTGCACTGGTCCTTCCAGAGCCCAAAAGGAGATAAAATTTAACCCGTTGGGAGAATATCAACCCTCGCGCGATGGACTGGGTTTGCCGCGCGATGGTTGACTTGCATGCTGGCAGATCCATGCATGCAAGTTGGCCATTCTTCGTGATTGAACTCATTCCAGTGCACTGTTTTGATATCCAACCTCAGTGTTAGATTTCATCTTTTTATTTTCTTAATATGTCGTGTCATCCATGCAATCACCTATCACATCGTGCAAACATGTTACAGTTTAAACCCCTTTAACTGTTCCCCGCCCTAATTGGCTAAAAATTGATTAATAAAATAGAATCGCAAAAACAAATATTTTCGCAAATGCTTTAGTAAAGACCGATCTCTGGATTGGGCGAGAGGGGTGCCATAAAACCCTTCCCCTCTCGTAACCTAGCTCCTGAACCCAAATATGGTTATGACGGACTGGTTCCTTAAACTTTTTCAAATTAAACAGCGCGGCAAGTGCTTCGAAATACGGTTCCTTGGGTGTCGGACCTTCAAACCCAAGTGGCGACTCTGTATTTTCGCGAGCGCTTGTCGTCCAGCTTCCAAAGCGCTCCCGCGAACCGGCAGCATCTTTCCTCTCTCAAAAGGTGGGGAACGGAATCCCTTTCCCGGAGGAAAGAAAGAGCGGGGCAAAATCGCATTGCCCACATGGAGCAGTATGGAGCTGAGAAGAATATCGCTGAGAAAGACAACCACCTTAAAGAGTAGAAATTTCCCGTAGTACCCCTCCCTATCATTAAATAAATGTAATCTTAATTTGAGAATAAGTTGAGATGTAAAGATTGATTATGCTACATTTATTTATTAAATGTTAAGTTTGAATAAAATAATTATAATTAATGTTCCCAAAAATTTAGGGCGTTACAATTTTCTTTAGTTTTTGGATCGCCGTTCTCTGTTTGGAGATCTTCATTCCCTATTTGGAGTGGGGATGAACAGTTAAAAACGGGAAATATTAGAAACACATCAATATGTCACACCCCAACCACACTTCTCTCACATGCATATGTGAGAATTTCACAATAAATGTTAGGACCCACATGTATGTGAGAAGGGTATGGTTGAGGTGTGACAAATTAATGTGCCCTCTGGGACTCGTCCTATTTTAGGGTAAATGACTTGTAAGGTCGATATAGAAATTATAAATGCATAGTTGTAGACACCACAATCCGGACGTTAAAGGTTCTTTAAATTCCCTAATGATGAAATGAAGGAACGATACTTTTGAGAGCTTGAATGTGGACTCTCATAGCCCAAAGAGCCAGAAAAACCCAAGAAGCCCACCAAAGCCCGAAACTGGATCTGGACACCGCACAGTATTCGTACTTACTACATCGCACGCGATCTTAACAAGTTCTGACAAGTTCAGAAAGTTGTTAGTCACGCTTGTTGCAGCCATAACTGAAAAATGGCTTGGTAGAGAATATAATTCTTATCCAGCCTAGAAGTCACCTTCTCCATTTGTATTGATATTCCTTGGCTCTTGCCTATAAATACAGTCTCCCTTTCGTTGAAAGACACCCATCCAAGTCCTGAGAAAGTTACTCTGACATTCTTTTGACATTCTTTCTCTCTCTATAAAAATTTCATTCTTCTTCTCTTCCAAAGCTTAGTAGACTACTGACTTTGGAACTCCACCACTTCAAAGCTCTAAACTTACACTCATCCATCCACATCCAAGCTCAAAACTGAAGGTATAAAAGCAAGTTTCCTTGGGCTAAGCCCAGTCTTAGCCCTGAGGGGAGCATTCTGCAGTCGTGCTTGACCTCTTCATGTCAAGTGTTGACTCAAAAACTATTTTTAAAAGCAAAACGAAACAAAAACCAGTGACTGCACTAGAAGTACTACGCCTTGCGCTATTGTAGTACACCGCACGATGTTATGCTGACCATCATTCGTTCGGCTTTATTTTGATAATCCTGATCCTATTCAATCATTGCTAGTTCTACTGATATTTCTGAGAGATCGTGCAGGTGTGTTTCAGAATGGAGCTTTGTTTAGAATCAAGTTTTTTTTTTACTTCAAAAGAGGTATTCAAGATCATTTTCAATGATCAAGTGCATCAAAAAGGATTTACAAACTCTTTTACGAAAAGTCAGTAGAAATAAAAGGACAAAGGCCTTCTGAATCCCTTGTTTGTTTTAAGAATATAGAGCTATTCTGAAATAAGCCAGAAGTTACACCATACGATATTTTGAGAAATGACGTACAATGTAGTCTGGTATACCGTGCGAGATTTGTAGTGATAATAGCGAGCTGTAAGTGAAAAGATACACCACGATGCACCAGAAAACTGTGCGAGGTAACTTGATACACCATGCGGCGTTGCTATGATCAGAACAAATTATTGTTGTAATGCTATTTCATTTTTGTACATCATCCACTTGTTATCCACTGGATAGTAAGCACCATGAGCATGCCAAGTGATATATTCAATCTCATGCCCCTTTCCCGAATTTGTTTTATAAAATTTTAATCTCCAAAATGAAATAAAAGTTTTTCTCCTTTGAAAATGTAAAGTAGAGACTGGTTTTTACCGGGCGAATGTTGTGCTTTTTTTAACAAAACCTTTCCATTCGTAATGTGGCTCCCGAACCCAAAATCTTGGCTTTTTCACTAGATCAAAAGCCTTTTTTTTCCTTCAATCAAACCCTCGATTTTTTGAATCATCCATCTCAAAAATCCGAGTGGCGACTCTTGAGCGCACCGATCGAAGAGCCCACAATAGTTGAAAGTGAAAATGCGGTAAAAGTTTATTTTTCGTCAATTCTAACTAACAGTTTCGCTGTAGTTCATAGAGCAAGGGGTATAAGTGTTTAAAAATTAAGTTGACGGGTGTGTTCGAGTTCTTGTCTTGGGTTGGTGTTAGGGATGCCAATTCACCCCAACGTACCGCCCCGAACCCCTTAACACGCCTTGAACGGGACGCATTTTCATCAAATTTTCAGGTACCAGAGCGGACTTGGGGAGAAATATAAATAATCTGGTTGAGATTGGGTAGGGTTCAGATTGATATTAGGGGGTGTTCCACTAAGCCTTCTTTTTGAAAAAGTTCTTTTTCTTCAATTTTCAAACTCAAATATAATAAAAATGAAAAATAATTTTTTGATTTTTTTTGCACCGTATAAAAGATCTCAATGAAATCTATCAAACAAGATCCATATTGGTAGGAAAATTATTTGCGTAAATACATAATTTTTGAGCTTAAAATTACCTTTCTTTTCCAAAAAGTTCTTTTTTTAGAAACCGGAACGCCACCTTACCCTACCCCAAACCCGCCCTAAAATATTTTACATACAAAATTATAGTTTTAGTCTAATATTTTTTATTATTAAACCTAAAAAACTATATTTATACCCTACTATTTTTCTCATTATAATAAAATTTTAATTTTTCCTTTATATTTTCATCATTATAGTTATATAATAACACCTTATATATAACTTCTTCTTTTTTTCCTTTAGTTTTGTATAATTTTTTCTTATTTTTCTACGGGGCGGGGCGAGACCGCAAAGCCCGACCCTGAATAGAGCCGGAATGGAGACGCCCAAGGATAAACCAGTTGGGTTATGTCAAAACCCGTCCTACTCCACTGCATTGCCATTCCTAGTTGGGATTTGGGGTGTTGGGATGTTTGTTCGGACCCACCTAGCTAGAAGCCAGATAGCCAACCCGACCCACTTATCAGCTCCAAATGGAAAGGCCCAGAGTTGACAAGTCAAACCAAACTTAAAGACCCAAGGAATGAAAAGTCAGTGAAAATACAGTTGAAGGCAATGGAGGAGAGAGAGACGGAGAAGGGGAAAGGAGGAGAGAGATGGAACGCAGCAATCGCGAATCTCTCGGAGATGGCGACCAATCTCGAGTCGCTCCAAAAGCTACTAGTGAAGAAAGCCGTGTACGTCGACGACGAGACCTTTGCCAAGGCCTCTCTCAGCTCCGAACAAGCCCGAACTATCAAGGTCTGTGCCTCTCATCACCGTTTAGGGTTTCACTTCGTTTCCACCATCTAATTTCTGATTTATATGTCTAGTCCACTTTTTTTCATCTGGGTTTAATGCGAAATCAGTATATCATTTAAGCACAGTAAGAACATACAGTAAGGATACTTCAATCGTGAGAGGGAGAATGTCTATGCTACCAGAAACTTGTTACAGACATGTAGAGGGAAATCTCTTTTTGGACAATCTGAGAGTAGAACTTCAGAAAAATACTTGGATTTTGCTTATCAACATTGCAAAGCGACACTTTAAACGACTTTTTAGTACTCCCGACGTTTGTTGTTTTCTGGTTTTGCTAGTTTCCAAGATCTGGGTTCTTGCTAAGTATTATTGTTTTTGTCTTTCTGTTGTGACTTTGTTTAGCTTTTATGTCACACTATACCAATTTGGCAAATCTCAATTTTCAGAATATGGTGTGTGAGGCGAGGCTTACTCTATATCATTTTTGGAAAGTACATTATTAGTTGGTATTGATGCTCAATCTTGCTGTAAAAACGAAATGATAGGTTTCTGCTGGATAATGCTACTTGTTTGCATAATCCATTCTCTTTTAATTGGAGTTTGGATAGTCGTCTAGAAGGAGTGGCTGTTTTCGTGACAGGCTATCTGTTGAGTGCAGGCTCTTGAACAGAGAGTAGAGACACTAGAACGAGAACTAGATGCTGCTATCTCGGCCGCTGCTCGTGCTCGTTCAGAAAAAAGACAGGCTGAGGCAGGACAAAAAGCGGCTGAACTTCGTGCGCTAGAGATTACAAAAGAGCTTGAAAATACCACTAGTATGTTCACTCTTTCGGTAGTGTTACGTAATTAACTTATGGGAATTGTCAAAATTGAACATCAGGCGTAAACCCATGGATTTCATATGGTGCCAATTCATAGATGTATTTGTTGTCTTCGTCTCTTAGCAGTTATTGATTATGATTTGTGCACCCATTGAACTTGGTTGGACTCTATGTATCACCAACATGGACACATGACCCAACACCGATGCTCAGACACATAGATTTCAAAAAATTGGAGGGCACAACATGTTGGGGGACATGTTTTAAAAAACATATATGTTTACTATCTTATGAATAAAATCTAAAAAAAGCAAGGCTCTAATTTTAAATATGCAACACCCCGTATGCCTTAAAACATATTCATCATTATATCATCCACAAAAGTATTTCAACGAAAAGCATTTCCTCCTTTGTGTCTTTCTAACCAATAGACCATCATCCGTCACACAAAAAATACGACTTCTCTAACTTCTAATTAGTAATTAGATTGGATTATTTCATTTACAACCCCGACTTGTTTTCTGAGTGTCTGCAACATTTTTTGAAGTGTCCCCGAAGTGTCCAAACGCAATGTTGAAAAACATAGGAAACTTTGAATTCGAGTGTCAGAGGAAGTGTGTACTTGCTTGAATGCTGTCCGAAGAGTCTCAGTGTCCGACACCGGTACGCAACCTCCGAGGAAGTGTACTTGCTTGAATGCTTTGTAGATTGGACTGTTAGATGATATGAATGAGCTCTTTGTTGTATTCTAAAGATAAGGAAAGTGCAGAAGTTTGATTTGATTATTTGAATGAGCATCCTCTGCAGATACGGCTGCTTCTGTTTCGTTATGTTTCGCCATTTTAAAGCTTCAAAAGCAATTAACTAGTGTCACTTTTGAGAAACAGCTGCTTCATGATAACATCTTCATCAAAACATGAAAACGATGAGGAAATACTGTCCCAAATAGAGTATGTGTTTGTGTTACATCAATGATTTTTAAGCTCTGCTACATTGATACATCAATGCCTGAGAAGTACTCATGCTGGTTACAGTACATAGGAATTGATGTAAGCGTAGAATATATGTTAATTTCTTGCAAATAGTTCATAAAGTGGGTCTAAAGTGATAACTTTACTAATTTTGGGAGTGCTATTTGAAGGAGTATATACTGTTAAAGCATCCAAGTCAATACCAATTGGCAATCAGTAGAGAGGCCGCCAGGCTCATATACTAGTTTTGGAGGAGATAATTAGCTTATGTGGGACAAACACTGACACTCCCCCGCACATGTGACCCCCGACTCGCATGTGGAGATTGGAGTGGTAAACAAACGATTCATAACACACGGATCACCACAAACAACGGTGCACTTATGGCACAAACAACGGGGAACAAATTCTTCGAAACCTTAGCTTCGATACTATGTTAAAGCATCCAACTCAATACCAATTAGCAATGTGTGGAGAGGCCGTCCAGGCTCATATACTTATTTTGGAGGAGATAATTAACCAATGTGGGACAAACTCCACCATATCCATTTGGGGTATTCTCCCTGAAATTTAGTATTACAGTCTTATAGAAACCAAAGATGAACAAATATCAAATAGGGCATACCCTCTTGTATAAATTTTAGGCTGACAGGAAGTCACCATGGACCTAAAAGTAACAATCTTTGACATCATGTGACCTTGATACTTGGCCAAATGGATGCAACGTGCACGTTGTATCTCTGTACTGCGGTTTCGACCACCAAAAGAAGGAATGATGTCCAAGAGGCTTGATAGGCTAAAAGTGAAGGCGTTTATGGTACTGACCACTGAGTTGAGAGGGAAATTTCCTTTTTGACTATGTTTGTGGCAGGAATGGATAATTGTGGACGGGATCTTATTTTGTCTCCTTCATTCCGTCATTCGGGTGTGCCTTGACATGAATTCTTATCCTAGACTCCTGGTATTGGGATTTCCGTTCTACGTCTCTGCTTCCTGCCATCCAAATGCTCACCTTAGTGAATATGTTTGGTGGGCAATTTTCTTTTTCACGAGTCTGTTGAAGGGGTTAAGGACGCAATTTTGCCAAATTTGTTGTAAAAACTTGCTGACCGCAAAAGTTAAGGGTGTAGGTGCACAATGCTCTCAACAATAAGGAAGCTACTTTCATTTAGCAAGTGTTCTTGTTTCAGCTTGAGTCCCAGAACAAGTGAAGTTTTATACTTCAATCACTAGATCTGCTATACATTTACCCTTGGATAGCTATTAGATTGATTCTTTTTAATCCAGAAACATGTATGAGGCAGAAAGTTTTGTCCAAAATGAAATTGATATGCATGGTTTATAGCGCGCTAATTTGTAGAGTTGGTCATTTTTCTTAGCTGAAAAGTGTGTTCTGCATTCTATCTATGCATAATCTGTGGCCAGTTCTGGTGTCATCTATTTGATTGTTCTATTGTGAAGGTGATATCGAGTTTTTGGTGTTCTGTCGGGCTGTCAGGGTGGCATGCTTAACTGGCCCTTCATTGTTTTAGAACATAACTGGCCCTACATTGACTTTATAATTGACTAAATAAAGGAGAACAATAATACTTATAAGTAAGAGAGAGGGAGACTCCCTTTTGTCCTAATCTGTAAGCACTTGTTTGAGTATGTTATATTTTCTAATACCGGATGCAAATGTTTAGTCGTGTCATATTCAAGAGAGTTTTCCCATTTTGACGTGTACTCTCGTGATGTAATCATGTAATGCAGAAGTATTTGAACTGCACATGGAAGAGTTGCGAGCAAAGCAAGAAGAGATTTCTAAGCGAGATAAAGAAATCAAACTACTTGAAGCAATCATTCAGACACTCGGGGGAAAAGAGTCGCGCTCTACAATTGGGTGACACGATTCTTGTGAGTGTAATTTCGTCACATTGAACCCTTTCCTTGTAATGTTATTATTGGGGATTTCTGAGTTGTCGAAGGGGAAAATAATTCATAAGTGGGGACTTTTTGTTGTATCTCTTCCGTGTTTTTTTCCCTTAAATCTTTTTCCCCGCCGGTAACCTTTTCTCCAAAGGGCTTCGACCGATTGTATGCAGAGTCTTATGTAATGAAGTACTTTTCCATCGGGAGGGTCCTTTTCTGGAAAATGAATGATAGGTTGAATTCTGTGTCCAATGTCCGGTGCAATAATGTTCACTAAATTTGTTTTCAAACTTGGCTTTGTGCCAACTTTATTTTGGTAAAGAAAGAGAACATCATAGTTGAGAAAAGAGAACACGAACTCTTATGGAGTTTATAACGGCACTCTTTTTTGTTTTTACTCTTGGAAGTGAACTTATAATACTGCGTGTTAATATGTCAAAAAGTCCACAATTTTGGGGCGATTTATGTGAATTCACACGCAAGAGGAAAAAGAAAAGTATGTGATTATAAAAGGAGGAGGGAGTGTGAAAATCACTATCTTGCAAAAAAATCAATAGAAGTATACATACAAGTTTGGCACAGAGTCTACCAACCTATCTGAAACTTATGTGAGCCGGCATTTTTTTTCCCCCTGGTTGACTAAAATCTGATTGGGAGAAATTATGCCCTCAGGGAGATAAGGTTGAAGATGAAATTACCAAGAGGTAGCTTGTGCCTCGTGGTGTTCAATACTTTCTAAATAATGGAAAAATGTGATTTCTTCTTGCTGATTTTTCTTTTCTTTTTTTTTTTTTGGAGAATCCTTGCTGATTGCAAGTCTACTATGTTTCATATGTATTCCTCAATGTGGCAAAATAAATGCAACTTAGTGGTGATGCAGCAAACATGAATATATGATTTTAACACTCGAAACATGGACAAGAAAAAGCGAAATTTGATTTTCTTGACTTCTTTCTGTTGCAATTTTTTTTTTTTATATAGTCATTTTTAGGAATTTGGGCCTTCAAGCTATGTGCCGATGTTGGTTAGTCGAGGGAAAAGGGAAAGGAAAATTGTTAGCACTCATATTTTTACGCTGAAAAGAGAGTTGCTTTCATAGTTTTCTAAAAGGAAAAAAAAAAAAAAGAGAGAGAGTCAATTGAATATACTCCGTATTACTTTTGGAGGTGTCGGCAATATTGTTCCTTTTGGAAATTGTTGATGGAAGTAATGGTGCATGGGAGCTAGGGAGGAAATTGAATGAGTTAGTAATAATAATATTTGAGATAATTCATTTTCTTTTTGTATGAAAGAAAGAATTGTCGGAACGGTAGAGGGAGAATTCAAAGTTAGTTTACTGGAGTAGTAGTAGAGTGATACAAGAGAGAGGATTCATGCATGCTTTGTGCTTTGTAAGTAGGATAGGAGTCTGTCTTGATTTGAAGAGGAAATGAGAGCTTCAGAAACTCTCTGATCAATGACCATGCGAATCGAATCCACTGGTCGTAATAAGAAGGAAAAGGGGCAACGTGGTGATCCAGTGTGGCCATAGCCACCTGAGTTTAATCTCGTTGCTGCATTTTACACGTATCCTACAGCCATGATCATGCTTTGAGGTACCGGAAGTATACGATCATTTTCTAAATCTCCACAGTGTGGGAGTATACTAATCCTCCCGGAGGCCGAGTCCCTGCCGTGCTTGAAAAGTCTGGGCTAACAGTGGCTTTATGTTCCCATCTCCGGTAAATAGGGTGGTGTCTATTAAAAGATGGATGGTGAGCCTCATCGAGGATTGGGGAGATCGTTTTTCTGAAAAGATGGGAGCTATTGCTCAGATTTGCTGGGCAATTTGGAAGCAAAGGAATGACTGGGTTTTTTCCCAACACAAACCGAATGCAAAGAGGACCCTCGCAAAGGCTCTGGAATTCCATGGGGAGTTTTTAGCAGCAGTTTGTTCGCCGGTAGATGTCCCAGCTCGTAATCATGGGGATAGTAATGTTCCTAAGTGGCAACGTCCCCTCAACGACCGCGGGAAATTTAACTGTGACGGGGCTTTTAACCCCACGGACAAATCTGCTGCGTATGTTGTCTTAGTTAGAGATGAAAATGGGTCTGTGGTGGAGATCAACCATGGGAGGATCAAGGTGTCTTCTGCACTGGCTGCTGAAGCTTGGGCTATTCGGGTAGCGGTATCGATGATCATGGTATGGGGTAAAAGGGATGCTATTATTGAATCAGACTGTCAACCTCTGATCGATATGCTCCAACCAAATGCAAAACATAAGAATTGGACTATTCAAGCTCTATTAGACGATATCTCTTCCTTGTCGGTTCAGTGTAATATTGTTTTTAATTGGTGTAATCGAAAAGCAAATAGATGTGCTAATTGGATAGCTTCTGCTAGCAGATTAGGTGCTGTTTTTCCCCGTTCCCCTTGTAATCTCCCGGGTGAGCTTTGCTCTTTGATTCGGTTGGATCTCTAATGAAAAGACTTGCCTTTCAAAAAAAAAAAAAAATAGAAAAGCGCTGGAAAATGCAGCGCCTGGAAACGTCGTCGCTTGGGGCCTAGTTAGACAGGCCATTCGTTCACCTTTTGCTCCTCTCTCCCATACTCTCATCTTTTTTTTTGATCCGCCCATACTCTATCTTTTGCTCCTCTCTTTATTGTATGGATTATTTTGACCATTAAAATATTATTTTTATGTTAAAGAGTTACCCATTAAAATATTACTTTTTCTCTCTCCCTACCACTCTCTCACCCTCTCTTGTTTTTTATATTAAACAGTTTTAGAAAAATTAAGTACTCCAATTTACAATCTGTTTGAATTAATGCAAAAATTTTATTTCTACGATCATATTTATTGTGTTTGGTTCACAATTTTGGATTGAAAATTTTGAGTTAAAATGTAAAAATATGTGATTGGATGATTTATTTCTGAAATAAGTGGGACCCCTTTACTCAATAAAACCAGAGAAGAAACAAAAAACCTAACGGATAAAGACTGGGTAGGCAAGTTGGACTTGAAGTCACCCGTTCCTCTCTCTCTCTTCAATACAGAGAACGAATCTCTTAACAGACTTTTTTTTTCATTTTTACGAGAGTAATCCTTTTTACAGAATGATGATTAATTTTTGTTTCTAGTGCTCTCAACAATCTAAAAAAATTAAATGCTTCAATATTCAATCCTTTTAAACTTGTGCGAAGTTCTTATTTTTTGATCATTTTATCCTATAGGGACGTAGGATCATAATTAATTTTTATCTCTAATATTCTCATAATCAAGTATCTACTCTATATGATCCTAAATAAAGAACAGATACTTAATTATGAGAGCCCTGGAGACAAAAAATAATATGACCTTTTAGGATAATGATAAAATAAAATAAAATTTTTACACCGGTCCAAACGAATCTAAAATTGGAGGATTTAATTTTTTTTTATCATATTTTGTAATATATAAGTAGTCTAAAAAAGTTAAACAGACGAAAATGTATATTTTAATAGGTTTTAGATAAAATAAATAAAGTTGGTGTAATTGTGAAAGGAAAAATTGATAACTTAACCAAAAATATGCACTGCTCATGAGATAGTTATTTAAGTGAGAGAGAGAGAGAGGGAGAGGGAGAGAGAGAGAGAGATCATGAGATAGTTATTTAAGTGAGAGACAGAGAGAGAGTAAAAAATGAGGGAAAGCTGAAGTGGCTTGTCTTACTTGGTCCTAAACGCCGACGTTTCCTGTGGCTGCTAATTCCAGCGCTTCCCAAGCGCTGCAGGGACTCGGAATCCTAATCCTCCCACACTCCTGCCACCTCAAAACTTGCACCATCATTCTCTCTCATTATACATACTCACATAAATCCGAAAATTGAACACCAGTATATTTTCAATCCTACTGTTGAGTCCAGAAAAGAGAGAGCGAGAGAAAAAGCTTGAACTTCTTTCAATGGAGTTTTAGAGAGAGAGAGAGAGAGAGAGAGAGAGAGAGAGAGAGAATGGGTTTCTACATAACAACACTCCATACATCATATTCAGGTTCCCAATCAACCACTACATCACCAAACATCCACAAACCACCTTCCAATCATTTCGGGTCAGCCCTAAGTCCCTCGCCGCCGCCGGTGTTTTTTTCATTTTACCGAAATCGTCCGCAAACTAATACCCAGAGGCGGCTCCATTCACATGGCCGAACCATGGTCAACTAACCACCCAAAAATTTTTAATTTGCTTAGAATACATTTAAAAATTTTAAAAATTTTGGACTAGCCTTACTTTGAACACCCAATCTAATTGTCAATGAATACCCAACCCAAATGTTATTGAACACCCACCCCAAAAATAGCCCACAAATTAATCCACTTGAAATTGAAAGCCCAAATTTCAGCCCACAAACCCAATTTCAACAATTACAAAATGAAAAAAGAAAATAAGAAAATTACTGAACAAATAGAAAAAAAACACACGCAGAAGTAAGACTACACTCTGGCTCTCGTTCCGACCTCGTTCCTCTCTCTGTGGCTCTCTGTTTGAACTTTGGTACACACAAGTTCGTGATTTGTATCTCTCTCTCTCCATGCCTCTCTCCTTCTCTCTCTCTCAATTACTCACAGGTTTTGGATTTGGGCTTTTGGTAAACCCTAAATTGTATATTTCTGATTTCTATTTGGGTTTAATTGATTTTTCTTCCAATTGTTCAGGGTCTTGAGCTCCAACTTTCAAGAATATGGATAAAGATTGAATATTGTGTGTTTCTTTGTCTCTACACATTCTGACATTCATTGAGTTTTGCCCTAAAAAATAAGACCACCACTATCTCTCCTAATCTCTTTACTAAGGTGGACCTAATGGCATTGGAAATTCAACTTCAAAATTACATTGTTGATGTTACAATGAAAATTTTTCAGAGTTCAAAGGGATTAGTGATCTTGCTGCAAAGTTGGTGAAAACAGAAAAGCATGTCATAAATAGATTGGTCTATTTGCTTGTGAGATTGGTGTTGACTCTTCCTATCACCACTGCAACAGTTGAAAGAAGTTTTTCAGCAATGAAGTACATAAAGAGCAATCTGCACAATCGAATGGGAGATCAATGGATGAATGATTGCTTAAGTACTTATATAGAGAGTGATGTATTTGATACCGTTGATAACGAGGATATCATGCAACGGTTTCAAAATATGAAAACTCGTCGAGGACAATTGTAATAGCTTATATACTTTGCTATTTTTGGGTCGCATTTTAGATGTTATGTATGACTTTTAGTTTATGGTTTCTGAACACCCTTCGAAAAATTCTTGGAGCCGCCACTGCTAGTACCCGCTTTTTTGGCCGAATTAAAGGTAGAATAATCGCTTCTCTATTTTCCCATAGGTATATTTTAACTTACATGTGTTAGTTTTAATACGTAGCAGTGGCGAAAATCGAATCCTAAGTTGAAACTGAAAGGAACCAACACTCTGTTTTTTTTTTTTCTCTCTTCCTCCTGCATGCGTGTTTTGTTCCTTTTTGTTTTTGAAATTTTACGCTATTCTCACACTATTTACCATGGACTTTGTATGTTCCCAATTTAATCCCAAATGGTTTGTTGCTTTTACAAGACAGTAAATAGTTAAGTATAGATAGAAAAACTATAGATTTCAACCTTGTTAATAATCAGTGGGTAGTTTTACAGTAGACGAATGATAAGTATAATAAACACAATAATAGTAGCAATAAAAATGATACCAATGGATTGTATTTTACAGTAAAACAATATACAAAAGACTAACGAAATATAAGTTTCCATTTTGACAAAATATTGGTCAATCCTGTTAGTACTTATGGAATATTAGTAAGAATACATGTCTAACGCTAGACTCAGTAAAACAACTAAATGAATATTGGAATTTCTACTAGTCTAGTTATAATGTTAAAAAAAGAAAGAAAGAAAGAAGTATTTTAATTATAAATTGGACAAAAGAATAAACAACTACTTGTACGATCCTAAAATTATAAATACAGTGACACTAAGATCCTTAAATTCACCAGATTATAAATATCATACGGATTTCAAAAATACTAATGGAAATCCTTAAAGTTAATAAAAATTACTCCCTCCGTCCTATAAAATTTGGCACTTTCACTATTCCAGTCCTATGAAAAAATTAACTATATCTTTTAATTCGTAATATTTTTTTATACGCAATATAGATCTCGTTTGATAGATTTTAATTTATTCTATTAAACAAAGTTAAAAAAGTCGTCTAAAACATTATGGATTGAAAGATATATGCAATTTTAAAATGACACGCATTTCTAAAATTACCAAAATTTATGGGACAGAGGGAGTATATACTTGTTCGATAAAATTTAAATATTCGAAAGGCACTGACTGATAAGCACTCAAGATTGCACAATCTTGGTGCTCAAATCCTCCGAATTGTGATATTTCTATGTTTAATTGATCGTTAAAGTCAAATATTGCACGTAAGGTGTTTTGTTGAGCTTTGTAGGTGAAACGTGCAAATAAGGCGATTTTGCATGCCAAGAGACGTTCTGGGATGTAACCAAGTGTCCAAGTGCCTGCCGATACTAATTTCATTATCACTGGGACTTAACGGCGTTATCAAGAGCCTCAAAGGTCTTTCGGTGGTCTAGTTGGCAAGGGTCGTGCCAAAGTGTAACAAGCAAGCCAAATGCATCGAGAATAGCCCTCGAGGGTAACCGCGCACCCGAGGCCAAGAGGGTTCGTGCCACCGAGTCCAAAAAGCCAAGTGACGATGCCTCGAAAGATGGCCGGAGGTGCCAAGGCCAGAAAGTCATGACAAGCTTCTGAAACCTGCAATTTTTGGTATTGTTATCGATTGCAATATAAAAGTTATCGATACATTTGCCCCATTTTGGTCCAGAAGCTCTCTAGACCTGAGGGTATCGATAACCTTTGGCTTGAGTTATCGATAACTTGCTTTGACGGGGGAATTTCTGGCTGATGCCATCGATAACTTTTATCTCCAACAGATATTTTTCTTGCTTTTTCAGACTTTCCACTTATGCAAACTTTCTTTTTATGGGTAGATTTTTGGGATATTTGTTGGCTTTTGTAGTGAGAGAAACCCTTTGTGTATAAATAGGGGATCTCTTTTACGTTGTTTGTATCTAGTTCATTACCCCTTTAAGTCTTTTACTCCATCAATGCTTTCCAAGCTTTCTTAAGCTATTTCTTCCAAGAACACATGTAAGTTTAAGTTGTTTGTTAATTTTCCAAGTATTAAAATTGTAGCTAGTACTTGTTGGATCTTCATATAAATCAAGTTTATTTTCGGTTCTATCAGTTAAAAATGTTTTCAATAATTAGCAAGCTTTCTAGTCTTTTCAATATGTGTGAGTAGACGATTAGGCTCGGCCACGGGGTTATTAACGCCATGTGACTTAAGTTTATCTTGCCTTTCTCAACTAAATACTTGAGGTTTGGTATGAAAAATGGGAAAAGTTCACCTTTGTGTAACAAAACTTGCCGATGTTAATCTCCGGTGATCATGTGCTTGCTCACATGATTCCGGAGTGATGTCTCAGTTCTTGTTTAGCAAGAGAACAAAAGAGCTCACTTATTCTCCATACTACACTTCTAGTCTTTAATGGTTTCATAGCTAAATCTTCCGGTTGATAGCCTATGCCGTGCGATTCAACTGTGTTTTCGTTGAGAATGGTTCGATGACCTAAGTTTCGAGCGCTAAAAAAATCCAACGCCTTGCCGCTTGTTTAATCTAGTTAAAACTCATTTCTAGTCTTTTACATAAGAGTGTTCTTCCACCTTTCAAAGTAAAATCAAAAGTTGGCCATCTAAACGCCGGAAACCCTTATCTACAAATCCGAATTAGTTATAAAGATTATCTCTGTGGGTACGATCCCGGACTTTTCGGTATTTATGCTGACAACGACCTAGCCCTACACTCAGGGTATTCAACCTATTTCAACGGTTAGGATATGGCAAAGCACCAACCCAATCCAAATCCTTTATGTGTTTAATTATTTATACCTATCAATAGTTATATTGTTGTATCACTGAAATGTATCATGTTTGAGCTGTTGATTGATTGTATCATGTTATACGTGGTAGAATAGACTTAGGTTCGCTAGGTGATTATGAGTAGTGACTCATGTAGATGATGTTTAAGTAAAGGATAAAATGGTAAAGTTGATTGAGGATGTTAGGTGTCGGTAAAGGACCCTTGTACAGTAAAGTACATTTAGTTGAGTTGGGGAACGGTAAAGCACCCCGAGTACGGTAAAGTACTTAGAGTGTGTGGAGGACGGTAAAGGACTTCGGATACAGGATTTGGGATACGGTAAAAGATCCTAAATGCGGTAAAGTACCCAGTATGTGTGAAGGACGATAAAGGATTTCGGGTACAATATTTTGGGAAACGATAAAGAATCCCTGAATATGGTATAGTACCCAGTGTGTAGATTAGGGGTATGGTAAAGTACCCAATGTGTAGAGTTGGGAGACGGTAAAGGATCCTGGCAATGAGATAGTCCGACCCTAAATGCTGAGTTGTCATGGTGAGCTGTTCGTTTATTATGGTTGTAGGCGAATCCAGACTGAGTAAATAATTTAGTAGTATTTGCTTAGAACTCTAGTGCAAGACAGATAAAGGGAGAGTTATTCTATGAGACGGTCAAAGTTGGTGGATGTGGGGGAAAAGGACCTTGTGGAGAGGATCCTTAGATTTCATGTAAGATAATGAATATTAAAGAAAAGGACAATGTGATGTTATTCTATACCTCCTATGAATTGTTATATTGTTGATCTGCTAATGGTGAAGTGTTAGTAGGGTTGAGATCATATATTGAGTTTCATAACTCATTATAGTGCCGTTGAGCTGGTGTTTCATGCCAGGTAATCAAGAGACCGAAGGACAGAATCCACTGCAAGATGATCAGTACTAGGGTGAAGACCTCCCTGCTAAGAAAGGGGAGTTTGTTGAGCCTTGGATGCCCTACCCTTAGAAGCTCTGTTAATTTGACGTACTTTTAATTAAATTTCTATAGGTGTTAATACAATTGTCAAACTCTATTTCATTTTGTTGGTTTGTAAGACAATTAAGTAGGTTTGAATTTGGTATTTGAGGTTTCCGCAGCTAAATTCTGTTTAGTAAAATTTCATTTTTTATATATCAGTTTTATGAATTGTTAAATCAATTAAAAAAGATTTAATTAACGTGTCCAAAAATTGGGGCGTTACAATCTTCATCTATATGTTATAAAATTATACATTAATTGTATGAAAAAGATAAAAAGAATGATATAAGAAGATAATATGGTCTTTGTACGTTTATCATTAATAGATGTAACGGTGCACTTTAATACACAAATTATATGGGACCGTGTGATAGTTTTTAATTGACAATAGGTCAATTCACACAAAGCCCAAACTACATGAGGTCAAGTGTAATTTGTCTAGTGGATATTGTTAGTGGGAGCTAACGGAAGTTATCTATTATCCTTAATTGACACGAAATTGAAACTACAGAACTAAAATCGAGTCAATTGAAAGAGTAGGATCCAAAGTGACACAAAAATTAAACTACAGGAACCATTTAAGTAATTTACCCTTTACAATAATATCATTTTTAAAAAACCACAGTAGGGACAAAATTGATAACTAATGTTATAAAATTAAGACACATATAACAGAAGAAATGTGCAAAAAAATAAACAATACACTGGACATAATATGTATATGAAATTAGTCCTGCCAAAACTATTGAGATCGATCTTCCATGCCAATCAAATTCATATAACTTTCTTTTCGTTTCCTCTCTTATCACTTCTCATTTTTCCGTATCAGTGTGTCTGTTTTATGCCTGATTACATAGGTTTATATAGACGAAAAGAAGAAGAGAAGAACGGGGGAGATGGCTCCATCTCGCTCCATCTCATTTATGTTTTTTCCCGACTATTATCTACACTACTGTACCATGGTCATCCACAAAAGACTTTCATAACACTCCTGACCACAAACATAGAATCTGCCTCATTAAAATCTTACCAAACAAAACCATTGGAAAAAAATCTTTGATGAAGGAAAAAGAGTATAGTATTATTTGCCTCATTAAAACCTTAATGAGGAAAACCCAGTAAGATAAAATCTTAGTCGAAGGGAAAATAGTACAATCTACATATGAATATCACATCACTTGCTTTCGAAGTTATCAATTTTGTACCGGCAAGTGTACCGTTTTCTCTACTGGACAGTATGTATCGGTACTGGTATATATATCTCGGTACCGTCCCGGATTGATCGTAACATATATTTTAATATATATATATATATATATATATATACAAAAAACCCAAAAAAAACTCAAAGTAGAGGTATAAAATAAATTATAACACTTTAATATACCTTAAAATTAGTTCTAATAACAAATTAATATAATTAACATGTTATAGAAGTTTTGTTGAACTATCTTAAAATTCAAGCATTTTTTAAGAAAAAGAAAAAAAATACACAATTTTTTTTTCTGGCTGATACACCCGGTACAAGTTCAGTATCATCCGGTGCAAGCCGGTACGCAATGACAGATCATGGCATTAAGAAAATGCATCGTGGTATTATCACCAACCTTAATATAATTAATTGGAAATTTTTTTATTTACATTTTGAATCTTTATTCACTAAAAATTCGGAATGCTACATATATGATTAAAACTTTAACAAATACAACAAAATTAAATTATCTAAACTTTTTAACTTCGGTCCATGGATTTATATTTTTTTTAATTTCATGAATAATGCATATTTCTTTTAAAAATTGAATTTAGTCCAAATCTATCCTAACTCGTCCATAAAATTGGTGGAATTTCTAACTTGAAATATAACTTTCTCTCCATTAAAATTGTCATATTAATTCACACGAAATCAGGTCAACCGCACAACAGCCTACGAATATTGCAATCGAACCGAATCTACACAGAGCCGACAAAAACCGGTTCAATTCTACCCCGGTTCATCGACCGCCTTCCCTGCTAACCAACTAAAATCCGCCCCCCCCCCCCCCCCCCCCCCCTCTCTCTCTAGAAATCACTCACAAATACAGACGACGTTGCAAGTTGAGCGTAGCCGTATCCCAATCGGTGCCGCGCCATGGAAGAGAAGCCATCGCGAGCCAATCTGAAGCGTTCGTTTCCTGAAGACGACGACTCCAACAAACCCCCCACGTACTTCTCTCTCCCCTTCCAATTTCTGTATCTCTATACCAATATACATGTACATGTTCTTTAAATAACTCGGGTGTCCGGGCTAGCTTATGCTCCCCTCGACTAATTCTGAGGCCAAATCCCACCGTCAGTCCCGGAGGTTCAATTAAAACCGTAGCAAAGATCTGTATGGACTTGCCCCAAAGTTGTTGATAGCACTCGAGAGTTTTGGAACCTGAAACTAAAGAGGGAGAAAACTCCTAAGTCTCGAGCATTACTACAAGACCAACCCCTTGGGGTTATATACATGTTCATAAGCATGTCTACGAATATGTTGCTAAGTGTTTTTTGCGTGTATTTGTAGCTCAAAACCCTAACATCTAATTATCAACTCAATTGAAGCTAAGTAGTTACAACAGGCAGTAGGCACAGTTAAGAACAGATGAGTAAGAATTAATTATGTAATGTGTATAATCTATGCTTATAATAGACATAATCACTCTTCAGGAATTTTGTTCGATGTATGTGTGATTCGTGTGAATGTGTAGATTTAGACCCTAGTCTCTTAAAGTGTTTCTGCCAAACTAAATGGACTAAAAGTTAATGTTTTCGCGGATTTCTTGGCAAGTCATTCTCCTCACATGCAAATACCGTTTAGTGGAAACAAGTAAACAACTATTGTCATTAGCATGAAGCAAAAAACTATAGTGCACCCTAGATTGTTGCAATATGCATTACGATCAATTCCAGTTTTTGGGCCAGTCCATCTGTCCCAGCTTTAATTGGACCCTTCATTCATGAATGGTGGAATACGTCCCAGGTTAGTCTGTCCATTGGGCCGACTATCGAGTTATCACAACAACAACAAAAATTGCATTAGGCACATTCCAAGAAGAGATGCATAAGGGTTGTGATTGGCACAGTTCAGAGGCGGGTCCTAAATAAGGAAAAAGTAACTAGGTTTTTGCTTTTCGTTGAGATTCCTTAATAGATGGCCATAATATAGTAAGCCATTTTCTGCTGTTGTGGAATGTAAAACTGTAATCTTAGGCTGTGTTTGGTTCAAAGATTTGACTTGGGCAGTAATGGATCCAATGGGGGCACAGGGGGCAACCATACTTCCAAAGATTATTAAGAACACCCGTACGATACCAATAATCTACACGAGGATCGGAAAGTGACAAGTGTTCGCACCCCCATGGTTGGATTGTTTGCATTACAAAGTTGGAATTTTCGATGCCTCCCTGGTGTATTGATTTGCTGAGGGGGAAAAAAGAGAATAAATAAGCTTTAAAATTCCTTTTCTTATTCTTCTCAAACCCCTCCATTAGTCGATATGCAAATACAGCCTTAGGATAAACGATTTACTTACACTATGGTAATTTTGAATACTTATAGGCAGAAGAGAATTCGGTTTCCAAAGGGTAAGAAGGTGAAACCTGGAGAAGAAAAGGTGGATGTATGGAAGCCTTCTGAAGATGCTCAGAGTGCGAAAAATGATCCTCGTCGTGCTGCAAAGGAGCGTGCAATGCGGCGAAATCAGATGACTACCGAACTCTGCAGTGAAGAAAATAGAGGGATGGTTCATGACATTACATCTGTGGAAGTTAAATATGCGGTATGTGTATCCATTTTTTATCGCATGCTAGTTGCCTTTGTGGTTCGCGTTTCATTATTTCTTGTTGTTAAGTTATTAAATGTCTTGATACTAGTGTCTTGATTGTTGTGGGGGAACCATACCAACTGTGTGGATGTGCAATTCGAATGTAGTATGCAACTATGCAAGTGTTAAGAAGAGAGGTGATAATATTGTACCATACCTTTAACACAATTGTTACTGCTGTGATCGTTTCTCATGTACACATTACCCCCAGAGAAATATATCCTAGTCCTAGAAAAAAAATGAAGTCCTGGAAATTGGTTGCAAAATAGTTTAACCTGATAGGAGCATCAACTTGAGAAAGATGGTAAAAATTCTAGATGCGACATCCATAGAGTGTTCAAATTAATTTTACAGCGAAGTAGCAATAAGGATTGATTTGATTAAAGAGGCACCTAATATGTCCGCATGTAGTCTCTCAATCTCTCGGTCCATTTGGGAAATGCAGTTTTTTCCCTTTCTTTAATGAAAAATGATCATGTTGCTGGGTTATTTATTCCTATTGCGTTGTGTCGGTTTGAAGTTTTGTTCCTAAAGATTGCAGGATTTTTGGGTTTGATTCATGGCAGTTCATGGCCACAACTGCCCCCTTCTGCCAAACTGCAATCTTTTTCAAAACAATACATTTATTAAAATCTTTGATAGATTAGAAGTGCATTATGTTTTTTACCCATAAATTGTAGAATGTAATTGTAATTAAATTTATAACATTTGGAAGGGGTTTTTTGGACTTCAAAAAGTCCATACAGTTTCAAAAACAGGGTGAGACCAAAAAGGTGTTCTCCCTTTATATATTAGCATAGACATCCAAAATAAATGACCGTCTTCTCGTTAGTGCTTTTGATCTCCCATCTTTGAAAGAACTTCTGTTTATTGAAATCCAGATATATATATTTTGTTTTTTGTCATTTTCTTACTTCGCTTACTTCCCAAAGTAGTTTGGTTGCTGTTTTTATGAGTATTTGTGAAGTAATGGTTTATGGTTATAGGGCAGTCCTAATGTTTCTAAGAAACTGTGGTATTGAGTATGTTTTCGTAACGTTGTGCACTACCTTTCTAAAAGGCAGCTAGTTTCTCCGCCAATATAATTGCTTTCTATTTGTTATTGGAACAAGGGAAAGTATAGCCAATGATAGAAAGTTACTTTTGGCAGGAGGGTGAGACATTTGTTGAGGAAGGGATTCAGTTTGAACCTTTTAATCTGGAACAAGAGAGAGAAGAGGGTTATTTTGATGAACAGGGAAATTTTGTCGAGTACATTGATAATGAGATCAAGGTACTGTATCACTTGTATTCAATTTTTTCACCTTTTTTGTGGAACTTGTTTGTCATTTTTCGTATGATTAATTGCAGGACGCGTGGCTTGACAGCGTTGAGGTTGATACTAAACTTGCTCAAAAGGGATTCACAGTAGCACATGACAAGGACAACATTGAAGAGGACAGTGATGATGAACTGTCATCTGAAGATATCGGAACAATTAAAAGGCGAATAGCTGATGCGTTGGAGCCTGGAGAAACGGTGAACTCCCATGGTTTTTGTCCCCCATATTTTTGTAAAAGAATTTCTGAATTGTCACGCATGTAGTGTACTCACTCAGATTGGCATTTAAACTGGCTGTCTTTTTGTCAAAAAAATGAAAGTTTAACTATGATACTTTCTTGCTAGATAAATAAAATGCAAAGAATATGGTTGAGTAACATCATTTTGAGAGGAACCTTGGAGCTTATCACATTTCAAAGGACTATACTTTTTGCCCCTTTCAGATTGAAGTATTATTATGAGTTGTGTGGAAGCTTCACTTATTATTCACTTTTGTGTGTGTGCGTGTGTAGTGAGGTGTCATACATCCTTGTTAGGATGCTTATAAGGTTGGCAAGAAGAACATGATAAACAGTCTTTAATAATCATGCATTCTTGTAAGTCTTATCTTATCCATTGCATGGTGGGCATGGTGCAAGGGAGGCGTAGGAATTTCTCTTCTAATAAAGAAGGTGTTATATTGTCATAGTTTTGTGGTGAAATTGATATTCATGACTGGAGGCTGACAGAGTTTGGAGGCCAGATTAAAGTTCGTTCTTGACAAGTTTTTGTACACTGTTATTCTGCTTGATCTTCTAAGTGTTCAGAGACAGTATACTTTTTATAGGAATGATTTTCTAACGTGCAATATAAATGTCTAAACTGTATATTGTGAGTGGGAAAGACGTAATTGTGGTGAACAAAGAGATATGAATATGGCTTGCCTGTGATGTGCGTAAAATATTGATAACATATGCATACATTGACATTTACCTCCTCTATATGTTTTTCCCATACAAATGAACTATTGACTAACAAGTTGGATAAGTGTGGCCCAACATCATCTATGTAGGCCTACATTTTATGAATTTTTCTTTGTGCAGCGTTATTATCATTATATGCCTGTTAATTGCTCCTGTTGTTTAAATGGTTTGTTATTGGTCCTGTAGATTATGCTCAGCGCAGGTCGTTTTTATGCTGGGCTTACCATTCAGTTATGTGTTGTCAGATTTTTTGTATACTGGACATTAGAATATGATTTTATGTTCTTCACAGATTCTACAAGCATTGAGAAGGCTGAAAGGAACATCAAATAACAAGAAGGAAAAGATGTCTCCAGATACAAAACTTCGCTTTGATCAGCTTACTGAAGATGCCATGAAACTGATGGAGAATGGTGATTTCAGTTAAGTGACTTGTTTTGTATTGATTAAACGTCGTTGAAACTGATTCTTATTAAATGAGATATTGGCTGCCATGTTTCTAAGTTTGTGGGATGAGTAGTAGCTATGTTTTACCCTGTGAGCGTTTTGGATATCTTACTCTGCTCCTTGGTTCAACTTTCAATTGCAGATGTATATGAAGAAAAGCAGGAGGTGTTTGAGCGAGAAGCAGGTCCGTATTTTATTAGTTGTTTTTGAACTGATTTCCGAATAATCCACTCAAGACTAAGCCAGAAAGGGAAAGAAAAAGGGAGGTAAAAGATATGTCCTCTTAGTTTTCTGTTTGTATGGATCTTATCTTCAGTTTGAACTATAAGAGGCATCAGTAAGTTGCAGATGATTCAATGGTTACAGTCCAAATTGGATATAGTTAGTATTACTATTTCCTGAAGTTGTTTCTTTACAGAATCTTGTTTCTTAAGGTGGTTGCTTGGGGATTTTAGTAGGGAATTCAGTATGGTGCTAGGTGGTGAGTCTGTTGCCTAATGACATAATATGAGTAGTTCTGAGCGTGTGTGGGTTTTGTTGTGTTGCTTTTGCTTCTTTGTAAGCCTGTGTTTGGTATGTTTTAGCAGTTCTCATCCAGTATAGTTCTAATACTACCTGTTTCTTTACGTTTTGGATGTATTGCTGCAGTTTTGAACCTTAAATAGCTGGAAATGAGTGATCCTTTTTTTTGGTTAAAACATTTCCTCGATACTTTCATATTCATATGTTTTGAAGGAAGTCTTCCCTCATTGTATATCCTCCAACATGCACTGCACTCAGGTGTATTAAAAATGTGTGGACTCTTTCTCACGGCCTTTTCCTCATCTGCAGAGGGATACGAGAGGTTGGCGCGAGCTAGAGAGGAGGGTATTTCAATGGATACAGGCAAGGGTAATTTCAATGCCTCTTTCACCAATGATATCATTGCTAACGAAATGGATTTTGGAGGGGCATTTTCTGTACTCGACACAGCCGTGGGGACTTCAAACCTCAATATTCCCTCTGAAGGAGCTCTAGCTGATGGTGATGATTCACTTGATATGTTTGCGGAAGATGATGAAAGTGCTGCTGCCAATCCAACCACTGACGGGGGTCATTTGGTTTCTGGTCCTGATCACGATAGAATTGGTCAGCCCTTGGAAAGTAAGCTTTCAGTTACAAGTTTATTATGTCCAAGGGAGTAGATGGTATTTACTAATTGGATTTGAGTATTCCTAGTAATTGCTTTGCCCTGCAGGTGGAGGTTGGCAGAATGACTATGTATACGATGAGGCTTCTGGGTATTCTCTCTCTCTCTCTCTCTCTCTCTCTCTCTCTCTCTCTCTCTCTCTCTCTCTCTCTCTCTCTGTGGGCGTGGTATGTGGGCATACACAAAGGTGCACATCATATGTCACCAACCTTTTTATGGACGCTGTTTCAAGTAAAATGTGGATTAGGGGTTTATGCCATTTCTAATCCTCGATTTTTTACTTTTAGATCTTTTTAGCTTTTTAACAGTAAACTTGTGGTCTCTGTGAATGTAGATCTTCCATTGAGCCTCACAAATAATGTCTAATATTAGTTTATCAATTTTTTGTTCCTTCAGGTACTACTACAGCAGTAGCTCGGGTTACTACTATGACCCATCTTCAGGATTGTATTGTTGTGCAACATCGGGACAATGGTAACTTGCATCCTTGTTGTATTGCTTTTGATATTTGAATTTTTTGTTTCCCTTCAATGAATTGCTTTTTTTATTAGTGAAAATGTTTGATTTTAGTTGCACAACAGAATCATAAAATTCAGTAATATTATTAATCAAGTAGGGATGGAAAGCAAACAATTCATAATGGAGTTCATACAAAGACTTAAAAAAAGGTCATAATGTACCTGAATGAAATGGAGAATTTTGAGATGGCTTGCCCCAATAAGTTATCAGAGAAGTTCCATTACATACATTTTTTAATTGTCTGCAGTTATATCTGACTTCAACTCACAACTATGGATAGGTATTCTGGCACATGGCCCTAAAGTTACATCTTTTTCACCATGCATCTTGAGAATAGACTGACTACCAAAAGTTCTCGTTCAGTCTCAAGAAATTTTCCGCCGTTCTCTGATTACTGTTACATATATATTTTCTTTGTCCAGAGTTGTATATCTGAGTTTCAATCCCAAACTCTAGTTATACTTTTACATATATATAGGTATAGTGGGACATGGCCCTCACTTCCCATATAAGGTCTTTGTCACCATGTGTGTCCACATGTTCCTTGAGAATAGACTTAGGCCCCGTTCTGCAACAGGAAAAAAGTCCTTATTTTTTAAGAAGGCAATTTCAATCTTAAAAATTATGGACTTATTGAAATCTAAAAATATGCACTATGGATCTTATTTGAAAGATCTTATCGAGATCTTTTATACGATGCAAAAAAAATTGAAAATTTATTTTTTATTTTACATTTTTTTGAAAATATGAAATAAGCTGCTTATTTTTTAAGAAAGTTTCTGGAACGGGGCCTTACTACCAAAAGTACTCGTTCCGTCTCGAGTTATTTTCAGTTGTCAAGTGACTCAAGTTCACCCTTAAAACAAATATTATCTCCTGTGTACCTGCAGTAGGGTCTGTGTTTGGGACAGTAGAAGTTTGATACAGCCATTTGGAGAAGGTGTACTTCACGGCAAGAGAACATCCATTGAAGACTGGAGTTATTGAATGACTTTGACACGAAAGTTGCCTGATAGAAAGAAATTTTGGGACAGTAGAAGTTTGATACAGGCCATTTGGAGAAGGTGTACTTCACTGCAAGATAACATCCGTTGAAGACTGGAGTTATTGAATGGCTTTGACACGAAAGTTGCCCGATAGAAAGAGTTAGATCCATTACCAATTTGTCGTATTCCATCATCTCAGAGAATGTGTCTTTTGCTTGGATGAAAAACCTAGTATGGCCCTAAAAGAACTTAAATAGGCATTGAATATTCAGTTTTACTGCTTATTATCTCTTTCATGTGTTTCTTTTTGTCTCTTTGTTTAACCTTCTATTGTAAATTCTTTCCCTTCACTAATATTGATGGTCTATTGAGTATTGACTGTTAAATAAAAACGGTAGACTTTGGTAACGTAAAAGCAAGGGCTATGGGTTCCACGATCATCAAGTAACTTTTGGTCAAAAATTAGTGTGCAAGGTAGTTTTGAGGAGCTTTTCCTCGTACATTTGTTATAGGAACCGGTTGCCTCGGGAATTTAAGGGGGCTACGTTAGGTTCAGCTTTACATAATTATATTGCTAGTTAATTCTATGATATTTTCTAATTGCTCTCATTAATTCAAATCATCAATCTGCATGCATTCCATCCTCAAAAATAAAATCTGTGTGCATTCCTTCTGCTAATGCTTACTCTTGTCCTTGACAGGTACTCATATAATGAAGCAACGGGTTCCTACGATGAAATTCAGGAGGCTCCAGTAGGCATTAGCTGATGGAGACTAGAACACTTGCGTATATTGGGGTGTGAAATACAGTTAGTTGAGTAGAGGCAAACTGCGGTCTAATCTGTCTTCTCTCTTGGTTATTGAAGGATTTTATGTGTCTCGTGGACATTGACTCACTTTTCAATTTTCTATAGTTGTGAGATGTTACAACTTATTTCCTAGAAAAAGTGTTTCGTGCAGTCTCGTCTATATTTCTTGACGTTGCAACATACGCTTGTGTTTTGTGCACTCTCCTCTTCGCCTCTTCGCGTGCATAGTTAAATCTTCTTCTCATATCATATTATTCATATTGCACCTAATCATAAGCCCTAGACCCTATTTGAAGGAACATGCCTGATTTCCCATCAACGAAGCACAACGAGGGATTGATAGGGATTCAGAAATATTCGTAGTTCATCATCCCGTGGGACACCTTGATTTTGCTCACGATGGATGTATTTGGAGCAAGAATTTGGGTATAAATAAAACAATTAAGTTTTATTGGCTAATGACGGTTAGTTTAGAAATATTCATAGTTCATCATCCCATGGGAAACCTAGAATTGGGTATAATAATAAAAATGAAGAAGAGATTTTGTAACAATCCTGATTTTTGATAAATAAAAATTTTGTTAAATATTTGAATTTTCTTTTAATTACTTAGATTGCTTTTAAAATTTCTTGTTAAACTTTAATAATCCGTCATAATTAGATTTGAGACTTATAAAATTATATTTTTTTGCACCGGACAATCTAGTCATTTTCTAAAGACAAGTGTACTTGTAGAAACACTTGTATATTTTTGTAGTGTATAAAATAAAATCTTAAATTATATTTCTTGGCTAGAAATCTCACTTAGCAAATAGGATTAGCTTCCAACTGAATGGTTGAAGAAACCGAACTACCAATTCACCTAGTTATAATTCCCTAACCCTAAATGGACCTTTTTGACCATCTTTGATCATTGTGAACCTTTCCAACCCTAGACTAGAAAAATCATATCTTCCAAGTGTACTTTTTTATTTTATTTTTTTTATTCTCTCTTTCTTTACCCTTTGGTCAATTTATTAGGGAAAATTTTATTCCTTGGGTAATAAAAGTAAGTCACTTCCCTCGATTTTCTAAGTACTTGTATATATAGGTATATGTACCTCATAGGTTATTTTAAGCGTGCCAACTTAGATGTTTTCTACAAACTTAAATTATATATATAGGTACCTTGTACTAGTGAAAGATGGAGAGATATGGGAGAGATTTGGAGAGTACATGATCTTCTTACATCCGTACAACTCAATCTTTGAACCATCCATTCTTTCTTCCATTAAATCTTCCTAAGTACTACATGACATCCTATTCTAGACTCTTTTTTTTCAAGCAAGCCATTCCTAGTACAAGAAAAGACTAAAAACCCTTTATAATAACCTAAGTTATGGCCTAAAGTAGAAAAGACAAGTCATGGAAGGCATGATATGCTTGGAAGGATTTATTGGACAATAATTACTAGAGAAAAATTTATCCTATGGATAATAGAAGTAGTCTTGCCAATGGAAGCCAAGAATTTTGCTATAAATAGCACTCCATTCTCACCATTCAACTCACACCTTCTATTCTTCAACTTCTCTATTTAGAAAGTCTTGTATTCTTGCCTTGTTCTTACTTTGTTCTTAGTGTTCTTGAGGTTCTTCTTGAATTCTTCAAAAAACTCATCCTAGGCCGCCACTAAATCGCCACTCAATCACCCTTCGATCCATAAAAGTTTAGTAGTGTAGTCAAGATTTACTTTCGAGAGAAACCTTTCTCTTTCGAAGCTACCGGAAGCTTACCGTAGGAAGTTACTCCACCTGATCGTCAACTTACCTTTCGTAGTCATCACTACCGCCAAGAAGAATGGTAGATTTTCCCGTACTTACTGACTCAAAGTATATGCAGATTTTTCCTTTCTCATTAATTCTAAATATATGATTAAGTACAATATCCCTAACTACCTTCTCTAAGTATAAAAAGTTGTTCATTGCATTGCTGATTCCATCGTTGAACATGCTATACACGTCTGTTTGGAGGATTTCCAAGAAACGGCTACACCACCAAGTATAAAGACATATCCACTTGTGGATTTTGAGTCCTTCATATCTGATATCCAATTTGCATCACAATACCCTTCCAGTACTGCTGGATATCTGGTGTAGTGCAACCCCAGATCATGAGTATACCGAAATAGTGCAAAACCCTGACTATTGCTCGCCAGTGATCACGGCCTGGATTACTCATTTATATGTTTAGTCTACTGACTGAGTAAGCTATATCGGGCCTTGTATAACTCATCAAGTACATCAGGCTCCCAATTATCCGAGAATACTATAATTGAGATACGCCTTCCCAACCCCCCCAACCCCCCCTTTCTTGGATAAATGCAAACTTAAATCCACAGGGGTTTTTGCAACACTTGAATCAGACAGGTTGAACTTCTCAAGAATCTTGTCAACGTAGTGTATCTGAGACAACGCAAGTCCGAAAGATGTTCTAGTGATCTTGACACCTAGAATGACATATGCAAGGCCCATATCCTTCATGTCAAACTTTGAGTTTAACATATCTTTGGTAGTCTGAATGACCCTTTCATTGCTACCAACAATGAGCATGTCATCAACGTAGAGACACAAAATGACGTATCCTTCGTCTGTGACTTTGACGTAAACACACTTGTCACATTCGTTGATCTTGAAACCACTTGACAACACAGCATTGTCAAATTTCTCATGCCATTGTTTCGGTGCTTGCCTTAAACCATACAATGATCTAACAAGCCTACTGTAACAACCCTGATTTTTGGTAAATAAAAATTTCGTTAAATATTTGAATTTTATTTTAATTACGTAGATTTCTTTTTAAATTTTTAATAATGCGTCATAATTAGAATTGAGGCTATTAAAAAATTATATCTTTTCACACCGGACAATCTAGTCATTTTCTAAAGACAAGTATGCTTATAGAAGCACTTGTATATTTTACTAGTGAGTGTAATAAATCTTTAAATTATATTTCTTGGTTAGAAATCCTACTTGGCAATTAGAATTAGTTTCCAACCGATTAGTTAGAGATACCTAACTACCAATTCACCTAGTTACAATTCCCTAACCCTATATGGACCTTTTTGACCATCTTTGAGCCTTGTGAACCTTTCTAACCCTAGACTAGAAAATTATTACTCCCTCCGTCCCTTTTTTATAGTCCGGTATGCCATTTTGGGCTGTCCCTTTATAAGTGTCCATTTTGTAAAATTAGTGGGTAAAAGTTGGTACATTGTCTATTTTGTCCCTAAAAGTAAATTCCATTTTGAAAAGTTAGTGAGTAAAAATGTAATGATGATGGGTAAGTAGGGAAAGTGGAGGAAAAAGTTGATGTGAAAGGTATAATGATGATGTCTTTTTAATAAATTGGAATTACGAAGCAGGACACTTAAAAAAGGACGGAGGGAGTATATATTTTCTTTTATTATTTTATTTCATTTCTTTACCCTTTGGACAATAAAAGGTAGGGAAACTTTTATCCATTGGTCAATAACTACTAGGGAAATTATTACCCATTGAATAATAGAGTGGTCTTACCAAGAAGTACTAGGATTTTATTAAATAAGCATTTCCTAGATTTTACATGTGATTATATCTTTAAATTATGTAAATAAGTACCTTATAATATATTACCCTAAGATAGTCTAGGTACAAAAATCTAGTTTTATAATAACAACATGTACCAATTTGGAATTAGTTTAATAAGGGATTTTTGAATAGAAAATCTTACTAGATTACATAGTACTATTATATAAATACTTGGACATGTATACATATATATATATATATAATAAGACCATGTGTTAAAAAGATTTGTTTATTAGGAAAATCTTGACTTTGAAATCTAGTAAGATCAGATAGTACCTATGTACTTTTAACTTGGTCATACTCATACATATATAAGGTCATACTCATACATATATAAATATCATACAAAGTGCAAGAGAGAGGGAGAGAGAGAGAGAGAGAGATGGCCAAGAGGGAGAGAGAGGGAGAGAGAGTGATGTGTGTGCATGTGTTGCTCACTCAATCTAGTCAATTTCTTTTGGCCAACTTCTCACACAATCATGGTACAACTAAATCTAGATTTTCCTTACCCTTTCATATATAAACAAGTCTTCTAAGTACTAGACAAGACTAGGAACCCTTTAGAATAACCTAAACTTGTCCTAGAATGGAAGAAGAAGAAGAAGCAAAAATCTATCTTCCAATATCCGTTTATGTTCTTTAATCACCAAATCTTGTACAAACCCTCCTTTCCTCCACCAATCTTTCCAAAATCAAATCCAAAGTACCATATCTAGCTATGCAAGCCTAGGACTAGGTCTTGATCTTTCAAAGAGAGCATGAGAAGTTGAATAAAAAAATTAGATATGGAGAGAGAGAGAGAGAATTTGAATGAGAGAGGGGAGGGAGGAGCCTTGGCCTATAAATAGCAAGCTCACTTCAAGTTTCAACTCACACCTTCACTCCTTTGCTCTCACTTCTCTCTAGAAACCATTTCCATTTTCCAGACAGCCTACTACCCTTCACAAATCTTCATTTTTCTTCTGTTTAAAGTAGTTCTTAGAACCAACTCCCTTTGGAAAAGTTGTAGAGCACTTCGAGACCTTCGAGTTAGACCCAAGAACCATCCCAATCGGTGAAAAAATGACAAAAATATTGACATCCGAATTCAATAAAAATCTCGGATTTTCAGTTCCAGACAGCATACTATCTCTTCCTTCATCACCATTTTTCTCCTATCTAAAGTAGTTTCTAGGATCAACTTCCTTCACAAAAGTTGTAGAGCACTTCTACAACTTCGATTTCGACCCAAGAACGATCATATTCAGCCAAATATTGACCGAGTTACTGCCATCCAAAGTTTGGTCCAAATTTGCGAGTTTCACCGCTCGTAGAAATTTCCAACTAGCTTATTCGGCCCCGACTAGTTTCGGATCAAGGTAGATTAATCTCTACTCATTCTCCCTAGTATAACTTTAGTTATTTTTGTTTATGATAAGGCAAGTTAAAGTATTAGAAATAATTAGCAAGCTCGTTTTACTAAAATCTTGAAATGAAATTACGATCATGTAGATTATTCTTATCCTCTATCTCTAAATATATGTAGATTTTCCCTTACTCACTAATTCTTAGTATAAAAGTTGTATGATCATGTAGATTTTCTCTATCTACTACTCCTAAGTATACATAGAATACTTCTAACCACTCTCTCTAAGTATAAAGTTCGTATACATAGATTCCCCGTATTCTAGAGGAATATATTCACGTTTTGTGTTTAAAAATGCATGTGAACCTGAAAAGTATTTTACCTAAAATTTGAAAAGGATGGGGAGTATGTTAAATATATGTTCTTTTGAACTTCCCAAAAAGAAAGAAAGAACAGTTTTGAAAGATAAAAATTTAGCGTTTAATTGTAAGAATTCGTATTTTGATCTTTAGAATGGTTATGAGAATGTATACACGTTGCTGTGATTACTTGTGGTTGTGTAAATAAAGCATAAGTGGTCTCCACTCCAAGGGCGTCAGTACATGTGGTGTTATGCTTTAAGTTGTGATTTGAGCATGCTAAATAAAATAGAGTTAGATGATCTTACTAGTTTAGTTTCAAGATTACAATGAATGATTTATGTATACGTGAAAAATCCTATTGCGGAGTCTATGCATATGACGAGACACAAAAATCAAGAAAGATAGAAACATGACACCTAGGGTGTTTTAATGACAAGGTGTGTTTTGAAATCACAATGTGGCCGGACTTGCCCATTGTGGGAATATGTGTGTGTGTGTTCTAATGAGAATCCGGAATAGCAAATCCATTGTGAGGTTTGTATGTGTTCCAATGGGAATCCGGATCAGCGGAACCATTGTGAGGTTTGTGTGTGTTCCAATGGGAATCTGAATCAGCGGAATCATTGTGAGGTTGTGTGCGTTCCCATGGGAACCCGGAGCGGCGGAACCATAGTGAGGAATGGCTTGGTTATCCGCAGAGAGGAGCCAATGCAATTATGTGCCAATGGGAACCCGGTGCGGCGGAACCATTGTGAGGATACTCTAGAGCTCGGAACGGCGAAACCGAGGTTGGGTGTGTTAAAAATGATTTTGGAAATGTTGCTTTGATATATGAATATGATGACACAGTCTACGATGAGTCGCGTAGGAGAAACACAGAAAATCATGGACACAAACGTTAGTTTGGATAGTGAATATGGATGTGTTATTGTTAGCTGTTTTGTTAAATATCCATGTGCTATGTGAAAATCGTTAACTATAGGATCTATTGTTTGTAAGTTAAGGGTTAGTGGATATGGATTATTCTATTGAGCTCCTGTAGCTCATGGTGTTACTTTTGGTGACCCTGGCATATTATATCGGTGGCGAACCTGGTATTATGTGTCCGACTTTGTAAATGATCAGAGTAAGTTGTACACCTTGGAGGCTTTCTGAGCCGAAGAGCTGGCAAGGATGGAGGAGCAGGCGTAGCTGTAGTTAGGAACCTTAGTTTCCCTCCCTTATGTAATAAAAGTACTCTTGTGAGAGTTATGATGTAATAACGAGCCAGACTCTATTTAGTTTTTCAATAAAATTGTCTAATTAACGTTCCCAAAATTCGGGGCGTTACACCTACATACTTTCCCTCCTTGGCCTGGCGCGAAAAAACCCTCGGGTTGTTCCATGTAGATCTTTTCATCTAAATCGCCGTTCAGGAAAACTGTTTTTACATCCATTTGATGTATCTCAAGGTTACGCAAAGCTGCAATCGCGATGATCATCCAGATGGAAGTAATCCTCGAGATTGGTGAGTAAGTATCAAAGTAATCTAGGCCTTCTTTTTGTCTGTATCCTTTGATAACAAACCTAGTTTTGTACTTATCAATTGACCCATCTGCTTTCATCTTCCTTTTGAAGATCCATTTGTAGCCGAGAGGCTTACTGCCTAGTGGCAAATCCACCAGTTCCCACGTATGGTTTTGTAGTATGGAGTCAATCTCACTCTTAATGGCCTCTTTCCACAAAGGACCCTCAGGGCAACTTACAGCTTCTTGGTATGTCCGAGGCTCATTCTCTACTAGATAAGTCAGAAAATCTGGACCAAAAGATGTTGATGTTCTAGCTTGCTTGCTACATCGTGGTTCAACATCAACTTCATCTTCTTGGCCTCGTCTGCATTCATTAGCCGGATGCAGAGTCCTTTTCACAGAACTTGACTCTCCAATGGATCTATAAGGGAATATGTGTTCAAAAAACACTGCATTCCTTGACTCCATGAGAGTATTCTTGTGAATATCTTGTCTATTTGACTCATACACAAGAAATCAATAGGCACTACTATCGTCTGCATAACCGATGAACACACAATCAACGGTTTTAGGGCCTATCTTCTCCTTCTTAGGAGGAGGTATAGCCACCTTCGCTAGACAACCCCATGTTCGTAAGAATGCATAGGTAGGCTTCCTACCCTTAAACAATTCATACGAGGTTTTACCAATATTTTTGCGAGGTATTTATTGAGGATGTAATAAGCGGTGAGAATAGCATTTCCCCACATGTTCTGAGACAACCCAGAACTGATCAACATTGCGTTCATCATATCCTTCAATGTACGATTCTTGCGCTCAGCAATTTCGTTAGTCTGAGGTGAATAAGGTGCCGTGATTTCATAGATAATTCTGTGTTGGGCACAGAATTCTCCAAATGGTGTCTGAAATTCACCACCACGATCGCTTCTGACCACCTTAATCTTTCTGCTCAGTTGATTCTCAACCTGAGTCTTGTAATGAACAAACTTGTCCAGGGCTTCATCCTTGCTTTTCAGCAAATACATATAGCAAAACCGAGTGCCATCATCGATAAAAGTAATGAAGTACTTGTTACCAGCCCGAGTTTGGACATATTTCATATCACACACGTCAGTGTGAATTAAACCCAAAGGTTCTGTTTTTCTTTCTACTGCTCTGAAAGATGCTCCGGCATTTTAGCCTCTACAAAAGTCTCACACTGATGTTTTTTATCAAATTGGAAAGCTAGAATATAGTCCAAGTTAATTAATCTACGCATAGAATCATAATTAACAGGACCTAGTCTATCATGTCACAAAAAGAAAGACTTAAGCACATAAGCAACAGGGGATTTCTTTTTATTGATAGTAGGGATAACAGTCATTACATTCATCTTAAAGAGACCATTGGTCATGTAACCTTTCCCTACATACATTCCAGCTTTAGTCAGAGTGACCCTATCAACCTCGAAAACCAGGTGGAAGCCATGCTTGCTCAACAATGAACCAGAAACCAAATTCTTATGAATATCTGGCACGAACAGCACATTATTCAGAGTCAACTATTTTCCCGAAGTCATCTTCAGAACCACTTTCCCCTACCCTACAACATCCGAGGTAGCTGAATTCCCCATGAACAATTTCTCACCGTTAGCAACTGGCTCGAAGGTAGTGAACAATTGCCTGTCACAACAGATATGACGTGTAGCCCAGTGTCTACCCACCATTCCTGCGGGTTTAAACCAACCATGTTCACTTCAGATGCCGTAGCTGAGAGGTTGATATCGGACACTCCTGCCTCCACCTAAGCCAAGTGCGCCTGAGTGCGAGGGTTAGGTGGCTTCGTACACTCCGAAGCTTTATGCCCGAATTTGTTGCAGTTGAAGCAAGTACCCTGAAACTTCTCTTTATTTCTTGGCAACACCACCTCTCGGTCCCAGATTGACACTTTTGTCCTTCTGCTTGCCAGATTGCTTGTCAGAACGCCTGTCATTCTGATTTTTCCTCACACCGGAAGATTGACCATGCTCCATCATATTTGCCTTGGCCATGTAGGAGGCCTTTGCATTCCTATTCGTACCCCGATTCTCCTCTTCAATACGGAGCTTGGAAAAGAGCCTCCAAGGTCATCGCTTTATTCTTGAACATGAGATAGCTCTTGAACTCTTTCCATGCTGGAGGTAGCTTGTGGATGACCGCGGCCACCTGGAATGCTCCACTCAGAATCATCCCCTCAGTCCTGATCTCATTGAGCAGGAGCTGCAGTTCTTGAACTTAGACTGCCACAGACTCGGAGTCCACCATCATGTAATCAAGGAACCGGCCCACAATAAACTTTTTGGACCCAGCACTCTCGATCTTGTATTTCCTGTCTAAGGAATCCCACAACTCCTTAGCCGATGGAGCCTCACCATACACAGAATACAGTGAATCATCTAGAGCATTCAGAATATAATTCTTGCACATGTAGCCATGCTCTTTCCACCTAGCCACATCAATTCGCTTCTGAGTGTCAGGATCGTCCTCAGCAATAATAGGTGCTTCCTCGACAAGCCACTTTGCCAAGTTCAAGGTGATGAGATAGAACAACATCTTCTGTTGCCACCTTTTGAAGTCGACCCCAACAAATTTGCTCGGCCTCTCCATGTGAGACATTGGAACAGAGGAAATTCCAAGAATGAGAGCATGAGTTGGAATGGCACCACCGCCATTTCCATTGCCACTGACATTACCAGTCTCCTTCTCTTTGCCAGTGATGGTAGTTTTTCCTTACTCAGTTGTCATGTTTTCCTGAAATTAGGAACAACCACATATAAGAGAACAAATCTCAATATCAAAATGGCAAGCTATACATGCATAGATTAACAATCCATCAAACAAGTTAGGTCTAACATCCCCCACAATACCACGTACCTTAGGGGTCCCAGGGGGCCGTGCCCCCTGACGGGGGTTCTAGGGGTAGCGCCCCCTGGCGGAAGTCTGAGGGCAGCGCCCTCAGCGGGGACCGTCCACCTTCCCCTTCTGTTTTTGGAGTCCAATCCATGTACCGAATACAATACTTGTTGTGCACAAGGGCTAAGCATTCAAACCGTCCATTGGTTGAGTAATTCAGGCCGAGAGCAACCCAGGTGTCAAGCACATGAATTGCACACCAGGCAGATCATCAACACAGGATCAAGGCCAGGCGACGTCAAGGCAGAAGTCAAGTAGATCACCCCAGAAGCCAACCAAAATTGATCCAAGGCCAAGCCACGCATGACTGCCTTAGGCCGTAGCCTCTCTGTCACCAACGTGATCAAGTCGCGCACGACTGATCAAGGCTATGGCCTATTTGCAACTAGGTTTGATTTGTAATCTCGAGTGAGCAACCAATCTGCTCAAACTGTCAAACACATTGCTGTCTGTTTTATTATCTCGCATGAAAGCCAATCTGCTCAATCTGTTGAACAGATTGTTTTCTCGCCTTAAGCCTGTGGTACTTCACTACAAAACCTATTTGTCATGAATCTGTTCTTGCAACTCAAAGATTAGTACAAAACAGAAACTATTTTCTGGAATTCGATGCTGATCATAGATCAAAAATCTTTTTTAAGCTAGTTGGAAAAATTTTGGCATAACACATAATTCCAGAGAACAATTTCATTAATACTGTAACAATTACATAATCGAAACAAAATACAAATACAAAACAGAATTACAATGAACAAGATATGAACAAAATTTCGTAGAATCAAACCGAGTCCTATGTGAAACCACAGTCTCCTTAAGAAAGATTCGTCGCTTGCCGTCGGTGTTGTAGATTCTTGTTCAACATCTTCCTCCTAGGGTTGGCTTGGCTAAACCGCAAGCCGTCAGAACACCGTCGTCGACCACCTTGGCAAACTGACTACCGCCTGCCTCTTTCTCTCAAGAACGAATTTCAAAGTATGCTAGAATGTTGAGAATTTGCTTGTGTCTTCTCCAAGACGTGAGCCTCCTTTTATAGGGTGAAGGAGGCAAAAGAGGGGTAATGCTGCAATTAACATGCAAATGAATTCTGCCAATGAATAGGGAGGTTACGAGAGTAATGCACCATCACGAGGAGGGTTACGGAAGTTACAGATTTCTACAATTCAATATATCTATTGATTGTGGTGTGTCCAGATTTAACAAATCCGAAACTAGCATGGTTGTCTCGAGATACACTCCAATAATCCCGATTTCATTCATCTGAAATCCCGTAAAATTTCCACACTCCTACTTTCCCTCGGCTTTCTATCACTATCCAAATGTACTTTCGCCTTTCTCAAATGGGTCTACGTCAATTTCCTCAGACCCCCCAAGAACCTCAAGAAATACAGATGGGGAAATTGCGTATCAGTGGGAGGAGGGGCAAATATTGCCCACCTCATGGACCAGTTTTTGGGAATTCCTAATTGATGAAAAGGAGAGATATAATTCCCCATACATGGAAACCAAAACATACGTGGACAAAATTACCCCTCCAATCTAATACGTCGTCGTTCGGCTCCCTACATCGGGTTTCCCTCCTTACCTTCCCACTCGCCAACTGAAGCCCCATCCCCAAACCATTTCAAAGCAAGACAGTGCTCCAGAAGAAGGACGCCTCTCCTCTGTGCTCTCCTAGGGTTTGCTTGCCCTCAAGGTCGTCTGTGCTGCCTCCATCTTCGTTCATGTTTTCCCCTTCCCACGCCCTACCTGAACCATTTCAAATCGTCTGTGCTCCACAAGAACGGAAGACGCCATCTCCTCCTTCCTAGGGTTTGCTCCTCCTTCGTCTCCTCTGTGGTCTCCATCGTCTGAAGAGTTGCTCAGTACGAACGCACTCCATCTGCGGTGAGAAAGCCTCACACTTCCACGGCAGATCTGCTCGTCTGTTCGAAGAGTGAACGGGGACGGCAAGGGTGAACGGTCGGTTTGGTAAACGGTGGGTTTTCTTACAATGTCACCATTATTTTAATTTTTGGATTTTCGTACTGGTTATCCTTGAAAACTACAGACCCCTCATGCAAAGTTCTAACCGGAGTTCTTATTTGCCTACTAACTGTTCGATACAATGTTCCAATGGAAATTTGAAATTCAACTCGATATTGCACAAATGATTCTCCGAAAATTGGAAAAAGTTGGGATCCCTTACATGTCCACAGGAAGGTTTAGGCATGCATTAGTCACTTAATTGTTGTTGTCACATAGATTTTGGCACGAGTAGGTAGCTCATGTTGTTCCAGAACGGCAAGCATCACAGAACGGCACAGAGATTCAGGCATGCATTAAAGTTTGTGTGGGCAATGCGAATTGCCCCGAATCTTTCTCTCCTCCAGGGAAGGGATTCCGTTCCCCACCCTTTTTTGAGAAAGGAGAGATGCTGCCGGTTCGCGGGAGCGCTTTGAAAGCTGGACGACAAGCGCTCGCGAAAATACAGAGTCGCCACTCGGGTTTGAAGGTCCGACACCCAAGGAACCGTATTTCGAAGCACTTGCCGCGCTGTTTGATTTGAAAAAGTTTAAGGAACCAGTCCGTCATAACCATATCTGGGTTCGGGAGCCAGGTTACGAGAGGGGAAGGGTTTTATGGCACCCCTCTCGCCCAATCCGGAGATCGGTCTCTACTTAGGCATTTGCAAAAACGTTGTTTGTTTGCGATTCTGTTTGATTAATCATTTTTTAGCCAATTAGGGCGGGGGAACAGTTAATCGGGGATTAAAACTGTAACACGTTTGCAGGATGTGATAGATAGCATGCATAGATGAAATAAATGAGATAACACTGAACACTGATTTCTGGATGCCAAAACAGTGCATGGTATGAATTTATAACAAACAGTGACCAACTTGCATGCACAGAATGGGAACATGCAAGTCACACCATCGCGCGACATACCCATACCCTCGCGCGAGTATCAGCATCCCTTCTTCAGGTTTAATGTTATCCCCTTCTGGGCTCTGGAAGGACCAGTGCACACCCAGGATCAAACCAAGCAGTTTATATGTGCTGGAAATAAATAATTATTACAATCTGACTGAATAGAAATGAAATACAACCCTTAAACAGTGAGGGTGATAAAAACAGAGACCAAAGGCCTAGCTGCCCATGCAAGGGCAATCACTGGAAATGACCAAACCATCGCGCGATGGAGTCACATCATCGCGCGACTGTTCTGACTGGACATCCAGGAATTGCTTTGCATGCCTGGGCTCTGAGACACCTTCAGAAGCTACCCAGGGACATTCCAACATGAACAAGGAAAGCAAACTAAACTGAACTACTGATTTTAGCATGCAAAACAGTGAGATATATCAAATATGATCAAACATGAGAATATGAACTCATATAAACTAGTTCAGAACAAGAGACCCATCCCCGCGAGAACCATATCACACAAGCCAGAAGCATCGCGCGATTATGTGGGTGCATCGCGCGTGGGTTCTCCGTTCACAGCAACTTGTAAATTTGCTGGCTTTGGGGTCAGGAGCTGATATTGATTACCAGTCCTGACCCTGTCAGCCCCCCTCAGGGATCAATACAGTAAAGGCAGAAAATTATACCTTCACTTGGATGATTTGAAAATGGTTGAGTGAGATGGTATGCCTTTGACAAAGGAAAGTGGTAGTAGCTTTGATTGAGAGAGAAGATCAAGATTGTGACTCTTGTTCTTTTCTTTGGGATTTTTTTGGTAACTTTTTGAAAGAGAACAAAGGGGGGGGTTTTATAGGAAAAGAGGGAGCTCTTTGGTGGTGAACTTGGCTAGGCAGCCAGCCAACAATGCTGGCAGCACTCACTTGGTAGAGAAGTGAGGTGCTAAGTTGATGGGAGAGTGGGGGTTTAGGTGGTGTAAGGATGGCCGAGCAAACGCCGTTCAGTCGATGGAACGGGGTCACATGGCCCTGCAGGCGCCTCATCATCACAAAATCCAGCTGGATACGACAGGTGTCGACCATCGCGCGATGGAGTGGGACCGTCGCGCGAGGGTTCTAACTTCCCCGCGATGGTCAATCAGTCAAAGTTTGACTTTGACCACCACCTGGCAAGTGAAGCATCGCGCGAGTGTCTCAGTAAATCGCGCGAAGGTCAAACCCATAGTCAAAGCTGGGCTCAATGGTTTTGGGGTTAAGGAAAGGGTTCCACATACACCAAACTCAAACCATTTTAATCAAAACTGTTCTTGACCTGATTCATCATCGGGGGAACAAGAAACTGAAAATAAATAAATTGAAAAGAGACAAAATGACCGGGGGAATCAAATTGGGGTGTCTACAGTAGTCCCTCTTTGACGGCACGCGGAGCACCATTAGTCGGTACGGGTAACGTCAAAGATTTCTAGACACCCATCTAACTCACCCACAGGCCAATTAATCGAAAAGCGCAAGACAGTATATACAAATACCGTGCACCAAGGGATTGGATGGTTAGATCGTCGCTGATCAGAAATTGGACGGATGGATCGTCGCTGATTGGAAAATGGACGGTTAGATCGTCGCTGATTGGAAAATGGACGGATGGATCGTCGCTGATTGGAAAATGGACGGATGGATCGTCGCTGATTGGAAAATGGACGGATGAATCGTCGCTGATTGGAAAATGGACGGATGGATCGTCGCTGATTGGAAAATGGACGGTTGGATCGTCGCTGATTGGAAAATGGACGGATGGATCGTCGCTGATTGGAAAATGGACGGATGGATTGGAAAATGGACGGATGGATCGTCGCTGATTGGAAAATGGACGGATGGATCGTCGCTGATTGGAAAATGGACGGTTAGATCGTCGCTGATTGGAAAATGGACGGATGGATCGTCGCTGATTGGAAAATGGACGGATGGATCGTCGCTGGGGATATAAAGCACCTTTGATCCAGAACACCTTGTAAAGATCCAAAATTACTTGCAAGCGCTAGGAAAAACTTGTGGACCACAAATATGATGACGGGCCGAGCCAGGGGTCAAATTTGGTCAACGGCCCAGTTAAACCGTCGCGCGAGAGTGCCATACCATCGCGCGATGGTTCTTTGTTATGGCTTGAATCTGAAACGGGCCCAGACCCGGCCCGCGACTGTTGGCTTCCTTTTAATCGACGGGGACGTCTTGAAACCGCTCACAGCAGTTTCAAAACTCTCCCAACTCTATTCTCTCTCAAACTCCCAACTCCAAACCCCTGATTTTGCTTCGAAATCCAGAAATCCAACACACCCACACTCATCCATGGCAGACCACGGTGATGGGGGCGGCGGAGGAGCAGCCGTTGATCGTCTGGGGGACGAGGGAGGACCCATGGAGGTTGAAACGGGGGATCAGAGACCAGTGGAGGTTGCTCTTGGCACGGGTGCAGCGGCGGCAAGCGGCGGCGATGGCGAACAGGGCCATGCACCGGCGGTCGGGGACGACAGCGAGCATCGCGCGACGGAGTCAGATCGTCGCGCGACGGAGCGGGTCGGGGCAGTGCCTTCTGAAGTCGAGCAAATGGATCCAAGCACGGCCGTGAGCGGCTCGGTAGTGGTTGGTGGTGTCTCTGGTGGCACGGGCAGTAGTGGTGCCGGTGGTGATGATGTCGGGCCAAGTGATATTCCGCCGAGAGATCCGGTGAAGGGTAAAGGAGTGGTGACCGAAGAGGAGGGTGCCACGGCGGTTCCCGAGGAAGAGGTGCTTTTCCGGCCAGCGGCAACTTCGTCGAGCCATAGGCCGATCACAAAGCAGGATGTCGCCGAGCTTTTGAGCGACGCGCAGCTTGCGCGGCTTTTGGAGGATAACCCCGAGATAGGGGCTGCTGTTTTAGAGGCCCGAGAGGAGAGAGAGCGGGAGATTGCCGCTTCCGAGGCCGCGGCGAGGGCCGAGAGAGAGAGGGCTGCAGAGGAGGAGCTTTTGAGGGATGCTGAGGCCGAGGAGAGAGCCGGCATCAGAGTGGGGGGTCCTAGAGTGACAGCAGTGTCGGAGGCGGAGAGTTTGATTCGAGCTCCGTTTTCAGCAGAGGGCTACAGGGCACCGGTACCACATTTGTTCGTGCCGTTGGGTTTTACAGCATATCGGCCACGACAGGCGGATTATGACCCTGAGTTGGTCTTGAGAGACCCTGATACTCACATCTCGCGCAGCTGGTCTGAGGTAACTTTCTAATAGATGCTCATTCAAATACAATGCATGCGTTCAAATGTTCTTGAAAGTTTGTAGAGTAATAGCAAACCTCTAAAATAGAACTTGAATAGCGATACTATAACTCCATGTTTGAACATCGTGCATGAGACATAATAACTTGAACCAACCATCTGTAGGTAGGCTGCATCGATTACTTCATGTTTGAACATTGTGCATGAGATATAATAACTTGAATCAACCATCCGTAGGCAGGCTGCATCGATTACTTGGAACTTGAAAATGAAAGCTTTGTATGCTGATACGTCTTTCGTCGTTTGTATCTAATGCAGGAGAGGGCGCGGCCTAGAGATATCCGCGGCTTTGGGGGTGCATGCAGTTCCTTAGCGTTGTACCAGGGTTTGCCAGAGAGAGTGAGGCAATTGGTAGATGAGGCGGGCTTTAGAGAGTTCATTGAGACACTCACTCCGGCGAGGAATGACCATGCTGTCTTGGTTGCGTTTGCAGAGCGGTGGTGGGACACTACAAATACCTTCCATCTACCGGTTGGGGAGATGACGGTGACGCCCACTGACTTTGCGGCGATCACGGGCCTGAGAGTTGGAGGAGAGCCCATCCCGTTTGACTCGGGCATTGAGAAAGATGAGGCAGCCTTGGAGTGGTTTCTGGGCGAGGTGCCCAAAATTGAGGAGGGGATGGCGAGGTACGGGCAATTCACCCGATATCTGAAGAAGAAGGTGACAACTGAGCAGGAGGTGGAGCAGATGGCCCGGGCGTACTTGCTGTACCTTTTTGGTGCTACCCTGTATCCAAACAGGCGTAGCAAGGTTCACTTGTCCTACTTGCCAGCGTTGAGGGACTTGAGGACGGCCTCGCGTTTTGACTGGGGTGGAGCAGCACTAGGCGCGGCCTATGGCTTCTTTGGAGACTCGTCGAGGACGGAGGTGAGCACTGCGGGGCACTGGCGGATTTGGGAGGTATGATTCCACACACTTTGTAATTTGCACTTGCATTCATTTCAATAGCATTTTTGTATGCATTATCGAGTTTAATTCATTGACAATCATGCAGCTCTGGGCTTACGAGGTGTTGAATATGTGCCGTCCGGTGACAAAGAGCCTGGACTTGGGGATGCTCCCGCGTGCACACATCTGGAGCAAGAAGAACATGGGGGAGAAGAGAGGCAGAGGAGATCTGAACGGCTTCCGGGTATACCTTGACGAGCTTCGCCCCTCACAGGTATAAAATCATACTTTGTAGAAATAATCAAAGTGCATGCCCCCTTTTATTGCTTCAATGCTATCGCTGACCGATGCTTGCATTGTTTGCTTTTACAGGTTGAGTGGGATCCTTGGAGGGGGACGGAGCTTGAGCCCGAGTACTTGGCTCGTAGCAGGGCTGTCACGGCGAGCAGAGTGCTGCTGGAGTCGGCCTTTGGTTGGCAGTGGTACTTGGGTGACCGAGTGACACGCCAGTCACTTGGCTATGCGAGGTTTCAGGTGCCCGGACCGCTTCCACCACGGGCCTCACACACAGGAGAGTACACCTTGGCTGAGTTGGAGGTCTTCACACGGCCTGATACTGACTTGACGCGCCACTTGCGTCCTGACATGGACTATGCAGTCTATCAGAGGGAGCGCTTGGCGGGGCCACTGGGAGTACGAGAGTTCAGAGAGGTTCGGGGCCAGGCCCGTGGGGCTGCTGAGGCGAGGAGGGCCGTTTCAGGGAGGCCAGGTAGCAGTGAGAGTCGCTCGAGGCGAGGTCCGAGTGGACCAGTGAGAGGCGGGCCTCCAGAGTTGACATGGCAAATAGCAGTGGTGGATTCTCAAGGCAATCCAGCTGAGTTACACCTCACCCCGGCCAGAGTTGAGCCAGCGCCCGTTACTGTGCCCGTAAGATATTGTTGCATTCATTACTGTATTCTGATAAAGTTTGAACTGCCATTCAATTGCTCATATTTGACTCCTCTTTGCAGGTACCCAATGAGTGGGTGAATGAAGCTGTCCGGCGCATGCTTGCGTTGGAGAATGTGATCAGAAGGGCGGTGAGTGGCCTACTGTTGGACTTGCGCTACCCCCAGCCAGCGGCTCGGAGATCTCAGGTACATCCCTTTAGAAAATAATAGATTCCTGCTTTCGATATATGCCTGTATGCGATACATTCCTGCATTCGATACACTCCTTTGCTTTGATTGCTTCTTGATTTTGCTTAATCATACCTGCTTTTAGAACATGAAACATGCAAACATATGCTAATATATACAATGTTTATAATGCAGGCACAGGGACAGGCGGCTCCTAGGAGAAAGAGCGCAAGAGAGCCTCCACAGAAGAAGCTGGCTGCAAGGACTCCTGCTCCCACGCCTAGCACCAGGCCACAGGTACGGGGCCCACAGCCACCTATTGGCAGCGAGGAGGCGGCCCGAAAGGCTGTGGCGCAGGCCGAGGAGAGGTACCAGCTGAAGATGCGCCAGAGGCCTTCACAAGACGAGCCGGTCCGCAAGAAGCGGCTGATCCTGCCTGAGGTCTCCGAGGAGGAGGACGAAGAGGAGGAAGAAGAGGAAGAAGAGGGAGAAGAGGCGTCAGACAGCAGCGGGTCTGACGACTCAGCGGAGGATCCAGGCTACAGAGTGGATCTCACAGAGAGAGACGACGAGGATGACGACGGAGAGGGCGACTGGTTTGGGGATGACTGAGGGCTGCTGAGGAGCCTTTTCCCACTTTTGCACCTTCTTTTTGCTTTTGGGCCTACGCGCCTGCATAGAGAGATGGAGGGCCAAAGTACCCTAGGTGATACTTTAATAGACGTTTTAGAGGCCTGCGCGCCCTTTTGACTTGATGGGCGAATGTGCCCGAACTTGATATGATAGCTTTGGGTGGCCGAAGTGCCGTACATGCAGTAGTTTTCTTCATTTGGATGTGGATAGATCACAGTGTTAGCTATAAAATTTGCATTTTCAGCTTATTTTACCTTTGCAATGGGTTAAAGTAGATAAATGCTTACCACTAATACCGTACTTGCATTGATAACGTACTAAGACTGTACACAGACACGGAGATGCGTACAAATAGGCCTTAGCTCGACAGAAAATGAGAAAATATCTTAGGACACAGCTAGGATACGGACAATATAATGGAGTTTTGGACATTTGCAAGCCAAAACTGAAGATATCCCAATTGGGATGAAACTGACACTAAGGTAAGGTCACATATGTGCAAAATGACCTACAAGAGTAGGTGGACTTTGAGAAATACGTTCAAAAACGCCAAAGAGCCAAAGACACCTTTAAAGGACACAAAAAGGGACACGAGGAAATAAGATAAGACTCTATTATGTCCCGGACTGAAACCGACACCTCCATACAGTCACATTAGGTCATCATGACCTGTATGGCATGAGAGAATGGGGGGAAACCCCTTGCAATGAGTTTTGACTCCCTAGAATGCCCTTTTGAACTTGAAATGAGCCACCAAGGGTCCGAAATCTTCGTTAAACGTAATTTTTCGAATCTGGCGCTTGGATACAGTCACATATGCTTATAATGACTTGCTGGAACCATAAAAGTTGCAAGGTGACCATCGGAACCCAAAACGACCAAGGTTGGGCAGTAGCTGCTGTAATCTGTCAAACTGCAGGCTGAACCGTCGCGCGATGGACTGAGACAATCGCGCGATGGAGGGGTTTTGAACAGTCGCGCGATGGAGTGAAATCATCGCGCGATGGTTTAGGCACACCAGGCCACCTTTATTTGACCATCTCAGAATTCCAGGGCGGTCAGGCCTTGTCATCACTTTTTCTCAGAAGCTTTTATGGGACGGTGCAGAGATGCCTTGGTTTCAGAAGAAAGGACAGTGCAGCAGAGACTTTTGCTTTGAGAAGGGGAAGTGCTTCACGCATTCTGGCTATAAAGAGACTGGCACTCCATTCAGTAGAAGCATTCTCCTGGTAATTTTTCACAGAAATCAAGATGGCGAACAACCTTCCAGTGTTGATTAGTCCATGGCTTACTGCTTTTGTTGCTGGAGATTGGCTCTCATTCCGATCTCACGGGCTGGCCGCATTTCGTTTTCTCCGTGATGTAAGGGTTCGCCCTGAGCTCCTGATGGCGGCCCTGCAATTTTGGGATCCGGAGGTCCATGTGTTCAGGTTCGGGGTCAACGAATTGTGCCCGACTGTGGAGGAATTCCAAGCGTACCTCCAAGGTGTTGCCTCAAGTGTGATCGTCGTGCCGCCTTACCGGAAGAATATACCAAAGCTCCTTCAAACCAGCCTCGACATTACTAGGGGAGCAGCCGAAAGTTTTCTAGTCGGAGGACAAATCAACATCATGCGCCTAATGGAATGGTACGGGCCAGAAGGGGATGTAGAGGACATGGTTCTGCAGGCTAGGCGTCGCTTTGCCTTAACAATCAGCGTGCTGGCTGCTTATTTACTGGTGTCTCCGAATGGACAGGTGAACCCTATGTTGGTGAGCATTGCTGCTCAAATGGGTTCCCGAAAGAATGTGGTGCCGCTTGTACTGGCTGAAACACTCATGGGGTTGGACTTGGTTTCCACGGGTCAAACAAACGTTTTCGGTGGTAGCCCACTTCTGTTGCAGGTAAGTTCTCACTCAGCTCACCTTTTTCTGTTTTTCGCACATTCTGCTTTTACCTCGTCTCTCAGCTAAGGCTATATCGGAGTTTCTCACTTGTTTTTCCACTCATGCTATATGTGGCTTCTGACTTGTTTTTCAGCTCTTGCAGCTTTGGTTGTCCGACAAGTTGGGATTGCTCACTGCGCCAGAAGCAAATTGGCCTCATCTACCCGGCCGAATGCATCAGCGAGGCATGATTTACCCGGAGATGACTGTGCATCAATGGTACACATTCATGAAAGAGATGTTACCGAACGAGATCATCTGGAGGCATGAGGTCCTGAATATCCCGGATATGGCCTTGAATTCTGCAGGTTTTGAGAGAATGGTGATAGCTGGGCTGACCGCTTTCACTTTCTACATTCCTGGCCGTATTCTCCGTCAGTTGGGAATAAGCCAAGGGCTTCACCGAGCTGGGATTGAGGACTTCCAAGTCCCTGCCTTTACCTTCCAGAATCTGAGAGGATACGAGCACAATTGGGGCCTGAGACAACTCGGAGGAGCTGACCCAGATTTCAGCACAGAGCTTGTGCCCCGATATCGAGCATGGCTGAAAAGAGAGATTGCAAGCAGGCAAAACAACAACTGACTCTTCGACAGACTCGAATGATCTAGAATAAACTGTGAGCCTGTTAAGGCCTCGAGCATTTTATTCTGTTTTTTATGCTTAACTGTTTGTTTAAGACTGCTCAGCTTGTGTAATAGAAGTTATAATTAAAATAAAAGCGAAAGTTGGAGAGCTTTCCTCGTTTGTTTCAAGTGTTGAACCACAGCATTCCGCGAACATCGATCCAAACTCTGGTAATAGGGAACCGTGGATCAAGTTGATTGATTATGACCGAATCTCACAGAGAGATTGCCTACGTATCCCTTTTCAAGGAATCAGGTCAAAACGTAGTTCAGGCAAAGGTTCGCTCGGGTGTTTTAGCTCTCCTTTTACGCTCTAACTTTTGCCTAGAACCGCCCGTGCGGGTTTTCGGTCTAGCGAGCTGTTTGATTGATGCCTATTTATTTTTGCCTAAACCGCCTTCTCAGGTTTTCGGTCTAGCAGGCTTGCTCTAACTTTTGCTTGAAACCGCCCACCCTTGTGGTTTTCGGTCCAACGAGCTTCTCTCAGGGATAATAACGCTTAAGTTGATCCAGGTTAACCAGAGTGTTGAACTCGTTGCCATCAAGATCAATGAGCTGAGCTGCTCCCCCAGAAAGGATGGTCTTAATGATGTACGGTCCGGAACGCTTAGGTCGGAACTTGCCGCGGGGATCGAAAACTGGCGCTCGAATCTCCTTCGTGACCATGTCACCTTCAATTAAGTCTCTAGACTTCACCCTCTTGTTAAATGCCCGGGCAATTCTCCGTTGATACCCCTGAACATGATACAAAGCCCGGAGCCTTCGTTCATCAAAAAGCATGAGTTCAGCGAATCTCCCACTGAGCCATTCAGATTCCGAAAGTTCCGAGTCCACCGCAACCCTTAGAGACGGCACCTCGAGTTCTATAGGGAGAACTGCTTCCATTCCGTAAACTAAGGAATAAGGGGTTGCCCCTGTTGATGTCCGGATCGACGTTCGATACCCCCAAAGAGCTAGAGGCAGCTGCTCGTGCCAGTCCCTGGCGGACTCTGCAGATTTCTTGATGATGGTTCGATATTCTTGTTTGCCGCTTCAACTGCTCCATTTGTCTGAGGGCGATAGACGGTCGAGTGATGGATCTGGATTTTGAATTCTTCAAAGAGCTCCAGAACTTTACCCTTGAAATGAACCCCATTGTCTGAGACGAACGCCTGCGGAACTCCATATCGATAGATGATATTCTTCCTGATGAAATGAGCGACTTGGACTGCAGTTAGGGCCTTGTATGATTCAGCTTCGACCCACTTAGTGAAATAATCGATCGCTACTAGGATAAACCTGTGACCATTTGAAGCAGAAGGTCTGACCATGCCGATGACATCGATGCCCCACACAGAGAAAGGCCAAGGCGAAGCCATGCCAAATAAGTTAGAGGGTGGAACATGCATCAGATTAGCATGGATTTGGCACTTGTGACATCGCCGCACATAATCCACACACTGAGATTCCATAGTAGACCAGAAGTAGCCTTGACGCAGAATTTTCCTAGCAAGCATGACGCCGCTCATGTGGGGACCGCAAATCCCTTCGTGGATTTCTTCCATAATTCTGACAGCTTCAGCACCGTTGACGCAGAGTTTGTGCATCCCACAATGAGATCTCCTGTACAACTTCCCTCCACAGATGATGTAATGAGCAGCAATCCTTCGTAACGCAGTTTGGTCCTTCTGAGAAGCATCAGATGGGTACAAACCACTCTCAATGAAGTTCCATATGTCATGGTACCAGGGCAGGCCATCATCCACATCATCGATGGCGTTGACGCATTGATAAGCGGGATGGTTCCGCTGCTCGATTAAGATAGGACGGAGCTGGACATCTAACGGTAGTTCGACCATGGAGGCCAGGGTAGCAAGTGCATCAGCGAAGTGGTTCTTCAACCGAGGAATATGAGTGAAGGTCACCTTATTGAAACGAGGGATTAATCCCTCCAAGTCCTGATGGTAAGGTTTCAATCTCTCTTCGCGTACTTTCCAGTCCCCGTTGGCCTGAGACACAACAAGATTTGAGTCCCCGATGACTTCAAGCTTCTCCACACCGAGTGCGAGCGCAGCTTCCATTCCCACAATACAGGCCTCATATTCAGCTTGGTTATTGGTGACATCAAAATTAAGCTTGAACGCAAGCGGAATATGAGAATCGTCAGGAGTGACTAGCAAAACCCCGATTCCGAATCCTTTCTGATTAGCTGCCCCATCGAAGTAAAGAGTCCAAACATCCTCAACGACTGTCAGCACTTCCTCGTCCGGGAATGCGAAATCTGAATCCTCAGGCCCCTCCACGGGGTGGTCAGCTAAGAATTCTGCAATGGCGCGTCCCTTTACCGACTTTCTTGTAACGTACTCGAGATCAAACTCTGCTAAGAGAAGCAACCAACGTGCTAATTTACCAGTAATCGCTGGCTTTTCGAATAGATACTTGAGAGGATCCATTCGAGAAATCAACTTCACTGGGTAAGCCAGCATGTAGTGTCTTAACTTCTTAGATGCCCAGACAAGGGCCCAGCACGTCTTTTCTAAGGCGGTATAGCGCTCTTCAGCTCCAACCATCTTCTTGCTCAGGTAGTAAATAGCTTTCTCTATTCCCTTGTCCCCTTCTTGAGCTAGCAAACATCCCATGGACGTAGAACTCACAGATAAGTAGAGAATCAGAGGTTTTCCAGGTATAGGCGGCATGAGAACAGGCGGGTTCTGTAAATAGTTCTGGATCGAGACGAAAGCTGCTTGGCACTTTTCTGACCATACGAACGGGGTATTCTTCTTGAGTAATCGAAACATCGGCTCGCAAGTTAAGGTTAACTTGGCGATGAATCTGCTGATGAACTGAACCTTCCCCAGAAAACTCCGCACCCCCTTTTCAGACTCAGGTGGCTTCATCTCGCGTATTGCTTTGATTTTTGACGGATCGACCTCAATCCCACGGGAAGTGATCATGAAGCCTAGCATTTTGCCTGCCGTGACCCCGAAGGTGCACTTCTGAGGATTAAGACGCATCCGGAACTTGCGGAGTCTTTCGAAAAGTTTCCTTAACACGTGGACATGCCCTTCCCGAGTTTTTGACTTGGCAATCATATCATCAACGTAGACCTCAACCTCTTTGTGCATCATGTCATGCAAAATAGTCGTGGCAGCTCTTTGATAAGTTGGACCAGCATTCTTCAAACCAAACGGCATAACCAAATAGCAGTAAGTCCCCCACTCAGTGATGAAAGTCGTTTTCTCACGGTCTTCAGGTGCCATGAGAATCTGATTGTAGCCTGAGAAGCCGTCCATGAACGAGAGCAAAGCATGCCCTGCAGTATTATCCACCAGCACATCAATGTGTGGTAAGGGAAAATCGTCCTTGGGGCTTGCTTTGTTCAAGTCCCGGAAGTCAACACAGACACGAATCTGGCCATTTTTCTTAGGAACAGGGACGATGTTGGCCACCCAAGTGGGATATTGAGAGACTGCGAGGAAACCAGCGTCAATCTGCTTGGTGACTTCCTCCTTGATTTTCTGCACCCAGTCCGGTCGCATCCGTCTGAGCTTCTGTTTCACCGGCTTAGCATCGGGCAACAGGGGGATTCGATGCTCCACTATCTCAGGATCGATACCGGGCATGTCTTGATGAGACCATGCGAAAATGTCGCTGAATTCAGTGAGGAGCTCTTTGAACTTATGATGCTCCTCCGGATCTAACGTGGAGCCCACTTGAACCATTCGAGGATCACTCTCATCTTTCAAGTTTATTAAGATTATCTCTTCTTTTAATGGCTGAGCATGCCTTTCGTCTTCCCTTTCAATGAAAGCACGGATTTCCTTGGGGATGTCCCCATCAAAATCTATCCCTTCATCGTCAGGGTCGACACAGTTTATATAAAGATCATTCAAGTAGTCAGAAGAGGAGTCTTTCATTTCATAAGACCCTGCAGGGTCGCCAAGTACAAGGGAGTCGAACTCGAAGTAAAAGCTATGACGTGGAGGGCCAAGAGGCACAAACTCCGACTCAGAGCTAGACTTAGACTCAAAAGACCTGACAGACTCAGTGTCGGACTCAGCTATGTCATCAATGCAAGTAAGGCGTGGCTTGAAAATGCAATTTTTAAGGCTTCCCTTAGCTTCCACGATAAGAGAGGTGGGATCCTCGAGGGCGTCGGGCCCGAGCATAAACACTTCGGCCTCTTCGGCTTCCTTGGCCAAACCCACTTGAGAGAATTCACGGAACAGCTGCTCCAAGCTCCCCTGATCGAAAGATCCCAGCCAGTCAGTCTTCGGCCTGGGTAGGCTAAGCTTCCTCTTAAATTCTGCACTAGCTGGCTCTTCGTCACTAGAAGACCAAGTATCATCCGCAAAGATCTCAAAACCAGGTAGCAGCTCCCCGGTGACCGAGTCGATAAAGGGCTCAGCTTGCCCATGATAGATATCATTCCCCTTTTCACGGACGAAGTAGCTGTTGGGATCACCATAGAGAGATCGAGGTTTTCCCGTGCATTTCCTTCTTTTGGCATCGTTGGCAGAGGAAGAGTATCCCAAGCCAAAGCGGCCCTCACAGGAAGGAAACGCAGGGAATTCCGGAATCCCTTGTTGGTGAAGTCCTAAGCCAAGGCCAGGTAGATAGGACATCCTTCTCATAATGTCCAGAGCGACAGAGCTTATGATGAAGTCCCCATCCACGTTGATGGCCATAACCGAGCCAGAAGTATCAAAAGAGAATCCCGCGAGATCGACGTCCTCGTTGTCGTGCGCGATACCCAAAACAGGTGTGCCGTCCTCCTCGAGCGGGCGAATGCCTGAATCCCCGCAGATAATCAAAGTCCCAGTGGGAAGTCCCAGCATGACTTTCTGATGAAGAGTAGATGGGACAGCCATGATGTCAGATCTGTGAAGCCATGGTCTTCCTAGCAAGAGATTGAACGAGGCTGGAATGTCGACCACATGGAACTCGACATCCATTTTGAACCCCTCCGCATCGAGAGTGAGCACGAGTGTGCCTTCGACCAGACGACGTGTGCTGTCGTATGCCTTAACAGCCATGCTGGAAGGTGCAAAGTCTTTCTTAGTCAGTCCCAGACGGTGAGCCACCCTCAAAGGGCAAACATTGATTGCTGAGCCATTATCGATAAGAACGGTCGGAACCCAGAGTCCTCGGCACTTGACTGTGATATGCAAGGGTCGATTGTGGTCAACTCCTTCAAGCGGCAGATCCTTATCGGTGAAGACCACGGTATGCTTAGAGGCAGGTGGGAGGATAAGGGAAATCATTGCTTCAGGCGTGACGTCCGGTCGGATCTCAAGACGAGAGAGAGTGTGGCAGAACTTCTGACGATGCTCCCGGGAGGAACAGATTAATCCCCAGAGTGATATGGCGGCGGGAATCCGCTCCAATTGCTTTTGAATCATATCGTCGTTTGAGGCATTAACTGGTACCTCAAATGGTACAGACCCTGAGAAAATAGGAGGTTGGTTCTTCCGGTTAGAAGAATTGGATGAACTTCCTGCTTGCAGATTAGCAGGCTGAAAGACTCGTCCACTTCTTGTAACATTAAGAACGTTCTCTAAAGAGGGTACCATTTGAGGGTCTTGACTATCGTCCCACAGATCAACAGGGACTTCTCCCAATTTGCGTTTCCCTTTGTCGGAGGTCGTAGGGGCCACAGGCACTTCCATGTTCAAACCCAAATCCTCAGTCAGATCTTTGATCAAGAGTGAATCCCAAAAGTCTGGATCCCCAACAGCTATAGCTTCCTGGATTGGTTCTGTATTAGCAACAAAAGGGACATCCCACAGCCCTCCATCAGCGAGGGAGCGATTGACAGTCCAAACTTCGGACCCAACCTGGATGTTGACTACATCATTGACATCCCAAAGATCGGCTGGTGGCACAAGGTCTGTAACCATGATGCTGCAGTCCTCTTCAGGCGGGGAAGGCACGACAGGGCGCGGAAGGTTTTCGTCGACGATGAAGAACGTGGGATCATACTCGGGATCAGCCACCGAGTTAACCAGCCTGTCAAGAGTGGAGGGGAAGAAACATTCCCCTAGGACACGGGTTTCATCTTGAATGGAGCCCTCTTCCAAATACTGGATTTCATGGCCGGGCAGAGCGTAACCCTGGAGAGGATTAGGGTCAAATCCTAATGGAAATTGCCAAGCGGGCTCGGGGTCCCAATAGTATTCTTCCTCAAGCAAAACAGGCTGAGGTTGTTGGAAGAGCATGTCCAACGAGAATCCATCCAAAGGATCAACCATGGCTGCCTCGTAATTGGCCATCCAAGCATCGTACCAGATGTGGTCAAAGGGAATGTCTTGAGGATTAGGTGGGAATCCCTCTAATTCCAGCTCCGTCCATTCATTGATTATGGGAGTGGCATAGTCATCATTATCAGCTATAGCCCACCCTACAGCTTGCATGTCAAGTTGTTGCTCCGGTTGAGGGGGAATAACAGCTCTAAAGCGGTCCAACAGACTTAGGGAGGACCTCGGATCTGTCACATTGAAGTACGGATTATCCATGGTAGAGGCAGAATTGAGCTGTACAGCAGGCATAGGCTGGTGGAACAGATCACCAATAGAAGCGTTGAACACGAACGCTCCGTTCTGTAGGCGTGCAGAGGGCTCATTGAAATTGGACGACTGTCCTTCCTCGGAGCGGATATAGGAAATCTCGGCGTCGGACTGAGAAGGGATAGGCACCATCGGCCTAGGTTGATTCGTTGAGGCTATATAGTCGGTGGGGTTGAATATAGTGGAGCTAAGGGATATATCAGTGGAGCTGATGGATATCTGGTTAATGCGTGGAGCATTGTTGTGGTTTGGCATAGAATTGGCGAGGATGTTGGGTTTTTGAGCTGCCGATGGTGGAGCATGAAGAGTCCCTTCATCTATGAGATCCTGAATCGCATGTCGGAGGCGAAAGCAAGAATCGGTAAGATGGCCGGCCCCTTGGTGATAGGCACAGTAGAGATTGGCTTTGAAGTTGGGCGAAGGTTTCTTAGGTAAAGGAGTTGGATCGAGGAGCTTCAGATGTCCCGATTGGATCAGTTTCTCCATGACTTAAGATAGCGGCGCTTCAAAAGCGGAGAAACTACGAGGTTGGTTACGCGGTCGGTTGTTCTGCGGGGTTTGAACTTGATGGACCTCGGCAATTTGGTTAGCAGCTTTCGAGGAAGAGACATTGGTACCACTGGTTGCAGTATTGGAGTAAGTCCCTCCCCCAAACAGTGCATTAGTATTTCCAGAATATGCCCGAGGTTTCGACTTTGATGGATTGGAAGATTCTCCCTTCGACAGAATCCCACTCTGTAATGCATATTCGATGGCCAGACCAGAGTTGAAGAAGGTGTCGAAATTGGAGGATGCTTGAACGAGGACCCAGTGCCTAGCATAGTCTGGCTGGAGATTGCGGGAGATGATACGAAGCTGATCTCTCTCGCTCGGGCGATCAGTCATTTGAGCGGCTTTGGCCCTCCATCTCTTGACGAAATCCGCGAAGGATTCCTTAGCGTCCATTTTGGTGGATTCCAACTCCCGAGTAGTCATCTTGAGCTGGGAGTTATAGCTATACTGCGAAATAAACGCAGCCCCGATGTCCTCCCAAGTCCTTCGCTTGGCAATGTCGAGTGACAGAAACCAATGGAAAGCGGGACCCGAGAGGGTTTGAGGAAACAGCTGAGACATGGCCTCGGGCTCGACAGATAGGAGCTTCATGGCAGCATGGTAACCATAGAGATGGGTTTTAGGATCGCCAGTGCCATCGAACTTGGCTATGTCGGGCATTTTGAACTTGTCAGGAAGCTTGGCATTGGGATAAAGGCAGAGACGGTCCAAGTCAATCCCTCCAGCACTGAGTTTCTCGGACTTTGAAACAGATTCTTCCAGTTTGGCCATCTTGGCGACGAGAGCAGTCATGTCAGGATGTTGGACAGTCCTAACAGCAGTGATGCCTGGATTCTGAGTGCCCTGAGTGTTGACCAAAGCGACCAGACGCCCTGGATGGTCCGGATCTTCGACCATGATAGGTTGCTCATGTACATCCTCTTCGGCCTCGCCCTCCTCTTGAACAGTTGGAGGAAGACGAGTGTTAAAGAGGTCATTCAAGCGGGTCATGTTGGCATCTGTCTGAGCAGCCCTTTGTTGTATAACAGCGATACTAGCCTGGATGTTCATAAGTATGGTTTCCAGAGAGAGTGGTTGCGGTTGATCTGCCATGACCGTTGGCCCAGAGGTGCTTGATGCAGAGGAGGGGGTAGGTGATTCCGGAGAGTCTGTTTCTTCGAGGACCGGAGACGATGCTGACTGCAGGGTAGCAAGCAGAGAACGCGGGGAGTCTTCCGTTGTGACTGACTGGGCTTGCAATCTGACTAGTCTCTGAATCGGATTCCGGTGCAGACGTTCCCAAGTGGGTTTGGTTTTCTGCCTCGATACTTTCCTTGGCGGTGCAATGATTCAGAACCTTTGCTTGCAGAAAGTGAGAAAAGGCTTAATAAGGGCCCTGCAGAAACTTTAATCTAAATAAAAGACTAAAGCGAAAACACAGTCACCGTCGTCAGTGTCGCCCTTAGACTCTAATACTAGCAGACAAGTCTGTCTTATGACGTTTGGACATTACCAGTGATCCTCAGAAATCTTTTCAGGTGTATCCTTTTTGTATCAACTAAGGCAAAGAGATGTCAAAGCAGTCTAAAGATTTTGGTTTATTCCGCTTCGAAAGTTTCAACTTTTGAACTTGGAACAATTCGGTGTAGATAGGCACGATGCTATAACCAGGGAGGCATAGGCAGCACAGTGCCGTAACCCAAATGGTGTACATGCTTCGCATGATAACCAAAATGGTGTAAGCATCGCGGTATTTTTCCCGTTTTGTTCCTCGTTTTCTGTTTGAAACTTCGACTGGGTAATTAGCCAAAGGCTTTAGAAGGTCTTGATTTCCCAAAGTTTAACTGATCCAAGGAACTTAAGAATTGACAACGTGCATCATTGAGATGCACGACTCCTCATCGGGCCATGGTAAGGTCCTAATAAACATAAGACAGACTTGAAGGAGAGAGAACCTAGGAGCCGCCCTAAACATGCTTCTACGCAAAACGGTATGTATGTATGAACAGTGCATGCGATAGGGAAAGCAATAACACGTTGACAGTGTATGGGGGTTAGATGCAAGTAATCTTACCCTGTAGGTACCTGTCCTAATTTGGAGAGTGCTAGTGCTTTGTATATGCAAAGGCTGGTTTTGGCTTGAAACAGGTTCCTCGGACTAGAGCCAAAGATATACCTCCCGCTGCCCGCGTAACCGCAGAGCAACAGTCAAACGGTAGAATGACTCATCATCGTCGAAGGTTGTTAGTCATTCGGGGTCCCCGGGCTCCGGTAAACCGTGCCGGATTGCCAAAACGATCCAACGAGGCTTATCCCACATCGATGCAAATGAAGAATGCTAAAAAGTTGATTAATGGAACAGAATCGCAAATTCGCAAATGCCTTTTCAAATTTGGCTCTCTTTATTGATCAATACTTAGAAGAAACTACGCGAGAGAACAATCGGAAAAGCCCCAGATTGGATGGCCGGACACGAGGTCCTGTTAAATCACCGATCCTTTCTTCGGCAGCGCGAAGCTCACCGTTTTGACAGGCTTTTGTGGGATTGTTCCCAAGCGTATTAACTTCTAAGTATAGACCAATATTGGTTCGATCCCCAGCAGAGTCGCCACTGTGGGCAATGCGATTTGCCCGATCTTTCTCTCCTCCAGGGAAGGGATTCCGTTCCCCACCCTTTTTGAGAAAGGAGAGATGCTGCCGGTTCGCGGGAGCGCTTTGAAGGCTGGACGACAAGCGCTCGCGAAAATACAGAGTCGCCACTTGGGTTTGAAGGTCCGACACCCAAGGAACCGTATTTCGAAGCACTTGCCGCGCTGTTTGATTTGAAAAAGTTAAGGAACCAGTCCGTCATAACCATATCTGGGTTCGGGAGCCAGGTTACGAGAGGGGAAGGGTTTTATGGCACCCCTCTCGCCCAATCCGGAGATCGGTTTCTACTTAGGCATTTGCAAAAACGTTGTTTGTTTGCGATTCTGTTTGATTAATCATTTTTTAGCCAATTAGGGCATTTAAAAAAAAAAATGATTCGACTCAGGAACCAGTCGACTGGTTTTCCTCCACACAGCCAAAACCCATCCCTCTTTCTTCTTCATCTGCATCCTCTCTCTTCTCCTCTCTCTTCAAGCTTACTGTCATCATTTTCAAATTCTCACTGAAGGGAGTAGAGCCAAAATATTGGTTATCAATGAAAATGTCTTTCCACTCCTTCCATTGAAAAAAAAAAAAGATGACCCACTTCTAGGTTTTGATTTTGAAATTGAAATGGAATCAAATTTTATCGGCAATGGTATGACGGGTGAGGAGAACAAAGATGCTGTGAAAAAAAAGAAGAAGCCAACTTCGCCTAGAATTTATAAAAAATTTACTAGTTTTTCGGTGTTTCAGGTCCGAAAAAGTTGAATAATTTTGGTAGTTAACCACCGTAAAGTATTACCGTACTAGATAGTTAGTTATCGTAATATATATATATATATATATATATATAATTTCAGCAATCAATTACCGAAAATATGTATATTAGTTTTGTTATATTCTAGTTCGGTAGTTAATTACTGAATTGTGTATACATTTTCGACATCTAGTATAACGACCATGATTTTTGAAAAATAAAAATTTCGTTAAATATTTGAATTTTTTTTAATTACTTGGAAATTTCTTTTTAATTTCTAATAATCCGTCATAATTATATTTGAGACTTATAAAATTATATCTTTTCGTCTCGGACAATTTAGTCATTTTCTAAAGACAAGAATGCTTATAGAAGCACTTGTATATTTTTTTAGTGAGATAAATAAAATCTTTAAATTATATTTCTTGGCTAGAAGTCCTACTTGGCAAGTAGAATTAGTTTCCAACCGATTAGTTAGAGAAACCTAAGTACCCATTCAACCAAGTTACATTCTCCTAACCTTAGATGAACCTAATGAACCTTTCTATACCTTAGTTGAACCTTTTCAACCCTAGACTAGGAAATCATTTCACTTTCATGATTAGTCATTTCAAGACTTTATTACTCATCATTACTTCTTCTAAGAATATCTTTTCTCATCATTATCTCTTTACCCATTGAATAATAGTTTGTAAGGTAGTTTTTATCCTTTGAGTAATAGAAATAAAACTTCCTATTATCTAGAAAATAGTGCTACCATGGACTTGTCTAATCAAGACCAAGACCAAGACCAAGTTTGTTCTTTCAAACAACCATGATTATGTATTGTCACATCAAGAAGGCCATAATTCATCATCATATTTTTTCTTCCATAAGTAATAGCCTTGAACATATTATTGACCTATAAGTAGCCTTTCCTAGATTTTTCTAGGCATATATATACACTTTCTAGGAAAAATATTACCCAATGGATAATGTTCTTGTCATTGGAAGCCACCTTTAATCATTACCCTTTTCCTCCTAGGCCTAGTAGGACTAATTAGTACCTAAGTACTCTTAGCTATGTATATGTATATATATAGTTGTATATATACTTTTTAGGGGAAGTATTGACCATTGGATATTGTCTAGCACTTGAAAGCCTTAACTATCATCATTACTCTCTCTTAGACTCATAAAGCTACTTGGACCTAAACATGATTAGTCTTACACACACACAAACACACATATATATATATATATATATCCATATATACATACATAGTAGAAGAGAGAGAGAGGCCAAGAGAGAGAGGAGGAGAGATAGACCGAGAGAGAGAGAGAGAGAGAGAGAGAGAGAGAGAGAGAAGTGTGTGTGTGTGTGTGTGCGCGCGCGCATGTGTGCCTATTTTCTCGTAGAAAGCTATGCTTTCTTACACCATCTTTAGCCCTTAAGCCTAATGACCATTGACAACCCATTCCTAGATTACTTCAAGCACCAAATCTAGCCTTTAATCATCCTAGAACCTAGCCATTAATTACCCTAGATTTTGACTACAACCTAGACCTAGGATTGACTAAACATGGAAGGCTAACCTCTTAGACTTGTAAGACTTGTCAACCTAGGATATAATCACCTAGGATTGCCTTAAAGCCTTAGAAAATCTCCATGATTACCTAGTCTTACACCTAACATGGAAAAGACAAGTCATGGCATGCTTGGAAGGCTTGATTTGACAGGACTATGGAGCAAATCCATGGGAGATAAGAAAGAGAGAGAGGCCGGCCAAGGAGGAGGAGAGGGAGCCAAAATTTTGCTATAACTAGGACACCCCCCCCCCCCCCCCCCCCCCCCCCCCCCCCCCCCCCCCCCCATGCCATTCAACTCACGTGTTCACCCTTCAACTTCTCTCTCTAAAATTCTTGAGTTTGTTCTTTGTTCTTCTTGTTCTTGAATTGTTCTTGAGATCTTCTTGAAGTTCTTCAAGAAACTCATCTAAGACCGCCACCAAACCACCTCTCGATCCAAAAAAGTTTAGTAGTTTAGTCAAAAACTAGTTTCGAGAGAAATCTTTCTCTTTCGAAGCTGCCGGAAGCTTACCATAGGAAGTCACTTTGTCCAATAGTCAACTTACTTTTCCGTAGCTACCCTACCACCAAGAAGAATGGTAGAGTGTCCTTACTTTCTAACATTAAGTATAAGTAGATTTTTCCTTAGTCATTAATCCTAAATATAGAAAATTTGTATGATCATGTAGAATGCCTCTACTTATTTACTCTAAGTATATGTAGATTTTCCGGTACTTACTATTTCTAAATATGGAAAAATGCATATTGTTTGTACGTGGAAACGCATAAGAACTTGAAAGGTGTTTAATAAAGTTTTGAAAAGGAAGGGGAGTATGTTGAATATATCGACTTTATTTTCCGAAACAACATATGATATTTTGAACTTTCCTAAAAAGAGGAAAGAACTGATTTTTGAAATATAAACTTGATCGGACGTATTCGTATTTTGATCTTAGGATGGTTATGAACATGTATGCATGTTTATTAGGATTTCTTGTTTTAATGTGTGATAAAGCATAAGTGGTTTCCACTCCAAATGTGTCCGTCCATGTGACATTATGCTTTAGGTGTGTGGTAATTGTTTGAATGTGATTCCATGAACATGAGCATGATAAAGTAACATAGAGTTGGATGATCTTGCTAGTTTAGTTTTAAGATTACAATGAATTATATATATTATAGTGTACAAAGGTCCTACCACGGAGTCTTTGCATGAAAACGAGACATAGAAATCGAAAAAGTAGAAATATGACACTTAGGGTGTGGTTAATGAAAAGACGTGATTTGAAAAGGAGAAATGGTTTAAAAACCACAATGTGACCGGACGTGGTAGCCCATTGTGTGCTGTGTGTGCCAATGGGAACCCGGGATGGCGGAACCATTGTAAGGATACTCAGGAGACCGGAACGGTGGAACAGAGATTGGGTGTGTAGCTTGGTTATCTGCGGAGAGGAGCCAAAGCAAAGTTTTGTGTGCCAATGGGAACTCGGGACAGCGGAACCATTGTGAAGATATTCGGGAGACCAGAACAGCGGAACCGAGGTTGGGTGTGTTAAAAATGTTTTTCAAAATGTTGATTTGGTAAAAGTGAAAATGAGACACGGTCCACGATGAGTCGCGTAGGAGAAACTCAGATAATATAGACATCAACGATAGACGAATAGCAAATGTGGATGTGTCATTGTTAAGTATGCATGTTGTATTTGAAATTTCTGATTGACATATTAATTATATGACCTATTGTTTGTAATTTATGGGTTAGCGGGTATGAAATTATTCTGCTTAGCACTCGTAGCTTATGGTGTTACCTTTGGTGACCCTGACATATTATACTTGTGGCGACGCTAGTATAATGTGTCAGACTTTGTAAATGATCAGGGTGAGCTAGATACCTTGGAGGCTTTCGGAGTCGAGGAGCTGGCTAGAATGGAAGAGCAAGCGGAGCTATAGATAGAAACCCTAATTTCCCTCCCTTTGTGTAATAACTATACTCTTACGGGAGTTATGCTGTAATAACGACCAGACTCTATTTAGATTTTCAATAAAATTATCTATTTAACGTTCTCAAAATTAGGGGCGTTACATCTAGTTATTGAAATTCTTACTTGTTTTCAAAAGGACTTTTCATTCACTAGAGTTCGTCAGTTACTTGTCGAATTGTGTATACAATTTCAACATCTAGTTACTGAAATTGAAACTTGTTTTCAACAGCTAATTATCGAAATGTATATATGTAACACCCAGTTTTCCGGAAGCAATAAAAAAAAAAATTCTTAAGAAAATTTGGCTAAATAAATATATAAAATAACTTTATTTTTTAAGAAAATTTTTGCTAATCAAGTACATTTTACTCAAAATAGGGGTTTAATCATTTCAACCCCAAGATAGATTTACTAAATCAAAATACATTGACTTCAGAGTCAACTCTGGGCTTGATACGGATTCCAAGCATTCTCAATCTTTGTTTCTGATATTCTTTCCGTGTTGAACTGCACCATCATTGAATTCCCTCCGTTGAATCATGCGCCCTCTGGCAAATTGATCACCGAAGCAATCGATTTACCAGGCTACAGACGTATCCGTGAGTGATAAATCACCCAATAAAATAATCCAACCCAACTACCCCTCTTACTTTACAACTAGCAAGCAACAGGATAATAATGTGAAAAGTAAAACGAAGATTTTTCACATAAACCAGTTCATTACTGTCCATTAACCTATCGTGAAATCTAAGATCTCATCCATGAGATCTTTCCACCCCAACCGCTAGTTATGCCATGTCCCATGAGATCACTTTCGTTTGTTGTCGCAGATTGCACCCAAGTTATGTACCTAGTGTGTATCTCTCTCATTACAACAAAGGAAAGTTTATCATGCCTGAATCATAACTAGGGTTCGCCTATCTTATGCACCACTTCACAATCATCACTGAGCTTACTTTGCCAGTTTCAAATCATCACTGGGCTTACTTTGCTAGTTTCAAGTCATCACATTCACCACTGGGCTTACTTTGCCAATTTCAAGGCATCACATCCAACTCATCACATCTCAAAATCCCACTTACAGGCATTATAAAAATAAAAGATTCCAATTTATCCATTACCTAGCATTGTCTAGGTGAATTCTATTCGCATACCACCTCATGTCTCTAGGGTCCAATCTAACATTCAAATCAAGTATTGGGATATACAATTAATCAAATAATAATTAAAATAAATAACAAGCAATGCAATCACATAACTTTTTATGAATGGGCCGTTGCTCTTAGTCTTGTATGGCTAAGAAGTTAATAATTAAGCAAAAAACTTTTGTCTAATTAATAAGAAGGAAAATATTAATCTTGGTAAAAAATTACTAAGCTTAGGCTTATACTAGTTTTATTTAAGAATTTAAAAATAGATAAATAATCATGAAAAATACAAAAAAAAAAGATGATAATATTGAGTGAAGTAGCATGACCTTAAAACGAGTCCTACAGTCCTATGCAATATGTTCGAGTATCAAAAGTTGGATCCGGAGGGTCGCGGAAATATTTAAGAAAAGATATTAAGAAAAGTTGCTGAAGGTAAAATAAATATATAATAAACAATCTAATAAATAAAATATGTTGAGATTAACAAAGTTTCACCTTAGGAGTGTAAAGAGTCTAAAAAAAATTATTCGGGCATTAATAACATAGTTTATAAGGTCATAAAGTAATTTTGATTGGAAACACTTTAAAATAATAATAAATAGTAAGTTTAATAAAAAAAATATGAAATTAGCAAGATATCATCTTTGAGATGCGAGAAGTTTAGGAAAAATAGTTTGGGTGGTAAAAACGTTCTTGGGAAGATCGCAAAGATTTTTTGTTTGTAAACTTTGAATGAAAACAAGTAAAAATAATAATAAATCGAGAATAGAATAAAAAATAATATGATATTAACAAGTCATGATCTTTGAGGTGTGAAAAAGTCTAGGAAAAATAGTCTGGGTGTCAAAAATGGTGTTCGGAAGGTCGAAAAGAGGTTTCGAACCAAAATAGTGCATACCGCAAGGTCTGACTGGTTGACCTTGCCGTGGAGGCCTTTTGCTGCAAACTTAGCCCTGGTTCTTTGCGGGCCGCAAGGTACAATGCATATTTCATTTTTTTCATTGTTTTGGTCACGGTTTCAATGCATAGGACCATTTGGGCTATTGGGTTGAGCATAAAAACACTTAATATATTTAGAGAAGTGGTTGGAAGGGATTATAATACCTCGGGTTGATCGAATTGGATTGAAATCGAAATTTTCAAATTTGAGGAAGGTGACTTCGGGTTTGGTCTATGGGGTGCCTTGGAACCGAATTGGATGACGTTTAGAGATGCTTGGAGTTGTGGAAACTGATTGGAACAATTGAATTGGGTTTCAGTTGGGTCGAGGTACGAAACCCATTTTTTTCTCTCTCTAAAACTCCATTAACGGAGCTCCAAGCTTTCTGTTTTTCTCTCTTCCTATTTCTACGAAATTTTTCAGTGGTGATGGTTGTGTCATGGTGTGTGTTCGTGTTCTCTAATTTCAGATGGGGAATGGAAAGGTATTTATAGGAGGTTGAGTGGAGTGGGGAGCAAGGAGCGAGAGAGGGAGAGAGAGAGAGAGAGAGAGAGAGCCGGCTTGGAGATAAAGAGGGTAACGTGGTGGGCAAGGAATGGGATAGGGGAGGTGGATGTCAGACATGGGGGTAGGGGGCATAGTTTTCTTGAGGAGAAAGAAAGAGAGTTTAATGGAGAGAGAGAGGGAGAGAGAGAGTAGGAAAAAAAAGATTTTGTTTTGGAAAAAGTTATGGTGCAGGTGGCACACAACGTACACATGGAATTTATACAATAATAAATTCGTTATAACTAATTTACTAAAATAAACATACCAGAATAAAATTTGTAGATCAAAAAAAAATTTGGGTCAAAAATCCGGGTCGTTACAATAAACATAGGACTTTTCGTACACAGTTTGGTAGAGGACGATAAGAGTGGCGGTGGTGCGGTGGAGTTTTGGATTTGGTGGTGGTGGCTATGGCGGGCTATGATGGAGATGGTGGAGGCGTGGACAGAGGAGCAGTGGTGCGGTTGTAGCTGGCTATAGAGGATTTGGGGCGATGGCTATGGAGGAAGAGATGAGAAGGATTTTGTTTTGAAAATGCCTAAGGATAGGGGAGAAGAGAAGAGAAGGGTTTTGTTTTGATTTTAGGATGGGGTTTTGTTTTGATTTTAGGGTGAAAAGTGTTATTTGAGGGATAGTGTAGGTGTTTGAAGAGGGAAAGTGGTATATTGGGAAGTTTAAGTGAATTTTATGGGTTATATGGAATAAATTTTATTTTAAATATATGGGTGGTAAGTTAAGTGAAAGCAACGGGTTATTAGAGAAAATGGAGGGCTGCGAATAGCAACCCCATTAAGCATTTGTTTACAATAGGGCAAATTACTTAAATGATCCCTATAGCTTGATCTTTGTGTCACTTTGGTTCCTACTATTTCAATTGACTCGATTTACCCTGCAGTTTCGATTTTGTGCCAATTAAGGACAATTGATAACTTTCGTTATCTCCCACCACCGGAACTCATTTGGAACATTACAATTGGCCCCCTTTAGTTTGGATTTGATGCAAATTAACCCCTTGTCATTTAGAAACTACTACTCGACCTTGTGTAACTTGTGTACTAAAGTGCATCGTTTCATTGATAAATGTATGAGACAGAACCTTTTGTATCTTATTCTCTTTCTCTTTCCTCGCTCACATATACATGTAAACACATTTGTTTAATGTATTTTTTGCATATCCATATGATGAAGATACTAATTGAATCGCTCATCAACCTAATCAAATCATAAATCTCCATAATCTCATTCCTTAAAAAAATAAAAAATAAAAGTCAAAATTTCTTTAATTTTTCAACCTATCATCTAACTTTTTGATCTAATTGATGGAATTTTGTTAGCCTCACAAACATACTTTTTTTTTCTTCTTTAGTTCTGCATTAAGTCTTAAAAAATATTTTTCTTCTCGACTAGAGGTGAAAAAAAGAAAGAAAAATATGAACCAAACTAAAAAAATTTCAGAAAAAGACAAAAAATTAGAAAAAAAAAAAAAAAAGCTCTATGTGTTGAATTAGTTTTTGCTTTAATGAATTTTTTTTTTTATGATTTTGGACATAATTTTTTATTTTTTTCATTCCTCTTGTCCAGATAAATAAATAATCCAAAAAATTGATTCAAAACTAACAAAAGTTAAAAAATAAACAAGAACTAAATAGAATTATGATAATTTGAGATTTATTTATGTTGCTAAGAGATTGACGTAGTATCTTTGTAACAACCTGGATTTTTTCCCTTTTTTTTTGAATGAAGAAATTATTTTTTAACCAAATAATCTATAGTAATCGATTAACTATTTAAAAGTGTAATTAGATTAAACCACAACCTAGATTAATTTTTCGTAACTAAAATTAGTTTACCAAAATTTTAATTCAACTTGTAACTGTATATGCGTATCTTATATCTATATTATTATAGATATTATAGATACGTAGTAATCATCCCACATATTATGGGATTTGTTCCCACAATCCTTATCTCTCCTATTATCTCTCCCTCACTTTCCTTTCTCATTCCACCACCTCCATACTAATCCTCCCACACTCCTACCACCTCAAAACTTGCACCATCATTCTCTCTCATTATACATACCCACATAAATCCGAAAATTGAACACCAGTATATTGTCCAATCCTACTGTTGAGTCCAGAAAAGAGAGAGCGAGAGAAAAAGCTTGAACTTCTTTCAATGGAGTTTTAGAGAGAGAGAGAGAGAGAATGGGTTTCTACATAACAACACTCTGTACATCATATTCAGGTTCCCAATCAACCACTACATCACCAAGCATCCACAAACCACCTTCCAATCATTTCGGGTCAGCCTAAGTCCCTCGCCGCCACCGGCGTTTTTTTCATTTTACCGAAATCGTCCGCAAACTAATACCCAGAGGCGGCTCCATTCACATGGAACCATGGTCAACTAACCACCCAAAAATTTTTAATTTGCTTAGAATACATTTAAAAATTTTGGACTAGCCTTACTTTGAACACCCTATCTAATTGTCAATGAATACCCAACCCAAATGTTATTGAACACCCACCCCAAAAATAGCCCACAAATTAATCCACTTGAAATTGAAAGCCCAAATTTCAGCCCACAAACCCAATTTCAACAATAACAAAATAAAATAAGAAAATTACTGAACAAATAGAAAAAAAACACACACAGAAGTAAGACTACACTCTGGCTCTCGTTCCGACCTCGTTCCTCTCTCTGTGGCTCTCTGTTTGAACTTTGGTACACACAAGTTTGTGATTCGTATCTCTCTCTTTTGACTCTCTCTCTCTCCATGCCTCTCTCCTTTTCTCTCTCTCAATTACTCACAGGTTTTGGATTTGGGCTTTTGGTAAACCCTAAATTGTATATTTCTGATTTCTATTTGGGTTTACTTGATTTTTCTTCCAATTGTTCAGGGTTTTGAGCTCCAACTTTCAAGAATATGGATAAAGATTGAATATTGTGTGTTTCTTTGTCTCTACACATTCTGGCATTCATTAAGTTTTGCCCTAAAAAATAAGACCACCACTATCTCTCCTAGTCTCTTTACTAAGGTGGACCTAATGGCATTGGACATTCAACTTCAAAATTACATTGTTGATGTTACAATGAAAATTTTTCAGAGTTCAAAGGGATTGGTGATCTTGTTGCAAAGTTGGTGAAAACAGATAAGCATGTCATAAATAGATTGCTCTATTTGCTTGTGAGATTGGTGTTGACTCTTCCTATCACCACTGCAACAATTGAAAGAAGTTTTTCAGCAATGAAGTATATAAAGAGCAATCTGCACAATCGAATGGGAGATCAATGGATGAATGATTGCTTAAGTACTTATATAGAGAGTGATGTATTTGATACCGTTGATAACGAGGATATCATGCAACGGTTTCAAAATATGAAAACTCGTCAAGGACAATTGTAATAGCTTATATACTTTGCTATTTTTGGGTCGCATTTTAGATGTTATGTATGACTTTTAGTTTATGGTTTCTCGAGATAGTATAGTGCAATTTCTGAACACCCTTCGAAAAATTCTTGGAGCCGCCACTGCTAGTACCCGCTTTTTCGGCCGGATTATGTTGGATATTTTTCAGAAAAATCGGATGAATAAAATCGAGGTATACGGAGGGTCTCTCGAGGCAACCGATAGGCCTCTATTTGGTTCAACGAATCTGGACGGGTTCTAAGGACCAGGAGTTATAACCTGGTTTACTCCTCCCCATTATGAGGTTAATGACAGATTTGAATTCTCAAATTCATTGCGGGAGTTACATGTAATTCAATTCCCAAATTCATTGGAGGAGGTTTCCTTCCTTTATATTGGTGTATCACATTTTGGTAGAGATACCAGAGATTCGTATTGCTCCATATACTCTGGATATCGTTCTTGTGAGAGAGAGTCAGGCGGCTGTTCAGTTCGCCAAGGCGGTCGACGGTGGTGTTCCGACGGCTTGCGGTTTAGCCGAGCCAACCATGGGAGGAAGACGCCAACGTAACCTACAACACCTTCGGTAGGCGGCGAATCTTTCTTAAGGAGACTGTGGTATCACACAGGACTCGGTTCTTGATCCGGATATTCTGTTTGTATCTCGTACTTACAATTTGTCTACTGTTATGTATTTTGTAACTTGATTCGTTCATGTAATCATGTTATTATCAATGAGATTGTTCTCTGGAATTTCTGTTATTGCTGAATTTTCCCAACAAACTTAAGAAAGATTTTTAATCTCTGATCGGCAAGAATTCCAGAAAACAGTTTCTGTTATGGACTAACATTTGAGTTGCAAGAACAGATTCACGACAGATTAGTTTCCATGGTGGGTTACCAATGGTGGTAAGGCAGTGTAACCAGTTTTGGGTTTCGAGGAAAAAATAAAAACCCAACGGTCCCGTTCCAGAAACTGTAACATTTATTGATCCCATTTTGAAGGTGATACATGTTGATAATCCATAGCATATTCGTTTTGCTAATTGGATTTTGATATTAGACTCCTGGACTTCCATTGTACGTATCTGATAAGGCACACATATCTTTGCGTGGAATTGTTCAGTTGCAAAGGGTAACTCTTCTTTCCAAATACATATGTTTGGATCTTATTTCCACTCACCATGAGGGGTTGATTGGTTTTGGACAAAAAGGGAAAAGAACAAATGGTTTTTTTTTTTGGGTTGTTCTTATCAATCGGCCGGCATGTTAAATGCTGCTTTACATGCATATATAGTGAGTGTATTGACTGTACATACATTCTCTGTTCCAAAACTCCTATTAAATAGGTAATTTTTATTTTAATTGTTGCTTGTGGCAGTAAATTAGATGTTACAAAAGTTGGATGCCAGTAATGAGTTTGGCCTTTCTCGTGGACCATCCAAGTTGGTGGGTCTGCTAGTTTATGATTCCTGAGGGAATTCGAGTAATGTGGACAGTTTGGAAAGGAAAAGGAAAAAAAAAAACAGGTTCTGTTTTTTTAAAGACAAATAGATATTTGTTGTCTGTTTGTGTTTAGAGGAAGTTTTTTAAGTGATATGTGGATCTAACTTTTGTTGTCTACTAGTTTATGGTGACTGTTACCACAGGAAGGATGGTATCTGAATATTGTATGGTGGAGTCTCACTGCTGTGCAACATTGGAGTAATCTACTTCGCTTTGGCTTCGATTGTAGATTGCTTGGCGTTTCCTAGGAAAGGGAAAAAAAAAAAAAACAGTTTGGCTTCGGCCTCAGACAGTCGTGCGCGACTGGATGCTATGTGGTAAACAGTTTGGCTTTGGCCTCGATCAATCGTGTGCAATTGGACCTCGATCGGGTTTGGGGCAAATGTTTGGCTACGGCCTCGGTCAATCGTGCGCGACTTGACCTCAGATCAAAGTGGGGTACTCAGCCTCGGTCCTGCGTAAGATCTGCTCGATGTGGACCGTGTGCGGTCAATTGTTTTGGAAAACATGTTCTCGGTGGGGAACACAAAATTGGTTTCTGACTTGGGAATATTTTTTTGTTAAACATTAGATTGGACATGATCTGTTTAGTATTTAAAAAAAAAAAAAAACAAAACTGAACGTTTCCCAACTTGAGTCAGAACCGTTTGGTATTTAAAGGAAAAAATTGAAGTTGTTGCGTTGATAACATTCAAAGGCAGTGGATGCTTTTGATTACTTCTTTTTGACTTCTTGGCTTTGATTTGTTTACTGTGTTTCAAAGAGATCAAAGTTTTAGAAACAGACAAATGTCATGAAAAGCTTTATCAGTACAAATTGATTGCTATTTTGAAAGGATCAATATTAGCAATTTTTTGATTTTTGTGGTTGCAGCTCCACTGATTTTCCTTGTATTGGAGTTATTTTTAACTGGATTTATTTGGGCATTTGTTTTTATGAAAAATTGAAGATCTCAAATGGTTTTAACAATGGGAATACTTGTGATGGTATTGCCCCAAGTGATTTGATCACATTTGTTGGTGCGCCAACAAAGGTTCTTGTGAACCATGCTAAGAAGAGGTGTCAACATGAGATGTTGGTCTACCTAAGCATCCTGAGTGGTTTGTACAACTGTCTGGTGTGCCAACAGTGGTTCCTACAGGAATATGTTCCTCTCATGTGAGAAATGAGTAGGATGGGCAAGTGATTGCCGTTGTAAAAGTTCAAGTGATAAAGACTTCTTTTCAATTAGTTGAAAGAAGCACTAAACGATTTAACTTAATTCGCATTGAGGTGTGGGATTTCAAAGTTATGTCCAAATCCGATATGGCAATAAGTATTTTGCTACTACTTTTTGTTGATATTAGCATGAAATATTGCTACATGTACTTGCTCGAGAGTAAGAACACAATATTAGATAAAGCTCGTTCTTGTTAAGAATGAAGTTAGACATCAACTTAGCAAAGAAAAAGGTGGTGATGTGGTGAAATTAGAATTACCGTTTGGTGGAACTTTTTGTCTAGCATGGTAGTTCACCGAATCATTGCATCGGAAAGCCACCTGACATCCATCTGACTCATACATAGCTCATCGGCTTACTGCAGAATGGAGTCAATTTCACTCGTAATAGCCTCCTTTCACAAAGGACCCTCAGGAGAGCTCACTGCTGTCTTGAATGTCCGAGGCTCACTTTCTAACATAAAAGTTAGGAAGTCTGGACCAAAGGATGTTGATATTTTAGGTAGGCTCAACATCAACTTCTTCCTCTTGATCTTGACTGCATTCACCAACAGTCTTCAAAGTTCGCTTAACTGAACTCAACTCCTTTATGGATCTATCTGAAAATATGTGTTCAAAGAACAATACATTCCTAGATTCCATGTTCTTATTCTTGTGAATATCTAATACTCACATTAAGACATAATACAAGTTGCTATTGTGCACACACAATCAACAATCAACAATCGTTAGGCCTATTCGCACCTTCTTAGGTGTAGGTACAACCACTTTTTGCAAGACACCCCCACATCCATGAGAATTTATAGGAAGGAATTAGCCCCCACAACTTTAGGATTTTATCAACTTCCTTGCATGGTACCTTATTAAGGCCATCATATGTGGAGAGAAATGCTTCATAGCATCAATCATAGCCTCTTGGGCAAGATTTAGCCTTTTAACAACTCCAAAGTGTTGAAGCAAATAAAATGGCAATTTAGATGAAGGAATCTACATATAACAACCTGAGAGTTTTTCCGCGCCATGTTAAGTAAGGAAAGTATGTAGGCTTGTTAGATCTCTGTATGGTCTAAAGCAAGTACCGAAACAATGACATGAGAAATTTGACAATGCTATGTTGTCGAGTGGGTTCAAAATCAACGAATGTGACAAGTGTGTTTATGTTAAGGACACAGACAAAGGGTACATCATTTTGTGTCTCTACGTTGATGACATGTTCATTGTTGATAGTAATGAAAGGGTCATTCAATCTACCAAGGATATGTTAAACTTAAAGTTTGACATAAATGATATGGACCTTGTTGATGTGATTCTGGGTGTCAAGATCACCAGAACATCTGTCAGACTGGCGTTGTCTCAGACTCACTATATTGACAAAGTTCTTGAGAAGTTCAACCCGTCTGTTTCAAGTGTCGCAAGAACCCCTGTGGATTTAAATCTCCATTTATCCAAGAATGGGGGGGAAGGCGTATCTCAATTAGAGTATTCTCGGATAATTGGGAGCCTGATGTACTTGATGAGTTGTACAAGGCCCGATATAGCTTATTCAATCAAACAGACTAAGCAGATACATGAGTAATCCAGGTCGTGATCACTGGAAGGCAATAGTCAGGGTTCTGCACTATTTGATGTATACTCGTGATCTGGGGTTGTACTACACCAAATATCCAGCAGTACTAGAAGGGTATTGTGATGTGAACTGGATATTAGATATGAAAGATTCAAAATCCACAAGTGGATATGTCTTTATACTTGGTGGTGCAGCCGTTTTTTGAAAATCCTCCAAACAGACGTGTATAGCACGTTCAACGATGGAATTAGAGTTTACCGCTCTAGATAAAGCGTCTGAGGAGGCCGAGTGGCTCCGTCAGTTTTTGGAGGATATTTCAAGATGGCCGAAACCTGTGCCAGCAATTAGCATCCATTGCGATAGTCAATCTGCAATTGGTAGGGCATAGAGTAATATGTATAATGGTAAGTCTAGACATATTCGACGTAGACATAATACCATTAGGCAGCTACTCTAAAGTGGGGTTGTTGCTATTGACAATATGAGGTCAAAGGACAATATTGCGAATCCGCTAACCAAAGGGTTAAACAGAGAGTTAGTTGAGAAAGCATCGAAAGGGATGGGGCTAAAGCCACTACGCTCATAGTTACCGTGGGGGTAGCCAACCTAGCTGACTGGAGATCCCAAGATCTAGGTTCAATGAGACTATTTTTCGCGAGTAGCCGAGAACGATCACTGAGGAGACTCAGTCTCCTGCCCATTCCTATGGTGTAGAACAGTGATACCTGCAAATGTGAAGAGGTTAAGCATTGCTTTTAATGACTCCTATGCGCTGGGTTGCCAGGCGGGGTATAGCAGGATACCTTTTATAGGAAGGTCACCTATGTAAGTATGAAGTGGGCCGCTTCTTTGAGAATTGTGGCAAAATTCTCGAGAAAATACTCGCAGAACCAGGAAGGGGGTGTCATGGCCAAAATGAACCCAACAGTGAGAACTGAACTACGTCAGGAGAAGTCCTGTGTGACGTCTATTGTCTCGGTTTACATCGGCGGCGGAACAGTTCAAAGCGGGACCGCACACTGGTTTGTCAGTAAACCCGATAGGCTATCACAAGGGAAGGTTCCAGGCCAAAAGCCACCTATCCTATGCAGGGATTATCCGTTGTCTCTCTCTCGAATTAGCTTTGTACTCTGTGTCAGTATGTCTGCCAATTTCATTCATGGGGGGGATTGTTGGATATTTTCCAGAAAAATCGGATGAATAAACGGAGGGTCTCTCGAGGCAACCGATAGGCCTCTATTTGGTTCAACGAATCTGGACGTGTTCTAAGGACCAGGAGTTACAACCTGGTTTACTCCTCCCCATTATGAGGTTTATGACAGATTGAATTCTCAAATTCATTGCGGGAGTTGCATGTAATTCAATTCCCAAATTCATTGGAGGAGGTTTCCTTCCTTTATATTGGTGTATCACATTTTGGTAGAGATACCAGAGATTCATATTGCTCCATATACTCTGGATATCGTTCTTGTGAGAGAGAGTCAGGCGGCTGTTCAGTTCGCCAAGGCGGTTGACGGTGGTGTTCCGACGGCTTGCGGTTTAGCCGAGCCAACCCTGGGAGGAAGACGCCAACGTAACCTACAACACCTTCGGTAGGCGGCGAATCTTTCTTAAGGAAACTGTGGTATCACACAGGACTCGGTTCTTGATCCGGAAATTCTGTTTGTATCTCGTACTTACAATTTGTCTAATGTTATGTATTTTGTAACTTGATTCGTTCATGTAATCATGTTATTATCAATGAGATTGTTCTCTGGAATTTCTGTTATTGCTGAATTTTCCCAACAGATTAAAGGTAGAATAATCGCTTCTCTATTTTCCCCTAAGTATATTTTAACTTACATGTGTTAGTTTTAATACGTAGCAGTGGCGAAAATCGAATCCTAAGTTGAAACTGAAAAGAACCAACACTCTGTTTTTTTTTTCTCTTCCTCCTACATGCGTGTTTTGTTCCTTTTTGTTTTTGAAATTTTATGCTATTCTCACACTCTTAACCCTGGACTTTGTATGTTCCCAATTTAATCCCAAATGGTTTGTTGCTTTTACAAGACAGTAAATAGTTAAGTATAGATAGAAAAACTATAGATTTCAACCTTGTTAATAATCAGTGGGTAGTTTTGTAGTAGACGAATGATAAGTATAATAAACACAATAATAGTAGCAATAAAAATGATACCAATGGATTGTATTTTACAGTAAAACAATATACAAAAGACTAATGAAATATAAGTTTCCATTTTGACAAAATATTGGTCAATCCTGTTGGTACTTATGGAATATTAGTAAGAATGCATGTCTAATGCTAGACTCAGTAAAACAACTAAATGAATATTGGAATTTCTACTAGTCTAGTTATAATGTTAAAAAAAGAAAAAAAGAAAGAAGTATTTTAATTATAAGTTGGACAAAAGAATAAACAACTACTTGTACGATCCTAAAATTATAAATACAGTGACACTAAGATCCTTAAATTCACCAGATTATAAATATCATACGGATTTCGAAAATACTAATGGAAATCCTTAAAGTTAATAAAAATTACTCCCTCTGTCCTATAAAATTTGGCAATTCCACTATTCCAGGCCTATGAAAAAATTAACTATATCTTTTAATTCGTAATATTTTTTATAAGCAATATAGATCTTGTTTGATAGATTTTAATTTATTCTATTAAACAAAGTTAAAAAAAGTCGTCTAAAACATTATGGATTGAAAGATATATGCAATTTTAAAATGACACGCATTTCTAAAAATACCAAAATTTATGGGACAGAGGGAGTATATACTTGTTCGATAAAATTTAAATATTCGAAAGGCACTAACTGATAAGCACTCAAGATTGCACAATCTTGGTGCTCAATTCTTCCGAATTGTGATATTTCTATGTTTAATTGATCGTTAAAGTCAAATATTGCACGTAAGGTGTTTTGTTGAGCTTTGTAGGTGAAACGTGCAAATAAGGCGATTTGCATGCCAAGGGACGTTCTGGGATGTAACCAAGTGTCCAAGTGCCCGCCGATACTAATTTCATTATCACCGGGACTTAACGGCGTTATCAGGAGCCTCAAAGGTCTTTCGGTGGTCTAGTTGGCAAGGGTCGTGCCAAAGTGTAGCAAGCAAGCCAAATGCATCGAGAATAGCCCTCGAGGGTAACCGCGCACTTGAGGCCACGAGGGTTCGTGCCACCGAGTCCAAAAAGCCAAGTGACGATGCCTCGAAAGATGGCCGGAGGTGCCAAGGCCAGAAAGTCATTACAAGCTTCTGAAACCTGCAATTTTTGGTATTGTTATCAATAGCAATATAAAAGTTATCGATACATTTGCCCCATTTTGGTCCAGAAGCTCTTTAGACCTGAGGGTATCGATAACCTTTGGCTTGAGTTATCGATAACTTGCTTTGACGAGGGAATTTCTGGCTGATGCTATCGATAACTTTTATCTCCAACAGATATTTTTCTTGCTTTTTCAGACTTTCCACTTATGAAAACTTTCTTTTTATGGGTAGATTTTTGGGATATTTGTTGGCTTTTGTAGTGAGAGAAACCCTTTGTGTATAAATAGGGGCTCTCTTTTACGTTGTTTGTATCTAGTTCATTACCCCCTTTAAGTCTTTTACTCCATCAATGCTTTCCAAGCTTTCTTAAGCTATTTCTTTCAAGAACACATGTAAGTTTAAGTTGTTTGTTAATTTTTCAAGTATTAAAATTGCAGCTAGTACTTGTTGGATCTTCATATAAATCAAGTTTATTTTCGATTCTATCGGTTAAACATGTTTTCAATAATTAGCAAGCTTTCTAGTCTTTTCAATATGTGTGAGTAGTCGATTAGACTCGGCCACGGGGTGATTAACGCCATGTGAGTTAAGTTTATCTTGCCTTTCTCAACTAAATACTTGAGGTTTGGTATGAAAAATGGGAAAAGTTCACCTTTATGTAACAAAACTTGCCGATGTTAATCTCCGGTGATCATGTGCTTGCTCACATGATTCCAGAGTGATGTCTCAGTTCTTGTTTACCAAGAGAACAAAAGAGCTCTCTTATTCTCCATACGACACTTCTAGTCTTTAATGGTTTCATAGCTAAATCTTCCGGTTGATAGCCTATACCGTGCAATTCAACTGTGTTTTCGTTGAGAATGGTTCGATGACCTAAGTTTCGGGCGCTAAAAAAATCCAACGCCTTGCCCCTTGTTTAATCTAGTTAAAACTCATTTCTAGTCTTTTACATAAGAGTGTTCTTCCACCTTTCAAAGTAAAATCAAAAGTTGGGTCATCTAAATGCCGGAAACCCTTATCTACAAATCTGAATTAGTTATAAAGATTATCTCTGTGGGTACGATCCCGGACTTTTCGGTATTTATGCTGACAACGACCTAGCCCTACACTCAGGGTATTCAACCTATTTCAACGGTTAGGATGTGGCAAAGCACCAACCCAATCCAAATCCTTTATGTGTTTAATTATTTATACCTATCAATAGTTATATTGTTGTATCACTGAAATGTATCATGTTTGAGCTGTTGATTGATTGTATCATGTTATACGTGCTAGAATAGACTTAGGTTCGCTAGGTGGTTATGAGTAGTGACTCATGTAAATGATGTTTAAGTAAAGGATAAAATGGTAAAGTTGATTGAGGATGTTAGGTGTCGGTAAAGGACCCTTGTACAGTAAAGTACATTTAGTTGAGTTGGGGAACGGTAAAGAACCCCGAGTACTGTAAAGTACTTAGAGTGTGTGGAGGACGGTAAAGGACTTCGGATACAGGATTTGGGATACGGTAAAGGATCCTAAATGCGGTACAGTACCCAGTGTGTGTGAAAGACGATAAAGGATTTCGGGTACAATATTTTGGGAAACGATAAAGAATCCCTGAATACGGTATAGTACCCAGTGTGTAGATTAGGGGTATGGTAAAGTACCCAATGTGTAGAGTTGGGAGACGGTAAAGGATCCTGGCAATGAGATAGTGCGACCCCTAATGCTGAGTTGTCATGGTGAGCTGTTCGTTTATTATGGTTGTAGGCGAATCTAAACTGAGTAAATAATTTAGTAGTATTTGCTTAGAACTCTAGTGCAAGACAGATAAAGGGAGAGGTATTCTATGGGACGGTCAAAGTTGGTAGATGTGGGAGAAAAGGACCTTGTGGAGAGGATCCTTAGATTTCATGTAAGACAATGAATAGTAAAGAAAGGGACAATGTGATGTTATTCTATACCTCCTATGAATTGTTATATTGTTGATCTGTTAATGGTAAGGTGTTAGTAGGGTTGAGATTATATATTGAGTTTCATAACTCATTATAGTGCCGTTGAGCTGGTGTTTCATGCCAGGTAATCAAGAGACCGAAGGACAGAATCCACTGCAAGACGATCAGTACTAGGGTGAAGACCTCCCAATTGAGAAAGGGGAGTTTGTTGAGCCTTGGATGCCCTACCCTTAGAAGCTCTGTTAATTTGACGTACTTTTAATTAAATTTCTTTAAGTGTTAATACAATTGTCAAACTCTATTTCATTTTGTTGGGTTTGTAAGACAATTAAGTAGGTTTGAATTTGATATTTGAGGTTTCCGCGGCTAAATTCTGTTTAGTAAAATTTCATTTTTTATATATCAGTTTTATGAATTGTTAAATCAATTAAAAAAGATTTAATTAACGTGTCCAAAAATTGGGGCGTTACAATCTTCATCTATATGTTATAAAATTATACATTAATTGTATGAAAAAGATAAAAAGAATGATATAAGAGGATAATATGGCCTTTGTACATTTATCATTAATAGATGTAATGGTACACTTTAATACACAAATTATATGAGACCATGTGATAGTTTTTAATTGACAATAGGTCAATTCACACAAAGCCCAAACTACATGAGGTCAAGTGTAATTTGTCTAGTGGATATTGTTAGTGGGAGCTAACGGAAGTTATCTATTATCCTTAATTGACACGAAATTGAAACTACAGAACTAAAATTGAGTCAATTGAAAGAGTAGGATCCAAAGTGACACAAAAATTAAACTACAGGAACCATTTAAGTAATTCACCCTTTACAATAATATCATTTTTAAAAAACAACAATAGGGACAAAATTGATAACTAATGTTATAAAATTAAGACACATATAATAGAAGAAATGTGCAAAAAAATAAACAATACACTGGACATAATATGTATATGAAATTAGTCCTGCCAAAACTATTGAGATCGATCTTCCATGCCAATCAAATTCATATAACTGTAACGATCCTGATTTTTGGTCGTTAAAAATTTCGTTAAATATTTGAATTTTATTTTAATACTCTTGTGGTTTGTCAAAATTACGTTTTTGCCCTTCAAATTGATTTCTTTGCGCTTTGGCCTATTTAGCAAGCTTAGTTAGCTTCTAACCATCCGGTTGGAGGAACTAAGCTAGGAAAACACTTGGTTACTTTTCCCTAACCGCAATTGGACCATTTTGCCCCTCTTGAACCATGTGAACCTTTTGAACCCTAGACAAAGAATTGAATATTCTTTATCTTTTAATTATTTTGGTTTTATTCTTTGTCCATTGGACAAAGATTGCTAGGGCAACTATTATCCATTGGATAATAGAAACTCCAATTGTTTATATTGAAAGTCTACTTGGTCAAAGTACTAAGAATATTAAGAAAAATACTTTTTAATTACTTTAAAGTACTTTTGGGATTATTTTAGTATATAAGTTGCCTAATATCTATTATCCATTGGATAATAGAAGTTAGGGTGGTTATTATCCATTGGGTAAAAGATTAGTCTTTCACCAAAGTACATGGGATGGCTAATTTAATATTTTCTTTTAACCCATGTGTGAAAGTACTTAGTAATTTATTAAAAAGTACTTGGTAGCCTTTAAACCCTAAGATTCCTAAAGTACCCTTTATTTATTTTCTATTGGGGTTTTTGATCTTCCTAAGTACTTGTGGATCTAAGTATATTATATTCTAGTACTTGGAAGGTTTAAATAATGCCCTAAGTACCATGTGCTTATTTCTTAGTTTATTAGGAAAATCTAGACCTTAAAGGCTACCTTTGATCCTAAGTACAAAAATATCCATTAGTTTAATTGTTTACTTGCATATATATGTATATATGTGTACCTTGTGAAAGCAAGAGATGAGAGAAGGGAGAGAGAGAGAGAGAGAGAGAGAGAGAGAATTCGGCTAGAGAGAGAGGGAGAGAGAGAGAGAGAGAGAGAGGAAAAGAAGAGGGAGGAAGGAGATTAGATTGTACCTTCCATGATCTTTTACATCTTCCTAGTCCTTGGTGTATCTTTCTTCCTTCCTTGGTGTATCTTTCTTCCTAGCTAAGTAACTAACCCACCATTAACCTCCAATGTACTTCCTTGATTTGTTTAACCAAGAATCTTGTACCAATATTCTTCTTGCCCACCAAGTCTTGCAAGAATCAAATCCTAGCCATGCAAGCCTAGGATTGGCCTTGATCTTTCTAGGATTCTTTGACAAGAGTCAAAGTGAGACTTAGAGAGAGAGAGGAGAGAGAGCCAAGCTTTGCCTATAAATAGAAGGTCATTCCAAGCATTTCGACTCACCCCTTGAAGCATTTGCTCTTCCTTCTCTCTAGAAATCATTTTCTGATTTTCCAGGCAGCCTACTGCCCTTCGGAATTCCTCAGTTTTCTCCTGTTTCAAGTAGTTTTTAGAGCCAACTTTCTTCGGGAAAGTTGTAGAGAATTTTGAAACCTTCAAGTTAGGCTCAAGAACCACCCCAATCGGTGAAGAAATGACAAAGATATGGTCAATCAAAGTTCAGTGAAAATCTCGGATTTCTTTTTCCAGACAGCTTACTGTCTCTTCCTTTATCCCAATTTTTCTCCTACTTAAAGTCGTTTCTAGGATCAACTTTCTTCACAAAAGTTGTAGAGGATTTCTAGAGCTTCGATTTAGACCCATGAAAGATCGTATTCGGCCAAAGATTGACCGAGTTACTGCCATCCGAAGTTCGGTCCAGATTTGGAAGTTTCACCACCCATAGGACTTTCCAACTAGCTTGTTTGGCCCCGACTAGTTTCGGATCAAGATAGGATATTCTTACCCTATCCCTATGTATGGTATTAAATCATATGTTGGAGAAATAGAATGTCTTTAAGTAATAACTTTGATCATTTCTTTCAAAAGTAGATAAGGTTATCTTTATCTCAAGTATTCGTATTTGGATCTTTAAAGATGGTTATGAGCATGCTTATATGAATTGCTTGAATTACTTGTGACACGATAAAGCATAAGTGATTTATCACTCCAAGGGCGTCCGAACATGTGGCGTTATGCTTTAGGCGTTGATTTGAGTATGCTAAGTAGTATGGAGTTGAATGATGTTGTTAGTTTAAAGATTTCAATGAATGTCGTATGATTGTTTATGTGGAAAAGTCTTACCGCGAAGTCTTTGCATGTAAACGAGACACGAGAATCAAGGAAGTAGAAACATGACACCTAGGGTGTGGTTGACAAGGAAAATGTGTTTTCCGAAAAAGAAGATATCTTAGAAACTACAAAATGACCATTTCGAGGGTATTATGTGTGTGTGTGTGTTCCAATGGGAATCCGGAATAGCGGAACCAGTGTGAGGTTGTGTGCGTTCCCATGGGAAACCGGACCGGCCGAACCATGGTGAGGTATAGCTTGGTTATCCGCGGAGAGGAGCCAATGCAATTGTGTGCCAATGGGAACCCGGCGCGGCGGAACCATTGTGAGGATACTCGGGAACCCGGCGCGGCGGAACTGAGGTTAGGTGTGTGGCTTGGTTATCCGCGTTACGGAGCCAATGCAAAAGATTTTGAAAGGCTTGGTTATCCGCGGTACGGAGCCAAAGCAAATGTTTTTGAAAGGATGTTTTGTAAGTGAAAATGATGACACGGTCTACGACGAGTCGCGTAGGAGAAACTCTGAAATCTTGGACACCGACGATAGATGATTAGTGTGAATGTGTGATTGTTAGTGTTGTTTTGCTATTGTAAGGTTGGTTGGGTAAGGTTTTCCTATTGAGCGTTGTAGCTCATGGTGTTGCCTTTTGGTGACCCTGATATATTATATTGGTGGTGACATCGGTATAATGTGTCAGACCTCCTAGATGAACAGGGTGAGAAGTATACCTTGGAGGCCTTCGGAGCTGAGGAGCTTGCCAGAAGGAAGGAACAAGCGGAGCAGTAGTTAGGAGACTTAGTTCCTCCTTTGTCGAATGAATGTACCCCTTTCTTTTGATGTATTTATGATGTAATAATGAGCCAAACTCTCTTTATTATGTAATAAATGCCTCATTAACGTACCCAAAATTCGGGGCGTTACAATAACTTTCTTTTCGTTTCCTCCCTTATCACTTCTCATTTCTCCGTATCAGTGTGTCTGTTTTATGCATGATTACATAGGTTTATATAGAAGAAAAGAAGAAGAGAAGAACGGGAGAGATGGCTCCATCTTGCTCCATCTCATTTATGTTTTTCCCCGACCATTGTCTACACTACTGTACCATGGTCATCCACAAAAGACTTTCATAACACTCCTGACCACAAACATAGAATCTAGAATCTGCCTCATTAAAATCTTACCAAACAAAACCATTGGAAAAAAATCTTTGATGAAGGAAAAAGAGTATAGTATTATTTGCCTCATTAAAACCTTAATGAGGAAAACCCAGCAAGATAAAATCTTAGACGAAGGGAAAGTAGTACAATCTACATATCAACATCACATCACTTGCTTCTGAAGTTATCAATCTCGTATTGGCAAGTGTACCGTTTTCTCTTAATGGACAGTATATACCATATTGGTATATATATCTCGGTACCGTTCCGGATTGATCGTAACACATATTTTATTTTAATATATATACAAAAAAAACCCAAAAAAACCCTCAAAATAGAGGTATAAAATAAATTATAACACTTTAATATACCTTAAAATTAGTTCTAATAACAAATTAATATAATTAACATGTTATAGAAGTTTTGTTGAACTATCTTAAAATTCAAGCATTTTTTAAGCAAAAGAAAAAAAATACACAATTTTTTTTTCCGCCCGATACACCCAATACAAGTTCGGTATCTTCTAGTGCAAGCCGGTACGCATTGACAGATCATGGCATTAAGAAAATGCATCGTGGTATTATCACCAACCTTAATATAATTAATTGGAAACTGTTTTATTTACATTTTGAATCTTTATTCACTAAAAATTTGGAATGCTGCATATATGACTAAAACTTTAACAAATACAACAAAATTAAATTATCTAAACTTTTTAACTTTGGTCCATGGATTTATATATTTTTTTAATTTCATGAATAATTCATATTTCTTTTAAAAATTTAATTTAGTCCAAATCCATCCTAACTCGTCCATAAAATTGGTGGAATTTCTAACTTGAAATATAATTTTCTCTCCATTAAAATTGTCAGATTAATTCAAACGAAATCAGGTCAACCGCTCAACAACCTACGAAGATTGCAATCGAACCGAACGGCCACAGAGAGCCGACAAAAGACCGGTTCAATTCTACCCCGGTTCATCGACCGCCTTCCCTGCTAACAAACTGCAAATCCCCTCTCTCTCTCTCTCACAAATACAGACGACGTTGCAAGTTGAGCGTAGCCGTATCCCAATCGGTGCCGCGCCATGGAAGAGAAGCCATCGCGAGCCAATCTGAAGCGTTCGTTTCCTGAAGACGACGACTCCAACAAACCCCCCACGTACTTCTCTCTCCCCTTCCAATTTCTGTACCTCTATGCCAATATACATGTACATGTTCTTTAAATAACTCGGGTGTCCAGGCTAGCTTATGCTCCCCTCGACTAATCCTGAGGCCAAATCCCACCGTCACTCCCGGGGGTTCAATTAAAACCGTAGCAAAGATCTGTATGGACTTGGCCCAAAGTTGTTGATAGCACTCGAGAGGTTTGGAACCTGAAACTAAAGAGGGAGAAAACTCCTAAGTCTCGAGCATTATTACAAGACCAACCCCTTGGGGCTATATACATGTTCATAAGCACGTCTACGAATATGTTGCTTAGTTTTTTTGCGTGTATTTGTAGCTCAAAACCCTAACATCTAATTATCAACTCAATTGAAGCTAAGTAGTTACAACAGGCAGTAGGCACAGTTAAGAACAGATGAGTAAGAATTAATTATGTAATGTGTATAATCTATCCTTATAATAGACATAATCACTCTTCAGGAATTTTGTTTGATGTATGTGTGATTCGTGTGAATGTGTAGATTTAGACCCTAGTCTCTTAAAGTGTTTCTGCTAAACTAAATGGACTAAAAGTTAATGTTTTCGCGGATTTCTTGGCAAGTCATTCTCCTCACATGCAAATACCGTTTAGTGGAAACAAGTAAACAACTATTGTCATTAGCGTGAAGCAAAAAACTATAGCGCACCCTAGATTGTTGCAATGTGCATTACGATCAATTCCAGTTTTTGGGCCAGTCCATCTGTCCCAGCTTTTATTGGACCCTTCATTCGTGAATGGTGGGATACGTCCCAGGTTAGTCTGTCCATTGGGCCGACTATCGAGTTATCACAACAACAACAAAAATTGCATTAGGCACATTCCAAGAAGAGATGCATAAGGGTTGTGATTGGCACAGTTCAGAGGCAGGTCCTAAATAATGAAAAAGTAACTGGGTTTATGCTTTTCGTTGAGGTTCCTTAATAGATGTCCATAATATAGTAAGCCATTTTCTGCTGTTGTGGAATGTAAAACTGTAATCTTAGGCTGTGTTTGGTTCAAAGATTTGAGTTGGGCAGTAATGGATCCAATGGGGGCACAGGGGGCAACCATACTTCCAAAGATCATTAAGAACACCTGTACGATACCAATGATCTACACGAGGATCGGAAAGTGACAAGGGTTCGCACCCCCATGGTTGGATTGTTTGCATTACAAAGTTGGAATTTTCGACGCCTCCCTGGTGTATTGATTTGCTGAGGGGGAAAAAATAGAATAAATAAGCTTTAAAATTCCTTTTCTTATTCTTCTCGAACCCCTCCATAAGTCGATATGCAAATACAGCCTTATGATAAACGATTTACTTGCACTATGGTAATTTTGAATACTTATAGGCAGAAGAGAATTCGGTTTCCAAAGGGTAAGAAGGTGAAACCTGGAGAAGAAAAGGTGGATGTATGGAAGCCTTCTGAAGATGCTCAGAGTGCGAAAAATGATCCTCGTCGTGCAGCAAAGGAGCGTGCAATGCGGCGGAATCAGATGACTACCGAACTCTGCAGTGAAGAAAATAGAGGGATGGTTCATGACATTACATCCGTGGAAGTTAAATATGCGGTATGTGTATCCATTTTTTATCGCATGCTAGTTGCCTTTGTGGTTCTCGTTTCATTATTTCTTGTTGTTAAGTTATTAAATGTCTTGATACTAGTGTCTTGATTGTTGTGGGGGAACCATACCAACTGTGTGGATGTGCAGTTCGAATGTAGTATGCAACTATGCAAGTGTTAAGAAGAGAGGTGATAATATTGTACCATACCTTTAACACAATTGTTACTGCTGTGATCGTTTCTCATGTACACATTACCCCAGAGAAATATATCCTAGTCCTAGAAAAAAAATGAAGTCCTGGAAATTGGTTGCAAAATAGTTTAACCTGATAGGAGCATCAACTTGAGAAAGATTGTAAAAATTCTAGATGCGACATCCATAGAGTGTTCAAATTAATTTTACAGCGAAGTAGCAATAAGGATTGATTTGATTAAAGAGGCACCTAATATGTCCGCATGTAGTCTCTCAATCTCTCGGTCCATTTGGGACATGCAGTTTTTTCCCTTTCTTTAATGAAAAATGATCATGTTGCTGGGTTATTTATTCCTATTGCGTTGTCTCGGTTTGAAGTTTTGTTCCTAAAGATTGCAGGATTTTTGGGTTTGATTCATGGCAGTTCATGGCCACAACTGCCCCCTTCCGCCAAACTGCAATCTTTTTCAAAACAATACATTTATTAAATCTTTGATAGATTAGAAGTGCATTATGTTTTTTACCCATAAATTGTAGAATGTAATTGTAATTAAATTTATAACGTTTGGAAGGGCTTTTTTGGACTTCAAAAAATCCATACAGTTTCAAAAACAGGGTGAGACCAAAAAGGTGTTCTCCCTTTATATATTAGCATAGACATCCAAAATAAATGACCGTCTTCTCGTTAGTGCTTTTGATCTCCCATCTTTGAAAGAACTTCTGTTTATTGAAATCCAGATATATATATTTTGTTTTTTGTCATTTTCTTACTTCGCTTACTTCCCAAAGGTGTTTGGTTGCTGTTTTTATGAGTATTTGTGAAGTAATGGTTTATGGTTTTAGGGCAGTCCTAATGTTTCTAAGAAACTGTGGTATTGAGTATGTTTTCGTAACGTTGTGCACTACCTTTCTTAAAGGCAGCTAGTTTCTCCGCCAAGATAATTGCAGCTAGTTTCTCCGCCAAGATAATTGCTTTCTATTTGTTATTGGAACAAGGGAAAGTATAGCCAATGATAGAAAGTTACTTTTGGCAGGAGGGTGAGACATTTGTCGAGGAAGGGATTCAGTTTGAACCTTTTAATCTGGAACAAGAGAGAGAAGAGGGTTATTTTGATGAACAGGGAAATTTTGTCGAGTACATTGATAATGAGATCAAGGTACTATGTCACTTGTATTCAATTTTTTCACCTTTTTTGTGGAACTTGTTTGTCATTTTTCGTATGATTAATTGCAGGACGCGTGGCTTGACAGCGTTGAGGTTGATACTAAACTTGCTCGAAAGGGATTCACAGTAACACATGACAAGGACAACATTGAAGAGGACAGTGATGATGAACTGTCATCTGAAGATATCGGAACAATTAAAAGGCGAATAGCTGATGCGTTGGAGCCTGGAGAAACGGTGAACTCCCATGGTTTTTGTCCCCCATATTTTTGTAAAAGAATTTCTGAATTGTCATGCATGTAGTGTACTCACTCAGATTGGCATTTAAACTGGCTGTCTTTTTGTCAAAAAAATGAAAGTTTAACTTTGATACTTTCTTGCTAGATAAATAAAATGCAAAGAATATGGTTGAGTAACATCATTTTGAGAGGAACCTTGGAGCTTATCACATTTCAAAGGACTATGCTTTTTGCCCCTTTCAGATTGAAGTATTATTATGAGTTGTGTGGAAGCTTAACTTATTATTCACTTTTATGTGTGTGTGTGTGTAGTGAGGTGTCATACATCCTTGTTAGGATGCTTATAAGGTCGGCAAGAAGAACATGATAAACAGTCTTTAGTAATCATGCATTCTTGTAAGTCTTATCTTATCCATTGCATGGTGTGCATGGTGCAAGGGAGGCGTAGGAACTTCTCTTCTAATAAAGAAGGTGTTGTATTGTCATAGTTTTGTGGTGAAATTGATATTCATGACTGGAGGCTGACAGAGTTTGGAGGCCAGATTAAAGTTCGTTCTTGACAAGTTTTTGTACACTGTTATTCTGCTTGATCTTCTAAGTGTTCAGAGACAGTATACTTTTTATAGGAATGATTTTCTAACGTGCAATATAAATGTCTAAACTGTATATTGTGAGTGGGAAAGACGTAATTGTGGTGAACAAAGAGATATGAATATGCCTTGCCTGTGATGTGCGTAAAATTTTGATAACATATGCATACATTGACATTTACCTCCTCTATATGTTTTTCCCATACAAATGAACTCTTGACTAACAAGTTGGATAAGTGTGGCCCAACATCATCTATGAAGGCCTACATTTTATGAATTTTTTCTTTGTGCAGCGTTATTATTATTATATGCCTGTTAATTGCTCTTGTTGTTTAAATGGTTTGTTACTGGTCCTGTAGATTATGCTCTGCGCAGGTCGTTTTTATGCTGGGCTTACCATTCAGTTATGTGTTGTCAGATTTTTTTTATACTGGACATTAGAATATGATTTTATGTTCTTCACAGATTCTACAAGCGTTGAGAAGGCTGAAAGGAACATCAAATAACAAGAAGGAAAAGATGTCTCCAGAAACAAAACTTCGCTTTGATCAGCTTACTGAAGATGCCATGAAACTGATGGAGAATGGTGATTTCAGTTAAGTGACTTGTTTTGTATTGATTAAACGTCGTTGAAACTGATTCTTATTAAATGAGATATTGACTGCCATGTTTCTAAGTTTGTGGGATGAGTAGTAGCTATGTTTTACCCTGTGAGCGTTTTGGATATCTTACTCTGCTCCTTGGTTCAACTTTCAATTGCAGATGTATATGAAGAAAAGCAGGAGGTGTTTGAGCGAGAAGCAGGTCCGTATTTTATTAGTTGTTTTTGAACTGATTTCCGAATAATCCACTCAAGACTAAGCCAGAAAGGGAAAGAAAAAGGGAGGTAAAAGATATGTCCTCTTAGTTTTCTGTTTGTATGGATCTTATCTTCAGTTTGAACTATAAGAGGCATCAGTAAGTTGCAGATGATTCAATGGTTACAGTCCAAATTGGATATAGTTAGTATTACTATTTCCTGAAGTTGTTTCTTTACAGAATCTTGTTTCCTAAGGTGGTTGCTTGGGGATTTTAGTAGGGAATTCAGTATGGTGCTAGGTGGTGAGTCTGTTGCCTAATGACATAATATGAGTAGTTCTGAGCGTGTGTGGGTTTTGTTGTGTTGCTTTTGCTTCTTTGTAAGCCTGTGTTTGGTATGTTTTAGCAGTTCTCATCCAGTATAGTTCTAATACTACCTGTTTCTTTACATTTTGGATGTATTGCTGCAGTTTTGAACCTTAAATAGCTGGAAATGAGTGATCCTTTTTTTTGGTTAAAACAATTCCTCGATACTTTCATATTCATATGTTTTGAAGGAAGTCTTCCCTCATTGTATATCCTCCAACATGTACTGCAGTCAGTTGTATTAAAAATGTGTGGACTCTTTCTCACGGCCTTTTCCTCATCTGCAGAGGGATACGAGAGGTTGGCGCGAGCTAGAGAGGAGGGTATTTCAATGGATACAGGCAAGGGTAATTTCAATGCCTCTTTCACCAATGATATCATTGCTAATGAAACGGATTTTGGAGGGGCATTTTCTGTACTCGACACAGCCGTGGGGACTTCAAACCTCAATATTCCCTCTGAAGGAGCTCTAGCTGATGGTGATGATTCACTTGACATGTTTGCGGAAGATGATGAAAGTGCTGCTGCCAATCCAACGACTGACGGGGTTCATTTGGTTTCGGGTCCTGATCATGATAGAATTGGTCAGCCCTTGGAAAGTAAGCTTTCAGTTACAAGTTTATTATGTCCAGGGGAGTAGATACTATTTACTAATTGGATTTGAGTATTCCTAGTAATTGCTTTGCCCTGCAGGTGGAGGTTGGCAGAATGACTATGTATACGATGAGGCTTCTGGGTACTCTCTCTCTCTCTCTCTCTCTCTCTCTCTCTCTCTCTCTCTCTCTCTCTCTCTCTCTCTGGGCGTGGCATGTGGGCATACACAAAGGTGCACATCATATGTCGCCAACCTTTTTATGGAAGCTGTTTCAAGTGAAATGTGGATTAGGGGTTTATGCCGTTTCTAATCCTCGATTTTTTACTTTTAGATCTTTTTAGCTTTTTAACAGTAAACTTGTGGTCTCTGTGAATGTAGATCTTCCATTGAGCCTCACAAATAATGTCTAATATTAGTTTATCAATTTTTTGTTCCTTCAGGTACTACTACAGCAGTAGCTCGGGTTACTACTATGACCCATCTTCAGGATTGTATTGTTGTGCAACATCGGGACAATGGTAACTTGCATCCTTGTTGTATTGCTTTTGATATTTGAATTTTTTTTTTCCCTTCAATGAATTGCTTTTTTTATTAGTGAAAATGTTTGATTTTAGTTGCACAACAGAATCATAAAATTCAGTAATACTATTAATCAAGTAGGGATGGAAAGCAAACAATTCATAATGGAGTTCGTACAAAGACTTAAAAAAAGGTCATAATGTACCTGAATGAAATGGAGAATTTTGAGATGGCTTGCCCCGATAAGTTATCAGAGAAGTTCCATTACATACATTTTTTAATTGTCTGCAGTTATATCTGACTTCAACTCACAACTGTGGATAGGTATTCTGGCACATGGCCCTAAAGTTACGTCTTTTTCACCATGCATCTTGAGAATAGACTGACTACCAAAAGTTCTCGTTCAGTCTCAAGAAATTTTCCGCCATTCTCTGATTACTGTTACATATATTTTTCTTTGTCCAGAGTTGTATATCTGAGTTTCAATCCCAAACTCTAGTTATATTTTTACATATATATACATATACTGGGACATGGCCCTCACTTCCCATATAAGGTCTTTGTCACCATGTGTGTCCACGTGTTCCTTGAGAATAGACTTAGGCCCCGTTCCGCAACAGGAAAAAAGTCCTTATTTTTTAAGAAGGCAATTTCAATCTTAAAAATTATGGACTTATTGAAATCTAAAAATATGCAATATGGATCTTATTTGAAAGATCTCATCGAGATCTTTTATACGATGAAAAAAAAATTGAAAATTTATTTTTTATTTTACATTATTTTTGAGTTTGAAAATGTGAAATAAGCTGCTTATTTTTTAAGAAAGTTTATGGAACGGGGCCTTACTACCAAAAGTACTCGTTCCGTCTCGAGTTATTTTCAGTTGTCAAGTGACTCAAGTTCACCCTTAAAACAAATATTATCTCCTGTGTACCTGCAGTAGGGTTTGTGGTATGGCTTGGTTAATGAAAGTTCATTAGGAATTTAATGGTAGCAAAAGTTTCTGTGTTGAGGAGCAAATGGGTTTGGAAATTGGCAGAAAAGGCGGATTGTAGAAGCTGTGATGGAAATTTTGGGACAGTAGAAGTTTGATACAGCCATTTGGAGAAGGTGTACGTCACGGCAAGAGAACATCCATTGAAGACTGGAGTTATTGAATGACTTTGACACGAAAGTTGCCTGATAGAAAGAAATTTTGGGACAGTAGAAGTTTGATACAGGCCATTTGGAGAAGGCGTACTTCACGGCAAGATAACATCCATTGAAGACTGGAGTTATTGAATGGCTTTGACACGAAAGTTGCCCGATAGAAAGAGTTACAATCCATTACCAATTTGTCGTATTCCATCATCTCAGAGAATGTGTCTTTTGCTTGGATGAAAAACCTAGTATGGCCCTAAAAGAACTTAAATAGGCATTGAATATTCAGTTTTACTGCTTATTATCTCTTTCATGTGTTTCTTTTTGTCTCTTTGTTCAACCTTCTATTATAAATTCTTTCCCTTCACTAATATTGATGGTCTATTGAGTATTGACTGTTAAAAAAAAACGGTAGGCTTTGGTAACGTAAAAGCAAGGGCTATGGGTTCCACGATCATCAAGTAACTTTTGGTCAAAAATTAGTGTGCAAGGTAGTTTTGAGGAGCTTTTCCTCGTACTTTTGTTATAGGAACCGGTTGCCTCGGGAATTTAAGGGGGCTACATTAGGGTCAGCTTTACATAATTATATTGCTAGTTAATTCTATGATATTTTCTAATTGCTCTCATTAATTCAAATCATCAATCTTCATGCATTCCACCCTCAAAAATAAAATCTGTGTGCATTCCTTCTGCTGATGCTTACTCTTGTCCTTGGCAGGTACTCATATAATGAAGCAACGGGTTCCTACGATGAAATTCAGGAGGCTCCAGTAGGCATTAGCTGATGGAGACTAGAACACTTGTGTATATTGGGGTGTGAAATACAGTTAGTTGAGTAGAGGCAAACTGCGGTCTAATCTGTCTTCTCTCTTGGTTATTGAAGGATTTTATGTGTCTCGTGGACATTGACTCACTTTTCAATTTTCTATAGTTGTGAGATGTTACAACTTATTTCCTAGAAAAAGTGTTTCGTGCAGTCTCGTCTATATTTCTTGACGTTGCAACATACGCTTGTGTTTTGTGCACTCTCCTCTTCGCCTCTTCGCGTGCATAGTTAAATCTTCTTCTCATATCATATTATTCATATTGCACCTAATCATAAGCCCTAGACCCCATTTGAAGGAACATGCCTGATTTCCCATCAACGAAGCACAATAACAATGAGGGATTGATAGGGATTCAGAAATATTCGTAGTTCATCATCCCGTGGGAAACCTTGATTTTGCTCACGATGGATGTATTTGGAGCAAGAATTTGGGTACAAATAAAACAATTAAGTTTTATTGGCTAATGACGGTTAGTTTAGAAATATTCATAGTTCATCATACCATGGGAAACCTAGAATTGGGTATAATAATAAAAATGAAGAAGAGATTTTGTAACAATCCTGATTTTTGATAAATAAAAATTTTGTTAAATATTTGAATTTTCTTTTAATTACTTAGATTGCTTTTAAAATTTCTTGTTAAACTTTAATAATCCGTCATAATTAGATTTGAGATTTATAAAATTATATTTTTTTGCACCGGACAATCTAGTCATTTTCTAAAAACAAGTGTACTTGTAGAAACACTTGTATATTTTTCTAGTGTATAAAATAAAATCTTAAATTATATTTCTTGGCTAGAAATCTCACTTAGCAAATAGGATTAGCTTCCAACTGAATGGTTGAAGAAACCGAACTACCAATTCACCTAATTATAATTCTCTAACCCTAGATGGACCTTTTTGACCATCTTTGATCATTGTGAACCTTTCCAACCCTAGACTAGAAAAATCATATCTTCCAAGTGTACTTTTTTTATTTTATTTTTTTTATTTTCTCTTTCTTTACCCTTTGGTCAATAATTATTAGGAAAATTTTATTCCTTGAGTAATAAAAGTAAGTCACTTCCCTCGATTTTCTAAGTACTTGTATATATAGGTATATGTACCTCATAGGTTATTTTAAGCGTGCCAACTTAGATTTCTTCTACAAACTTAAATTATATATATAGGTACCTTGTACTAGTGAAAGATGGAGAGATATGGGAGAGATTTGGAGAGTACATGATCTTCTTACATCCTTACAACCCAATCTTTGAACCATCCATTCTTTCTTCCATTAAATCTTCCTAAGTACTACATGACAACCTATTCTAGACTCTCTTTTTTTTCAAGCAAGCCATTCCTAGTACAAGAAAAGACTAAAAACCCTTTATAATAACCTAAGTTATGGCCTAAAGTAGAAAAGACAAGTCATGGAAGGCATGATATGCTTGGAAGGATTTATTGGACAATAATTACTAGAGAAAAATTTATCCTTTGGATAATAGAAGTAGTCTTGCCAATGGAAGCCAAGAATTTTGTTATAAATAGCACTCCATTCCTACCATTCAACTCACACATTCTATTCTTCAACTTCTCTCTTTAGAAAGTCTTGTATTCTTGCCTTGTTCTTACTTTGTTCTTAGTGTTTTTGAGGTTCTTCTTGAATTCTTCAAGAAACTCATCCTAGGCCGCCACTAAATCGCCACTCAATCACCCTTCGATCCATAAAAGTTTAGTAGTGTAGTCAAGATTTACTTTCGAGAGAAACCTTTCTCTTTCGAAGCTACCGGAAGCTTACCGTAGGAAGTTACTCCACCTGATTGTCAACTTACCTTTCGTAGTCGTCACTACCGCCAAGAAGAATGGTAGATTTTCCCGTACTTACTGACTCAAAGTATATGCAGATTTTTCCTTTCTCATTAATTCTAAATATATGATTAAGTACAATATCCCTAACTACCTTCTCTAAGTATAAAAAGTTGTTCATTGCATTGCTGATTCCATCGTTGAACGTGTTATACACGTCTGTTTGGAGGATTTTCAAGAAACGGCTGCACCACCAAGTATAAAGACATATTCACTTGTGGATTTTGAGTCCTTCATATCTGATATCCAATTTGCATCACAATACCCTTCCAGTACTGCTGGATATCTGGTGTAATGCAACCCCAGATCATAAGTATACCGTAAATAGTGCAAAACCCTGACTATTGCTCGCCAGTGATCACGGCCTGGATTACTCATGTATATGTTCAGTCTACTGACTGAGTAAGCTATATCGGGCCTTGTATAACTCATCAAGTACATCAGGCTCCCAATTATCCGAGAATACTATAATTGAGATACGCCTTCCCCCCTCCCTTCTTGGATAAATGCAAACTTAAATCCACAGGGGTTTTTGCAACACTTGAATCAGACCGGTTGAACTTCTCAAGAATCTTGTCAACGTAGTGTATCTGAGACAACGCAAGTCCGAAAGATGTTCTAGTGATCTTGACACCTAGAATGACATATGCAAGGCCCATATCCTTCATGTCAAACTTTGAGTTTAACATATCTTTGGTAGTCTGAATGACCCTTTCATTGTTACCAACAATGAGCATGTCATCAACGTAGAGACACGAAATGACGTATCCTTCGTCTGTGACTTTGACGTAAACACACTTGTCACATTCGTTGATCTTGAAACCACTTGACAACACAGCATTGTCAAATTTCTCATGCCATTGTTTCGGTGCTTGCCTTAAACCATACAATGATCTAACAAGCCTACTGTAACGACCCTGATTTTTGGTAAATAAAAATTTCGTTAAATAGTTGAATTTTATTGTAATTACGTAGATTTCTTTTTAAATTTTTAATAATGCATCATAATTAGAATTGAGGCTATTAAAAAATTATATCTTTTCACACCGGACAATCTAGTCATTTTCTAAAGACAAGTATACTTATAGAAGCACTTGTATATTTTACTAGTAAGTGTAATAAATCTTTAAATTATATTTCTTGGTTAGAGTTCCTACTTGGCAATTAGAATTAGTTTTCAACCGATTAGTTAGAGATACCTAACTACCAATTCACCTAGTTACAATTTCCTAACCCTATATGGACCTTTTTGACCATCTTTGAGCCTTGTAAACCTTTCTAACCCTAGACTAGAAAATTATTACTCCCTCCGTCCCTTTTTTATAGTCCGGTTATTCCATTTTGGGTTATCCCTTTGTAAGTGTCCATTTTGTAAATTAGTGGGTAAAAGTTGGTACATTGTCTATTTTGTCCCTAAAAGTAAATTCCATTTTGAAAAGTTAGTGAGTAAAAATGTAATGATGATGGGTAAGTAGGGAAAGTGGAGGAAAAAGTTGATGTGAAGGTACAATGATGATGTCTTTTTAATAAATTGAAATTACGAAGCAGGACACTTAAAAAGGGACGGAGGGAGTATATATTTTCTTTTATTATTTTATTTCATTTCTTTACCCTTTGGACAATAAAAGGTAGGGAAATTTTTATCCATTGGTCAATAACTACTAGGGAAATTATTACTCATTGAATAATAGAGTGGTCTTACCAAGAAGTACTAGGATTTTATTAAATAAGCATTTCCTAGATTTTACATGTGATTATATCTTTAAATTATGTAAATAAGTACCTTATAATATATTACCCGAAGATAGTCTAGGTACAAAAATCTAGTTTTATAATAACAACATGTACCAATTTGGAATTAGTTTAATAAGGGATTTTTGACTAGAAAATCTTACTAGATTAGATAGTACTATTATATAAATACTTGGACATGTATACATATATATATATATATATATATAATAAGACCATGTGTTAAAAAGATTTGTTTATTAGGAAAATCTTGACTTTGAAATCTAGTAAGATCAGATAGTACCTATGTAGTTTTAACTTGGTCATACTCATACATATACAAATATCATACACAGTGCAAGAGAGAGGGAGAGAGAGAGAGAGAGAGAGATGGCCAAGAGGGAGAGAGAGGGAGAGAGAGGGATGTGTGTGCATGTGTTGCTCACTCAATCTAGTCAATTTCTTTTGGCCAACTTCTCACACAATCATGGTACAACTAAATCTAGATTTTCTTTACCCTTTCATATATAAACAAGTCTTCTAAGTACTAGACAAGACTAGGAACCCTTTAGAATAACCTAAACTTGTCCTAGAATGGAAGAAGAAGAAGCAAAAATCTATCTTCCAATATCCTTTTATGTTCTTTAATCACCAAATCTTGTACAAACCCTCATTTCCTCCACCAATCTTTCCAAAATCAAATCCAAAGTACCATATCTAGCTATGCAAGCCTAGGACTAGGTCTTGATCTTTCAAAAAGAGCATGACAAGTTGAATAAAAAAATTAGATATGGAGAGAGAGAGAGAATTCGAATGAGAGAGGGGAGGGAGGAGCCTTGGCCTATAAATAGCAAGTTCACTTCAAGTTTCAACTCACACCTTCACTCCTTTGCTCTCACTTCTCTCTAGAAACCATTTCCATTTTCCAGACAACCTACTACCCTTCACAAATCTTCATTTTTCTTCTGTTTAAAGTAGTTCTTAGAACCAACTCCCTTTGGAAAAGTTGTAGAGCACTTCGAGACCTTCAAGTTGGACCCAAGAACCATCCCAATCGGTGAAGAAATGAAAAAAATATTGACATCCGAATTCAGTAAAAATCTCGGATTTCCAGTTCCAGACAGTATACTGTCTCTTCCTTCATCACTATTTTTCTCCTATCTAAAGTAGTTTCTAGGATCAACTTCCTTCACAAAAGTTGTAGAGGACTTCTACAGCTTCGATTTCGACCCAAGAACGATCATATTCGGCCAAATATTGACCGAGTTACTGCCATCCAAAATTTGGTCCAAATTTGCGAGTTTCACCGCCCGTAGAAATTTCCAACTAGCTTATTCGGCCCCGACTAGTTTCGGATCAAGGTAGATTAATCTCTACTCATTCTCCCTAGTATAACTTTAGTTATTTTTGTTTATGATAAGGCAAGTTAAAGTATTAGAAATAATTAGCAAGCTCGTTTTACTAAAATCTTGAAATGAAATTACGATCATGTAGATTATTCTTATCCCCTATCTCTAAATATATGTAGATTTTCCCGTACTCACTAATTCTAAGTATAAAAGTTGTATGATCATGTAGATTTTCCCTATCTACTACTCCTAAGTATACGTAGAATACTTCTAACCACTCTCTCTAAGTATAAAGTTCGTATACATAGATTCCCCGTATTCTAGAGAAATATATTCACGTTTTGTGTTTAAAAATGCATGTGAACCTGAAAAGTATTTTCCCTAAAATTTGAAAAGGATGGGGAGTATGTTAAACATATGTTCTTTTGAACTTCCCAAAAAGAAAGAAAGAACGGTTTTGAAAGATAAAAATTTAGCGTTTAATTGTAAGAATTCGTATTTTGATCTTTAGAATGGTTATGAAAATGTATACACGTTGCTGTGATTACTTGTAATTGTGTAAATAAAGTATAAGTGGTCTCCACTCCAAGGGCGTCAGTACATGTGGCGTTATACTTTAAGTTGTGATTTGAGCATGCTAAATAATATAGAGTTGGATGATCTTACTAATTTAGTTTCAAGATTATAATGAATGATTTATATATACGTGAAACATCCTACCGCGGAGTCTATGCATGTGACGAGACACAAAAATCAAGAAAGATAGAAACATGACACCTAGGGTGTTTTAATGACAAGGTGTGTTTTAAAATCGCAATGTGGCCGGACTTGCCTATTGTGGGAATGTGTGTGTGTCTGTTCTAATGGGAATCCGGAATAGCAAATCCATTGTGAGGTTTGTATGTGTTCCAATGGGAATCCGGATCAGCGGAACCATTGTGAGGCTTGTGTGTGTTCCAATGGGAATCCGGATGTGTGTTCCAATGGGAATCTGGATCAGCGGAACCATTGTGAGATTTGTGTGTGTTCCAATGGGAATCCGAATCAGCGGAATCATTGTGAGGTTGGGTGCGTTCCCATGGGAACCCGGAGCGGCGGAACCATAGTGAGGAATGGCTTGGTTATCCGCGGAGAGGAGCCAATGCAATTGTGTGCCAATGGGAACCTGGTGAGGCGGAACCATTGTGAGGATACTCGGGAGCTCGGAACGGCGGAACCGAGGTTGGGTGTGTTAAAAATAATTTTGAAAATGTTGCTTTGATATATGAATATGATGACACAGTCTACGATGAGTCGTGTAGAAGAAACACTGAAAATCATGGACACAAACGTTAGTTTGGATAGTGAATATGAATGTGTTATTATTAGCTGTTTTGTTAAATATCCATGTGCTATATGAAAATCGTTAACTATAGGATCTATTATTTGTAGGTTAAGGGTTAGTGGATATGGATTATTCTATTGAGCTCTTGTAGCTCATGCTGTTACTTTTGGTGACCCTGACATATTATATCGGTGGCGAAACTGGTATAATGTGTCCGACTTTGTAAATGATCAGGGTAAGCTGTACACCTTGGAGGCTTTCTGAGCCGAAGAGTTGGCAAGGATGAAGGAGCAGGCGTAGCTGTAGTTAGGAACCTTAGTTTCCCTCCCTTATGTAATAAAAATACTCTTGTGAGAGTTATGATGTAATAACGAGCCAGACTCTATTTAGTTTTTCAATAAAATTGTCTAATTAACGTTTCCAAAATTCGGGGCGTTACACCTACATACTTTCCCTCCTTGGCCTGGCGCAAAAAAAACCCTCGGGTTGTTCCATGTAGATCTTTTCATCTAAATCGCCGTTCAGGAAAACTGTTTTTACATCCATTTGATGTATCTCAAGGTTACGCAAAGCTGCAATCGCGATGATCATCCAGATGGAAGTAATCCTCGAGATTGGTGAGTAAGTATCAAAGTAATCTAGGCCTTCTTTTTGTCTGTATCCTTTGATAACAAACCTAGCTTTGTACTTATCAATTGACCTATCTGCTTTCATCTTCCTTTTGAAGATCCATTTGTAGCCGAGAGGCTTACTGCCTAGTGGCAAATCCACCAGTTCCCACGTATGGTTTTGTAGTATGGAGTCAATTTCACTCTTAATGGCCTCTTTCCACAAAGGACCCTCAGGGCAGCTTACAGCTTCTTGGTATGTCCGAGGCTCATTCTCTACTAGATAAGTCAGAAAATCTGGACCAAAAGATGTTGATGTTCTAGCTTGCTTGCTACATCGTGGTTCAACATCAACTTCATCTTCTTGGCCTCGTCTGCATTCATTAGCCGGATGCAGAGTCCTTTTCACAGAACTTGACTCTCCAATGGATCTATAAGGGAATATGTGTTCAAAAAACACTGCATTCCTTGACTCCATGAGAGTATTCTTGTGAATATCTTGTATATTTGACTCATACACAAGAAATCAATAGGCACTACTATCGTCTGAATAACCGATGAACACACAATCAACGGTTTTAGGGCCTATCTTCTCCTTCTTAGGAAGAGGTACAGCCACCTTCGCTAGACAACCCCATGTTCGTAAGAATGCATAGGTAGGCTTCCTACCCTTAAACAATTCATACGAGGTTTTACCAATATTTTTGCGAGGTATTTATTGAGGATGTAATAAGCGATGAGAATAGCATCTCCCCATATGTTCTGAGACAACCCAGAACTGATCAACATTGCGTTCATCATATCCTTCAATGTACGATTCTTGCGCTCAGCAATTCCGTTAGTCTGAGGCGAATAAGGTGCCGTGATTTCATAGATAATTCTGTGTTGGGCACAGAATTCTCCAAACGGTGTCTGAAATTCACCACCACGATCGCTTCTGACCACCTTAATCTTTCTGCTTAGTTGATTCTCAACTTGAGTCTTATAATGAACAAACTTGTCCAGGACTTCATCCTTGCTTTTCAACAAATACATATAGCAAAACCGAGTGCTATCATCGATAAAAGTAATGAAGTACTTGTCACCGGCCCGAGTTTGGACATATTTCAGATCACACACGTCAGTGTGAATTAAACCCAAAGGTTCTGTTTTTCTTTCTACTACTCTGAAAGATGCTCCGGCATTTTAGCCTCTACAAAAGTCTCACACTGATGTTTTTTATCAAATTGGAAAGCTAGAATATGGTCCAAGTTAATTAATCTACGCATAGAATCATAATTAACATGACCTAGTCTATCATGTCACAAAAAGAAAGACTTAAGCACATAAGCAACAGGGGATTTCTTTTTATAGATAGTAGGGATAACAGTCATTACATTCATCTTAAAGATACCATTGGTCATGTAACCTTTCCCTACATACATTCCAGCTTTAGTCAGAGTGACCCTATCAGCCTCGAAAACCAGGTGGAAGCCATGCTTGCTCAACAATGAACCAGAAAACAAATTCTTATGAATATTTGGCACGAACAGCACATTATTCAGAGTCAACTATTTTCCCGAAGTCATCTTCAGAACCACTTTCCCCTGTCCTGCAACATCCGAGGTAGCTGAATTCCCCATGAACAATTTCTCACCGTTAGCAACTAGCTCGAAAGTAGTGAACAATTGTCTGTCACAACAGATATGACGTGTAGCCCCAGTGTCTACCCACTATTCCTGCGGGTTTAAACCAACCATGTTCACTTCAGATACCGTAGCGGAGAGGTTGATATCGGACACTCTTGCCTTCACCTAAGCCAAGTGCGCCTGAGTGCGAGGGTTAGGTGGCTTCATACACTCCGAAGCTTTATGCCCGAATTTGTTGCAGTTGAAGCAAGTACCCTGAAACTTCTCTTTATTTCTTGGCAACACCACCTCTCGGTCCCAGATTGACACTTTTGTCCTTCTGCTTGCCAGCTTGCTTGTCAGAACGCATGTCATTCTGATTTTTCCTCACACCGGAAGATTGACCATGCTCCATCATATTTGCCTTGGCCATGTAGGAGGCCTTTGCATTCCTATTCATACCCCGATTCTCCTCTTCAATACGGAGCTTGGAAAAGAGCCTCCAAGGTCATCGCTTTATTCTTGAACATGAGATAGCTCTTGAACTCTTTCCATGTTGGAGGTAGCTTGTGGATGACCGCGGCCACCTGGAATGCTCCACTCAGAATCATCCCCTCAGTTCTGATCTCATTGAGCAGGAGCTGCAGCTCTTGAACTTGGACTGCCACAGACTCGGAGTCCACCATCATGTAATTAAGGAACCAGCCCACAACAAACTTTTTGGACCCAGCACTCTCGATCTTGTATTTCCTGTCTAAGGAATCCCACAACTCCTTAGCCAACGGAGCCTCACCATACACAGAATACAGTGAATCATCTAGAGCATTCAGAATATAATTCTTGCACATGTAGTCATACTCTTTCCACCTAGCCACATCAATCCGCTTCTGAGTGTCAGGGTCGTCCTCAGCAATAATAGGTGCTTCCTCGACAAGCCACTTTGCCAAGTTCAAGGTCATGAGATAGAACAATATCTTCTGTTGCCACCTTTTGAAGTCGATCCCAACAAATTTGCTCGGCCTCTCCATGTGAGACATTGGAACAGAGGAAATTCCAAGAATAAGAGCATGAGTTGGAATGGCACCACCGCCATTTCCATTGCCACTGACATTACCAGTCTCCTTCTCTTTGCAGTGATGGTAGTTTTTCCTTACTCAATTGTCATGTTTTCCTGAAATTAGGAACAATCACATATAAGAGAATAAATCTCAATATCAAAATGGCAAGCTATACATGCATAGATTAACAATCCATCAAACAAGTTAGGTCTTATCCCCCACAATACCACGTACCTTAGGGGTCCCAGGGGGCCATGCCCCCTGACGGGGGTTCTAGGGGTAGCGCCCCCGGGCGGGAGTCTAAGGGCAACGGCCTCAGCGGGGACCGTCCACCTTCCTCTTCTATTTTTGGAGTCCAGTCCATGTACCGAATACAATACTTGTTGTGCAAAAAGGCTAAGCATTCAAACCGTCCATTGGTTGAGTAATTCAGCCCAAGAGCAACCCAGGTGTCGAGCACATGAATTGCACACCAGGCAGATCATCAACACAGGATCAAGGCCAGGAGACGTCAAGGCAGAAGCCAAGTAGATCACCCCAGAAGGCAACCAAAATTGATCCAAGGCCAAGCCACGCATGACTACCTTAGGCCGTAGCCTCTCTGTCACCAACGTGATCGAGTCGCGCACGACTGATCAAGGCTGTGGCCTATTTGCAACTAGGTTTGATTTGTAATCTCGAGTGAGCAACCAATCTGCTCAAACTGTCAAACACATTGCTGTCTGTTTTATTATCTCGCATGAAAGCCAATCTGCTCAATCTGTTGAACAGATTGCTTTCTCGCCTTAAGCCTGTGGTACTTCACTATGAAACCATCTGTCATGAATCTGTTCTTGCAACTCAAAGATTAGTACAAAACAGAAACTATTTTCTGGAATTCGATGCCGATCATAGATCAAAAATCTTTTTTAAGCTAGTTGGGAAAATTTTGGCATAACACATAATTCCAGAGAACGATTTCATTGATACTGTAACAATTACATAATCAAAACAAAATACAAGTACAAAACAGAATTACAATGAACAAGATATGAACAAAATTTCGTAGAATCAAACCGAGTCCTATGTGAAACCACAGTCTCCTTAAGAAAGATTCGTCGCTTGCCGTCGGTGTTGTAGATTCTTATTCGACATCTTCCTCCTAGGGTTGGCTTGGCTAAACCGCAAGCCGTCAGAACACCGTCATCGACCACCTTGGCGAACTGACTACCGCCTGCCTCTTTCTCTCAAGAACGAATTTCAAAGTATGCTAGAATGTTGAGAATTTGCTTGTGTCTTCTCCAAGACGTGAGCCTCGATTTATAGGGTGAATGAGGGAAAAGAGGTGTAATGCTGCAATTAACATGCAAATGAATTCTGCCAATGAATAGGAAGGTTACGAGAGTAATGCACCATCATGAGGAGGGTTACGAAAGTTACAGATTTCCACAATTCAATATGTCTATTGATTGTGGTGCGTCCAGAGTTAACGAATCCGAAGCTAGCATGGTTGTCTCGAGATACACTCCAATAATCCCGATTTCATTCATATGAAATCCCATAAAATTTCCACACTCCTACTTTCCCTCGGCTTTCTATCACGGAGGCGGGGGGGCTGCTCCCCCCCTTGCAGCTCCCCTTGCTGCTGCCCCCCCCGTTCCGGGCCCACTCCGGTCTCGCTCCGATGATCGGAAAAGTTCACTTTGTAGAGCTCGTCGAGTAGAACAACCATGTCAAAAATCAGCTTGATTGGATATCATTAAGTGCCTAATCGGAGCCTTTTTATCTTAAAAAGAATGGATCCGAAACACTGGATCAAATCCATTGTAACCCATGGACCGAGAGTTATATGGGTTCCGATCAAGGACTTAATGATATCCAATCAAGCTGATTTTTGACATGGTTGTTCTACTCGACGAGCTCTACAAAGTGAACTTTTCCGATTATCGGAGCGAGATCGGAGTGGGCCCGAAAAGGGGGGGGGAGCAGCAAGGGGAGCTGCAGGGCCCGCCCCCCCCCCGCCTCTTCTATCACTATCCAAATGTACTTTCGCCTTTCTCAAATGGGTCTACGTCAATTTCCTCATACCCCCCAAGAACCTCAAGAAATACAGATCTAGGGCACTTGTCACCGGACCCACCGACGGCATTGGAAAAGGGTTCGCCTTTCAGTTAGCTAAAAAGGGTCTCAATTTAGTTCTCGTGGGTCGAAACCCAAATAAGCTTAAGGATGTCTCCGACTCGATTTCAGCGAAATTCGGTCAAACCCAGATCAGGACAGTGGTCGTTGACTTCTCTGGTGATTTGAACCAAGGGGTTGATAGGATTAGAGAAACTATTGATGGGTTAGATGTTGGGATTTTGATTAATAATGTTGGGGTCTCTTATCCTTACGCGAGGTTTGTTCATGAGGTGGACGAGAAGTTGTTGGCGGATTTGATTGAGGTTAATGTTGAAGGGACTACCAAGATTACTCAAGCTGTTTTGCCTGGAATGATTAAGAGGAAGAAAGGTGCGATTGTGAACATCGGTTCGGGTGCTGCCATTGTGATCCCTTCTGATCCTCTTTACGCCATTTATGCCGCCACCAAAGCGTAAGCATTTCTCCTTCATCTCTTGCATTTTGATAGCGAAGTGGGTGTTTTGGTTGCAGGTTTCAGGTTTTGCGGGTGTTTTGCTTTTATTGTCATGCTTTGTGTTCTGCCAATGGTTAAATGGAAATGCCAAAAGTAAAGATAGGGAAATAGGAAGCCCTATGCCTGTAAAGTATTGATAGTTATCGGTGTTCTAAAAATCACTAGACACTAGTCGGACGGAAAGGGCCGCCAGTCTAGGTGTTGGACCACCGCCAAGCACCTAGGCAGAGAATAGTCAGCCTAGGCAGCCGACGTTTAGAACATTGATTGTTATTTTGCATTGAAGGCAATTAGATTGGTTGTATCGTAGCAAATTGAGCTGATCAGATCAGTTATCAACAGCCCAAGCAATCTCATAGCTTGGTTTTATTTATTTTACTACCGTTAGTCCTCAAAATCCTTAGCAATCAAGGGATTTAAGATGTCTCATAGATGGGGTTAGTTTATGGATACTTCTATTTACATGGTTTATAGAACTTTGAGCTGCCACTTTCGTTTATTGAGTGTGAAACCCATGTCATCTCGATTGTAGTTTCATTTTCGATGCTTGTGTTTTCGTGTTCAAGTGGAGGATTAGTTGGCAATTTGTATGTGTTTGTGGAAAAAAGTCGTATTCAACGCATGTAAATATTAAGGATTTGCCTTTTATAAGAACTTATACTGGATGGATGATATTGGGTTTCTTGTTTCACTTTCAGATACATAGATCAATTCTCAAGGTCCCTTTATGTGGAGTACAAGAAGAGTGGGATCGATGTGCAGTGTCAGGTATGTGTGCTTCACTTTTGGAAACCTCTACTTCTTGCCGTGTCCTTCCTGTTCATGTTACTACCTTAGACTGCATTTAATAGTCACCATAGTTTGAAGTCTAAACCATCCATGAGCCGTCAGGATTGCTTAGAGATATTTCACTTTTCTATTCTTCTTCATACAGGGTTTTTCTATATGAATGCACTACATCATAAGTGAGAATACTATTGAATTTATCATCTTTATGTCGGGTTTGTGGAATGCACCCGTATGGTGTTTTATGCGTCAAGTACTCTTCCGGCAATGAGACAAATGCGTCTTAAAAGTTTCGTCCTTGCCAATATATGGCGTGCAAGCTTCCTCTTAGAAATTCAAACTTCATTTACCGACCAAAGAAAGATAAAAGCTACAAGTTTCATTTTATATTTGCATTTGACTTGGGTTATGGGTGTTGAATGATCTGGTTTAGTGTCTATAACCACTCAACGCATTTTGAAACTACTATTTCCCATAAGGGCAATTCAGGAAAATGAAAAGAATTATTTATTTGGAACTACTTTTTCCCTATTGATTAGACTTAAGGCTCGGTTTAGTTCAGTTTAATCTGAAAGCTGCCTTATGGAATCTGCTTTGCCATGTTGCTGAGAACTACCTTTTGTCTTTTTGGACCTCTGCTATTTGTGATTCACTGAGGAAGTCAAGCAGTTTATCCGCGTCTTTACTAGCATCAAGATCTGTGATTTGGCTTAAAGATGGTTTCACATGATTATATATGACTCATTGAAATTACTTTCTTTTACTGTCTCACGAGCTTATAAACATGTTGGACTTTGTTTTCATGTCCGGCTTTTATGCTCTTAACGAGTTCTTTGTATTATAGGTTCCCTTGTATGTGGCAACGAAGATGGCATCCATCAGAAGGTCATCCTTCCTCGTTCCATCAACAGACGGATATGCTAAGGCAGGCTTGCGATGGATAGGATATGAACCACGTTGCACGCCTTACTGGCCCCATTCTCTTCTGTGGGAGTTGGCCAACTCGTTGCCAGAGTCCATTATCGATGCTTGGCGTCTGCGGTTCTGCCTGGCAATCCGAAAGAGGGGACAACTCAAGGACTCTAGGAAGAAGGAATAGACACGCACGGCACACCATTCTTTTCTCTCTCTATTTATCTATTCTTTCTTTCTATCCTCTTTGTGAGGATTTGGCCATTTTGATTTCTTTGTGGCAGGATCTTATTATTTCTGTTCAATCTCGTTGGTTGTCTTCAAAAGTTTTTTTTTTTTTTGGAGTTTTATATCATGGGGTCTTAAGTGACAACTCATGTTGCAGAAATGTGAATGAATACAAAGAGAATGCCAAGAACTTAGATTTCCAAATCCGCGTACCGAACACTGCATTTATTGCTTTCACAATCCATGCTACCTTTGTTTTTTGTTACCTATTTGACAATCAGACTATCCGGACTAGCTTACGCATCCCTTGACTATCTCCGTCAGTGTTAATCTCTATAGTTTGTTTCTTCTCTCCTAACTTTTCACCCTTACATAGTCCCGTTATATATAAGTTTTTTGATTTTCTGAACTTTATTAGCAGTAACCATTATCGATATCAATATAAAACTGCCCAGTAGAGTGCAAGAAAAATCACAATAACATGATGTAAAATTGCATTAGATGTGAATATACGGTGAATTATTCAATGCTCCGAGAGCATGATCCAAACCCATTACAAATGTTTGGAGATGGACACTCGCATTCATGAGGGTTGACTAGTGCCCTCGAATAACTTTACAGTACGGTTAGTGGTTTTAATTTACTCCACCCAGAAACAAAAAACAAAAAAGGATCCAAAAGTCTTACTGTAACTTATCAAAGCATTTTAGCTTCTCAAAGATTGTATGATCGCCCACAAATAAGTGCTATAATTCGCCAATTTCTATCCCCAATTTATTTCACCATATACACAACCAAATAAAAAGATAATTTCCATTCAAAATAATGGGGGATTCGATCTCCCAGAACGACTGAATTACAAACCTAAGAGTCCTTTCTGGGATCCCTCTTTCTGCTGGGCAGCAAGAGAAGTTCAAAACGACGGCAGTGCAATACAAATCACTGAGGAATACTAAATCAAACTAAAACTGGAGTCAACAGTTTCCAAAATCATAACCTATTCTTGAACTACATCCGATGGTATACAAAGCACCTCATTATTGTATCTCTCTTTTTCCGCTTTCCTCCAACATGATCGAACTACAAGCTTACATTTAAGATGACAAGCCAACAAATGGCCAGCATATTTCTACAAAGGAACAAAATCTTTTACCCTTAGCTAGGTTTTTTGTGGCAGCCAAAATGAACAAATTAAGCATCTCCTCAAGCATTCAATGCACCGTCTTGCTATGACAATTCAGTCCTCAGCATCAAGTCAAAGAACTATATGTGCCTTCCTGTAATACCTGTTTATAAATGGAGACTGCACAACAAAATATAGAAAACAAAAAGGCCAAAAGATTAGCAAAATTTCCTTTGCATCAGAAAAGATTGGCTGAGGCGCTAATTTTATTTAGTTCTATTTATTGATACAGAAAGTAGATATCCTGATGCAGTTGAATAACAGAATACAGACAGCAATTCAGCTAACAGTCATCTAATCCCTTTGGAATGAATCCCACGTTCCAACACTTGAAAAGTTTCCAGACCTGCTCAAGTTTCTGATTGATTTACTATAACAAGAAAGCTCACACACACACACTTTTTTACACACACATTCATGTTGGGACCCACAAACACTACACCTCCAGTGTGTGTGGGACCCCACATGAATGTAAGCGTGTGTATTGTGTCTATGTAAGTGTGTGTGGTTATAGAAGACTTGTTCTCAAGCCTTGACTATCAGAAAGGTAGTTCACAATGAAGAAAGTTTGAGTTTGGAAACTTGAATTTGCAGATACGGGAAACCAACAAGATTTTTTTTCCTAGGTCACATTAGTGAGTTGGATTACTATAAAAAGATGCATGCTGGTCCATCAACTCAAACCCAGAACCTTGAGCATTTGAATGCTACACATGACAATTGGGCTGGAAGACCTGCCTGGATCAAACTACAAGATTATTAAGTTGGAACTTGGAACCCATAGGCAGCTATAAACTAAAGATGACATATATCATGCAAACACAAAAATAAATACAAGTAAACTGTTAGTATGCGGCAACTACAGATACCACATGTTATATCTCGGCCACTATCATTCTTCTAAAATCCAAATTTCTGGACCCAAAAAAACAACGGAATTGAGGCTGACAGTACTGAAAATAGCAATTTTTTTGTCATCCAACTATATAGTGATAACAAACATAAACATGAGAAAATAAAGGGAAAATTTTAAAATGGCACCTGAACTTTGCACCCAATGTCACAGAGACACCTGAACTTAACTTTATTTAAACACCTGCACTAACAAAATCCCCAAATTTAGACCCCCGCCGTTATACTCCGTCCACTCCGTTAGAAAAATTGCTAACATGGTATCTCCAATCCATTTAAGTTGCCCCCTTGCACATGTTTCCAACAGGGGATGATGCACCCAAGCGAAACCCATCACATTACCCATTACGTCATCTTTTTCTTTGTGGTCCCGAGAAAAAGAAGAAAACGTAAGGGTTTCTCTAGGTTTGGGCAAAAAATACATGGTTCTTTGCAGCCCTAATCGCCATTAACAACGGTGGACTGTACGGAAGAAGATGAAAAAGATGGTCTGGTGTTTGCACGACCGTGGTGGTGGTTTTCCCCCATACAGTATGATAAACAAATCGTATTCCCTTTGTTTAATCCAACAACTTCATTGTTAATGAACTGTAACAATTAGTTTAATCAAACCATTAGTTTTACCCAAATGATTTGTTTAAGCAGATGCATTGTTTAATAGTTTATTGAATGCATCGTTCAACTTTATTGTTCATTCACCTACCCACTGCTATTGTTTAATACCCTTTTTCAGACTTGGTAAAAAAAATTCAGACTTTTCATTGGTGTTTAGGGTTGTGTACTGGATAGATTTATTTTTCATGTATTGATTCTTTGATTTGTTTATATTTTTGCAGACAAATTCTGGTAATTTCACTATAAAAATGCATTATGGTGGGTCGATTGGGGGTCCCTGTTGGTGGTAGTTATAGATTCATTGATTATTGTCATGAGGATGAGATTTCAATCATTGAGTTGACTACTATAGCTACTGAAATGGGGCAACATTACTCTAATGACTACTTTGTTACGGTTAATGGTGAGAATATTCTACTTAAGTCAGATCTAGAAGTAATGCAGCTACCCAAATTAGTAGATTGTAATGGAGTGGTCCACGTTTACATAAGATGCAACTTGGAAGATATCATACCTACTCAAGGTAGTCAAATTGGCAATGGTGGTGCTAAGACTAAGACTATGTCCAGTCCAAAGAGTAAGCCCATTACCAAGCCCATTCACAAGCCAATGCTGAATCCCAACCCCATTCCCAAGTCAATTCTGAATCCCAACCCCATTCCTAAGCCCATTCCCAAGTCAATCCCATTCCCAAGCCAATTCAGAATCCTAAGCCCATTCCCAAGCCCATTATGAAACCCAAACCCTTTGTGAAACCTAGAGTCTCTGTAAAACCAAATCCTACTGCAAAGGGTAAAGGTGTAGTGCAAGATGAGGAAGACACAGACAAAGATGAGTATGACCCTGATTCAGACTTCTGTGAGAGTGATAATGAGGTGGAAGATGATGATGCCATGTTTGACAAGAATGTGGATGCAGAGGTAGAATTTTCTGGGTTAGAGGACCACAGTTTGCCACATGACTATGAGTATGCTGCAGCTGTAGAGGGTCTAACAAATGTGGATGGGGACAGTGATGTGGTTTCTTGTGATGAACTGAGAAGCCCTTGCAACTCTGATGATGAGGAAGGTCTAGGTGCTCAGTCCAAGCACACCACTTTCAATGAGAAAACAAACATGATAAACCCTGTCTTTGAGCCAAATATGGAGTTCAAAACACATGCCCTTGGTAGGGATGCTGTGAAAGAATACTCAATCAAATGGGGTTTGCAGACCAGATTTCTTAAGTGTGATAGGGAGAAGGTCAGGGTTAAAATGCAAAGAGGGCTGTCCTTGGGAGCTTTATGCTTCTTATGTAAAAGCTGATGGTGTGTACAGGATTAAAATACTCACTGATGAACATACATGCACTAGAACTTACCATGTGCCTTGGGTTAGCACCAATTGGATTGTTAACAAGTACTGTGAAAGAATTAAGAGAAACCCTACTTGGCCTGTCTCTTCACTTCATGATGAAATACAAGCAGAGTGGACAGTTTCAATGGATATACGGAAAGTGCGTAGGGCAAAGAAGAAAGCACTTGAAATGTTGGAGGGGACTGCTACACAGCAATTTGCTCTATTGAGTGGGTTACATTGAAGAGATTAGATCCACAAACCCTGGTACTACAATTAAGTTGAAGGTCAAACCAGTCAATGGTAGAGAAAATGAAGTGAAGTTCAAAAGACTCTACATATGTTGGGGAGCATTGAAGAAGGGGTTCCATGAGGGATGTAGGCCAGTTATTGGGTTAGATGGTTGTCACTTGAAGGGTCCACATGGGGGGATTTTGCTGACTGCAGTTGGGATATATGCAAACAATTGCATCTATCCATTTGCTTATGCTGTTGTTGAAAAGGCAAAAAAAAAAAAAAAGAAGACTTGGCTCTGGTTTCTAGAGTTATTGAGTGACGATCTCAATGTCCAAAATTCATATAGGTACACCTTTATGACAGACAAACAGAAGGGGTTAATTGATGCAGTGGGTCAGGTCTTTCCTAATGCTAGCCATAGGTTCAGTGTAAGACATCTTTACAACAATTTCAAGGGTGACTTCAAGGGGTTGCATTTAAAGGAAATACCTTGGAAGACAGCTAGAGCTTCCACTGTTGCAGCATTCACCAAAGCCATGGAAGAGATGAAGAGGGCAGATCCTAAGGCATTAGCCTGGTTGATTGAGAGGCCACCAGTGAATTGGAGCAGATCACATTTTGACACTTTCCCTAAATGTGACATCCTATTGAATAACTTGTGTGAGAGTTTGAATGCTGCCATCCTATCTGCTAGGGACAAGCCAATCATTACAATGTTAGAGAGAATAAGAATGATTCTAATTCAAACAACTCAGAAGAGGCTTGAAGCTATGAAGAGGTGCAAGGATCCAATTTGTCCCAAGATTAAGAAGAGGCTTGACCTTTTGAGGGGTGAAAAGGGATGGATTGCTAGGTACTGTGGCAATGGGAATTTTGAAATTGTTGGACCCTATGAGCAGTACAAGGTAAACTTGGAGAATAAAACCTGTGGGTGTAGGAAATGGGAGTTAAGTGGAATTCCTTATGTGCATGCTGTATGTGGGTATAACCATCTACACATGGATCCCATGCACTATGTGCATGACTGTTATAAGGTGACCACCTACCTGAGTGGTTATGGAAATGGATTGGGACCAATTAATGGCAGGGAAATGTGGCCAACAACTGATCATCCTATCATACTTCCACCAGATGTCAAGAAAAGGGCTGGCAGGCTTAAAAAGGCTGGGAGGAGGGAACCAGAAGAACAGGAGCCAGTGGATCCAACTCAGGAAGGGAGTTAAGATGACTTGTGGCAAGTGTGGTCAGGTAGGACACAACAAAAGAAGTTGCAAGGGGGATCCAACTGCAGCAACAACAGAAGAAGGTTCAAATGCAGCAACAGCAGAAGGTCCAAATGCTCCAACTGAGCAGGCTCCAAATGCAGCAACGCAGCAGGGTTCAACATCCCAAATGGTAAGTCATATGCAAGTACTGTGAGAATTTTTTTTAAATTTATACAATCCAAGCATAGTGGTAAGTAATTAAAATACTATGCATGCAGAGTGGAGGAACAAGGCAGAATGGTGCAACAAGTCAGAGTGGTGTAAGCATTGTGCCGGCTACAAGGCTCAAACTACCAGTGAGTTTTTTTTTTTTTTTTGAACATTAATATGAAGTTAAAGTTATTTTAATTAGTTTTGACGACGTAATCAACATAGTTGAAAATTTGCATTTGTGGTGCAGGTGAAGAGGAATAGAGGTGCAGAGAGGACTGCAGGGCAAGTTCAAAAGAGAAACTGAAGCTGACAAGGGGAATGGTGGTGCAGGTGCTGATGAAAAGAGACAAATTTGCAATGTTTTGTTTAGTAATTAAGAACTACATTGGTGTTTCAATTACTGAAGTTGGTGTTTGAACTAAGTTGGTTTTTGTCTACTAAGTTGGTGTTTGATAGAATGAGCTAAGTTTGCGTAGTAAGTACTGAAGTTTGCTTGAACTAAGTTTGCTTTTGTCTAGCAAGTAAGATGGTGTTTGAATGAGTAACTACTGAAGTTGGTGTTTGAACATTGCTTCCGCTTGGTTCACCATTTTGAGAGTAACTTTACTACTCGACACAGGTTTTCAATAAATTTCCCCTCTCATCTATCCCCCCCTCTCTCCACTCATTACCCCTCAACTCTCAATATTTAACTTTCTCAACCTCAACCAACAAAGTGAATTGTTGGGTTTTTTTGATTTCATGAATGTGGAATTAATGATGTAATACTTGCTTCATATGTAATTGAGTTGTGGTTTTGTGTAGATGATGGCATACTGAAGTTGGAATTTTGTGCTTCACTGACAGTCCTTTGTCCTCCTTTTGGCACCCTTGGTTGGGGGAACGTATCCCAAACCGAAGCGGCCTTCGGTGAAAGGGAAAGACGGGGAACTCAGCGATCCCCTGTTGGTTGATCCCGAGTCCTAGGCCAGGCATGAATGACATCTTCCGCATGATTTCGAGAGCAGTTGAGCTAATGAGAAAGTCGTCATCCATGACAATGGCCAGGACTGAGCCGGATGTGTCAAAAGCGAACCCTCCAAAGTCTGAGTCCTCTTCTTCGTGCATGATCCCCAACACTGGTGTCCCATCATCCTTGAGCGAGCGGATCCCAGAGTCTCCGCAAATAGTCAAGGTTCTAGTAGGAAGCCCCAGCATGACCTTTTGGTGCAGAGTTGAGGGTACAGCCATAATGTCCGGCCTGTGCAGCCATGGCCTGCCCAGCAGCAGGTTGAAAGTAGCAGGTATGTCGACCACGTGGAGCTCTATATCCATCTCAAAGCCTTCAGCATCAAGCTTAAGCATCAGGGTCCCTTCCACCACACGGCGCGTGTTGTCATAAGCTTTGACGGCCAGATTGGAGGGCGTAAGATCGTTCTTTGTGAGCCCTAGATGGTAAACAACTCTCATCGGGCAGACGTTAATGGCAGAGCCGTTGTCGATCAACACAGTCGGCACCCAGTGACCCCTACACTTGATAGTGATGTGCAGCGGGCGGTTGTGAGCAGTCCCATCGACAGGCAGATCCTTCTCAGTGAAGGTGTCAGAGTGTTTAGAGAGCAGAAGCAAGACCAAAGTGATCATTGCCTCGAAAGTGATGTCTGTCGGTACTTCAAAACGGGCTAAGGCTGAAGCGAGTCTATCACAATGCTCTTTTGATGACGATATCAAACCCCACACAGAGACGGCGGCAGGGATCCTGTCTAGCTGCTTCTGAAGAAAATCCTCCTCTGGTGCCCCACTAGGAACAAGTGGTGAGTTCTTTTGAGCCGGTGGAGAGGTGGGTTTTTGAGTTAGCGGATTGGACGAGCTTCCAGCTGACAGGTTTGGTGGCTGAAAGACACGGCCGCTCCTTGTGACATTTGCAACATCCCACCAGGAAGATGTATCAAGTGAGCCCCAGAAATCTGCAGGTATCTCCTCCAGCTTGCGTTTCTTCTTGTCGGTCGATGCAACCATTGCTGTTGAGTCTTGTCCCGGAGCCGTGTCCCACAGCAAATCCTCCATTACCATTCCTTCCCAAAAGCTCGGATCCTGTGCAGCAGTGTCCTTAAACGGCAGTCCCGGATTGGTGACAAACGGTACATCCCAGAAGCCTCCGTCGACCAGAGCAGAGTTAACAGTCCATACCTCATCGCCCACTTGCATGTCGACCACTTTATCGACGTCCCAGAAATCGGCCGGCAGTGGACTTTTGTTAAGGTCGACGATCTCACCTACCTCGCACAGGTCATTGGGCAGTGCGTTCAAGACCATGATTGAACAGTCATCCCTGGGAGGCACTATCGGACATGGACCTTCCACAGGCACAATGTTGACAGTCGGGTTGCACGCATGTACAACATTCGAGATGGAATCTAACAGTGGCCATGCTTCCCCTAGTTGTCGACGCATATCGGGGATGATTTCCCCTTCGCTGTAGCAATCCAAGTATTGCTTACCCAAATCCTGATCATCGTCTGCCTTCTCCATGTTGAAGTTCTGGTTCCAGGCCAACTGTGCAACGTTAGGCTCCGGATCCCACACGTATTCCTCTTCGGTTTCGGCCGCAGCAGGCTCAGGCTAATAGAAAAGCATAAACAGGGACAGGCCATCGAGCGGATCCACCCTTGCTGCGTTCCAATCTTCCTCCCATTGGTCCAATTGAGCCTGATCGACAACCGGAGCCTGAGGGAATCCCATGAAGTACCGCTCGTTTCAGTCATTGGCGAGTTCTGCCCACTCCCTTGCTTTGTCTTCCATATCCCAGCCAACTGCCAGCATATTGACATCGAGTTCCGATGGGATGATTACAATAGGTTTAGGGTGATGTTTTGGGGTTATATGGTCAGTGGAGTTGAATATGGTGGAGGTGAGGTCTATCTGGTTTATTTGGGGGTTGGAATTGTGGTTGGGCATGGAATTGGTAATGACGTTAGGTTTAGGAGGGGTTGGAAGAGTGCCATTGTCCACCAAATCCTGAATCGCATGGCGGAGGCGATAGCATGAGTCGGTGTAATAGCCGGGCATTTGGTGATAGGCACAGAAGGCGTTCGAGTTATGGCTCGGAGATGGGTTCTGAGGAAGGGGAGTTGGGTCCAATGGCCTAAGATGACCAGATTTGACCAACTTTTCTAGCACTTGAGACAGCGGAGCCTCGAATTTGGCGAAGTTCCGGGGTTGGTTGCGGTTTCGGGGTTTTTGAGGAGTTTGTACTTGGTTAATGTCGGCAATGTGGTTGGAACCCTGTTTAGCGCTATTGCTAGCAGACGCTGTGTTAGCGTAGTTGTTACCGCTGAATAGAGCAGTGCTATTACCGGTGTAAGCACGAGGTTTGGACTTTGAGGTAGAGGAAGGGGTATCACTCCGTTGCAGAACTCCCATTTGGAGGGCTTCCTCAATAGCAAGGCCAAAATCGAAGAAAGTATCGAAATCAGCACCCTGAACAAGTACAAGATTTCTGGCGAAATCCGGCTGCAGATTTCGGGAGATGATGCGGATCTGATCCTTCTCACTGGGCCGATCGGTCATGAGAGCTGCCTTAGCCCTCCACCTTTTGGTAGATTCGAGCTCCCGAGTGGTCATCTTGAGCTGAGCATTGTAGCTGTACTGGGCGTTGAAGGCTGCACCAATGTCTTCCCATGTTCGGCGCTTGGCGATGTCGAAAGACAAGAACCATTGAAAAGCGAGGCCTGCCAGAGTCTGCGGGAAGAGCTGAGCCATGGCTTCCTCCTCTACCCCATGTAGCTTCATTGCACCGTGGTAAACCAATAAGTGGGTCTTAGGATCCCCTGTTCCATCGAACTTCGCAAAGTTTGGCATCTTGAATCTTTCAGGAAGCCTGGCGTTTGGAAATGGGCAAAGACGGTCCATGTCCAAACCGCCGGCTCCTATCCTCTTAGCTTTGGAAACCATCTCCTCGAGTTTAGCCATCTTGGCGATTAGAGCAGTCATTTCAGGACTTGGGGAAGGAGTTTCATCTCGAGGGATCTCTTCAGCCTCAGGTTGGCGGTCATTCCTTTCCCTGCCTTCTTCTCTTGCAGGGAGTCGCTCCTCAATCAAAGCACGCAGGTTGGCCATGGAGGCATCAGTTTGATCGGCCCTTCTTGCATGATAGCCAAATTGTGCTGGAGGTCTGCCAAGGTATTAGCAAGGTTCGGAGGTGGTAGTTCGGCCATGTCCCAGATTTCTGTTTTAACCAATTTCGGCGCTTGGGGAGGAGACGGACTGGACGGCGGTGTTTTGTGGGGAGTCGTCGGTGGTGAGTCTTCCCTTGACAGAGTGCAAGCCAGAGCTTCCGTTGTAGCTGACCCAGAAGCAAACCCCAAAGCAGATTCTCAAGCAACCCCCGCAGACAGTCCCAAGTAGGTTTGGCTCTTGAACTCGAAGCTTCCAATAATGCAGCTAGATAGCAGAGTATAAGAGCTCAGTGATAGCTTGCAGCAGTTATTTGAAAGATTTTGAAAGAACAGAAAATGAGCATGTCGACGTCGTCAGTGTCCTCTTAGACTCTAGAGCTAAAGAGACCTCCCTACGTCATTCGGATGCTGCTATAGAATCCTCAGATTTCTTTTCGACAATGTATCCTTGATTGATTGAATCGACTGACACCAAGAGATGTCAAAACAGCCTAAGCCTTCGGTTACCCTTTTCTTGAAGTTCAAGGTTTGAATTTAGAATGATTGGGTGTTGATGGCGTGATACCATAACCGAAATGGCGTACGCAGCACTGTGCCGGAGCCTTGAGGGTGTAAGTGATTAGCAATTTTAACCTGGATGGTGTAAGTATCACGTCATTCTCTCCAGTGTTTCTCGTTTTGAAATTTTGATTTGGATCTTTTAAACAAAAGGCTTAGACAGTTTTGATTTCCCAAAGTGTCTTTGATTAAAGGATTTTTGAAAGGTTATAACGTGCAACGTCAAGATGCATGACTCGTCATCGGTCCATAGCAGCATCTTAGCGGACATAAGACAGTCTCGACAAGAGACAACCTAAAAGCCGCCCTAGCATGCTCCTACGCAGAACGGTATGAATGTATGTACAGGCATGCGATAGGGAAGGCAGTAACACATAGACAATTTATGGGGGTTAGATGCAAGAAGATCCTACCCTGTAGGTTCCTGTCTTAGGTTGAAAGGTTCTAGTACTTTGTACCCATGGAGAGGCTGGTTTTGGTTTAAGGGGGTTCCTCTGACTAGAGCCGCGGTATACCTCCCACTGCAACGCGTTTAGCAGAGCAATGGTCAAACGGTATTATGACTCATCATCGTCCAAGGTTGTTGGGCGTTCGAGGACCCCGGGCTCCAGTAAACTGTGCCGGTTACCCAAAACACCTCAACGGGGCTAGCCAACATCGATGCAAATGGAGAATACCAAAGAATGATCGAGGAAGAGAGAAATGCAAAACGCTTTACAAAATGCCTTTTTGAGTTTGGCTCACTTTTATTAATCAATATTTGGAGAAAATTACACGAATGAACAATGGTAAAAGCCCCAGTTCGGATTGGTCGGATGCTGAGATCCTGTTACGTTACCATTCCGTTCTTCAGCAGCGCGAAGCGTACTGTTTTGACAGACTTTTGAAAACTGTTCAATTGTGTATTAATTGCCAAATATTAACCTATGAAATGAGTTCCCCAGCAGAGTCGCCACTGTGGGCACGCGCCCCAAAAACCCGGAGTTTTGTTGTCTAAAACATTGGGTGCGGCCCTCTTGGAAAAGCGCGGCGAGACGCTTCGATTCAGAGTCGCCACTCGGGTTTTAGCGGAAGAATACCTAAGGAACCGAACTCGAAAATGCTTTGCTACGTTTGTTTGATTTGAAAAAGGCGTAGACTGGTCCGTTGTCACCTTCGATATCTGAGATTCGGGAGCCAGGTTACGAGAGGGGAAGGGTTTTATGGCACCCCCTCTTGCCCAATCCGGAGATCGATCTCTACTCAGGCATTTTGTAAAACGTTTTGCATTTCTCTCTCTCGTTTGATCATTTTTTTAGCCAGTTAGGGCGGGGAACAGCTAATGGGGATTAAAACTGTAACAGTTTGCAGCTTATGTGACAAAATGCTTATGAATGATGATTTGCTTGAATTAGTAAAAGGAAAGAGAACATAGATTGAGAACAAGCACTGAGAGCAATTCCAATGAGATGGAGTACGCTGCTTTTCAGGTACGTGACCAGGCAAAACGCTGGCATGCAGTGGCCGAGCCTCTACACGCCACCATACCCTGCGCACGCCACCAAGAAGCTGGCGTACACCACCCTTTTTCACTCACAGCCCTTATTTTCAACCCTCTGGGCTCTGAAATGGACCAGTGCACACCCAAGACAAACCACACAGTTTATAAGACAGTCATACTTACAAATACAAGTACAAGAAATGGCCTAGAGCCATAAAGATAGACAAGCAACCCCATAAACAGAGTGGGGGGATAATAAGAGGCCAGGATTGAACTATGATGTAAAGGCCAGGCACTGAACCTTTAGCCTACATGTCGTACGCCACTCGTGAGAGCCCGTACGCCAGGTTGGCCCTTTTTGTCCAGTGTTTGGCATCACATCATCTGGGCTCTGGAACATGACCAGAAGTAACCCAGAGACCCTCTAAAGCAAATGGAAGCAAGTATTGAAAGTTACGGCTAAGAAGTTTTAAAATGCAGAAAGCAATAAATTGGTTTTTAGCATGCTATAAAGTGATGAACCTGAAATATAGTCAAGGAACAGACGAAACATGATCCCCATGCCAGCATTGCGCATACCGCCATGACTGGCGTACGGCTTGTGCTGTCTGGCGTGCGCCATGTTCCGTCTTACACGATTGCTTTATTCGACCAGTCTAAGGCCAGGACTAGTATTGGTTACTAGCCTGGGCCTTTCTGGTTCCCCTCAGGGATTGAAAACAAAAGGCCACGCAAAGGTGGTATACCTTTGGTGAGAAGGTTAATGGATGGTTTTGAGCTTTGAGGTTGAAGATGGAGGCTAGATGGTAACTGGATGGTAATGTGGGAGTGAGGCGTTCTCTACTTCTTGCTCTTTCAATGGAGGAGAGAGAACAAGAGGAAAAAGAGAGGAAGAGAGCTTGGGCTTCTTGAATGTGATTAATCCCTCGCAAATGAATGCAAGGGGGGGTATTTATAGAGGGGAGATGGACTGAGACGGGGGGCTGATCAGTTGGGTTAGGAGGTGGGTTAGGTTTAGGAAAGGAGCTCCCATGCATTTAATGCATGGGACTTATTGATGGGGTGTGTAGGAGAGAGAGGGGGACGGGCCAGACGAATATAATCATTAGGGGAACTGTTCCCTGTACTTGGGGAGCCGCAAAAGTCTCGAGCGTGTGGCAAAAAAACGATGATTTGACTGGCTTTGACCATTCGTACGCCATCTAGATACCCTGCGTGCACCAGTCAAACTGAGTCAATGGTCGATGACTGACACGTGGCAGTGTACTAGCGCACGCCAAGTTAAAGATGGCGTAAGCAAGTAGGGTTTTGCTGGGGCTTTTCTGGCTCTGGATTTGAAATGGGTTTAAAGGAGGAAAGTCCAACGCTCAAAGTTCAAGACCTTCCATTGACCTAAAATGTTCTCGACCTTTTATCATTATCAGGGCAACAAAGACAAAAAGAGAGCTAAATCCGGACAGTCCAGAATGGGGGGTCTACACTATTCACGGAGACTCTATGATTCATGCACCTACTGAAGACAATGCCCCACTCTTGGAAAATCCAGCATGGAGAAGAAGACATTGCTCTAGGTGGCTTCTCGCTAGATACCTTTAATTCTGTTTTTTCAGTCAGAATTGATAATGACTTTGTCATCAGCAATGTTGACATAAAGATAATGAAGAAAATGTCCTACATACCAGGTCTGGGATTGGGAAAGAAGCTGCAAGGTCCCGCAAAGTTCGAAGCTCATGGAACTTTGATGTGCACCATTGGACTTGGCTATTTGCCCTCGAAAGGCAGTAAAGTGAAAAAGGGAGACAGGCTAGAGGATTACTTTGTTAAGAAAAAGGTAAAATAGATTTACCAGGGGCAGCCAGAACCGTTTTGGGATAAAGAAACCAATACTCTGCTTCTAGGATTTGAGATATTCGCCAATGATGTCTGGCCAGAAAATGATGAAGAATTTAAGGTTGCAAAGGAACCGACAGTGCCAATTGATTGGGTCGAGGTCTTTGACATAGGGAGTCTGGCGATCCTGTTTGGGGAGTACGACCTAGTGAGTATAGTCATGGAAGCAGAAGTGCTGATACTAGGACAGGAGGTCCTTGAAGACCCGACTTTGCTCATCATGGATGCCGCTAGAAATTACAAGAATTGGGCTTTCTTACCAAGTGAAACTCACTATGGATCAGAATCTGAGTCCGAGTCCTCCGAGTCTTCTGAGTTTGCTAAATCTGTCAAGTCTAAGTTGGAGCCTCTTGGCCTAACCCCTCGTCGTCCGTATGTATGGTGCCCCCAAGGCCTTTGCTAGTGATGAAATAAATAAACCTGATTCCAATTACTTCCTTGATTTTGAAATAAATTGTATCGATCCTGATGATGAAGAGATTGATTTTGATGAGGATATCCCTAAAGAAATCCGATCTCTAGTCAAAATGGAAGGCGAAAGGCATGCTCAACCTGTAAAAGAGAAAGTTGTTTTAATAAATCTGAGAGATGAAGGGAATCCCCGAATGATTCAAATCGTTCCGCGCTGTTTGCAGCCGAGCGTCAAGCTCTCATAAGTTTGTTAAAGGAGTTCGAAGATGTTTTCGCATGGTCGCATGCTGACATGCCCAGAATCGATCCTGAAATCATGGAACATCGGATTCCCCTTTATCCTGATACAAAACCAGTAAAACAGAAACTGAGACGCATGAGACCTGATTGGATGCTTAAGATAAAAGAGGAAGTCACTAAACAGATTAAAGCAAGATTCCTAATGGTAAGTGAATACCCCCAGTAGGTCGCAAACATTGTTCGTGTTCCTAAAAAGGACGGTAGAATTAGGGTCTGTGTTAACTTCAAGGATCTTAACAAAGCAAGTCCAAAAGACTACTTCCCGTTACCTCACATTGATGTGCTAGTTGACAATACCGCTGGACATGTTTTGCTTTCTTTCATGGCTGGTTTTTCGGGATACAATCAAATCCTAATGGCCCCAGAGGATCGGGAGAAAACCACGTTCATCACTGAGTGGGGAACTTATTGCTATCGGGTGATGCCTTTTGGGCTAAAAGCACAGGCTCCACGTATCAGCGAGCCACCACGACCTTATTACACGACATGATTCATAAAGAAGTAGAGGTTTACGTTGATGATATGGCTGTCAAGGCAAAAGACCAGGAAGGACACCTACCAATGCTTAGAAAGTTATTTGAAAAAATCAGGAAGTACAGGATGCGTTTGAACCCGGCCAAATGCACATTCGGGGTGACAGCCGAAAAAATGCTCAGATTCATGATTACAACCGGAGGTATCGAGGTCGACCTGTCTAAGATCAAGGCTATTTCATAAATGGGATCGCCGCGGTCCGAAAAGGATGTAAGGAGTTTCCTCGGCAAAGTGTAGTTTATTAGTCGGTTCATTGCCAAACTAACCCCGACCTGCGAGCCAATCTTCCGCCTACTCAAGAAAGGTGTGCCATTTAAGTGGAACGACAAGTGCCAGGAAGTTTTTGAGGCGATTTAGACTTATTTGCAAAATCCACCAGTTCTAATGCCCCCCCCCCCCCCCGCACCAGGAAAACCTTAGATCCTATACCTGTCAGTCACTCCGACTTCTATTGGGTGTATACTGGCGCAAGAAGGAGACGATGGGGTTGAAAGGGCTATTTACTACCTGAGCAAAAAGATGGTCAGATGTGAGGAGCGTTATACTTGGTTGGAGAAGACGTGCTGGGCACTCGTCTGGGCTTCCAGGAAGTTGAGGCACTATATGCTAACTTATCCGGTAAGGATCATTTCTCGTATGGATCCCCTCAAGTACCTATTTGAGAAACTGGCTCTTACCGGAAGGATGGCATGGTGGTTGTTGATGTTATTAGAATTTGAATTAAAGCAAGTCACCGGAAAGTCCGTAAAAGTAAGAGCTGTTGCTAATTTCTTGGCCAACAGCCCGGTTGAGGGAGGTGAAGAAACTGAGTTCAGGTTTCCTAACGAAGACATAATGACTCTAGCTGAAGATGTCTAGAAGCTGTACTTCGACGGGGCTGCTAATCAAAGAGGGTTTGGAATCGGTGTGTTGTTAATAGCACCTGATGGATCTCAAATTCCGCTCGCGTTCAAGCTAAATTTTGAGGTTACTAACAATCAAGCGGAGTATGAGGCTTGCATTGTAGGTATGGAAGCAACCATCGAAATTGGTATAGAAAGATTGGAAGTAGTAGGGGACTCCAACCTAATGGTGTCACAGGCCAACGGCGATTGGAAAGTCAAAGAAGAGAAGCTAAAGCTGTACCATCAAGATTTGGAAGACCTCATCCCTCACTTCAACAAGGTAACTTTTACTTATGTACTGAGACTCTAGAATCAATTCGCGGATGCCCTGGCGACACTGGCGTCCATGGTCCAGATTCCTGTTAGAGTGAAACTGAGACCAATTGTGATTGAACAAAGAGACATGCCGGTATACCAGCATGTCATGGTTGTTGGTGAACCTGAAGATGGTCACCCCTAGTATTATGATATTTGGAGATTCGTAGAAAAGGGAGAATACCCCGTGGAAGCGAGCAAGAAGGACAAAATCGCTCTTCAGAGGATGGCGGCGCCGTACATCATTTGTGGAGGAGGTCTCAATGTGGCATGCACAAGTTATGCATCCATGGTGTAGAGGCAAGAAGGGTGATGGAAGAAATTCACGAAGGAGTGTGTGGCCCTCACATGAATGGCATGATGCTCGCCAAGAAGATTCTCAGGCAGGGGCATTTTTGGTCCACCATGGAGACAGAATGTGTGGAATACGTGCGGCGGTGCCACAAATGTCAGATTCATGCCAACTTAACGCATGTCCTGCCATCCGAACTGCATCAAATGACCTCACCGTGGCCTTTCTCAGTATGGGGAATTGACGTCATCGGAAGGATCGTGCCAGCTGCCTCAAACGGTCATAAGTTTATCCTGGTGGCTGTGGATTACTTCACAAATTGGGTCGAAGCTGCTTCGTATGCCACTCTAACCGCAGTACAAGGTGCTCACTTTATCAAGCAAATGTCATCTATCGATACGGAGTCCCTTAGGCGTTCATGTCCGACAATGGAGTTCACTTTAAGGGACGAGCCAGGGAAATTTTGGATGAGTTTCAGATCCAAGTACACAATTCAACAACCTATCGGCCACAGACCAACGGAGCCGTAGAAGCAGCTAACAAAATGATCAAAGCCATTCTGGAAAAGACCATTCAATGCGCAAGAGATTGGCATGAGCAGTTGCCACTGGCCTTATGGGGATACCGCACGTTCGTACATACACCAACAGGAGCAACCCCTTACTCTTTGGTCTATAGTATGCAGGTTGTACTTCCCATTGAGTTAGAAGTTTCATCCCTTCGGACCATGATCGAGTGTGAAGTCCAAGAAGCAGAATGGCTGAGTAATCGATTCGAATAGCTCATGTTGTTCGACGAACGCCGGTTGAGGGCTCTCTATCATATCCAGGGGTACCAGAGGAGAATTGCACTCGCATTCAATAAAAAGGTGAAGCCATGGGACTTGTCGGAAGACGATATGGTTTTACGATCCACGCAAAAAAGTTCTGACCGAAGTGGTTTGGGCTGTATATCATCAAGACCATCTTGTCTGGAGGAGCCACACAACTCATTGACTTGGACGGGAACGAATTTACAACTCTAGTCAACCTGGATCAACTCAAACGTTACTATCCCTGAGAGAAGCTTGTTGGGCTAAAAACCGCAAGGGCGGGTAGACCCAGGCAAAAGTTAGAGCAAAATGCAAGAGCGAGGTCGAACCCACAAGGACTTGTGATTCTTTTTTAATAGGAAAACTAAATAAACTTAAATCGATTATACCCTAACCTAGTTGACAAAAGTGCGATTGGTTTTTAAACTAAAGATTAAGTAAATAGTGACAGAAGAAAACAATTAAACTAACACGACAAGGTAGTGGAGATTACGGTTGAGAAAAGGAACTAAGGTATCGGAATCCACACCCACAAATATTTATCAACTAATTTTATGCAATGATTTTTTCCTTTTATTTCTGCACAATGATTTAGAAGCCAATCTTAATCATCATGGATAATATGTCATTAAGCCCTTTTTATTTATATCGACAATATGTTCCTCCTCTGCTTCACAAGTTTAAGCCAAAATCATCAACTGTATCCGCAAAACAAATCACAGTAGATCTCACATACTTAAGTATAAACTTTGATAAACCAAGCAATTCGATTAATCAGGTGATATCAAATCATGGAAAAAAATCCATTCCGATTGAATCCATGTCTGAGTCTCTACCAAATTAATTAATGAGATCAGAACAACAAACTATGAACGCACATAGGAAAAATAAAATGCATAAAACCAATCAATAATATTCATGAGGTTTCATCCTCAACCCTAGTTTAGAAGTTTAGCCTAACATAAATAAAAATAGAACCTCACAAATTATTCTTTTGCTCTTCTCGTTCGCTATTCCGTGCCATGGCCTCCGTCCTCCATGCCGGGAATCTGCTCCGACCCCTATTATTCGTTTCTTTTATAGGCTACCAAGGCATACATGTGTGTGGGCAATGCGAATTGCCCCGATCTTTCTCTCCTCCAGGGAAGGGATTCCGTTCCCCACCCTTTTTTTGAGAAATGAGAGATGTTGCCGGTTCGCGGGAGCGCTTTGAAAGCTGGACGACAAGCGCTTCGCGAAAATACAGAGTCGCCACTCGGGTTTGAAGGTCCGACACCCAAGGAACCGTATTTCGAAGCACTTACCGCGCTGTTTGATTTGAAAAAGTTAAGGAACCAGTCCGTCATAACCATATCTGGGTTCGGGAGCCAGGTTACGAGAGGGGAAGGGTTTTATGGCACCCCTCTCGCCCAATCCGGAGATCGGTCTCTACTTAGGCATTTGCAAAAACGTTGTTTGTTTGCGATTCTGTTTGATTAATCATTTTTTAGCCAATTAGGGCGGGGGAACAGTTAATCGGGGATTAAAACTGTAGCACGTTTGCAGGATGTGATAGATAGCATGCATAGATGAAATAAATGAGATAACACTGAACACTGATTTCTGGATGCCAAAACAGTGCAGGGTATGAATTTATCACAAACAGTGACCAACTTGCATTCACAGAATGGGAACATGCAAGTCACACCATCGCGCGACATACCCATACCCTCGCGCGAGTATCAGCATCCCTTCTTCAGGTTTAATGTTATCCCCTTCTGGGCTCTGGAAGGACCAGTGCACACCCAGGATCAAACCAAGCAGTTTATATGTGCTGGAAATAAATAATTATTACAATCTGACTGAATAGGAATGAAATACAACCCTTAAACAGTGAGGGTGATAAAAACAGAGACCAAAGGCCTAGCTGCCCATGCAAGGGCAATCACTGGAAATGACCAAACCATCGCGCGATGGAGTCACATCATCGCGCGACTGTTCTGACTGGACATCCAGGAATTGCTTTGCATTCCTGGGCTCTGAGACACATTCAGAAGCTACCCAGGGGCATTCCAACATGAACAAGGAAAGCAAACTAAACTGAACTACTGATTTTAGCATGCAAAACAGTGAGATATATCAAATATGATCAAACATGAGAATATGAACTCATATAAACTAGTTCAGAACAAGAGACCCATCCCCGCGAGAACCATATCACACAAGCCAGAATCATCGCGCGATTATGTGGGTTCATCGCGCGTGGGTTCTCCATTCACAGCAACTTGTAAATTTGCTGACTTTGGGGTCAGAAGCTGATATTGATTACCAGTCCTGACCCTGTCAGCCCCCCCTCAGGGATCAATACAGTAAAGTCAGAAAATTATACCTTCACTTGGATGATTTGAAAATGGTTGAGTGAGATGGTATGCCTTTGACAAAGGAAAGTGGTAGTAGCTTTGATTGAGAGAGAAGATCAAGATTGTGACTCTTGTTCTTTTCTTTGGGATTTTTTTGGTAACCCTTTGAAAGAGAACAAAGGGGGGGGTTTTATAGGAAAAGAGGAAGCTCTTTGGTGGTGAACTTGGCTAGGCAGCCAGCCAACAATGCTGGCAGCACTCACTTGGTAGAGAAGTGAGGTGCTAAGTTGATGGGAGAGTGGGGGTTTAGGTGGTGCAAGGATGGCCGAGCAAACGCCGTTCAGTCGATGGAACGGGGTCACATGGCCCTGCAGGCGCCTCATCATCACAAAATCCAGCTGGATACGACAGGTGTCGACCATCGCGCGATGGAGTGGGACCGTCGCGCGAGGGTTCTAACTTCCCCGCGATGGTCAATCAGTCAAAGTTTGACTTTGACCACCACCTGGCAAGTGAAGCATCGCGCGAGTGTCTCAGTAAATCGCGCGAAGGTCAAACCCATAGTCAAAGCTGGGCTTAATGGTTTTGGGGTTAAGGGATGGGTTCCACATACACCAAACTCAAACCATTTCAATCATAACTGTTCTCGACCTGATTCATCATCGGCAGAACAAGAAACTGAAAAGAAATAAATTGAAAAGAGACAAATTGGGGTGTCTACAGTAGTCCCTCTTTGACGGCACGCGGAGCACCATTAGTCGGTACGGGTAACGTCAAAGATTTCTAGACACCCATCTAATTCACCCAAAGGCCAATTAATCGAAAAGCGCAAGACAGTATGTACAAATACCGTGCACCAAAGGATTGGACGGTTAGATCGTCGCTGATTGGAATTTGGACGGTTAGATCGTCGCTGATTGGAAATTGGACGGTTAGATCGTCGCTGATTGGAATTTGGACGGTTAGATCGTCGCTGATTGGAATTTGGACGGTTAGATCGTCGCTGATTGGAAATTGGACGGTTAGATCGTCGCTGATTGGAATTTGGACGGTTAGATCGTCGCTGATTGGAATTTGGAATTTGGACGGTTAGATCGTCGCTGATTGGAATTTGGACGGTTAGATCGTCGCTGATTGGAATTTGGACGTTAGATCGTCGCTGATTGGAAATTGGACGGTTAGATCGTCGCTGATTAGAATTTGGACGGTTGGAAATTGGACGGTTAGATCGTCGCTGATTGGAATTTGGACGGTTAGATCGTCGCTGATTGGAATTTGGACGGTTAGATCGTCGCTGATTCGAAATTGGACGGTTAGATCGTCGCTGATTCGAATTTGGACGGTTAGATCGTCGCTGATTGGAATTTGGACGGTTAGATCGTCGCTGATTGGAATTTGGACGGTTAGATCGTCGCTGATTGGAATTCGGACGGTTAGATCGTCGCTGATTGGAATTCGGACGGTTAGATCGTCGCTGATTGGAATTCGGACGGTTAGATCGTCGCTGATTGGAATTTGGACGGTTAGGGCGGACCATCGCTGGGGATATGAAGCACCTTTGATCCAGAACACCTTGTAAAGATCCAAAATTACTTGCAAGTGCTAAGAAAAACTTGTGGGGCACAAATATGATGACAGGCCGAGCCAGGGGTCAAACATGGTCAACGGCCCAATTATACCGTCGCGCGAGAGAGCCATACCATCGCGCGATGGTTCTTTGTCAGGGCCTGAATCTGAAACGGGCCAGACCCGGCCCACGACTGTTGGCTTCCTTTTAATCGACGGGGACGTCTTGAAACCGCTCACAGCAGTTTCAAAACTCTCCCAACTCTATTCTCTCTCAAACTCCCAACTCTAAACCCCTGATTTTGCTTCGAAATCCAGAAATCCAACACACCCACACTCATCCATGGCAGACCACGGTGATGGGGGCGGCGGAGGAGCAGCCGTTGATCGTCCGGGGGACGAGGGAGGACCCATGGAGGTTGAAACGGGGGATCAGAGACCAGTGGAGGTTGTTCTGGGCATGGGTGCAGCGGCGGCAAGCGGCGGCGATGGCGAACAGGGCCATGCACGGGCGGTCGGGGACGACGGCGAGCATCGCGCGACGGAGTCAGATCGTCGCGCGATGGAGGGGGTTGAAGCAGTGCCTTCTGAAGTCGAGCAAATGGATCCAAGCACGGCCGTGAGCGGCTCGGTAGTGGTTGGTGGTGTCTCTGGTGGCACGGGCAGTAGTGGTGCCGGTGGTGATGATGTCGGGCCAAGTGATATTCCGCCGAGAGATCCGGCGAAGGGTAAAGGAGTGGTGACCGAGGAGGAGGGTGCCACGGCGGTTCCCGAGGAAGAGGTGCTTTTCCGGCCAGCGGCGACTTCGTCGAGCCATAGGCCGATCACAAAGCAGGATGTCGCCGAGCTTTTGAGCGACGCGCAGCTTGCGCGGCTTTTGGAGGATAACCCCGAGATAGGGGCTGCTGTTTTAGAGGCCCGAGAGGAGAGAGAGCGGGAGATTGCCGCTTCCGAGGCCGCGGCGAGGGCCGAGAGAGAGAGGGCTGCAGAGGAGGAGCTTTTGAGGGATGCTGAGGCCGAGGAGAGAGCCGGCGTCAGAGTGGGGGGTCCTAGAGTGACGGCAGTGTCGGAGGCGGAGAGTTTGACTCGAGCTCCGTTTTCAGCAGAGGGGTACAGGGCACCGGTACCACATTTGTTCGTGCCGTTGGGTTTTACAGCATATCGGCCACGACGGGCGGATTATGACCCTGAGTTGGTCTTGAGAGACCCTGATACTCACATCTCACGCAGCTGGTCTGAGGTAACTTTCTGATAGATGCTCATTCCTTTATTGGATAAGATCCAAATGCAATGCATGCGTCCAAATGTTCTTGAAAGTTGTAGAGCAATAGCAAACCTTTGAGATAGAACTTGAATAGCGATACCATGACTTCATGTTTGAACATCGTGCATGAGATATAATAACTTGAACCAACCATCTGTAGGCAGGCTGCAATACCATAACTTCATGTTTGAATATCGTGCATGAGACATAATAATTTGAACCAACCATCTGTAGGCAGGCTTTATTGATTATTTGGAACTTGAAAATGAAAGCTTTGTATGCTGACACGTCTTTTTGTTGTTTGTATCTAATGCAGGAGAGGGCACGGCCTAGAGATATCCGCGGTTTTGGGGGTGCATGCAGCTCCTTAGCACTGTATCAGAGTTTGCCTGAGAGTGTGAGACAGTTGGTGGACGCGGCAGGCTTTAGAGAGTTCATTGAGACACTCACTCCGGCGAGGAATGACCATGCTGTCTTGGTTGCACTTGCAGAGCGGTGGTGGGACACTACAAATACTTTCCACCTACCGGTTGGGGAGATGACGGTGACGCCCACTGACTTTGCGGCGATCACGGGCCTGAGAGTTGGAGGAGAGCCCATTCCATTTGACTCGGGCATTGAGCAGGACGAGGCAGCCTTGGAGTGGTTTCTGGGCGAGGTGCCCAAAATCGAGGAGGGGATGGCGAGGTACGGGCAATTCACCCGATATCTGAAGAAGAAGGTGACAACTGAGCAGGAGGCGGAGCAGATGGCCCGGGCGTACTTGCTGTACCTTTTTGGTGCTACCCTGTATCCAAACAGGCGTAGCAAGGTTCATTTGTCCTACTTGCCAGCACTGAGGGATTTGAGGACGGCCTCACGTTTTGACTGGGGTGGAGCAGCACTAGGCGCAGCCTATGGCTTCTTTGGAGACTCATCGAGGACGGAGGTGAGCACTGCAGGGTACTGGCGGATCTGGGAGGTATGATTCTGCACATTTTGTAATTCGCACTTGCATTCATTTCAATAGCATCCTTGCATGCATTATCGAGTTTAATCCATTGACAATGATGCAGCTCTGGGCTTACGAGGTGTTGAATATGTGCCGTCCGGTGACAAAGAGCCTGGACTTGGGGATGCTCCCGCGTGCACACATCTGCAGTAAGAAGAACATGGGGGAAAAGAGAGGCAGAGGAGATCTGAACGGCTTCCGGGTATACCTTGACGAGCTTCGCCCCTCATAGGTATAACATCATACTTTGTAGAAATAATCAAAGTGCATGCCCTTTTATTGCTTCAATGCTGTCGCTGACCGATACTTGCATTGTTTGCCTTTACAGGTTGAGTGGGATCCTTGGAGGGGGACGGAGCCTGAGCCCGAGTACTTGGCTCGTAGCAGGGCTGTCACGGCGAGCAGAGTGCTATTGGAGTCGGCCTTTGGTTGGCAGTGGTACTTAGGTGACCGAGTGACACGCCAGTCACTTGGCTATGCGAGGTTTCAGGTGCCCGGACCGCTTCCACCACGGGCCTCACACACAGGAGAGTACACCTTGGCTGAGTTGGAGGTCTTCACACGGCCTGATACTGACTTGACGCGCCACTTGCGTCCTGACATGGACTATGCAGTCTATCAGAGGGAGCGCTTGGCGAGGCCACTGGGAGTACGAGAGTTCAGAGAGGTTCGGGGCCAGGCCCGTGGGGCTGCTGAGGCGAGGAGGGCCGTTTCAGGGAGGCCAGGTAGCAGTGAGAGTCGCTCGAGGCGAGGTCCGAGTGGACCAGTGAGAGGCGGACCTCCAGAGTTGACATGGCAAATAGCTGTGGTGGATTCTCAAGGCAATCCAGCTGAGTTACACCTCACCCCGGCCAGAGTTGAGCCAGTGCTCGTTACTGTGCCCGTAAGATATTGTTGCATTCATTACTGTATTCTGATAAAGTTTGAACTGCCATTCAATTGCTCATATTTGCATCCTCTTTGCAGGTACCCAATGAGTGGGTGAATGAGGCTGTCCGGCGCATGCTTGCGTTGGAGAATGTGATCAGAAGGGCGGCGAGTGGCCTACCGTTGGACTTGCGCTACCCTCAGCCAGCAGCTCGGAGATCTCAGGTACATCCTTTTAGAAAATGATAGATTCCTGCTTTCGATATATGCCTGTATGCGATACATTCCTGCATTCGATCCACTCCTTTGCTTTGATTGCTTCTTGATTTTGCTTAAGCATACCTGCGTTTAAAAGATGAAATATGCAAACATATGCTAATATATACAATGTTTATAATGCAGGCACAGGGACAGGCGGCTCCTAGGAGAAAGAGCGCAAGAGAGCCTCCACAGAAGAAGCTGGCTGCAAGGACTCCTGCTCCCACGCCTAGCACCAGGCCACAGGTACGGGGCCCACAGCCACCTATTGGCAGCGAGGAGGCGGCCCGAAAGGCCGTGGCTCAGGCCGAGGAGAGGTACCAGCTGAAGATGTGCCAGAGGCCTTCACAAGACGAGCCGGTCCGCAAGAAGCGGCTGATCCTGCCTGAGGTCTCCGAGGAGGAGGACGAAGAGGAGGAGGAAGAAGAAGAAGAAGAGGGAGAAGAGGCGTCAGACAGCAGTGGGTCTGACGACTCAGCGGAGGATGCAGGCTACAGAGTGGATCTCACAGAGAGAGACGACGAGGATGACGACGGAGAGGGCGACTGGTTTGGGGATGACTGAGGGCTGCTGAGGAGCCTTTTCCCACTTTTGCACCTTTTTGCTTTTGGGCCTGCGTGCCTGCATAGATAGATGGAGGGCCAGAGTGCCCTAGGTGATACTTTGATAGACGTTTTAGAGGCCTGCGCGCCTTTTTGACTTGATGGGCGAATGTGCCCGAACTTGATATGATAGCTTTGGGTGGCCGAAGTGCCGTACATGCAGTAGTTTTCTTCATTTGGATGTGGATAGATCACAGTGTTAGCTATAAAATTTGCATTTTCAGCTTATTTTACCTTTGCAATGGGTTAAAGTAGATAAATGCTTACCACTAATACCGTATTTGCATTGATAACGTACTAAGACTGTACACAGACACGGAGACGCGTACAAATGAGACTTAGCTTGAAAGAAACTGAGAAAATACCTTAGGACACAGCTAGGATACGGACAATATAATGGAATTTTGGACATTTGCAAGCCAAAACTGAAGATATCTCAATTGGGATGAAACTGACACTAAGGTAAGGTCACATACGTGCAAAATGACCTACGAGAGTAGGTGGACTTTGAAAAATACGTTCAAAAATGCCAAAGAGCCAAAGACACCTTAAAGGACACAAAGGGGACACGAGGAGATAAAATAAGACTCTATTATGTCCCGGACTGAAACCGACACCTCCATACAGTCATATTAGGTCATTATGACCTGCATGGCATGAGAGAATGGGGGGAAACCCTTTGAAACGCGTTTTGACTCCCTAGAATGGTCTTTTGAACTTGAAACGAGCCACCAAGGGTCCGAAATCTTCGTTAAACGCAATTTTTCGAATCCGGTGCTTGGATACAGTCACATATGCTTATAATGACTTGCTGGAACCATAAAAGTTGCAAGGTGACCGTCGGAACCCAAAATGACCAAGGTTGGGCAGTAGCTGCTGTAATCTGTCAAACTGCAGGCTGAACCGTCGCGCGATGGACTGAGACAATCGCGCGATGGAGGGGTTTTGAACAGTCGCGCGATGGAGTGAAATCATCGCGCGATGGTTTAGGCACACCAGGCCACCTTTATTTGACCATCTCAGAATTCCAGGGCGGTCAGGCCTTGTCATCACTTTTTCTCAGAAGCTTTTATGGGACGGTGCAGAGATGCCTTGGTTTCAGAAGAAAGGACAGTGCAGCAGAGACTTTTGCTTTGAGAAGGGGAAGTGCTTCACGCATTCTGGCTATAAAGAGACCGGTGCTTCATTCAGTAGAAGCATCCCCCTGGTAATTTTCCACAAAAAATCAAGATGGCGAACAACCTTCCAGTATTGATTAGTCCATGGCTTACTGCTTTTGTTGCTGGAGATTGGCTCTCATTCCGATCTCACGGGCTGGCCGCATTTCGTTTTCTCCGTGATGTAAGGGTTCGTCCTGAGCTCCTGATGGCGGCCCTGCAATTCTGGGATCCGGAGGTCCATGTGTTTAGGTTCGGGGTCAACGAGTTGTGCCCGACTGTGGAGGAATTCCAAGCGTACCTCCAAGGTGTTGCCTCAAGCGTGATTGTCGTGCCGCCTTACCGGAAGAATATACCAAAGCTCCTTCAAACCAGCCTTGACATTACTAGGGGAGCAGCCGAAAGTTTGCTAGTCGGAGGACAAATCAACATCATGCGCCTAATGGAATGGTACGAGCCAGAAGGGGACATAGAGGATATGGCTTTGCAGGCTAGGCGTCGCTTTGCCTTAACAATTAGCGTGCTGGCTGCTTATTTACTGGTGTCTCCGAATGGGCAGGTGAACCCTATGCTGGTGAGCGTTGCTGCTCAAATGGGTTCTCGAAGGAATGTGGTGCCGCTTGTCCTGGCTGAAACACTCATGGGTTTGGACTTGGTTTCCACGGGTCAAACAAACGTTTTTGGTGGTAGCCCACTTCTGTTGCAGGTAAGTTCTCACTCAGCTCACCTTTTTCTGTTTTTCGCACATTCTGCTTTTACCTCGTCTCTCGGCTAAGGCTATATCGGAGTTTCTCACTTCTTTTTCCACTCAAGCTTTATGTGGTTTCTGACTTGTTTTTCCGCTCTTGCAGCTTTGGTTGTCCGACAAGTTGGGATTGCTCACTGCGCCAGAAGCAAATTGGCCTCATCTGCCCGGCCGAATGCATCAGCGAGGCATGATTTACCCGGAGATGACTGTGCATCAATGGTACACATTCATGAGAGAAATGTTACCGAACGAGATCATTTGGAGGCATGAGGCCCTGAACATCCCGGATATGGCCTTGAATTCTGTAGGTTTTGAGAGAATGGTGATAGCTGGGCTGACCGCTTTCACATTCTATATTCCTGGCCGTATTCTCCGTCAGTTGGGAATAAGCCAAGGGCTTCACCGAGCTGGGATTGAGGACTTCCAAGTCCCTGCCTTTACCTTCCAGAATCTGAGAGGATACGAGCATAATTGGGGCCTGAGACAACTCGGAGGAGCTGACCCAGATTTCAGCACAGAGCTTATGCCCCGATATCGAGCATGGCTGAAAAGAGAGATTGCAAGCAGGCAAAATAACAACTGACTCTTCGACAGACTCGGATGATCTAGAATAAACTGTGGGCCTGCTAAGGCCTCGAGCATTTCATTCTGTTTTTTTATGCTTAACTGTTTGTTTAAGACTGCTCAGCTTGTGTAATAGAAGTTATAATTGAAAATAAAAGCGAAAGTTGGAGAGCTTTCCTCGTTTGTTTCAAGTGTTGAACCACAGCATTGCGCGAACATCGATCCAAACTCTGGTAATAGGGAACCGTGAATCAAGTTGATTGATTATGACCGAATCTCACAGAGAGATTGCCTACGTATCCCTTTTCAAGGAATCAGGTCAAAACGTAGTTCAGGCAAAGGTTCGCTCGGGTGTTTTAGCTTTCCTTTTACGCTCTAACTTTTGCCTAGAACCGCCCGTGTGGGTTTTCGGTCTAGCGAGCTGTTTGATTGATGCCTATTTATTTTTGCCTAAACCGCCTTCTCAGGTTTTCGGTCTAGCAGGCTTGCTCTAACTTTTGCTTGAAACCGCCCACCCTTGTGGTTTTCGGTCCAACGAGCTTCTCTCAGGGATAATAACGCTTGAGTTGATCCAGGTTAACCAGAGTGTTGAACTCGTTGCCATCAAGATCAATGAGCTGAGCTGCTCCCCCAGAAAGGATGGTCTTAATGATATACGGTCCGGAACGCTTAGGTCGGAACTTGCCGCGGGGATCGAAAACTGGCGCTCGAATCTCCTTTGTGACCATGTCACCTTCAATTAAGTCTCTAGACTTCACCCTCTTGTTAAATGCCCGGGCAATTCTCCGTTGATACCCCTGAACATGATACAAAGCCCGGAGCCTTCGTTCATCAAAAAGCATGAGTTCAGCGAACCTCCCACTGAGCCATTCAGATTCCGAAAGTTCCGAGTCCACCGCAACCCTTAGAGACGGCACCTCGAGTTCTATAGGGAGAACTGCTTCCATTCCGTAAACTAAGGAATAAGGGGTTGCCCCTGTTGATGTCCGGATCGACGTTCGATACCCCCAAAGAGCTAGAGGCAGCTGCTCGTGCCAGTCCCTGGCGGACTCTGCAGATTTCTTGATGATGGTTTCGATATTCTTGTTTGCCGCTTCAACTGCTCCATTTGTCTGAGGGCGATAGACGGTCGAGTGATGGATCTGGATTTTGAATTCTTCAAAGAGCTCCAGAACTTTACCCTTGAAATGAACCCCATTGTCTGAGACGAACGCCTGCGGAACTCCATATCGATAGATGATATTCTTCCTGATGAAATGAGCGACTTGGACTGCAGTTAGGGCCTTGTATGATTCAGCTTCGACCCACTTAGTGAAATAATCGATCGCTACTAGGATAAACCTGTGACCATTTGAAGCAGAAGGTCTGACCATGCCGATGACATCGATGCCCCACACAGAGAAAGGCCAAGGCGAAGTCATGCCAAATAGGTTAGAAGGTGGAACATGCATCAGATTAGCATGGATTTGGCACTTGTGACATCGCCGCACATAATCCACACACTGAGATTCCATAGTAGACCAGAAGTAGCCCTTGACGCAGAATTTTCCTAGCAAGCATGACGCCGCTCATGTGGGGACCGCAAATCCCTTCGTGGATTTCTTCCATAATTCTGACAGCTTCAGCACCGTTGACGCAGAGTTTGTGCATCCCACAATGAGATCTCCTGTATAACCTCCCTCCACAGATGATGTAATGAGCAGCAATCCTTCGTAACGCAGTTTGGTCCTTCTGAGAAGCATCAGATGGGTACAAACCACTCTCAATGAAGTTCCATATGTCATGGTACCAGGGCAGGCCATCATCCACATCATCGATGGCGTTGACGCATTGATAAGCGGGATGGTCCCGCTGCTCGATTAAGATAGGACGGAGCTTGACATCTAACGGTAGTTCGACCATGGAGGCCAGGGTAGCAAGTGCATCAGCGAAGTGGTTCTTCAACCGAGGAATATGAGTGAAGGTCACCTTATTGAAACGAGGGATTAATCCCTCCAAGTCCTGATGGTAAGGTTTCAATCTCTCTTCGCGTACTTTCCAGTCTCCATTGGCTTGAGACACAACAAGATTTGAGTCCCCGATGACTTCAAGCTTTTCCACACCGAGTGTGAGCGCAGCTTCCATTCCCACAATACAGGCCTCATATTCAGCTTGGTTATTGGTGACATCAAAATTAAGCTTGAACGCAAGCGGAATATGAGAATCGTCAGGAGTGACTAGCAAAACCCCGATTCCGAACCCCTTCTGATTGGCTGCGCCATCGAAGTAAAGAGTCCAAACATCCTCAACAACTGTCAGCACTTCCTCGTCTGGGAATGCGAAATCTGAATCCTCAGGCCCCTCCACGGGGTGGTCAGCTAAGAATTCTGCAATGGCGCGTCCCTTTACCGACTTTCTTGTAACGTACTCGAGATCAAACTCTGCTAAGAGAAGCAACCAACGTGCTAATTTACCAGTAAGCGCTGGCTTTTCGAATAGATACTTGAGAGGATCCATTCGGGAAATCAACTTTACTGGGTAAGCTAGCATGTAGTGTCTTAACTTTTTAGATGCCCAGACAAGGGCCCAGCATGTCTTTTCTAAGGTGGTATAGCGTTCCTCGGCTCCAACCATCTTCTTGCTCAGGTAGTAAATAGCTTTCTCAATTCCCTTGTCCCCTTCTTGAGCCAGCAAACATCCCATGGACGTAGAACTCACAGATAAGTAGAGAAGCAGAGGTTTTCCAGGTGTAGGCGGCATGAGAACAGGCGGGTTCTGTAAATAGTCCTGGATCGAGATGAAAGCTGCTTGGCACTTTTCTGACCATACGAACGGGGTATTCTTCTTGAGTAGTCGAAACATCGGCTCGCAAGTTAAGGTTAACTTGGCGATGAATCTGCTGATGAACTGAACCTTCCCCAGAAAACTCCGCACCCCCTTTTCAGACTCAGGTGGCTTCATTTCGCGTATTGCTTTGATTTTTGACGGATCGACCTCAATCCCACGGGAAGTGATCATGAAACCCAGCATTTTGCCTGCTGTGACTCCGAAGGTGCACTTCTGAGGATTAAGACGCATCCGGAACTTGCGGAGCCTTTCGAAAAGTTTCCTTAACACGTGGACATGCCCTTCCCGAGTTTTTGACTTGGCGATCATATCATCAACATAGACCTCAACCTCTTTGTGCATCATGTCATGCAAAATAGTCGTGGCAGCTCTTTGATAAGTCGGACCAGCATTCTTCAAACCAAACGGCATAACCAAATAGCAGTAAGTCCCCCACTCAGTGATGAAAGTCGTTTTCTCGCGGTCTTCAGGTGCCATGAGAATCTGATTGTAGCCTGAGAAGCCGTCCATGAACGAGAGCAAAGCATGCCCTGCAGTATTATCCACCAGCACATCGATGTGTGGCAAGGGAAAATCGTCTTTGGGGCTTGCTTTGTTCAAGTCCCGGAAGTCAACACAGACACGAATCTGGCCATTTTTCTTAGGAACAGGGACGATGTTGGCCACCCAAGTGGGATACTGAGAGACTGCGAGGAAACCAGCGTCAATCTGCTTGGTGACTTCCTCCTTGATTTTCTGCACCCAGTCCGGTCGCATCCGTCTGAGCTTCTGTTTCACCGGCTTAGCATCGGGCAACAGGGGGATTCGATGCTCCACTATCTCAGGATCGATACCGGGCATGTCTTGATGAGACCACGCAAAAATGTCGCTGAACTCAGTGAGGAGCTCTTTGAACTTACGATGCTCCTCCGGATCTAACGTGGAGCCCACTTGAACCGTTCGAGGATCACTATCATCTTTCAAGTTTATTAAGATTATCTCTTCTTTTAATGGCTGAGCGTGCCTTTCGTCTTCCCTTTCAATGAAAGCACGGATTTCCTTGGGGATGTCCCCATCGAAATCTATCCCTTCATCGTCAGGGTCGACACAGTTTATATAAAGATCATTCAAATAGTCAGAAGAGGAGTCCTTCATTTCATAAGACCCTGCAGGGTCGCCAAGTACAAGGGAGTCGAACTCGAAGTAAAAGCTATGACGTGGAGGGCCGAGAGGCACAAACTCCGACACAGAGCTAGACTTAGACTCAAAAGACCTGACAGACTCAGTGTCAGACTCAGCTATGTCATCAATGCAAGTAAGGCGCGGCTTGAAAATGCAATTTTTAAGGCTTCCCTTAGCTTCCACGATAAGAGAGGTGGGATCCTCGAGAGCGTCGGGCCCGAGCATAAACACTTCGGCCTCTTCGGCTTCCTTGGCCAAACCCACTTGAGAGAATTCACGGAACAGCTGCTCCAAGCTCCCCTGATCGAAAGATCCCAGCCAGTCAGTCTTCGGCCTTGGGTTGGCTAAGCTTCCTCTTGAATTCTGCACTAGCTGGCTCTTCGTCACTAGAAGACCAAGTATCATCCGCAAAGATCTCAAAACCAGGTAGCAGCTCCCCGGTGACCGAGTCGATAAAGGGCTCAGCTTGCCCACGATAGATATCATTCCCCTTTTCACGGACGAAGTAGCTGTTGGGATCACCATAGAGAGATCGAGGTTTTCCCGTGCATTTCCTTCTTTTGGCATCGTTGGCAGAGGAAGAGTATCCCAAGCCAAAGCGGCCCTCACAGGAAGGAAACGCAGGGAATTCCGGAATCCCTTGTTGGTGAAGTCCTAAGCCAAGGCCAGGCAGATAGGACATCATTCTCATAATGTCCAGAGCGACAGAGCTTATGATGAAGTCCCCATCCACGTTGATGGCCATAACTGAGCCAGAAGTATCAAAAGAGAATCCCGCGAGATCGACGTCCTCGTTGTCGTGCGCGATACCCAAAACAGGTGTGCCGTCCTCCTCGAGCGGGCGAATGCCTGAATCCCCGCAGATAATCAAAGTCCCAGTGGGAAGTCCCAGCATGACTTTTTGATGAAGAGTAGATGGGACAGCCATGATGTCAGATCTGTGAAGCCATGGCCTTCCTAGCAAGAGATTGAACGAGGCTAGAATGTCGACCACATGGAACTCGACATCCATTTTGAATCCCTCCGCGTCGAGAGTGAGCACGAGTGTGCCTTCGACCAGACGTCGTGTGCTGTCGTATGCCTTAACAGCCATGCTGGAAGGTGCAAAGTCTTTCTTAGTCAGTCCCAGACGGTGAGCCACCCTCAAAGGGCAAACGTTGATTGCTGAGCCATTATCGATAAGAACGGTCGGAACCCAGAGTCCTCGGCATTTGACTGTGATATGCAAGGGTCGATTGTGGTCAACTCCTTCAAGCGGCAGATCCTTATCGGTGAAGACCACGGTATGCTTAGAGGCAGGTGGGAGGATAAGGGAAATCATTGCTTCAGGCGTGACGTCCGGTCGGATCTCAAGACGAGAGAGAGTGTGGCAGAATTTCTGACGATGCTCCCGGGAGGAACAGATTAATCCCCAGAGTGATATGGCGGCGGGAATCCGCTCCAATTGCTTTTGAATCATGTCGTCGTTTGGGGCATTAACCGGTACCTCAAGTGGTACAGACCCTGAGAAAATAGGAGGTTGGTTCTTTCGGTTAGAAGAATTGGATGAACTTCCTGCTTGCAGATTAGCAGGCTGAAAGACTCGTCCACTTCTTGTAACATTAAGAACGTTCTCTAAAGAGGGTACCATTTGAGGGTCTTGACTATCGTCCCACAGATCAACAGGGACTTCTCCCAATTTGCGCTTCCCTTTGTCGGAGGTCGTAGGGGCCACAGGCACTTCCATGTTCAAACCCAAATCCTCAGTCAGATCTTTGATCAAGAGTGAATCCCAAAAGTCTGGATCCCCAACAGCTATAGTTTCTTGGATTGGTTCTGTATTAGCAACAAAAGGGACATCCCACAGCCCTCCATCAGCGAGGGAGCGATTGACAGTCCAAACTTCGGACCCAACCTGGATGTTGACTACATCATTGACATCCCAAAGATCAGCTGGTGGCACAAGGTCTGTAACCATGATGCTGCAGTCCTCTTCAGGCGGGGAAGGCACGACAGGGCGCGGAAGGTTTTCGTCGACGATGAAGAACGTGGGATCATACTCGGGATCAGCCACCGAGTTAACCAGCCTGTCAAGAGTGGAAGGGAAGAAACATTCCCCTAGGATACGGGTCTCATCTTGAATGGGGCCCTCTTCCAAATACTGGATTTCATAGCCGGGTAGAGCGTAACCCTGGAGAGGATTAGGGTCAAATCCTAACGGAAATTGCCAAGCGGGCTCGGGGTCCCAATAGTACTCTTCCTCAAGTAAAACAGGCTGAGGTTGTTGGAAGAGCATGTCCAACGAGAATCCATCCAAAGGATCAATCATGACTGCCTCGTAATTGGCCATCCAAGCATCATACCAGATGTGGTCAAAGGGAATATCTTCGGGATTAGGTGGGAATCCCTCTAATTCCGGCTCCGTCCATTCATTGATCATGGGAGTGGCATAGTCGTCATTATCAGCTATAGCCCACCCTACGGCTTGCATGTCAAGTTGTTGCTCTGGTTGAGGGGGAATAGCAGCTCTGAAGCGGTCCAACAGACTTAAGGAGGGGTTCGGATCCGTTACATTGAAGTACGGGTTATCCATGGTAGAGGCAGAATTGAGCTGTACAGCAGGCATAGGCTGGTGGAACAGATCACCAATAGAAGCGTTGAACACAAACGCTCCGTTCTGTAGGCGTGCAGAGGGTTCATTGAAATTGGACGACTGTCCTTCCTCGGAGCGGATATAGGAAATTTCGGCCTCGGACTGAGAAGGGATAGGCACCATCGGCCTAGGTTGATTCGTTGAGGCTATATAGTCGGTGGGGTTGAATATAGTGGAGCTGAGGGATATATCAGTGGGGCTGATGGATATCTGGTTAATGCGTGGAGCATTGTTGTGGTTTGGCATAGAATTGGCGAGGATGTTGGGTTTTTGAGCTGCCGGTGGTGGAGCATGAAGAGTCCCTTCATCTATGAGATCCTGAATCGCATGTCGGAGGCGAAAGCAAGAATCGGTAAGATGGCCGGGCCCTTGGTGATAGGCACAGTAGAGATTGGCTTTGAAGTTGGGCGAAGGTTTCTTAGGTAGAGGAGTTGGGTCGAGGAGCTTCAGATGTCCCGATTGGATCAGTTTCTCCATGACTGAAGATAGGGGTGCTTCAAAAGCGGAGAAACTACGAGGTTGGTTACGCGGTCGGTTGTTCTGCGGGGTTTGAACTTGATGGACCTCGGCAATTTGGTTAGCAGCTTTCGAGGAAGAGGCATTGGTACCACTGGTTGCGGTATTGGAGTAAGTCCCTCCCCCAAACAGCGCATTAGTATTTCCAGAATATGCCCGAGGCTTTGACTTTGATGGATTGGAAGATTCTCCCTTTGACAGAATCCCACTCTGTAATGCATCTTCGATGGCCAGACCAGAGTCGAAGAAGGTGTCAAAATTGGAGGATGCTTGAACAAGAACCAAGTGTCTAGCATAGTCTGGCTGGAAATTGCGGGAGATGATACGAAGCTGATCTCTCTCGCTCGGGCGGTCAGTCATTTGAGCGGCTTTGGCCCTCCATCTCTTGACGAAATCCGCGAAGGATTCCTTAGCGTCCATCTTGGTGGATTCCAACTCCCGAGTAGTCATCTTGAGCTGGGAGTTATAGCTATACTGCGAAATAAACGCAGCCCCGATGTCCTCCCAAGTCCTTCGCTTGGCAATGTCGAGTGACAGAAACCAATGGAAAGCGGGACCCGAGAGGGTTTGAGGAAACAGCTGAGACATGGCCTCGGGCTCGACAGATAGGAGCTTCATGGCAGCATGGTAACCATAGAGATGGGTTTTAGGATCGCCAGTGCCATCGAACTTGGCTATGTCGGGCATTTTGAACTTGTCAGGAAGCTTGGCATTGGGATAAAGGCAGAGACGGTCCAAGTCAATCCCTCCAGCACTGAGTTTCTCGGACTTCGAAACAGATTCTTCCAGTTTGGCCATCTTGGCGACGAGAGCAGTCATGTCAGGATGTTGAACAGCCCTAACAGCAGTGATGCCCGGATTCTGAGTGGGATTTCGAGTGCCCTGAGTGTTGACCAAAGCGACCAGACGCCCTGGATGGTCCGGATCTTCGACCATGATAGGTTGCTCATGTACATCCTCTTCGGCCTCGCCCTCCTCTTGAACAGTTGGAGGAAGACGAGTGTTAAAGAGGTCATTCAAGCGGGTCATGTTGGCATCTGTCTGAGCAGCCCTTTGTTGTATAACAGCGATACTAGCCTGGATGTTCATAAGCATGGTTTCCAGAGAGAGTGGTTGCGGTTGATCTGCCATGATCGTTGGCCCAGAGGTGCTTGATGCAGAGGAGGGGGTAGGAGATTCCGGAGAGTCTGTTTCTTCGAGGACTGGAGACGATGCTGACTGCAGGGTAGCAAGCAGAGAACGCGGGGAGTCTTCCGTTGTGACTGACTGGGCTTGCAATCTGACTAGTCTCTGAATCAGATTCCGGTGCAGACGTTCCCAAGTGGGTTTGGTTTTCTGCCTCGATACTTTCCTTGACGGTGCAATGATTCAGAACCTTCACTTGCAGAAAGTGAGAAAAGGCTAATAAGGGCCCTGCAGCAAATTTAATCTAAATAAAAGACTAAAGCGAAAACACAGTCACCGTCGTCAGTGTCGCCCTTAGACTCTAATACTAGCAGACGAGTCTGTCTTATGACGTTTGGACATTACCAGTGATCCTCAGAAATCTTTTCATGGTGTATCCTTTTTGTATCAACTAATGCAAAGAGATGTCAAAGCAGTCTAAAGATTTTGGCATATTCCGCTTCGAAAGTTTCAACTTTTGATCTTGGAACAATTCGGTGTAGATAGGCACGATGCTATAACCTGGGAGGCATAGGCAGCACAGTGCCGTAACCCAAAATGGTGTACATGCTTCGCATGATAACCAAAATGGTGTAAGCATCGCGGTATGTTTCCCGTTTTGTTCCTCGTTTTCTGTTTGAAACTTCGACTGGGTAATTAGCCAAAGGCTTTAGAAGGTCTTGATTTCCCAAAGTTTAACTGATCCAAGGAACTTAAGAATTGACAACGTGCATCATTAAGATGCACGACTCCTCATCGGGCCATGGTAAGGTCCTAATAAACATAAGACAGACTTGAAGGAGAGAGAACCTAGGAGCCGCCCTAAACATGCTTCTACGCAAAACGGTATGTATGTATGAACAGTGCATGCGATAGGGAAAGCAATAACACGTTGACAGTGTATGGGGGTTAGATGCAAATAATCTTACCCTGTAGGTACCTGTCCTAATTTGGAGAGTGCTAGTGCTTTGTATATGCAAAGGCCGGTTTTGGCTTGTAACAGGTTCCTCGGACTAGAGCCAAAGATATACCTCCTGCTACCCGCGTAACCGCAGAGCAACAGTCAAACGGTAGAATGACTCATCATCGTCGAAGGTTGTTAGTCATTCGGGGTCCCCGGGCTCCGGTAAACCGTGCCGGATTGCCAAAACGATCCAACGAGGCTTATCCCACATCGATGCAAATGAAGAATGCTAAAAAGTTGATTAATGAAACAGAATCGTAAATTTGCAACTGCCTTTTCAAATTCAGCTCTCTTTATGGATCAATACTTTAGAAGAAACTATGCGAGAGAACAATCAGAAAAGCCCCAGATTAGATGGCCGGACACAAGGTCCTGTTAAATCACCGATCCTTTCTTCGGCAGCGCGAAGCTCACCGTTTTGACAGGCTTTTGTGGGATTGTTCCCAAGTGTATTAACTTCTAAGTATAGACCAATATTGGTTCGATCCCCAGCAGAGTCGCCACTGTGGGCAATGCGAATTGCCCCGAATCTTTCTCTCCTCCAGGGAAGGGATTCCGTTCCCCACCCTTTTTTGAGAAAGGAGAGATGCTGCCGGTTCGCGGGAGCGCTTTGAAAGCTGGACAACAAGCGCTCGCGAAAATACAGAGTCGCCACTCGGGTTTGAAGGTCCGACACCCAAGGAACCGTATTTCGAATCACTTGCCGCGCTGTTTGATTTGAAAAAGTTTAAGGAACCAGTCCGTCATAACCATATCTGGGTTCGGGAGCCAGGTTACGAGAGGGGAAGGGTTTTATGGCACCCCTCTCGCCCAATCCGGAGATCGGTCTCTACTTAGGCATTTGCAAAAACGTTGTTTGTTTGCGATTCTGTTTGATTAATCATTTTTTAGCCAATTAGGGCGGGGGAACAGTTAATCGGGGATTAAAACTGTAATACGTTTGCAGGATGTGATAGATAGCATGCATAGATGAAATAAATGAGATAACACTGAACACTGATTTCTGGATGCCAAAACAGTGCAGGGTATGAATTTATCACAAACAGTGACCAACTTGCATGCACAGAATGGGAACATGCAAGTCACACCATCGCGCGACATACCCATACCCTCGCGCGAGTATCAGCATCCCTTCTTCAGGTTTAATGTTATCCCCTTCTGGGCTCTGGAAGGACCAGTGCACACCCAGGATCAAACCAAGCAGTTTATATGTGCTGGAAATAAATAATTATTACAATCTGACTGAATAGAAATGAAATACAACCCTTAAACAGTGAGGGTGATAAAAACAGAGACCAAAGGCCTAGCTGCCCATGCAAGGGCAATCACTGGAAATGACCAAACCATCGCGCGATGGAGTCACATCATCGCGCGACTGTTCTGACTGGACATCCAGGAATTGCTTTGCATGCCTGGGCTCTGAGACACCTTCAGAAGCTACCCAGGGGCATTCCAACATGAACAAGGAAAGCAAACTAAACTGAACTACTGATTTTAGCATGCAAAACAGTGAGATATATCAAATATGATCAAACATGAGAATATGAACTCATATAAACTAGTTCAGAACAAGAGACCCATCCCCGCGAGAACCATATCACACAAGCCAGAAGCATCGCGCGATTATGTGGGTGCATCGCGCGTGGGTTCTCCGTTCACAGCAACTTGTAAATTTGCTGGCTTTGGGGTCAGGAGCTGATATTGATTACCAGTCCTGACTCTGTCAGCCCCCCTCAGGGATCAATACAGTAAAGGCAGAAAATTATACCTTCACTTGGATGATTTGAAAATGGTTGAGTGAGATGGTATGACTTTGACAAAGGAAAGTGGTAGTAGCTTTGATTGAGAGAGAAGATCAAGATTGTGACTCTTGTTCTTTTCTTTGGGATTTTTTTGGTAACCCTTTGAAAGAGAACAAAGGGGGGGGTTTTATAGGAAAAGAGGAAGCTCTTTGGTGGTGAACTTGGCTAGGCAGCCAGCCAACAATGCTGGCAGCACTCACTTGGTAGAGAAGTGAGGTGCTAAGTTGATGGGAGAGTGGGGGTTTAGGTGGTGCAAGGATGGCCGAGCAAACGCCGTTCAGTCGACGGAACGGGGTCACATGGCCCTGCAGGCGCCTCATCATCACAAAATCCAGCTGGATACGACAGGTGTCGACCATTGCGCGATGGAGTGGGACCGTCGCGCGAGGGTTCTAACTTCCCCGCGATGGTCAATCAGTCAAAGTTTGACTTTGACCACCACCTGGCAAGTGAAGCATCGCGCGAGTGTCTCAGTAAATCGCGCGAAGGTCAAACCCATAGTCAAAGCTGGGCTCAATGGTTTTGGGGTTAAGGAAAGGGTTCCACATACACCAAACTCAAACCATTTTAATCAAAACTGTTCTTGACCTGATTCATCATCGGGGGAACAAGAAACTGAAAAGAAATAAATTGAAAAGAGACAAAATGACCGGGGGAATCAAATTGGGGTGTCTACAGTTTGCCTGTCGTTCGATCGGCACAACAAAATCACGATGTTGAGGCAGTCGAAACTGCCCCAAAAAGAGACCTAATGGGGCATTTTAGTAGTTGGGGCAAAATACGCAAGTGCTGCTTGTAATGGTGCAGCAATAGCTTTATATGGCACTTTTACAAGCCCCAATAGTTCTTTTACCCAGCATGCAAAAGTGCCTTGTAAACCATCATATTAAGGTAGTTTTTGGTGTATCAACAGATTAGTGAATAGGTGTACTAACCATGGTTAATTATATGTCGAGGCACTTTGAAGTGCCGGGATAGCTTAGTTTATGTGGCATTTATCAATGCCTTTGTAGATTTGGTTATGCGGCACTTCTAATTGCCCCAAACGAATCCTTTATTTAAAAAACAATTAAATTCCTTCTCCATGTCTCCATGTTAAGCTGGTAGTATATTTATGTTACCTCTCCCTATCTTTATGATTTCTTTAGCTTTTTTCTTTGTGTGTGTTCATGTAGTGTGATGTAGTTTTATGCCATGCTAGATTGGGGCTTAGTTATGACTTAGTTACGCTTTATAGTTTTAGGATACTAATTGTAGTTAGATTTTACTATTTTAATGAATGTCACATGATTAAACATCATGTTAAAAAAAAAAATTGGTTTTACTATTGAAAATTTGTTGATCAATCACGTTGAACGAAACTCCAAACATAGGTTTATGGATTAATAACGTGCAGTTTGTGATATTGCCATTGTATGGTATCGTTTTTTCGGGTATCAAAAACATGTTTGTGATCTTATTTTTGGTTGATTACTTTGTGTTTTTGTGTGGTATATGGCTGGTAGCCATCGGATTGGATCAGTAAGGTGGTGTATGGAGGATAGGTCACCGACCAAGCAGTTGAGAGATTGAACGAAAGGTGAGCTTTCCAGATTGGCAATGAAGCCAACTATAATCGAAGAACTGAGCCTTTTGGTAGTATTGTTAACTAGATAGCTTTATGGATTCCTCCTATGAAAGAGCTTATTAGCATAGGGTTTATGAATCACTAACATATGTTACATTAAAAGATTTTTGACGACGAAGAGGTATGGCAAATGTGCGTGTCTTGTTCAACAAAAACTTGGATTATGATAGAATTAAACAACAAAAATAAGATTTCCCATCTTCATTTTTCTTTTGTCACTTTTCTGCTCCCAAATCGGCAAAATGTCCGCTTTAGATTTTTCCTTCACCGAAGCTATTTTTTCCCCACATATTTTGGCACGACTACGTAGCTCTGTAGCATCATGTTGTTCAAATGCTACACAATTTATAGCTGATAGATTTGGGCAGACAGAGATAGATATGTTGGAATCTATTGTTCTAGGTAAACTAATAGTGACACAATTATGGCTTGATAGTTGTGGCCAAGCAAATTGTTTTATCAATGACATTCTGTGGATGTTTGCATATATTCAATTTGTGGATGTCGAATTAAATACACAATCATATGTTGAGCGTTCGAAATCCCCATTTTTCCTAGGTAAGGACGTTCGCATGTGAAGGCGGTTGTGTGTGTGTATACATACCCATACATATTTTTGTAGATAATTTTTTACTTTGACTTGCCACATGTTAGTCTTGCCCTTAGGCAGCTACACACGTAAGTAGCCCTACTGCATAGTTTTATATCATAGGCAGCCACATCTTGCACATCTTTTTCTGATGTAGGACAAGTCTTGAGGAAGGCTTTGAAGTTGTGAGTTGAAAAATATTAGTCCCGCATTGGAAGTCATGATAACTCAGAACCATTGGTACCAGTAAGAGCAAAGTATTCAACTCTCTTTCCTTTGCACGCTCTGCGCAAGGGCTACTCTCCAGCTTTGGCGAGCCATGTGAGCTGAGCTCGGGCTTTCAAATAATTTTGCGAGCCGAGCTCGAGCCTACTTGTTTGAGCTTGATTTGAGCTGGAGCTTGAGAATTAAGGCCAGCTGAGCTCGAGTATGGTAGCTCAAGTATGGTAAAGCTCGGCTTGGCTTGGCTCATTTGAAGCCATATTTATTAGTTTTGTAGTATTGCACGTTTCGCAATGAAATATCTGCAGAGCAGAAGTTTCTTAAGATCACCTTTGGTACTCAGAGTGTTTACTTTTCCTCGGTTCTGAAGATCAAATTAACAGTGGCTCAATTTCTAACAAGTATATGTTAATATTGTTCTAAACGTTCTCTTATACTTGTCCATCCTACATGGTGAAGTGGTTTCAACTTGACATACTTTTCCTAGTTATAGTCGACCCTATCATAGTTTTCAAAGCTTACACTCAGATGATCAAACAGTTTATGATTGCAATAAATTTAGTTTATACTCAAAGCTACTAAATTCAGTTCTTCTCTCTCTCTCTCTCTCTCTCTCTCTCTCTCTCTCTCTCTCTCTCTTGTCAATTTGTATTTTTTGTTGAATATTTAGTGTTTTCTGTGGGATAATGGCTGGCAGCCATTAGATTAGATCAGTAAGGTGGTGTTCGGAGAGGTCAGGGATGAAGATGTCGAAAGCCCAAAACAGGAAAAAAATAATCGTGTGAGTGTACCTATCATTCGGGTATTGCAAAGTTTGTATAACATCCAATGAAACAAAGTATGAGTAGTTAGTAAGGATACGGCAAAAGAGTTTGATATTTGTGTGAGTGTACCTATCATCCCGGTATTGCGGATTGGCATGTGCTACGATTGTGCCCTGGTTCGCGACATCGGCTGCAAAAAACTGTGCCCTTATCTTGTGTCTGTGACTCAATCCTTCTCTTTTTCAGTCGGCCTGCCGGCCTTTTCACAACGGGGGGATGTAAAAAAGGATCATTACAAGAAACACCATTGTTGACGTTATTATCATTCAGGTCGTTCACAGCCAAAAATGATGATGCAGTAGCCATGTCATGCAATGGCACTGGGGACATGGTATTATCATATATCGCCATTTGCATCTCCTTTTTAAGGAAAGGATCCACCATGTCATAAATAGAAAAACCAGAGCTCTGAATAGCACGAGCAGCATGAGCGTAAGGAATTCCGGACATCTGCCAAGCAAGACAACTGCAATGCCGAGGGATCAACTTGACTGCATAAAGTCGCCTAGCGTCATTAGTGACAATGAACTCAGTTGGCGAGGAGTTACGATGCGTAAATTTACGAGCATATTCTTGAGACTTCTTAATTTCCTTCTCAATTTCTTTGCCAACCGGCAATTTCCATTTCCTAACCTCATTATGCTTACGGAGCAACAATTCAGTGGTCTTCGACGCATGTCCCGTCATGAATTGGATGATGTCCAAATCCCTTAATGGCAATATCCAAGAATTGAAACATTCAGCCAGATTTGTGTACATCTTGTCCCATCTCTTGTAAGGGAAAAATGCATTACACCAGTGCTTTAGATTGTTATTTTCCACCCATTTTGATAGATCAGGAGAAATCCCATACAACTTGCCTAAATGATACTTGAATGAGTCTTCCGTCCTTGCATAGGCAACATCATTAACCACCTTTAGAGCCGTGTTCCGTCTTTCAGCTTTCAACCCCTTTGAGCTAGCAAACTTGCTGAAGTTTTCCTTTAGGTGACGGAGACACCATGCATTACAATCCCCGCCAAAAACCTTAATTATACTATTGAGCAAAGAAGGATTCCGATCAGTGACCAACACAACTTGACATCCTCCAAGAACTTCCTTAAGATTAACCAAGAACCAAAACCAGTCTTCATCATTCTCACTTGACACAATGGCATATGCTAGGGGGTACAAGCCATCGTCCGCATCATGTGCACTAGCCGATAGAACATGGCCCCGATAGTATCCGGTCAAGAAACATGCATCCAATTTCAAAACTGGCCTTGCATAACCAGATCGAAATGCAGCAATGGAACAACCATAGGAAACAAAAAGTTGCTTAAACTTGCCTTCATCTGTTGACGTCCATATTGCTCTAGTGCTTGGTATGGCTTCAACAAGCCGCTGACACATCCATGGGACGAGGTGGAAAGTCATTGAAGGAGGTCCTGTGATGGCTTCCTTAGCTTTTTCTTTTGCCCTCCATCGTTGACTGTAATTCAGACGACATTGGAACGCATGCTCAAAGTCCTTGCAAATATCCCTTGGCAAATATTCAGGCTTGTCCACAATTTGGTTTTTAAAAAGCAAGCCCACTTGTTTACTGCGAAAGGTCAACTTATAATTACTAGCATCTTCTGCATTGTGTAGGTGGTCATTCCTAAACATTATGACACGAACCAAATCAGATGAACCCTCACACTTTGCCGTTAGCTTCCAAGGACACCCTGATACTTTACATACCAATCGGTAGTAGGCTCTACTATTGTCCAAGTAAGTGAAGCTGAACTTGTTCGATGCAGCAAATAGTAACACTGCTTGCTTGAAAAGGTCGGGGCTTTCAAATAGTTGACCCTTCCCAGTTAATATCTCATTTGCATTGTCCGGCAAATATGGCACCAATCCCATCTCTGGGGTAAAAGTTTCGGTTACCTGACTGGAAGGTAGTGCCACAATTACTCCAGGCGAGCTAATGTTATCAGTGACCATCGATTCCCTAACAAAATAAATGACATTGGTTATTCATATGCAACAAAATTAAGTAGAACTATAAATAACAACGAAACAACTCATCTAACCTTGTTGAAATGTAAGCAGTATCGCGAATAGGGTCATTATTTTGCCCTATATCTTCTACAAACAAGTCGACATCATCTTCGTTCAAGTGGAACAACATTTTGTAGCCATTACCGTCTTTCAATGTTACATACTTCGTCTTGTCCCTCTTTATGTTATAGAAAAACATTTTACCTTCCACATTAATGTTAAAGGCACCACAAACCTTCTCACGGAATTCATTTACTTCACTTCCTTCCTCGACTAGAACAGCTACACACATCCCACCGTTGTACAAGAAGGTGCCATTGGCGTTTACCTTCCGTTCTCCGCCCCAATAGCAAAAACTTGTCAATGTTTTCTTCTCCCTATTCTCCATACCTAGAAAGTGTGAATGTACGTAATGTATTAAATTCATGACCCAAGTTATGTACACCACAACAAACAAAATAATTTATTACATTACATGTTACATTACGAAGTTTGCAATTTACATCCAACAAATATACAGAACAAGTGGTATTTGTTAACAATATGGCAGTTCAACCGATGTAAGCCAACAAGATATTAGATTACCATACATAACCATTGACTATGTCAGCAAAGAATGGACTGTCAGCAAAGAATGTACACAAAATATTACCAAGATTGTAAATTCCATCAAAAAACATACAAAAAAGTAGTATTTCTTAAGTAGTATTTCTTAACAATATGGCATTTCATTCCATGTATGTCAAACGAAGCAGCGGGTAAAAAACAAGAAGTACCATTAGGTGACTTAAAGAGCAACTACTATTATATTTTCATGAAAAAAACGCTTACAATCATAACTTGAAGAATAACCACATTTCATACATACCAACACACCCTTGTAATGGGACAGCCATTAAGTGAGTTAAAATATAGGTCACTGCACTGCCCTTAACAGTCAAAAGCATACATTCTTTCATAGAGAGCAACAAAAAGTTCTTACAAGGAGTAATATTAGATGACTTAAAGTAAGTTGAGCTAGAAACCAAAATGGACATATCAACAGGCTAACATTCGCAACCTGAGTTCTGGTCCAACGCCCTTTTGCTTTTAATCCCATATGAGCCTAATCCTGTGAGGTTATGTGCTTATTTGGATTTTGACCCTTCAAAATCGCCTCAATACATAGTTATGGCTATTATTATCAGAATTTTAATGTTGGGTTTAACCATTCTAGGATGGCCTTCAATGAAAAACAGGGGAAACCAATTCGCTTACAAACACAGACACATGAACTGCATGAGAGAAGAGAAAAGAGAGAAAACTGCAACAAAATTTAAACACCCAAAACATATACATACCAGATGCGGACGTCCCTTGGTCAAGGAGAAGAGACTGGTTCTTCTTCAATGGAATGGAATGGAATGGAGAGAGGCTTGTACAACACAGAGAGATGAACTAAGACAGGAAGAAGAGGTGAAGGAGAACGATTGTTGCAGCAAGAGACCAGAGGCGGAACCCTCGCTGTTCTTCTCTCCTCTTTAGCAACGTACGAGGGAAGGAATGAGAGAACAGTGGGGCTGGGATTTGAAATTGGGAGAAATTTAGGGTTTCTTTCATCTGGGGCATATTGGTCATTTTAGGTTGCCCTTTCCATGTATGACGAATTACTTTTCTCCTTCTCATGGCCACATGAATTACAGGAAAACTGATCCATGAGGTGGGCAATATTTGCCCCTCCTCCCACTGATACGCAATTTCCCCAATACAGAGATCTAGGGCACTTGTCACCGGACCCACCGACGGCATTGGAAAAGGGTTCGCCTTTCAGTTAGCTAAAAAGGGTCTCAATTTAGTTCTCGTGGGTCGAAACCCAAATAAGCTTAAGGATGTCTCCGACTCGATTTCAGCGAAACTCGGTCAAACCCAGATCAGGACAGTGGTCGTTGACTTCTCTGGTGATTTGAACCAAGGGGTTGATAGGATTAGAGAAACTATTGATGGGTTAGATGTTGGGATTTTGATTAATAATGTTGGGGTCTCTTATCCTTACGCGAGGTTTGTTCATGAGGTGGACGAGAAGTTGTTGGCGGATTTGATTAAGGTTAATGTTGAAGGGACTACCAAGGTTACTCAAGCTGTTTTGCCTGGAATGATTAAGAGGAAGAAAGGTGCGATTGTGAACATCGGTTCGGGTGCTGCCATTGTGATCCCTTCTGATCCTCTTTACGCCATTTATGCCGCCACCAAAGCGTAAGCATTTCTCCTTCATCTCTTGCATTTTGATAGCGAAGTGGGTGTTTTGGTTGCAGGTTTCAGGTTTTGCGGGTGTTTTGCTTTTATTGTCATGCTTTGTGTTCTGCCAATGGTTAAATGGAAATGCCAAAAGTAAAGATGGGGAAATAGGAAGCCCTGTGCCTGTAAAGTATTGATAGTTATCGGTGTTCTAAAAATCACTAGATGCTAGTCGGACGGAAAGGGCCGCCAGTCTAGGTGTTGGACCACCGCCAAGCACCTAGGCAGAGAATAGTCAGCCTAGGCAGCCGACTTTTAGAACATTGATTGTTATTTAGCATTGAAGGCAATTAGATTGGTTGTATCGTAGCAAATTGAGCTGATCGGATCAGTTATCAACAGCCCAAGCAATCTCATAGCTTGGTTTTATTTATTTTACTACCATTAGTCCTCAAAATCCTTAGCAATCAAGGGATTTAAGATGTCTCATAGATGGGGTTAGTTTATGGATACTTCTATTTACATGGTTTATAGAACTTTGAGCTGCCACTTTCGTTTATTGAGTGTGAAACCCATGTCATCTCGATTGTAGTTTCATTTTCGATGCTTGTGTTTTCGTGTTCAAGTGGAGGATTAGTTGGCAATTTGTATGTGTTTGTGGAAAAAAGTCGTATTCAACGCATGTAAATATTAAGGATTTGCCTTTCATAAGAACTTATACTGGATGGATGATATTGGGTTTCTTGTTTCACTTTCAGATACATAGATCAATTCTCAAGGTCCCTTTATGTGGAGTACAAGAAGAGTGGGATCGATGTGCAGTGTCAGGTATGTGTGCTTCACTTTTGGAAACCTCTACTTCTTGCCGTGTCCTTCCTGTTCATGTTACTACCTTAGACTGCATTTAATAGTCACCATAGTTTGAAGTCTAAACCATCCATGAGCCGTCGGGATTGCTTAGAGATATTTCACTTTTCTATTCTTCTTCATACAGGGTTTTTCTATATGAATGCACTACATCATAAGTGAGAATACTATTGAATTTATCATCTTTATGTCGGGTTTGTGGAATGCACCCGTATGGTGTTTTATGCGTCAAGTACTCTTCCAGCAATGAGACAAATGCGTCTTAAAAGTTTCGTCCTTGGCAATATATGGCGTGCTAGCTTCCTCTTAGAAATTCAAACTTCATTTACCGACCAAAGAAAGATAAAAGCTACAAGTTTCATTTTATATTTGCATTTGACTTGGGTTATGGGTGTTGAATGATCTGGTTTAGTGTCTATAACCACTCAACGCATTTTGAAACTACTATTTCCCATAAGGGCAATTCAGGAAAATGAAAAGAATTATTTATTTGGAACTACTTTTTCCCTATTGATTAGACTTAAGGCTCGGTTTAGTTCAGTTTAATCTGAAAGCTGCCTTATGGAATCTGCTTTGCCATGTTGCTGAGAACTACCTTTTGTCTTTTTGGACCTCTGCTATTTGTGATTCACTGAGGAAGTCAAGCAGTTTATCCGCGTCTTTACTAGCATCAAGATCTGTGATTTGGCTTAAAGATGGTTTCACATGATTATATATGACTCATTGAAATTACTTCTTTTTACTGTCTCACGAGCTTATAAACATGTTGGACTTTGTTTTCATGTCCGGCTTTTATGCTCTTAACGAGTTCTTTGTATTATAGGTTCCCTTGTATGTGGCAACGAAGATGGCATCCATCAGAAGGTCATCCTTCCTCGTTCCATCAACAGACGGATATGCTAAGGCAGGCTTGCGATGGATAGGATATGAACCACGTTGCACGCCTTACTGGCCCCATTCTCTTCTGTGGGGGTTGGCCAACTCGTTGCCAGAGTCCATTATCGATGCTTGGCGTCTGCGGTTCTGCCTGGCAATCCGAAAGAGGGGACAACTCAAGGACTCTAGGAAGAAGGAATAGACACGCACGGCACACCATTCTTTTCTCTCTCTATTTATCTATTCTTTCTTTCTATCCTGTTTGTGAGGATTTGGCCATTTTGATTTCTTTGTGGCAGGATCTTATTATTTCTGTTCAATCTAGTTGGTTGTCTTCAAAAGTTTTTTTTTTTTTGGAGTTTTATATCATGGGGTCTTAAGTGACAACTCATGTTGCAGAAATGTGAATGAATACAAAGAGAATGCCAAGAACTTAGATTTCCAAATCAGCGTACCGAACACTGCATTTATTGCTTTCACAATCCATGCTACCTTTGTTTTTTTGTTACCTATTTGACAATCAGACTATCCGGACTAGCTTACGCATCCCTCAACTATCTCCGTCTAAAGTGTTAATCTCTATAGTATGTTTCTTCTCTCCTAACTTTTCACCCTTACATAGTCCCGTTATATTTAAGTTTTGATTTTCTGAACTTTATTAGCAGTAACCATTACCGATATCAATATAAAACTGCCCATTACAAATGTTTGGAGATGGACACTCGCATTCATGAGGGTTGACTAGTGCCCTCGAATAACTTTACAGTACAGTTAGTGGTTTTAATTTACTCTCCACCCAGAAACAAAAAACAAAAAAGGATCCAAAAGTCTTACTGTAACTTATCAAAGCATTTTAGCTTCTCAAAGATTGTATGATCACCCACAAATGAGTGCTATAATTCGCCAATTTCTATCCCCAATTTATTTCACCATATACACAACCAAATAAAAAGATAATTTCCATTCAAAATAATGGGGGATTCGATCTCCCAGAACGACTGAATTACAAACCTAAGAGTCCTCTTTCTGGGATCCCTCTTTCTGCTGGGCAGCAAGAGAAGTTCAAAACGACGGCAGCGCAATACAAATCACTGAGGAATACTAAATCAAACTAAAACTGGAGTAAACAGTTTCCAAAATCATAACCTATTCTTGAACTACATCCGATGGTATACAAAGCACCTCATTATTGTATCTTTCTTTTTCCCCTTTCCTCCAACATGATCGACCTACAAGCTTACATTTAAGATGACAAGCCAACAAATGGCCAGCATATTTCTACAAAGGAACAAAATCTTTTACCCTTAGCTAGGTTTTTTGTGGCAGCCAAAATGAACAAATTAAGCATCTCCTCAAGCATTCAATGCACCGTCTTGCTATGACAATTCAGTCCTCAGCATCACGTCAAAGAACTATATGTGCCTTCCTGTAATACCTGTTTATAAATGGAGACTGCACAACAAAATATAGAAAACAAAAAGGCCAAAAGATTAGCAAAGTTTCCTTTGCATCAGAAAAGATTGGCTGAGGCGCTAATTTTATTTAGTTCTATTTATTGATACAGAAAGTAGATATCCTGAAGCAGTTGAATAACAGAATACAGACAGCAATTAAGCTAACAGTCATCTAATCCCTTTGGAATGAATCCCACGTTCCAACACTTGAAAAGTTTCCAGACCTGCTCAAGTTTCTGATTGATTTACTATAACAAGAAAGCTCACACTCACACACACTTTTTTACACACACACATTCATGTTGGGACCCACAAACACTACACCTCCAGTGTGTGTGGGACCCCACATGAATGTAAGCGTGTGTATTGTGTCTATGTAAGTGTGTGTGGTTATAGAAGACTTGTTCTCAAGCCTTGACTATCAGAAAGGTAGTTCACAATGAAGAAAGTTTGAGTTTGGAAACTTGAATTTGCAGATACGGGAAACCAACAAGATTTTTTTTCCTAGGTCACATTAGTGAGTTGGATTACTATAAAAAGATGCATGCTGGTCCATCAACTCAAACCCAGAACCTTGAGCATTTGAATGCTACACATGACAATTGGGCTGGAAGACCTGCCTGGATCAAACTACAAGATTATTAAGTTGGAACTTGGAACCCATAGGCAGCTATAAACTAAAGATGACATATATCATGCAAACACAAAAATAAATACAAGTAAACTGTTAGTATGCGGCAACTACAGATACCACATGTTATATCTCGGCCACTATCATTCTTCTAAAATCCAAATTTCTGGACCCAAAAAAACAACGGAATTGAGGCTGACAGGACTGAAAATAGCAATTTTTTTGTCATCCAACTATATAGTGATAACAAACACAAACATGAGAATATAAAGGGAAAATTTTAAAATGGCACCTGAACTTTGCACCAAATGTCACAGAGACACCTGAACTTAACTTTATTTAAACACCTGCACTAACAAAATCCCCAAATTTAGACCCCCGCCGTTATACTCCGTCCACTCCGTTAGAAAAATTGCTGACATGGTATCTCCAATCCATTTAAGTTGCCCCCTGGCACATGTTTCCACCAGGGGATGATGCACCCAAGCGAAACCCATCACATTACCCATTACGTCATCTTTTTCTTTGTGGTCCCGAGAAAAAGAAGAAAACGTTAGGGTTTCTCTAGGTTTGGGCAAAAAATACATGGTTCTTTGGGGATGATGCACCCAAGCGAAACCCATCACATTACCCATTACGTCATCTTTTTCTTTGTGGTCCCGAGAAAAAGAAGAAAACGTTAGGGTTTCTCTAGGTTTGGGCAAAAAATACATGGTTCTTTGCAGCCCTAATCGCCATTAACAACAGTGGACTGTACGGAAGAAGACGAAAAAGATGGTCTGGTGTTTGCGCAACCGTGGTGGTGGTTTTCCCCCATACAGTATGATAAACAAATCGTATTCCCTTTGTTTAATCCAACAACTTCATTGTTAATGAACTGTAACAATTAGTTTAATCAAACCATTAGTTTTACCCAAATGATTTGTTTAAGCAGATGCATTGTTTAATAGTTTATTGAATGCATCGTTCAACTTTATTGTTCATTCACCTACCCACTGCTATTGTTTAATACCCTTTTTCAGACTTGGTAAAAAAAATTCAGACTTTTCATTGGTGTTTAGTGTTGTGTACTGGATAGATTTATTTTTCATGTATTGATTCTTTGATTTGTTTATATTTTTGGTGACAAATTCTGGTAATTTCACTATAAAAATGCATTATGGTGGGTCGATTGGGGGTCCCTGTTGGTGGTAGTTATAGATTCATTGATTATTGTCATGAGGATGAGATTTCAATCATTGAGTTGACTACTATAGCTACTGAAATGGGGCAACATTACTCTAATGACTACTTTGTTACGGTTAATGGTGAGAATATTCTACTTAAGTCAGATCTAGAAGTAATGCAGCTACCCAAATTAGTAGATTGTAATGGAGTGGTCCACGTTTACATAAGATGCAACTTGGAAGATATCATACCTACTCAGGGTAGTCAAATTGGCAATGGTGGTGCTAAGACTAAGACTATGTCCAGTCCAAAGAGTAAGCCCATTACCAAGCCCATTCACAAGCCAATGCTGAATCCCAACCCCATTCCCAAGTCAATTCTGAATCCCAACCCCATTCCTAAGCCCATTCCCAAGTCAATCCCATTCCCAAGCCAATTCAGAATCCTAAGCCCATTCCCAAGCCCATTATGAAACCCAAACCCTTTGTCAAACCTAGAGTCTCTGTAAAACCAAATCCTACTGCAAAGGGTAAAGGTGTAGTGCAAGATGAGGAAGACACAGACAAAGATGAGTATGACCCTGATTCAGACTTCTGTGAGAGTGATAATGAGGTGGAAGATGATGATGCCATGTTTGACAAGAATGTGGATGCAGAGGTAGAATTTTCTGGGTTAGAGGACCATAGTTTGCCACATGACTATGAGTATGCTGCAGCTGTAGAGGGTCTAACAAATGTGGATGGGGACAGTGATGTGGTTTCTTGTGATGAACTGAGAAGCCCTTGCAACTCTGATGATGAGGAAGGTCTAGGTGCTCAGTCCAAGCAAACCACTTTCAATGAGAAAACAAACATGATAAACCGTCTTTGAGCCAAATATGGAGTTCAAAACACATGCCCTTGTTAGGGATGCTGTGAAAGAATACTCAATCAAATGGGGTTTGCAGACCAGATTTCTTAAGTGTGATAGGGAGAAGGTCAGGGTTAAAATGCAAAGAGGGTTGTCCTTGGGAGCTTTATGCTTCTTATGTAAAAGCTGATGGTGTGTATAGGATTAAAATACTCATTGATGAACATACATGCACTAGAACTTACCATGTGCCTTGGGTTAGCACCAATTGGATTGTTAACAAGTACTGTGAAAGAATTAAGAGAAACCCTACTTGGCCTGTCTCTTCACTTCATGATGAAATACAAGCAGAGTGGACAGTTTCAATGGCTATACAGAAAGTGCGTAGGGCAAAGAAGAAAGCACTTGAAATGTTGGAGGGGACTGCTACACAGCAATTTGCTCTATTGAGTGGGTTACATTGAAGAGATTAGATCCACAAACCCTGGTACTACAATTAAGTTGAAGGTCAAACCAGTCAATGGTAGAGAAAATGAAGTGAAGTTCAAAAGACTCTACATATGTTGGGGAGCATTGAAGAAGGGGTTCCATGAGGGATGTAGGCCAGTTATTGGGTTAGATGGTTGTCACTTGAAGGGTCCACATGGGGGGATTTTGCTGACTGCAGTTGGGATAGATGCAAACAATTGCATCTATCCATTTGCTTATGCTGTTGTTGAAAAGGCAAAAAAAAAAAAAAGAAGACTTGGCTCTGGTTTCCAGAGTTATTGAGTGACGATCTCAATGTCCAAAATTCATATAGGTACACCTTTATGACAGACAAACAGAAGGGGTTAATTGATGCAGTGGGTCAGGTCTTTCCTAATGCTAGCCATAGGTTCAGTGTAAGACATCTTTACAACAATTTCAAGGGTGACTTCAAGGGGTTGCATTTAAAGGAAATACCTTGGAAGGCAGCTAGAGCTTCCACTGTTGCAGCATTCACCAAAGCCATGGAAGAGATGAAGAGGGCAGATCCTAAGGCATTAGCCTGGTTGATTGAGAGGCCACCAGTGAATTGGAGCAGATCACATTTTGACACTTTCCCTAAATGTGACATCCTATTGAATAACTTGTGTGAGAGTTTGAATGCTGCCATCCTATCTGCTAGGGACAAGCCAATCATTACAATGTTAGAGAGAATAAGAATGATTCTAATTCAAACAACTCAGAAGAGGCTTGAAGCTATGAAGAGGTGCAAGGATCCAATTTGCCCAAGATTAAGAAGAGGCTTGACCTTTTGAGGGGTGAAAAGGGATGGATTGCTAGGTACTGTGGCAATGGGAATTTTGAAATTGTTGGACCCTATGAGCAGTACAAGGTAAACTTGGAGAATAAAACCTGTGGGTGTAGGAAATGGGAGTTAAGTGGAATTCCTTATGTGCATGCTGTATGTGGGTATAACCATCTACACATGGATCCCATGCACTATGTGCATGACTGTTATAAGGTGACCACCTACCTGAGTGGTTATGGAAATGGATTGGGACCAATTAATGGCAGGGAAATGTGGCCAACAATTGATCATCCTATCATACTTCCACCAGATGTCAAGAAAAGGGCTGGCAGGCTTAAAAAGGCTGGGAGGAGGGAACCAGAAGAACAGGAGCCAGTGGATCCAACTCAGGAAGGGAGTTAAGATAACTTGTGGCAAGTGTGGTCAGGTAGGACACAACAAAAGAAGTTGCAAGGGGGATCCAACTGCAGCAACAACAGAAGAAGGTTCAAATGCAGCAACAGCAGAAGGTCCAAATGCTCCAACTGAGCAGGCTCCAAATGCAGCAACGCAGCAGGGTTCAACATCCCAAATGGTAAGTCATATGCAAGTACTGTGAGATTTTTTTTTAAATTTATACAATCCAAGCATAGTGAAAAGTAATTAAAATACTATGCATGCAGAGTGGAGGGACAAGGCAGAATGGCGCAACAAGTCAGAGTGGTGTAAGCATTGTGCCAGCTACAAGGCTCAAACTACCAGTGAGTTTTTTTTTTTTTTTTTTGAACATTAATATGAAGTTAAAGTTATTTTAATTAGTTATTTGCATTTGTGGTGCAGGTGAAGAGGAATAGAGGTGCAGAGAGGACTGCAGGGCAAGTTCAAAAGAGAAACTGAAGCTCGCAAGGGGAATGGTGGTGCAGGTGCTGATGAAAAGAGACAAATTTGCAATGTTTTGTTTAGTAATTAAGAACTACATTGGTGTTTCAATTACTGAAGTTGGTGTTTGAACTAAGTTGGTTTTTGTCTACTAAGTTGGTGTTTGATAGAATGAGCTAAGTTTGCGTAGTAAGTACTGAAGTTTGCTTGAACTAAGTTTGTTTTTGTCTAGCAAGTAAGATGGTGTTTGAATGAGTAACTACTGAAGTTGGTGTTTGAACATTGCTTCCGCTTGGTTCACCATTTTGAGAGTAACTTTTACTCTCGACACAGTTTTCAATAAATTTCTCTCTCTATCTCTCTCCACTCATTACCACTCAACTCTCAAAATTAACTTTCTAAAACCTCAACCAAACAAAGTGATTGTTGGTTTTTGTTTCATGAATGTTGGAATTATGAATGTAATACTTGCTTCGTGTAATGTGAGTTGGGTTTGTGTAATGAATGGCATTTACTGAAGTGGATTTTGTTGCCTTCATGAAAGGCATATACTTTCTCTGTTTTCAGGCACAAAACTGGGACAAAACAGCCATACATGGCATTAACACATTGGTTCCATAGATAACCACAACATAATCCAGCCGTTCAAAAAAAAAAACATATAACATAATGCATATAAAAAAAATAAGGCAAAACAGCCATGGTTGAACTCCTAGTGGTCTTCATGGTAAAACTCTTAGGGTGGGTTTGGATTGAAAAGTTAAAAGTAACTTATTGTTTCGTCTTTATTCAATTTTTTTTTGCATTTGTTTATTTTGCGCCAAATTTTTATGACTTATTGATTCGTCTTGATGAGAGAAATGAGAAAAGTAAAAACTTTTGATCAAAACTCAATTTATTTTACGAATTTTTGTCTTTTTAAGAAAAATTATTGAGAGCGTGACAAAAAAATTTTACTTTTCCAATTTCTTTCATCGAGAAGAATCAATAAGTCTCAAAAGTTTGACGCAAAACTAACAAATGCAAAAAAAAAATTGAATAAAGACAAAATAATTCACTATTTGGCTTTTCTCTTCATCATCTATTGAACAAGGGAGGAGGAAGGGCTTTAGGTCTAGGGTTGAAGTGAGGAAGATGGTGGAAAAATAGGCAGACTTTAAGAGAGAGATATGGAGGGAAATCAATTAGGTTAAGGTCATTTTCCCTCCAGTTTCCACAAAAAAAAAAAGGCCATTTTCCCTCCAAACTATGTTTTTTTGCCCAAACCCAGTTCTTTGTGCTCGGTAGACTTCTAGTGATGGGTTTCGCTTGCGTGCATCGTCCCCTATTGGAAACATGTGCAATGAGGCAACTTAAATGGGTTGAAGATGTCATGTCAACAATTTTTCTAATGAAGTGGACGGACTACGGAGTATAACGGCGGGGGACTAAATTTAGGAATTTTGTTAGTACAGGTGTTTAATTGAAATAAAGTTAAGTTCAAGTGTCTCTGTGACATTTGGTGCAAAGTTCAGGTGCCATTTTAAAATTTTTCCGAAAATAAAAGTTGTGCCCCAATCTAAAGTAGAACAAATACATAAATATATGCACATATCCTTACATACATGTGTGTTTGAAAATGAAAATAGACCAGTACTAACTAATACAAAACCTTTGAAATAACACAATGAATATTGCACAGTACACACAACTGGTAGCCTGTGGCAAATCCGTATGAAGTACACTTTTGTTGAGCACAAATAGCACCAAAATACCACACCAATTTATAGCTGCTTTAAACAAGAAATTTCTGAGTGAGTGAGAAGGGAGGATTTTATAATAAGCTCTATAATTTTAATTACCTCTCTCAGGCTAACTTCGTGTAAAGTTAAAGTTTCCCCTCTACCCTATTCATTTAGTATTTGAAGATTCAACTAACTATGAAGTGAGCATCAGTCTCCAAGATGAGCATCACAACAAAGTAACAATCCTCTAAGGGAAGTTAAAATAGACCTTGGCATAGTTCCTCAAAGCAAATAAAAGATAGGGTTGGAATTGGTGAATGCTTAGTGCAGTGGTGAGTGGTGGTGGTCTGATCACCAAAATGAACTCCGCAAAAATGTAAGACTATTTTCATGAATAATATGTGTAGAGCAGTGGTGGTGCTCTGATTACCCAAATGAGCTCTGCAGAAATGTCTGACTAACTTTCGTGACTAATAAATGTACACTTCTAAAAGCTTCTCTATTTGAGACTAAAAAACAACAGTAACAACTAACAAGAGTAGCAAAAGAGCACAACTACAAAGTTATAGAGGATCTATTAACGGCCTCTAAATTTCACGCCTAGTTGAATACCAGTTGGACGTCTCACAATTCAATGAGGACTAATCATGGCATGGATCAAACCCAAATCAAGAAGCCATATCAACAAGCAGATAAAGATTGCAAAGATTACCTTGACATTGGACACATCAGGAGAATCAGGAGTTGGCACAGGATAGAACTTGTAAAACTTCATATTTTGGAATGCTGTCTTCGTTTCCTCACTCATTTCTGCTAAAGCTTTCTTCCGTGCTTCCCTTGCCTAGAACAGAAAAGTTGCAACAATGCCTAACATTCATACAAGGAGACATCACAGTACTTTTAACAGAAAAAGTTGCTTCCAATAAAATACCTCACGGTTAGCTTTTTTTCCTTCACTGACCTTCTCCCTCACAAAATCCTGAGACAAATAACCCTAAAGGTGATCACATTTACAGATTCTAGTTTCGTCACATGGAAGATATAAGTTGCGTACTATTATATAGTGAACGTTCACCTTGAAAGCGTCCTTTTGATTTGCAGATAACTCTTCCTCCTCAATGAGCTTATCAGTAAATTCCTACATACCATTGGAAGCAAGTTTAAACAGCAATTCTATCACAAAACCTTGAAATCAGGTCTGTCATGAACAGTGAGGAAAATCTAAGCTTCATAACAGAAACTAATACTTTTCAAGAATCATAGTCAAATAAGAGAAGTGGCACTTGCAGATGGCAAGAAGTGTTGACAATTGGCTCACTTTGCCACAGAAACATGTTTGAAAACTTTGATTCAAGTTGCCAACAAACCATTATAATTCCAATTTCAATGAGAACAATAATGACATGGGAATGTAAATTAAGAGTCATGCATACCTCAAGTTCATCAAGTTCCCAATCAAACTCACAAACTATCTGAAAAGAATAAGCGAAAATGAAATCAGTTTATAAAACATATTATAGTTGACCAAAAAAAGAAATTATTCGAAGCACTTGACAACAGCTGCTAAGTCAACCCATTTGAGGAGTTCCCATTTACTATATACATGATTTAGAATTCATACCAAACAAACTTCCAAGTGTTCACCCTAAGACTCTTATTTAATCATCTAATATACTCCAGACCCACATCAGCGCTAAAATTTAGGACCTCATCCTCAACTACAAACAAAAACCTTACCGGCTTTGGTTCAGCTGGAAACATGATTTCCACGATGGTGCTCTGTTCAAATTCATCTTCCTGAAGCGGCTGGTAGAAATCTGAAAAAGGGCATCTCGTCACAAAAGATTCTCCGAGGTATAGCCAAAAGCAGCATCGAGATAGGTGATCAACAAAATTCACAAAGCTAGACATCTACAATACTCAATTATTTCCCCAACTCTAGATAGACAATTCTCGAGGAATGAACATGCTTAGTTTCTTACATTCGATTCTTGAAGAAACAGGCCAATGAAGAAGCCCATGAAGTTTCAAGTTCACAGCATGAAGATTTAATATAGGACAGATTGAAATTGTAATATTACTTGCCAGTTTGGTATCAACTTAACAAAGATTTCTTCAAACTACTTAGGGTCGGCCACATCAATTGATTTCCTTCAGTTTTTTGTGTTAAACGATATGTCCGCAGTTGATGCCAAAGTGGTTTCAACACAAACACAACTCACAGTAGAAAATTTCGAAGAGACCACCTTAAGAATAAATAACCAGAGTCGTATTTGTTTCATCTAGTACAAGGATAGGGAAATAACAGTTTTCAACCCCATCTCAAACATATTAATATTTCAAAAGTTTTCCGTCTCACTTTAGCCATATGCATAATTACTACAGGTTTGAGGTCACAAATTGGATTTGTGCACACAGGTAATTGCCAAATGGACCTAGCAACCTACCAATAATATGAGAAATGAACCTAGCATGGCATCCAGAAGTCAGATCAGACAATAGAAGATAAAATAGGACTCACAAGGTAAACAGTACTCAAACTTCTTCACGCGCTCCAACTTCAAGTGTCTTAAACCAGCCCTACAATAAGCAAGTTCATGATATTATTATATATAAACCAAGTACAAGAACATAAACGTTAATGAAATACACATAACTCAATCGAAAAATACTTGATTTGCAAAATGCCACCCATAATTTGATGGATGGTTTAAATTCCATAACCTAACCTTGAGTCCCTCACTACAACCAGCCTAATGTGGCCTTCTTTCCAAGAAAGGTGGATAGGGAGGCTATTCCTATGATTTACACATAAGTGGAGAAGGGGCAAATTTATGTGACGGAGTGACTAAGAGAGAAAGTGGGACAGCTATGAACCAATGCCTATTACATGGCCCAGTGGCAAGGGAGATGTGGATGGGGTGTAATCAATTGCTGATAGAGAAGGTAATGCTTATTTGCTACATCATTGTTAACTCATTGGAGCAGTGGTTGTCCCAAGGAAAGCTTCCAGAAAGCATGGAAGGCTGTTGCAATTTACTTTATGTGGTATTTGTGGAACAGGAGTTATAGAAAGCTTTTGGAAATATTGATAGTTCCATATTGTGTTTGAAAGATGCAATGCTTGTCTCCTTGTTTTGTTGGCTTAGGGAAGTTTTCCTTCAGATTTTGTGACCGTTTGGGGCTTACTCAACCAAACAGGAAATGAATTTCCAAATTTAATCTTTGTACCACGGTTGGTCAATTCTAGCTTGCGTTACCAACAAATTCTCCTGATCCAGTAGACATTCAACAAACCCAGACTGCTTTGAGAAGAAGTGTTACAAACTAGCTAAAACCAAATAGTTAACAGATGAATAGACTCCAAAGCAGCTGGACACAAAAAACACAAAGGAAAATAAAAGACAAGAGGATGCAATGATACCTTCTTTGCATACAGCTCAGAATAAAAATTTGAGATTTTAGTCTTTCAACTTGAGAATCTCTGTGGGCAAATGAAATTGGAGAATGCCATAAGGTGATTGACTAAGAACTTTGACATGGTGAGCGATGAGAAACATTGCATAGATAAGCCAGGAAAAACCAAAATAAGAAACCAAATAATCTAAATCAAGCTTGGTACCTATCTTCCAATGGTATGTAAGGAACCCAATCCATCTTCATCTGTTTCATGGGCACAATTTCCTCTGCCTCCCTTTGGACCGAATTAATCCCAATCTTATCAGAAGGTGGAAAAGGGGAAACAACCTATTCCACAAGAAGGAACAACAGTAATAAGATATAAAATAGCAAATGCCTGCAGAGGGAGAGAGAGAGAGAGAGAGAGAGAGAGAGAGAGCATGTTTCAAATGGTTAGAGAAGTCTCATTTCAGCATCTATTTGGTGATCGTCAAGAAAGACTAATACCTAAATATGGATTTGTTAAACTAATACTCCTTCAACATACCATTATCCATAGGTCAATAATGTAGGACCTTCCGAATATCCAATGATAGTGAATATGTCACAAACGTGATAGTAAAAGGCTAAAAGCAATTCTAACAAAAAATAGTAATATTTCCTTCGTAAGGATTGGAAATAGCTATTTAAAGATCCTGTTAGCATCAACATGGATAGGTTGAAAGAAGAAAATTTCACACCCAAAATCTAGAAGTTAAAACCTAAACTCCATATTTCTTAGTTAGGGACTGCATGCCAAGGGAGCACCAATAGCAATAGGCATAGGAATTTTGTAGAGAGAAAAGGTGGGCCATTAGTCTCAGTTAACTGATTAAATAACCTTCAGATTAACAAAGCTAATAATTTGGTAACTTACAGCAACCACAACAGGTATGCAGGTTACTTTTCCTTCATCCTTGAAAAAGACTAATTGAGCTGCAAAACAGAACAAATATCCAAAAAAACGAAACGTCAAGAAAAAAGGGAAAGCACAACACCACTTATGGATTAAATCATGACTAGTACAATAACAACATTAAAAATGATTGCGTGAATTGGTATAATGTCTTGGAGACAATATTTAACAGATGGTAACAACACAACAAGAAATAACCTCTGTGAATTCTATTTTTTTGAAAAATGATCTTTTATTCCTCTCATGTCCACCATAGAGTTACCAGATAAACCGTCTGACCCTTTCTCTGGAGAGTGATTCTTCACACAAGCTCATCAACTACAAGTGTGATGAGAATTTAATATTCCTTACATTCAGCAAACCACGAAAGGTAAAGGCCTCCCAATATAATTGAAGGCCTCCAATGTATCTTCAGATTTGCAACAGCTACAAAACAAAGGTGGTGGATGCCTCCATGGCTCCAAGTATAGTGGAGGGCTCTAAGATATCATTTTCACATCGACCCATTCTTGCTCAGAAAGAGCCCCAAATGGGTGTTCACATAGAAAGGAATAGAGTGCCGCTACAAGCATGTCCATTTGCAACGACGATGTAAGCTATGCAACACAAATTCTTACGGAGAATGTCTAAGGTGTAATGCCGTGAATGATCCTCGGAAGAATGAACACGGTTTATTCCCAGAAGTTTAGCAGCCACCTTCTCGCCTTTCCATATTGATTTATGGGGTTATATCATGGTACTACAAGATTAGAAGAACAAGCCATTGCTAGGAGATTGTCACATCGAAAAAAAGAGGTTTTGTCGTAAGAGAACATGCAAATCGCAAGGTAACATTGTCATCCAAGATATCTTAGCCAGCATGAGCAAGAGAGCTATTATCACTGTGGAGTATGGAGGAGCCAGCAATTGTGGGTTACATCATGCCAGACAAAGATACCATATTAGAACTAATGAACACACATACTACGATCCTTGGTGGTCGAGCAAAGGGAAACAAGGCCTCATTGAGCCCATCATGACAAAAGATATAAATATAATAGTAACGGGGTCTAAACAATAGTATTCTTTCATGGAAAGACGATATTCAGTCATTCATTGAAGAGTGAAGACACATGGAATTGATCTGGGTTGTAGTTTGTGAGATGAATAGGGTCATTAATCAACACCGAAGAACCTTAGATCTAACCCACTGCCAAAGGTGCAACAGAGGTGAAATGTTGTCTTTTTGTCAAACACGATGAAAAGTTATCAAATGGTGCTAGATTTAATGACGAACCTAGTAAAAAGTTTTCAATGGTACTAGTAAAAAGAGAAAGCAACAATGGCAAGTGCATCGATACAGTACATTTTGCATAAAGCGGATTGATCAAGCAACAGCGGTTTAATAGTTACTCAACTCAGGTGTGCTAAGTGCTAACCAAAGCACATCCAATACCATCTTAACACCATTAGCTCAATTGGTATGTAATATCACATAGACCTCATAAAAAACTGAACAACAAAAAAAAGGATTACATAACTTAGAGAAAAAGATGCAAGGATTCCAAATTATGGTCGTCAGTCGTCACTTACGCTCAGTACAGCCAAAAAGGTAGACTTTTTGCCCATATAGCTCTCCACCCTCTTCGAATGCATTCTGGGCACAATTAACAGCAGCTAGCATTAAATTCTTTTTTTAGTAAGTAGTAAGCATTAAATATTGTTCTTACACTCGTACTTTTCCTTTATATACTCATAAATGTCTTTCTTATTCAATTTCAACGGTAATCAGAAACCAAAGAAAATAACAAAACCATTAAATCAGCCACATAAAATGCAACAATACTCATGCAACTAACCTCCAGATTAGAGAAATTCCATTTGTACTGATAAACCTGGTCCAACTGATCCCACTGCCATGAGAAAAAAAAATATAATAAGGAGTACCCAATTAAAAACAAGGAAACTAATAGTATGAGAAAACAACATCATTGCCAAACCTCGGTTCCGACAGGGAAAACCTGTTTCCATAGATCTTCCTGCAAAACATAGCATGACATGTGATTTTCAAAGCATTAAACTGCCGCAGAAGATTGTACAAACACTTACAAGACATAAAACAGTACAGTTCTTCCATTCAGACACCAAATATAAGCTTTGAACGGGAAACTACTTTCAAGCATTGCGTGCAAATTATCGGTAAAGCAGCATCACACAAACAGGAGAAAAGATACCTGATCTAATGTCTAATAGAAAAGGAGGGATGCTTACTATGAACCATAGCAAATAGAATTGCTTACCTCCACCTCAACGGATAGCAACATAGTTTTCATTTGGATCAATAAGTAACTACTTCATGTTTCACAAGCCAACACAATTACACACCATATAAGGCTGGATTCCACCATTATATTATTTTCCCTCGAGTGTCTTCGATAATTAATTTCGTTCATCCAAAATAAAAAAAACAGAAAAAATGAAATTCAAAAATAAAAACAAAGCAACGTGGCTAAACGCCTAAACCTAATCCCATTCCTGAATTTCCTCAGCAAGGAACACTGTGAGTACAGTTTTTCGTATGTTTCACCTAATCACTCAAATTAATTGAACATCGACACATCCATCCATCCATACATACATATACACGCAATATATTTTCGTACTTGAGAAACACAAAACAGGAAAAACGAAATTCAGAAACGAAAACAAAGCGACGAAGATAAACCTAATCAAATTCCTGAATTCTCAGTCAGCAAGCAAGCAAGATTGCAAGTACAGTTTTCCGAAAGGCAATGAAGTTGAAAAACAATGCTACACTGTACATATATGAATACAATATGTGTATACCAAATTACGCCTGTCAGGGAAAAACTCGGGCTCCGACTGAGGCTTGGATGGTTTGACTTTCTTACGTCTTCCCCCAGCCTTGCTCGACTCGGTTTTGGTAGTTTTCTCCTCCGTTGATTTGCCCAAGTCCTTCTTGGCAGTAGTGGTGCCCTCTTCTTCTGTTGATTTATTAGCCTCCTCCTTTTCGCTCGCCTTTCTCTTCGCACCTTTCCTCATTTCAAATCCTATCGGCTCTTTCTGACAGAGAGAGAGCGAAGAAGAAGCGAGAAGAAATTGAGGAGGGAGAGAGAAACGGGGGAGCGAGAAATATAGGGTTTTGAAAAGGGGCGTGGAAAGGACGCGCGTGAATTGTACGGGCAGGGTTTGAATTTGAAGAGAGGTGTAGTCTAGAGAGACAGGTGTGGGCCGTGTGGCTTCGGAAGGGAGGTAGGGTTCTATAGAGACGGGGATGGGTAACTCAAAATTTTGGTAAGGGGAGAGTGAAATATTTCAAATTTTGTTAGCAATAATTTTAGTGACACACCCACACTCACACCCAAACACATACATTAGAGTGTGTGTAGTGTGTGTGGAATCCACCACTCATGTGAGTAGTGGGTGTGATTTTGGTTGTGGTACTAGCACCACTCTTTTGTTAGATTGGGATGGTTGCCTTTTCAAGCTACGGAGTTTACTTACTAGGCCCAGATTTTATTGGTTTTACATGGGCTTGGGCTAGGCTTAAACCTGACTTTATCTGGGGCTTACTCGGATTGGGTCCATTTAGTCTTTTTCCTTTTCTGTTTTAGGCTTAGTTCGACTTAATAGAAAAGACTAGGGGTGTATAAGGTTCAGATTGGTCCGGTTTTCTAGAAAATCAATAACCAGACCATTTCCAATGGTTCAGGAAATTGGGAACCAGAACCTAACCAATATATGCATGAAATCTAACCAGAACCAAACCGCAAAACTGGTTTACTTCATATTTATAGATTCATGGATGCTTGCTGCCCAAGTATCTGTGTTGCCCTACGTTTCCTACCTCGTATAGGAAACCCAGAATTTCTTGAATTCTCGTTCCCTTATCAGTTCATTACATTAGTCCCTTTAGGACTCTTTTCATAACTGGTCGAACATCTCATTCTCATTGGGTGTCTTTCCTGAATCCTATATTCTGGGGATCTCATTCCTAGCAAAATATCACTATTTTTGGATCCTTCCAGAATGTTCCTTACACCTGAGGCTGTTTTCCCAGATTCCTCCTCATGTTTGGCCTTCTCATTGCCGAACAGACCACTTAGGCCAGTGACTCCACATGTTACTGGTTCAACCATTTGGACCATAAACTTCTCATGTTTACTGGTCCTTAGCCCTATACAAACTTCCTAGACCAATGACTTCTCATGTCACTGGCCCATATCACCAATCAATGTGTTGCACGACAACTGTCCCTATCGTAATTATACCATGGTTCCTCATACCATGGGTTCTTTCCCTAATCGGCACCCTTATTGCCGAGCAGTCCATCTAGTCTAGTGACTTCACATGTCACTGGTCATTTCTAACTACTTGGACTAACAACTTCTCGTATCTTCTGTCCTTATCTACCGATCACTGCCTTCCACGACGGTTTATCTTATCTTACTTACTCCGTGGTCCCACTTACCACTTGCTCGGTCCCTAATTGGGCTTGTTCGGGAATACCACCCCTACAATTGCTCTCTAGCTTTACTCGTTATTTTCTCTTAAATGATAAGTAAAACTTCTCAAGATTGCAGCAAGTTCATTTTGCTCCTTATCTGCTCCACAAAAAGTGGTATAACTTTCATCATAAGGCCAAGCCAAACGTCTTGCTGTTTGGGCTGGACAGGCTTTTCCTACCTTTATTTTACACGTGGCACTCTTTGTATTGCCTGCACTCTTCCTAAGTTTGTTCGTACTTGGCAATGACCCTAGGTCATTCCACACTTTCGCAGTGTCTCAATATTCAATCATTGCTTTGGCCCAAAGTTTTCTCGTACTTTAGCGAATTTCCAGCAATACTTTAGGAGTACTCGTACTCATCCCAATTCTAGGCCAAACATGGCCGTTTCAGGCATTTATTTAATGCCAAGACCTAGTTTTCTCCACATCTAGCCTATCGCGGGCTCGGCTTGCATCAGTGCAATGCCCGTTGCTTGGGCCCCAAACTTCTTCATGCTTGGGCATTCATCTGACAATCATCATTTGTCGTGATTCAAGCAATGTTCACTGCTCGGGCCTCAACCCTTTTCGTACTGAGGTCTACTTTTGACAGTCTTCGTTGCCATGGTTTAAGTTTATTCGTACCTATTTTCAATTTAGCTTGTAGTCACCCCAATTTTCGTGCTGGTCATTGCCCAAGCTCAATCATGCTCAGCAAATTACCCAAGTTTATCCATAGTTAGGTGTATTTGTGTGGGCAACGTGCCCTTAGAAAGGATTTCGTTCCTTTCTAATGCCTGATCGAGGGAGCGCTAAGCGGGACTAGCGCTCGTAATTCAGAGAATCGCCACTCAGGTTTTGAAGGTCTGACACCCAAGGAACCGTATTTCGAAGCACTTGCCGCGCTGTTTTGATTTGCAAAGGTGAAAGCACCAGTCTGTCATAATCATATTTGGGTTCGGGAGCCAGGTTACGAGAGGGGAAGGGTTTTAAGGCACCCCTCTCACCCAATCCGAAGATCGGTCTCTACTTAGGCATTTGTGAAAACATTTGCCATTCTATTTGATTAATAAATTTTTTAGCCATTTAGGGCAAGGGAACAGTTTATTGGGATTAAAGCTGTAAGATTTTGCACGATGGGATAGATAGCATGGGTGCAAAAGCAGTTTAGTATAGGATGAGAACAGACTCATGTGGGAGTTTAAACAAATTGGGAGGCCCCTGTTTTGGAATGACGTGAGCAGGAAGAAACCAGCATGCACTGAACAAGTCACTGCATGCTATTCACACCTGCATGCACCACTACAAGACTTGCACGCGCTAGTAAGCCTAAGCCCATAGCTCTTATTCTCAAACCCTCTAGGCTCTGGAAGGACCAGTGCACACCCAAGACAACCAAACAGCCTATAGCAATTGATAGGTAATTAATATGTAGTTTACATGGTCGAAAAGCCCTACAAATTAACAAAACACCCCATAAACAGTATGGGGACAAAATAATGGCCTAATGCCAAGTTACCAAAGCAAAGACCACTCACTGGTCAAGGATTGACCGGTGCGCGCTGGTATGAGTCAACCTTCCAGTGCTTAGTTTTGCTCATCCTGGGTTCTGGGACAGGTGCAGAATGATCCCAGGGGTACTCCATAGCAACAGATATGCATATTGAATTAAAAGCTAATAGTCTAATAAAAGAAAATAGTAAACTAGTTATTACATGTTCGCAGTGATCTGTATACAAAGAAATGCATAAAACAGCAAGACACTAATCCCCACGCGGACCTGCGCGAGCGAATATGGGACCAACACGGCCCGGTTCTTACAACAACAATTTTTGAAACCTTGCCAACTTTAGGGCCAGGGCATGGTATTGATTACCAGTCTTGACCCTGCCTGCCCCGTTCAGGGATCAGAACAGAAAAATAGTAGGTATGCTATACCTTTGGTTTTTGAGGTTTGAAAAGTGTTTGAGCTTTGAGTTGGGTTGAGGCTGTTTGAGTGGTTGAATGGTTGAGTGATGGAGGAGGAAGAACAAGCTATGCTCTTGGAATAAGGGTTAGGGTTTTTGGTCCCAAGGTGTATGAGATTTGTAACCCTTGAATCTTTTTTTTGAACCCTTTTAATGGATGAACCATGAGGGGTATATATAGGGAGAGATGAAGTAGGTATGGTGGCAAAGGGAGGAGTTTAGCCAATCCACGAGGCTGGCTAATGGTTACTTGGTGATTAAACTTACCAACCCATAAAGGTGATGGGGACAGGGTCTGACCGACGTGCGCGGGTTGTGCTTTGGTGCTCGCGTATTGCACCCCGGCGCGCACAGGTCAACGGTCAAGCTTTGACTATTGACCACCACCTGTCTATTTGATCGGCACGCGCTGGTTTGGGTGAAGCGCGCGCAAGTGCCATTTACTCACATAACGGTCAAGCTTTGACCATTGATCAATACCTATTGAGTTGATCTACGTGCGCAGGCTCCAAACCAACCCATTCCGGTAGGGTTTTTGGCTTTTGAAGTGACTTCGGCAAGATTAGGTTCAAGGATTTTTCCAATACTCAAAGCTCAAATACTTATCATTCCCAGGTGTTCTTAATCCGTTTCATTATTGGGGAATCAAAAAATGAAAGTAAACTAATCTGGAAGCCCAAATTGGGGTGTCTACAGTAGCCCCTCTTTGACGGCACTTAAAGCATCATCGACTTGGTACAAGTAACTTCAAAGATATTTAGACACCCCTCAAGGCAATCCAGAACAAAGCATGCTAGAAAGTAGTAGATAAGGAAACTTAAGGAACCTGATTGGTGGAATAGACGGGCGGTTTATTGCCGGGGATGGAAGTAAAAGTGGACAAGTAAATTACTACTTGTTGATCGAATTTGGACAGGACAGGTTGTCGCTACAAATGCGGACGGGACAGGCCGTCGTTGCTGGGCATCAAGCTATCCTAAGCACAAAGCATTCCAACAAACACGGGTAGGTCGTGTTAGGTAGGTTGAATTCTATCTGTTGGGAATCAAAGCCAATCTCCTTATCAAAGACCATCTGAAACAGAACAATAAGGCTGCTGGAAGATGTGCTTGCGACTAGATTGAAAGTGGTTGTTCGAGACAGGCCAAGGCGGACTCTCCTGGGCAACAATTAGGTGCGGATAAACGAACCATCGGACGATATTCTGACCGTCGTTGTGGACTGAACGGCTGAGACAGATGATATGGCTGACCATCGGTGAATGACTGAGAAGGACGATATGGTTGATCGTCGTTGATGATATTGCTTACCATCGCTAAATGACTGAGGTGGACGATATGGCTGGCCGTCGTTGATGATATGGCTGACCATCGGTGAAGGACTGAGATGGACAATATGGCTGATCGTCGATGATATTGTTGACCATCGCTGAATGACCGAGGTGGACGATATGGCTGACCGTCGTTGATGATATGGCTGACCATCGGTGAATGACTGAGGTGGACGATATGGCTGACCGTCGTTGATGATATGGCTGACCATCGGTGAATGACTGAGATGGACGATATGGCTGACCGTCATTGATGATAGGGGTAGGACCGGCAGATCATTCTTCAGGATGAACGTGCCGTTGAGAACTAGACAGGATCGACTGTCGTCAATTGGTTCCGCAAGAGATTTCATCGCATCCTGCTATGAGAACAATACCGCAAGAGATTTTCAATCGCATCCGTCGGCAAACAAATCGTGGATTCAGGGAGATTTCTTCGCATCCGCTAACCAACGATAACAAAATCGCAGGAGATTGTAGCGCATCCTTCGGGGAATAAAACAAGAGTCAGGGAGATTTCCATTGCCTCCGCTAACCTATGAGAACAAAACCGCAGGAGATTACATCACATCCTTCGGCAAACAAAGACATGATGGCAACCACTCGGGCATAACTCCCACAAATCAACCAACTTCCTGCTTCCAACATTTGATATACACAATATGCAACAATGTATACAATGAATGTATAAATTGAAATTGCAGATGCAAGTTAAGGGCGACTCCTAGGAGGACAACAAGGACTACCACTGAGCCTCATCACTTTACTGTCTGTTACTTCTAAGATGCGCAATCAGAGAGATAGACGTTGAGCGGGCCGGCGTGCCCCAGTTGACATTTAGTAGTGGCATTGGGCTTGCATGCCCTTTCTTTGATGTTTGGGCAGATGTGCCCCATGGATATGTTTTGCTTGGCCTTGGGCTGACATGCCCTTGCTGCTTCACAAGATTTCACTGCTTGTGGATTACAGAAATTAAAGTAGCAATGTAAAAATTGTACTTTTCAGTTTATGGACTCTAAGAGAATGCAATAAACGATCCGCTAATATCTAATTTGCATTGACAAGCGAACTAAGTCGACACACAAAACATGCACAAACTCGCCTAGCTCGAACGAAAAGGAAGAAAAGCCCCCGGATGCGACACGGACTCCTAGACACATGGAAAATGATGAAATGTTGGGCATTAACGTGTCAAAACCCACAATAGCCCTTTAGACAGGTGAAACTGACATTTATGCAAGGTCAAATAGCTGTACAATGACCCATACAAACGAACGCGAAATGGGGACAAAACTGCCGAACTGCACAAGGTGCATCCTCCGACAGACCAGCCGTTTTCATCAGTTACACTCAAAAGTCTCCCCCGTTGCCCATTTGAAAGCAATAAGTGAAAAAAATTAGTAATAGCTACTCCAATTCACGTTTCACATAATGTGATGTACCACTGCCATTCTCATATTCTTCAGCTCCATTTGCTATGAGAAGTTGTTCACGTAATTTTAAGTATCAAGTTCAGCTTTGTTTGTTTCAAAAATTTGTTCACAGATTTTTTAGTACCAAGTTCATCGAAAATTTGTTCATGAATCTTTTGGTACCAAGTTTGACTCTAATTGTTATGAGAATTTGTTCACGTAGAGCATACCAATTTTGTTGAAAGGTTGGTTTTAGACTTTTAGTCTCCAAACTACCTACTGATTTACTTTTTTTTATTAGTTGTGCCCGTTAGATGCACGAGAAGCAAAAAAGAACATTAACGTTAACCCCTTTTTTTTCTATTGTCCCATGTGCATCGAATAGATACAACTAATAAATAAATAAATACTCTATGCAAATGTATTTGTGTTTCTCATGACTCCAAACATGATCCCTAATTTTCTAGATTTATATCTTTTTTTAATTTTAAAAAATTTGGAAAGAGAGAGAGGGAGAGGGAGAGAAAGAGGACGTGAGAGAGAGGGATAGAACGTTAGGAGGGGGGAGAGAGGGAAGGGGGAGAGATTTCAGGGGAATTGAGAAAAAAAAATACAATGCTCCAGTGATATTTTCATGTGTTGGCTCAACTTATTTTTCGACCATACATTTGCTTGATTCCCATTATGAAGTATCAAGCCCGCATAAATTATTTTTTATCCCGTGCATTTTTAGGATCCGAGTAGTAGGGATGGCAATGGGGCGAGACGGGGTCAGATTTAATGTCCCCCAAACCGGCCCCATTATATATCAGATCGGAGTTGGAGAGGAAAAAATCGGAAAGGTGCCAGGGTCGAAAAATATTCGGGTCCCCATTCACCGTAATAATTTGACTAATTTTGTTCTTTTTAGAATGCTTTGACAAGAAAACAAGATATTGATAATTGATGAGAGCTAAAAAAATAAAAATAAAGAAAACAAAGACATACACTTATGTTTTATTAATTGGTATATTGCTCTTATTATATGAAAACTGTGAAATTTATTTAGACATATAAATAAAAAAAATATAAATATCTATAATTTGAGTCGGATCGGGTTCAAACGGGACGGGGGAAGCAAATACCATCCCCGCCCCATTCGCTTGTCGGATCGGCAAATACCCACTCTGATCGGGGCCAGGAGGTCGGAGGTGGAGATGGATCGGAGGTAATTGCCATCCCTACCGAGTAGACATCTTGGAATTAGACATCTTTAGTAATTCATATTCTTGAGTTTCGCTAATATAATAGAAGCCCCATTTCGTCAAATCTTACTTTCTTTGTCTATCTCAGCGTGGTCTGCTGTGGCCACTTTTCTAAAGATTCATGTTAAGACATCTTTTGTGGTTCCGACCCAGCTAGAACCAATTGGCTTTCTGCTAGTACATGTTACATCTTTCCATCATTCACCTCCAAACACTTGAGAAAACTTCAAGTTCTACCAACACATGTATCATCAAATATATTACCAAACCACTTCTGAAGCTATATATGGCATTACCCCTCACTTCCTCAATGATGCACAGTCAAAAGGTCACCTACCGGGTCATTAGTTGTCAGCATTGCAGAAAGCGCACCATCTTAATTCTCAGAACTGCCTCTTAGCTATAGGGGTGGACATCGTATCGTGTCATCTCGTATTCGTGTCAAAATTTTCTGAACCTTAGCCCGACTTATTTTGCTTTTCGTATTATTGTGTCAAGTACGTTTTCGTGTTGCGTCAAAAATTCCCACCCCCACTTAGGGATACCCCATCCCCATCCCCATCCCCTTAGAAGTAGACTAAGCATCTAGCGAGTTAAAAAAATAAAAAAAATAAAAATTCTCAGAACAACTGCCACACAATTTCATCCCATCTTCATCTTAGCTATGCAATCTTCCCAAATATGGTAATATACATCCCACTTCCCACCGTATGAGAGTATGCATACTGCACAAATACACTTATTGTAGGAATCAAGTTGAGAACACGAAAACGCTTATTGTAGAAATCAAGTTGAGAACACGAATGCATCGGTTTACACCCTCCAGTTCTGCCCTAGGAAGAGCAATCTCGCACACTAGTAGAAACACCTGTGACTGGTGCTATAGAACATCATGTTACTAATCAACCTATTGGTGTCCCCCCGCAATATAAATATTCACAATTTAATATCAATCCAAAGTCCCATATTGGCCTACTTAAGCAAAGCAAAAGTAAATAAACCAACCACACATACACGTACAGAGCTGACATATTTCTACGAAAGATTATAGGGGACAGGAAAAATGTTAAGATGCGAGGTGAATACAGCAATGCTGCACTGAGATGATACCAACAATAATCAGAGTAAAGGTGGCTACATATAGCTCACTAACTAATGTAGCCCTTATGAAATTGATCGAAGAACTATGTTTGTAAAATCCAGGTACTATTTGATATTTCCATAGAATCTAAAACTCACAAGTACACTTGCCTGAATGATGAACATTGACAGAACAAGAGCCCGATCCACTAAAAATAAGACATCCCTACCCCTAAGAGACAAGGGAAGGTGATAATTTTCTCACTTCAATAGTTGAATTAGTTCACATAAATGCATTTGCACCTCATAAAGGTAATTCTTTCAACAACAGCAAAAGCAAACCAATTAGCAAATGGGGAATTGGCAGTCCCAAATTCAACCTGAGGGAGAATAGCAACAACTCAGCAATGGCAGATTCAGTATCACTTCAAAGCTACACCAACAAACTCGTATCGAACAACATCAAAGACATCAGCTACAACTTCACCGCTACAATCACCAGCCCCAAGTGCTACGGAACACAAGTCAAACAAACTAAGACGTCGATGGTAAATATTCTCTAATGCTCCGCACGAAATAAAGCAACCAAAGTTGTTACCCTCATTTGCCCACACGGTCGCCAAGTTCAGACAAGCCTATCCAATTCATGTACCCTAACATGTGCATCCCATCGGCGTCGACAGCTACCGACCTTTTTAGGACCACCACAGCAAGGAATTCCAAGATTCATCGCTAATATATTTTGATCACCAAGAATAACAAGGTCAACATCAGAAAGTAAAATGTTCATTTTCTAAAGTGAACGAGCTGAACCATATACCTTACCGATCATAGTTACATGGGAACCACAGTAGAACTGTTCCCTGCAACCGTCATATGCTGCTATTCACAACCAGCACCAGAATGACCTTAACTTTTATCTACATAATAATAGCCCCAACAGCTACAAGATCACCATCTCAGCCAACGACCAGTTTCAATCTTTCCCCATCATAACTATAAAACCCAGTATTTGTTTCACAATTAATTAGTAAACCCATGACGTCATAGGGACACAAAAACAACAATCGCATGCATAGTTTTCTCTCCCCAGTGGGATGTGGAGAACCACAGTGCCAAAAACAGTTACAAGGGAACAATTAAAAGAAAGAACAAAGTAGAAACCATCCTATATTAAGTAAGCTTCACAAGTCAAAAGTCAAATACTGGAATAAAAACCAACACAAAATCTAATATACCATGCAACAAAGTGCTAAAATCTCCAAAAGACAACTAGTTCCTTCAGAAAAACGGTTTTGCAAAAGGCATGAAACTAAGAAATAATTAAACGATCGGGAGGACCATGCCTACCGAGATAGCACTAACTTTGATTAGAACTTCATGACCATCTAAGCTCCAACAGTATCAAAATGGTCACACAGACACCTTCATAATTCTCTCCTGCATATTATCCATTCCATCCTGCAGCATCACTCCTACAGAACAAAATTCCAGTGTCACAAATTTAAAAAATATACATCTATATGTTCGTACATACAAGCAATAAGTATGTATGTGGCTTATCCAAAAAAAAAAAAAAAAGTATGTATGTGAAGATACATTGTACTTGCAGAACTCACATCAAGGTCAGAATTGCGAGGAGAAGGGCTTCGAGAATCGGCAGGTCGACGCCTTGGTGAAACACTTCGAGGGGTTGGAGACCTTTCATCATAGCTGCGCCTGTCAGGACTTTCACCCCTGGAGGAGGGTTTCTTGCGAGGGGGCAAACTTCTACGTGGACTAAGACTATCTCGACGAGGGGAGGCACTGCAAAACTCCCACACACATCATAATATTATTATTCCAATTATAGTTCACAACGGAAGAAACTTAAGACATTAAAGCCCCTTTGGATGGTGTCCGGTGAGAAGGTGCAAGAAGAAAGAAAGGATTGGAGTTTCTCATCCAATATTACCATTTTGGTGAGAACTGGTGGGAAACAAAGCGGACTAAGGCCCCGTTCCGGAAACATTCTTAAAAAATAAGTACTTATTTTGCCACTTCTCATTCAAAAATAAAAAAGGTCATTCCACAAAACCCAAATAAAAAGTTCCTTCAACATTTTCAAACTCAAAAATAATGTAAATGAAAAAAAAAAAATCAAATTTTTTTGCACCGTATTAAAGATCTCAATGAGATCTATCAAACAAGATTCATAGTAGTAGGAAAATTATTTGCGTAAACACATGATTTTTGAGCTTGAAGTTGCCTTATACAAAAAATAAGACTGTTGCTATGATAATCGGCGCCGGCGGAGGGAAATCGTACCGGCGGCAGCGCCGGGCCGTCTCTGGCCACCGGACGGCCGATCCGAGCTGTCCAAAATTTCTATAAAAAAAAAAACCGAGGGGACCGTTGCAGGAATCAACGGCATCTGAGGTGTGTAGGGTGCTTGATCCAAGCACCCCTTTTCCGTGTATATATGATCAAGCACCCTACACGGAAAAGGGGTGCTCGGATCAAGCAACTTACACACGTCGGATGCTGATTATTCTCGCGTAGGCCCCCTCGGTTTTTTTTTATAGAATTTTTGGACGGCTTGAATCGGCTGTCCGGTGGCCAGAGACGGCCCGGCGCAGCCGCCGGTACGATTTCCCTCTCCGGCCAATCAGTAACTATATAAATTCTTTCAATAAGTACCAACCTTCTTTTTTTTCAGGAACAAGCCTTCTTATTACACAAAAAATAAGTTCTTATTGTGTTTCTGGAACGGGGCCTAAGAGAATTCATCATTTCTCTCGGGCTTTTATTGATCCAAATATGCAATGTAAGTCTCATTTTCTTTTCTTTTCTCATAATTTTTTACCATCTAAAGGATTGCTTAAAGCATGAACCAAGAGTATTAAAAAGACCTCTCAAACGATCGACTCCTACTCCTGCTCTTATCATCATCATATCGCCCTTTCCCACGACCTCTGTCATAATCAGGACTAGCACTGCGACTCCTGCTTCGACGGCGGTAATCTCTCTCCCTCCCACGATATCTGTCACGGTCATACCTATCCAAACTCCTGCTGCGACTTCTCCTCCTGGGATAGTCGTAGTCCCTATGATAATCATCTCGGTACCTGAAAATAAAAAACCATCGTTACACATGCCAAATTACATCCTAATAAAGCCTAAAACTTGAGAGTAATCCCTTGCAAAACATCCTACCTTCGCCGAGGGCTGCTGCTTCTCAACCTACTACTGGTTCTTGGAACTGGTTCAATGACCCTTCCCTTGTCACTGTAATCAACAAGATTAGCACGTGACTAAAGGAAAGGTAATAATCATATAGAGTTGCTAACCACACAAAAGCACCCTTACTGAAGAAAAGAAAATCACTTGCCAGTTAGAATCCCTTAAATGATATGTACGAGATAGGTAAAGGCAAAATTGATAAACATCAACCTTCTTGAAAAAATGCAACAATAGCTGATGGCGGCAACTCATCTTAATCTAATATTTCTCGGTATACATCAAGAAAATATACCCACACTTGTGGTGGAACGCAGTGGTCAAAATCACCATTAACTCAGCCAAGAGCTTGGTACTTACATCCGCTCTGCATTTGGCCCGTACTTCGCAAACTGAACCATAATTTCTCGGCCATGAATAAGCCTCCCTGAAAAGTATGTTGCAAGCGCAATCAAGACAAAAGCACCAATATCCACGAACACAAACATGGACAAGAGGCTTAGGCCATGTTCGTTTTGAGACTTGAGGAAAGTTTTTTGAGGTAATGAATGGAGAGAGAGAGAGAGAGAGAGAGAGAGAGAGAGAGAGAGAGAGAAATGAGAGTAATAATTGGGGAGAATTTATTGGGGTCCGTGCGTAGAGGGAAAAGGTTAGGTCTAGAGACCCAAAACAAACATGGTCTTAGTGTCCATTTGTTTTCAAATTGGAGACAAATAAACCTTGGTCAAACACGTCACAAGAAAGATTGAGTCCACTGGTATTCCTTCCCATAGAATAGGATGCTAATTACTAGATAAGCTAGGTCAAGAGAATTATGCTAAAATGTTTTTGAAAAGAGCAGCATCTTGAACAAGCAAATATTCTTTGATTATTGGAAGATAGAAATGTGAAGTGTGAAACTCATGTAGTTTTTCTCTCGAGTACATAATAGTGACACAGAGAGAGAGAGAGAGAGAGAGAGAGAGAGATACCATCTAGCCTATCAACAGCTTTCTGAGCTTCATCTTGGTACTTATAACGAACAAACGCAAACCCACGCGATTCACCAGTCCTGAATACAGAAATTATATTAAGAGAAAAGAAAATAGGAAAACAAACTAAAAGGTTCCATAAAACCACCAACAAAATGGTACCGCAAACAACCCTCAACTAGACAACTAAGAGAATCCACAATGTAATAATTAAAACCAAAAGGTTGCTAAAGTTAGCAATGTGCCAATGTGTGCTATTGTGCTAAAAAAATGCTCATAATGTAATAATCAAACTTAGCAACTGTTAGCAACTCATTAAATTTGAACATTTGGATAATCAAAACTAGCAACCTTTTGCCAATAATCAAATTTATTGGACCCCACATCTTCTCAATCAAGTACAACCATCATGGGAGAGTGAAACTCACTCTCTACAAAGCAAATGCTTTATTGGTAAGTGAATCTCACTCTCCACTTTGGCAAGTGGTTGTGTATTTAACAATATTGATCACTTCATGAATTTTAACAAATCCTTTCCACTTTCACTTATTTTACTAGAATGTCATACAATGTAGACCATTAGTTTGAGAAGAAAAAATCTGACCATTAGATTTGATTTTTGCCAACTATTTTGATTATAGACAAAAAATAAACAATGTGATACTTGACATTGCTAATTTTAACAACCTCATAATGAATAATCAAAATCTCATGTGGCAAGTTTTGATTATTACATTGTGGATGTTCTAATACACCATGTCCAAGAAAGCACGTGAAAAATTATAAGATTGATGGTTCTCAATTTTTCCACCCAAGATTAAGGCCCCCTTTGGCCTAAATTTTCATTTTGGTATTTTTGTTTGTCCTTACTGAAATTTTATTAAATTTGCGTTCAGTATTTTATTTACATTAACCATTCAACTTAACAAGATAAATCTAAAAAGTACAATATTACGACTAAAAGCCAAAAAAAAGTTTCCCGAAAATGATACAAGTTTGAAACAAGCGTCTTTATTGACTTTTGTGTTATTTCATTAAAACTTTTTCCAACTCCCATCAATAATTTCATACTTTTCTGATTCCGAAAAGGGAACAACACTGAGACAGTCATTAAGATAACAAAAATTAAGCCAAACTCACACTAACCGTACACATATTTGTATGCTAAACAAACCCTAGATTTGTGACGCGGATAGCCTGAATTGGCATGTCATTTTCCTTCCACACCGTCTCTCGAAAACTGAAAGATGAAATAACAACCAGAGAGGTATTTAGATTAAAAAAAAAACCTTCGATCCCTGGGAATGAAGATGTCCACCACCTTTCCATACTTGTCGAAGTACGGGAACAAATCATCAGCAGTTGTACCTACATCGACGAAAAAAGAAACAAACAAACAAAAGTAAGGCCAAATTAGACATCGATTTTTTTTTTTTAATCCGAAATTAGACATCGATCGATCGATAAAAAAACGGGAGAAAAGAAAAATCGAGAGAGAGAAGATTACGGAAACTGATGTTGAGGACGAGAAGCGAGTAGGTGTCGATGATATCCGGTGGGCCTGACTTCCCAAAGTGCGACATCTCTCTCTCTCTCTCTCTGGTGTGTGTTTCTCTGGAAAAAATGGAACCTTCATGAAGAATCTAGGTCAGGGGTGCGTGCATATATAGGGAGAGAGGGGGGAAGCGGTGTCGTTTATTCGGGTGCGCTGCTATTAACAACCCATTATGTTTTCCTTTAGTCAATTCCTTCACATAACTAATTTCCAATATTTTAAAATTAAAATTTTTCCCATATAATCCATTAATTTTCCTAAATTTCATCATTATACCCCTCCCCTCCCAAAAGACCTAAAATTACAAAACCCACCCAAATCAAACACAAACCCAACCCAAATCAAACAACAATTCACATAACCCACTCGACTCCAAACCCACCGCCACTCCTCTATCTCTGTCGCCATCTCCACCACCCAGCCTGCCATAGCCACCTCCACCGCCACTCCTTCTCCTCCTCTCTTCAGGTATCGTTCTCTCTATCTCTCTCTCTAGGTATATTCATACAATAACGGCAATTAGATCCCATGTTTCTATAGCAATTTTGGTAATTAGATCCCCAAATTAGTTGCCAAATAGGAAAGGTAGTGTGGAAACTATTGTTTTTGTGGTGAGAAGTTTGCTGCTGTAGAATAGGATTTTCGAGGATAAAGACTTGTGTTAGCTATTGACAAATATATTACATCGCTGAGAAGGCAACATGGTATTTGATTAGATGAAGTCCATTACATTAGAAGCCTTGAGAGATTATTGAACATTGGATTTTATGCCATAGCATATAACTAAATGGTGTTTTCTAATGCTATTACTCGAGTTGGCTTTTGGGCCATGAATTAAACACTGCTATTTTGTTTTTTGGTTTCGTTAGCCATTATGGTTGTAGTTGGAGGTTATTGAATTCAAAACCTTAGGAATGATGATGTATTTTGTTAGGTTTTTGTGTTGCCACTTGCCACGAGAACCTTTCATAGCATGAAAAACATAGATCATTTCGCATTGTTGTTTAAGGTCTTTAAATATTCTTTTGGCAATCGATTAGGCAGGCTTTGAACTATCTAAAATTTTGGATTAGCTATTGAGGAGGTTTTAGCATCCACATCTGCATCTGCCAGCTTGGGATTTAGCTATTAAGGAGGTTGGCCAAATTATGTAACATTCATTGGATAACTGATCAGTTTCCACATTTTTATTCTGCAAATGGTCGTGACTTGACAAAATTCTTGATGATTTCCTTGGCAAGAAGGGCTTAAACGGGCACGCAACGGGAACATAAACTTTTATGGATAGCTTAAATTCTGGTCAGCGGTCATGAAGTGAAGTTGTGAGCTCTGTCAAAAAAGTTTTGCTCTTGAGGATCTTTGCTCCTCACTGGACTTTTTATAATGTACCCGTTGATAGTAGTGATCTGTCTGGAATGCATAGATTGTATTGTACTTGGTTCTCTTCTTTGTCAATTTCTTCTTACTTTCCAACATTCTTCTGCTGGTTTTTGTTGGAATATTTTCCCATTTTCACCATTTTTGTGTCTTTGTTTCATTTTCCTGTATACCACAATGATAAATAACTTGCATGATGCCATACAAATTACGTGGTTGCGAAGGAGCACAAGACACTGTATAAAAAAACAGAAACTTGAATTTAGTGCTGTGATACATGTGCACTCTCTTAAAAGACAACTTAGGTTGTTTTTGGTTCATGGATTTGTAGAAGGATATACCTAGGGTAAGCAAGATCACAGGAAAAAGAAACAAAGAATTTAGAGTCTTCACTTTCATTATCTTACTATCTTTTCCTTCATGATTTACTTTCCCTCCATTAATCCCTCCTCAAATGCATCATCAAAACATAGCCTTAAAGAATCTACAACCGGATATGCTAAAGTCACTGGTCTCAAGTCACTGTCTCATTGGTATAAATAAGGAAGAATTAGCATAGACAAGACCGTGGAGTAGCAGGAATACATATCCATTGTAGATCTAACAGGAAAATGTTCCTGTTTTTTACTTAACTCCTAACTAACATTTTCCTCATATTATCTTTCCTGTTTTTTACTTTCCGGCAGATTATTTTTTCGCACTTTACTCTTGGTCAGTAGTTTGTTTTTGTATTTTATAAACACTAACTTGTATTATTTTCATGTATGTAGGTTATGTGTTCACCGCCTCGAGTTCGAACTCGAGGAGGCAGAGGTCAGGGCTGGGGCCAAGACGAAGTGCATCCACAGGAAGAGGAAGATGTTGTCGTTGAGGACATACATGAGGATGAGGTGAAAATTTTCCAATTTGACACCAACTTTTTAGTAGTTTGTATTTTATCTTTGTTTGTAATGTATTATTATAAAAATATATTTTAAACGAAAAGAAACATTCGGTAACAAAAAACTAAAATCTGTAAGTACATTTGATAACTAGAAACCAAAGTTGTTCACTAGTTTCAGTAATCAGAAACTGAAATATTGTAATTATTTCGACAAGCAAATGTTGAAATTTTGGCAGATTATTTTTTTCCAATTTTACATTTGCTAAGTAGTTTATTTTATTGAACACTAACTTGTATTATTTTTATATATGTGTAGGTTATTGGGCAACCGGATTTTGGGCTAGCCCTCAGTACCACTTGGTGCCTCTGGATATTAGAGTTCGTATAGGAACTAGTAGGAGTGTCCCATCGTGTAGTCCAGAATACCTTCTGTGGTTTAGGAGTGTCTCGCGCCCGAGGGTTGGATGTGGTGAGGCACCTGTTGGGGGACGTGCTTGCTGTGTTGGAGGTGGTAGACAGGGCTGTGGGCGATTCTGGACTTGGAGCTGTGGAGTTGCACGCGGCATTGCAGGAGGTACAAGCCATTCTACAGCCAAAACCTGTTATTTTTCGTAAGCAAGGTGTTGGGGCTTCAGGCCGAGGGTAGATTTTAGATTTTGGGTTTATGATGTTAGCCAGTCATTGGTTGTATATTTTGGTTGGCAGACGGAAAAGCTTTCTATCTGTGGATGCTTATGGATGTCAGATATTTGATATTTAGAAATGTTAGGCTATGATGTCCGACATATTTTGACTGTAATGAACTTATTAGAGGTCTGGTTTTGAATTTTCATAAAATTGACCCGTAATGCAGTAGACCTGGGAAAACAAATACTCCTACTTGGCAAGTTTGGTTCCCTGTAAAGCTAAGGTGGTGTTTGGTAAGTTTTTGTATTCCATTTTCGGTTTTGTTATTTGGAAATCTGAAAGCCATAATCAAAAACGTGTTTGGTAACTGTTTTGGTTTCCACGAAAAGGTACTAATCTAGAAATTCTCTTTGTTTTGCTATAACTAGTTGTTTTCAGCAGGACCTTCTTTCCCCGGCCCATGAGTATTTTCTAATTCCGTACCGGCGTATCGCAATTTAGTGTGGGTATTTGACTTTTTTCTCAAAGCTAAACTAAAAGCTACTATGTAATATATATATATATATATATATATATATGTAAAAGCTGACTGATTTCAATTATGAATAGTGAATGAACAGTAGTATGAATAGTAAATTCGTGAGTGAATAGTAGAGTGAACAGTACTATGAATAGTGAATGAATAGTACGAAATGAATAGTAATTTACTATGAATAGTAAATGCAGTTTTACAGTTTACTGGTAATGAATAGGTAAGCTGAACAAACTCAGACTTCCAGTGAATACAGAAGTAGAACTTCAATCTTGACTAAGTATGGGCACAATTGTTGAACAAATTCCCTTATCCTTTCTGTTCAACTCAAACTATTCAACCTAGTCAAAACAAATTCCCTTATCCAGCCAGAACTACAGAATATGTTCTAAAACCAGTCACCACCAATCTTTTCTCCATTGAACCAGTCCACAAAAATATTCATAACCCAATTGAGTTAGTCAAATCCTTTTTCCCTTCAGGATGGCATTTCATCCCTGCTCACCCGGATAAGAACCTTTCTTTTTACAAAGACATCCTCCTCTACCATAAATCAATTGTGATAAAACCCATCAATGACCGAGTCAATCCCAATAAAGTCATTTACCATTCCCTCTATATTCACAACATAGTCAGCCTTGATGAATGGGGTCACCCGTCACTATTCAGGAACCTCCCTAATCATCCAATTCAATATAATTATTATGATTATATTGATGCATGGTTCAAAGTTATCCTCCATGAGAATGAGTCCTTTTCTCACTCCTGGTTCTTTTCTTTCGATCATAAATTTAAATCAGTCATTCCATCTTGGTTCTCCCGATGGTGGCACCAAAATGGAGCCATTCTTGACCTCTTCCCAACTGAACTCATGGACCAAGTCAACTACTTCTCTGTAGGGGGATGAAAACAGTTGGTGCCCTGAACGTACCAAACTGCAAACGGCCTCACGTGCCTCTACACCGGAACCCTAATCTTCGTCGGAACCCTAATCTGCAAAACAGACAAGGGGTGAGTGCACCTTTGCCTCTCGTGGCAAAGGCCCTCCGATGCCTAAGTTAGTATCACGTACTAGTAATAACCCTAATTATCAGTAGGAAAGCAATCAGTGATAGCCGAATATTGCGTACCTTTTACCTCCAGGTTTACCTCGTATTTATAGGTTCAGGGATGCTTATCGTCCAAGCATCCCCGTTGCCCTAGGATTCCTACTTTGTATAGGAAACCTAGTATCTCATGGATTCTCGTTCCCTTATCTATATGATATCTTAATCTTCATAGGACTATCAGTCCTTTTGGGACTCTTTCCCATAATTATCCGAACACCCCACTCACGTTGGGTCTCTAGCCTCGATCCGATATACCCGGGATCTTACCCTTTTACGGAGTGTTAACTTTCTGGATTATCATTTGCTACGTCACGACCTAAGGCAACTTGTTGCACTGTTCGGCATCCTCTTTGCCGAACAGTCCTCCTGGACCAATGACATCACGTGCGACTGGTCCACATTGTTGTATCTGGTCAAATGACTTCGTATGTCTCTTGACCTTGTCTGCCGAACAGACTGTCTGGACCAATGACTTCACGTGTCGCTGGTCCAGATAGCTGTTCATCGTACTAATCAGAGATGAACTTATCATGCCTGCCACGTGTCACTAATACATCACATGTTCGGCACCCGGATTTACCTGTTCGGGAATACCTTCCTACAATTGCTCCCCAGCTTCATCCACTCGCCTCTGTTCGGGGGCGATGAATGAAGCTTTTAGAAACAACAGTTCTGGACTGTACTTGCTAGCCCCGGGCAGCCAATTCGTTAATACCTTTTAAGGTTCTTGGCGGCTTAGTCATTATATCATGTTTAGGGCAATGACGCCACGTGGCATGTTTCGTACGCCCTTCATAAATATTGAACTGACGTCTCTAGAACGGCGTCAGAACGATATCCTTGCTTTCCGTTACTTTTCATGTAACAGCGTAAGAGGTGACGTTTCGACTCTGTCAGTTTCGTTTTAAATTCTTAAGAAAAGGGGGTCTCAGCTCTTTTACCAAAACTCAACCCCTTTTCTCCCATCTTCTACGAAAACCAGACGAGAGGTGTCACCGCCATTGCCGCCGCCTGCAACTCCATCGCACCTCGAGCAACCGCTGCAAAAGCTCCGTAAGAATCTCACCTTTCCTTTTTCCTCATTCGGTTTCTGAGATCTTTGATCTTCAACCGTACCTATCAGTAGGGTTTCATTTTTAGGAAGTCGTAGAGCTTTCTATAATAGTCATGGCGGATGGGAATGAAAATGTTCCCAAACCCAGTAAGTTTAGAAGACTTTGTGAGAATCCTACAGCCATGGCGGCTCTTAGGGCGGAGTACGCCATCCCTGACAATGTGGGGCTCGAACTCGCCCCACTGGGGGCAGACAGGGATGGTGGCTCATGGGACAGGATGTGCATCCCTATTGTGGCAATCGTTGAGGGCGGAGTGCGTTTTCCCCTTCATCCATTACTCCGCCAGATTCTGAACTGGTATCGTCTCACCCCTATGCAAGTCTCGACCAACGTCTTTAGGTTGATAATGGGGGTCATAGCTTTAAATCGGATTCTAGGGACCCAGTTAGGAATTTGGGACATCCAATGGTGGTACAGCATAGTATTGAACCCTGAATACAATACTTTTTACTTCAAAGTTAGAAGGGCAGACAAGCATCTCGTGCTAAACCTGCCAGATTCCGCTCGCGACCATGAAATCGACTTCCTCTACGTGACTGGTGCCTTCGAGCCAATAGGGGAAGACGGCCAAGTGGTGGGCTTGCATTGCCCCCACATATGGGGTTACCCACGTATGCTTCTAATTTTCTTTCGTAATTCTCGTTTACTGTATTTTTTTAGCCTCTTCATGCTTTTAAATTCTTATTTATGCTTTCTTTATTTCAGCGGAGAACGCGAACAAGCGCCCTCGTCGAGAGCCGAGTTACGTCCGAACAGAAGAAATAAACAGGATCCTGAAATACACGGGCGAACCAGGTACCCGAACAGCTGGACGGGGTCGTAATGCTGACGTGCTTTTAGGATACGATCCTGCCTATAGGGGAGTTATCGATAGAAGACTTGCCCACCCGAGCACAAGTATTGCTTCCACCTCAACCGCTCCACTGCCGCAAGGTTCGAGACTGCAGGCAGGAGTTACTCTCGCCGGGCAATCAGGTGAAATTCAGGTTCCCGAAGGCATTCTGCAAACGCGTGTAGTGCTTAGAAGGTCGGAACGAAGGAGGAACACCGCCGAGCATCAGTCTCAACAGGCCATTCCCTTGGGTGTCACTAGCCAGTCGTCTTCTTCAGGGTATTCCCAGTCCCCTACGAACCCAGGTACGATGGCTCGTCAACCTATTGACCTTAGCACACTTCTGACTGTATCCACACAGAATCGTGGTGCCGCCGGCAGGGCGGCATCTACTGGTGCTGCCCCACCACCACCTCGGCGCACGAGGGGGAGGTCAACACGATCATCCTCATCTCCACGGGATAGCTCCCTTGATGCTATGGATGCTCATCGGGACAGGCGTCCCAGGACTGAAGACCCTTCCCCTTCTGACATACCTACTGATGGGGGGAATAACCAACCCCAATCACCCCCAGGCCAGGTTCTTCCCCAAACATGGGCTCCCCCACTGACTAGGGGTGATCGTCCCGTGCACATTGGGGACACCGTCAGTTCATCTGAGACGGCGGTCGCTCTTGCACAAGGGTTGTTGCTTCCGGTTGACATGCAAAAGGAAGCTGGATCTACATCTGAACGGCTGGTGTCCACTGGTCTCGTCAGTGGGATCAAGGTAAAGTATATTCAATACTTCATCTTCCATTTTCTGATGTCGTATTCATCACGTCCTTTTCAATACTTGGGAATTTTCAGTTTATCCAAAAGATGGTGACCATGGGTCAAAGAGTGCAAGAAACTGAGGCTGAGCGCAACAGGCTCATGAGGGATAACACTAGGCTACTTCAGACTGTAGCGAGGCTGGAGAGAGAAAGAGACAAGGCAAAACTAGAAGCAGATAATACTAAAGCCAAACTGGACACAGCCGAGGAGAGCCTCAACCAGGCCTTATCTGAAATCGACAGCACCAAGAAAGCAGCCTATGAGGAGGGATACCAAAAAGGGTTCGATGCCACCACTGCTAGCTATGTTGAGCAAATGCCCGCTATCCAGGACCAAATCTGGGTAGCATGCTGGGAGACATGCTTAACAAAAGTTGGGGTTGCTGAAGATTCCCCCTTATGGGAGGATAATGACCTACCAAGCAGACGTGCTCAAGCTGTAGAAGAACGTCAAGGCAACCCAGAAGATGACATCGATCAACAGATCGAAGATTTTGCCGATGCTGAAGAAGATACGCCTACTGACGTTCTGGGGGCTGTTGCTGCGGAGTCACCTACTCGGGAATCGACCAACGATCCCATCGTTGTGGAAGGAGACACTGGTGGTGGTATGCCAAGAGAGCCAAACACTGAGACGATAAACCAGCCTGCTCCTGTGGTCCAAGAATTGGACTAAGTGTGAGTTTTATTCCCCACCTTTGGAACAGTTTACAGGTCCTGTGTGACCGTGGTTTTGCTAGCCCTGCGTGGCATTAAACATCTGATTTTGCTCGGCCCTTTCTTGGCCACAGATTTATTGCTTAAGCTTTCTAAATACTCGTTACTGGTATTTCGTTCCACAAATGTTTACATCCAGTAGCTAACATATGCTTTTACCTATTAGTATCTCGTACTTAATGTATGCATATTTGATAGTATCTCATGCCTAAACTCAGTAGCTGACATACGCTTGTTGCGTTTTCAAGCTAAACCAAGCTAGACCAAGTGTTTCATAAATCTTACTCACTTGATTTTGGTTTTAGACATATCTCATTATGTCTGTTACCCAAGTATTGCGTCCTTTGGATTTTAATAAGTGTATTCGTACTTAGTGTTTTAAACATATCTCATTATGTTTGTTGTTTCAAGTGTTTCGTACTTTTTACCAGAATCGTTTACTCAAATGATTGTATCCGAACAGACTGCATGCGTTCGTATGCAATTTTTGAGTTTACTCATACTCATAAACCTCACGTACTTAGTTCTGTTTTTAGACATATTTCATTATGTCTGTTGCCCAAGTATTTCGTACTTATTGCAAGCTGTTTCAGTTTCTCGTACTCTAAGTATCTCGTACTTACGTTTGGCATTCGTGCCAATCCCTTGCTCCCCAATATGAAAAAAGGAAAATAAAGCATATCTCCAAATTTCATATTCCATATTTCTAAATTGAAAAATTTCAACAAATTGGATACATGAATAAAGAAAAAATTTTATTCATAATCTTGAACTCAAGGGGGCATTATTCGTATCCCTTATAACTTAAAACAGAATGAAACCAGACAAGGGAATTATACTCGTAACTCCCACACAATCACATAGTGCATTTAAAACTTCAAGGTGGCATTATTCGTACCCCTTGTAACTTAAAAAATAATGGAAAACGAAGGAGCTTTGTTCGTAGCTCCCACACAATCACGTAGTGCATTTAAAACTTCATTCTTCTAAACAAAGAATTTTCTCAGATTATGGACATTCCATGGCCTTGGAATTGGATTACCCTCCAGATCAGCCAATCTGTAGGCCCCTATGCCCGCAATCTCAGTTACTCGATACGGGCCTTCCCAGTTGGCCCCTAGCTTGCCTTCGTTGGCCACCTTGGTATTGCCGAGCACCTTCCGTAGTACAAGGTCCCCAACACCAAACTCTCGAGGGTGTACATGCTTGTTGTAACTTTTCATCAACTGTTCCTGGTAAGAAGCTAAATGAACCAGGGCTTTTTCCCTTCTCTCTTCGGCAAGATCAAGTTCGATTTGAAGGGCTCTGTCGTTGCCCCCACTTTCAACCAACACAGTCCTATTAGTTGGAAGTCCCACTTCCAAAGGTATGACTGCCTCTGTGCCATATGCCAACGAGTAGGGGGTCTCTCCCGTAGACCTTCTAGGAGTTGTCCTGTGTGCCCATAAAACAAGGGGCAATTCATCTGGCCATTTCCCTTTGGCCTTGTCCAACCTTTTCTTGATCCCGTCAAGAATGATTTTATTAGATGCTTCTGCCTGCCCGTTGCTCTGAGGGTACGCTGGAGTGGAATAGTAGTTCCTAATTCCATATTGGGCACAAAATGCTTTGAACTTCTTTTGAAATTGCGACCCATTATCCGTGATCAGGGAATAGGGAACCCCAAATCGAGTGATAATACTCTTCCATACGAACCTTTCTATCATGGGTTCAGTAATCTTAGCCAATGGTTCTGCTTCTATCCACTTGGCAAAATAATCCGTTGCAACTAGCAGGAATTTTCGGTTCCCAGTTGCTTTATGGAGGGGACCCACGATGTCCATTCCCCACTGGGCAAACGGCCAAGGGCTTGTCAGAGGTACCAGGTCTTCGGCTGGTGTTCGAATCATGGGTGAGAACTTCTGACATTTCTCACAGATTTTAACATATACCTTGGCGTCTTCCTGCATATGTGGCCACCAATAGCCTTGGGTAATTGCTCGGTGGGCAATGGACCTGCCCCCAGCATGACTTCCACATGTTCCCTCGTGGATTTCATGAAGAAATTTCTGCACCATCTCGGGGTGCACACAAAGCAAGTATGGTCCTGTAAAGGACTTTCTGTACAGCTTCCCTTCTGGGGACAGCCAAAACCTTGCGGACTTGGTTCTGATCTTATGAGCTTCCTTTTTATCGACAGGGAGTATTTCATTTCGTAAAAATTCCACAATTGGATCCATCCAACTTGGTCCCTGGTTCACATCCAGGACCAAGTCAATACCCCTTCCAATGCTTGGCTCTGTCAGATACTCAATTGCTACCTTCCGCTTGAGTTCAGTTGGAACAGCTGCTGCCAGCCATGCTAAAGAATCAGCATGGGCATTTTGTCCAGAACTTATCTGTTCAACATGAACCCTATCGAAGGTATCAAGTAGATCTTTGGCTGCTTCCATGTATGCTGCCATTTTTTCATTCTGGGCCTGATATTCGCCGGACAGTTGGTTAACTACGAGCTGCGAATCGCAATGCACCTTAACTCGTTTTGCCTTTAAGGTTTTCACACTCCTCAAACCAGCTAAGAGTGCCTCGTACTCTGCTACGTTATTTGATGCAGTGAACCCTAGCCGAACAGACAGCTCGATCATTACGCCTCCTGGAGGAAATATTACGACCCCAATTCCCGAACCGGTATTGCATGCTGATCCGTCAACGAATAATTTCCATTCCGTGGGGTCCTGTTCGGCTGACAGCTGATTCTTCATGGGTGCTGGCTTGGACGCTTGCTCCTCTCTCGTAGGAGGCAAGGGTGCAACCGTAGGAGAAAACTCCGCCACAAAATCTGCCAATACTTGGCCTTTAATTGCCGTACGTGGCTGATAATCAATGTCATACTGGCTCAACTCAACAGACCACGTTGAGATTCTTCCTGAAAAATCTGCTTTTCGTAGCAATGATTTCAGCGGGAATTCGGTATAAACCACTACCTTGTGGCTCTGAAAGTAGTGTGGCAACTTCCTTGTGGCCGTTCTGAGTGCCAAAACAAGTTTTTCTAAGGGCAGATATCTCGTCTCTGCATCCAGCAAGGTCTTGCTAACATAATAAATTGGGATTTGCTCGACTCCCAAATCCCTTAACAGGACTGCACTAACAGCATGTTCAGAGACAGCTAAGTACAAAACTAAAGACTCACCTTGTTGTGGAGTTGACAAAAGAGGAGGCTCGGCCAGGTACTTCTTCAAATCTTGGAAGGCCTGTTCACACTCTGCTCCCCATTCGAATTCCTCCCTTTTTTTTAACAACTGAAAGAAGGGTCTGCACTTGTCACTTGACCTGCTTATGAACCTGTTCAGTGCTGCAGCCATTCCTGTTAACCGCTGGACTTCCTTCGTAGTCTTGGGACTTTGCAGCTTCTGCAGAGCCGCAATCTGATCTGGGTTGGCCTCAATTCCTCTCATAGTCACTAAGTGGCCCAGGAACTTCCCAGAACCAACTCCAAACGCACATTTCGAGGCGTTGAGTTTCAATTTATATTTCCTCAAGATTTCGAAAGCCTCCTTTAAGTCTGCTACGTGTCCCTGTTTATCCGGACTCTTCACCACCATATCATCTATGTAAACCTCCATAGATTTGCCGAGTAGTTTTCTGAACATGATGGTCGCGAGCCTCTGGTACGTTGCCCCAGCGTTCCTAAGTCCAAATGGCATGACGCTATAGCAATACAACCCCCGTGGTGTAATAAAAGAAGTCTTCTCTTGATCGGGTTCAAACATAGCAATTTGATGGTATCCTCGATACGCGTCCAGGAAACTCATCCGTTCGTAGCCAGCAGTTGCATCAACCAGTTGGTCTATCCTTGGAAGGGGAAAACTGTCTTTTGGACACGCCTTGTTGAGGTCTGTGAAATCCACACATACTCGCCACTTTCCATTCTTTTTCTTTACCACAACTGTATTGGATAACCATTCAGGATAGTAAACCTCTCGAATAGCCCTAGCCTCCAACAAACGATCGACTTCCTCAATTACAGCATCCACATGCTGCACGGCTGCCCTTCGTTTTTTCTGAATTATTGGCTTGTGCTGGGGGTCAACATTTAAATGATGACAAATCACATCTGCATCAACTCCGGGCATCTCTTCTGGGACCCATGCAAATACGTCGATATGCTCCATCAGGAATCCAATCAATTCGGCCCTCTCGTCTGCCGGCAGTGACTCCCCTATTAGAAAATATCTTTCAGGATCACTCTCGTTGATCTGAATTTTCTCCAGGCCTTCAACCACCTTTTCCGCCGGATTCCTCCCAACATCTTCGATTGTCGGTTGATCTGGCACCTCCAGTGTGTGAACATGGTGAGCCTTTGGAGCTTTCTTGACCACGGAAATCAGGCACTGTTGGGCTACTTTCTGGTTGCCCCTAATTATTTCGATCCCATTGGATCCTGGGAATTTCAACATCTGGTGGTAAGTTGAGGAAACAGCCCTCATCTTGTGTAGCCAGGTCCTGCCTATGATTGCGTTATAGGAAGAAGGAACGTCGACAACAAGGAAATCGGTTTTTAAGACAACTGTTCCAGCCCGAACAGGGAGGGTTACTTTTCCAAGGGGCCAGACGGCTCCCGCACCAAACCCGATCAGAGGTGTCGTGGATTGCTCCAAATCTATTTGGGCCAGTCCCAACTTTTTGAATGCATCGTAGTACATCACCTCTGTACAGCTTCCTGGATCCACCAGAATCCTTTCGATGTCATATTCCCCTACTCGTAGGGTTACGACCAAGGCATCATTATGGGGTACTTGGACTTCTGTCAGATCATCATCCGTGAATGCTATGCTTTCATTGCATACACCATTCTCTCGTCCTCTTTTGTTTCCCAACCGCATCACATGTTGGTCATGCTTCACCTGCCTTTGCAGCAGCCTCACCTCATTTCTCGTATAAGGTGCGGCCAACCCATGTATCATATGGATTATTCCCTTAGGATTCCGCTCGTAATCCAGTTCCATGGCCCTTCCTTTTTCTTTGGGATCTTCCTGGATAAACTCCTTGAGATAACCCCGAGAGACCAAGTCATCAAGGTGTTTTTTATACATCTCACAATCTTCAGTCATGTGGCCCCAATCTTTGTGGTAGCTGCAGTGCTGATTCGTAGCACGTTTAGCGTCTTTGTCTCCACCAAGACTTGGGGGCCACTTGAAGTATGGCTGATTCTTTATTCGATAAAGAATCCTGTAAATTGGCTCCTTCCAAACAGTAGTAATAGAAAAGAAAGACTTGGGATCAGGGGCTGGCTTTTCCTTGTACGGATCCTTTTTAGCCTGTCCGTACTCCTTTCGCTCTTGGTACGTCTTGGGCTCAGGTTTATCCACCTTCTTGGCAACCGTCTTAGGCTGTTCGGCAGCAATCCTGCCATCCTCTCGAAGTATGTCATCCTCCATTCGGGCATGCTGCTCTATTCGCTCCATCAATTTGGCCAATGTAGCCACCGGATGTTTGTTTAATGAGCGACGCAGTTCTCCCCGAACAGGCAAACCAGTTTTGAAGGTGGCTATGGCATATTCCTCACTGCAAGTCTGCAACCCTCAATTTCGTTGAAAGTTTCCCAGTACTTCTTTGCGTAATCCCTGATTGGCTTGTCATCCGTTTGTTTCATGGTGGACAGACTCTCAAACGTCTTTGGAGCCTTTCTGCTTGTCAAAAACCGAGCAGTGAACTCCTCAGCCAACTGCCTCCGTCCTCTTATGGATCGTGGTGCTAATTTATGAAACCAACTCAACGCCACTTTGCCTAGACTGGACGGGAACATCTTGCACAGAATGGCATCATCGCCATCGTGCATGAACATGGCCTGCTGGTAATGCTGTATGTGGGCCACAGGATCCGTATTTGTCTCGTAAAGTACGAACGCTCCGTGTTTAACTCTGCTCGGCAACTTCGCTTCTTGCAGTTTCCTTGCAAAAGGGGAGGCTGCAATATTACTTAGGGCTTTACGTGCCGCCTCTCGTGCAGACACTGACCCTTCTTCATTTTCCTTTATTTTGTGAGCCGTAGCTCTGGCCCAATCAGCATCAGGTCTCTCATACCTATCGCGATGATGCTTTCTTGTTTCTTCTTCAGGTGAGGAACTAGGTTCCCTGCTTCTTCTTTTCCGCGAAAAAGCCCTTCGTCTTTCGGGTGTACGGCTTCTGCTTCTGTCTCTCCTCTTTCGCGGAGAAACCTTATGTCGTCCTAGAGTAGGACTTCTGCTCCTTCTCTCTCGCGAACGAGCCTGCTTTTGGACTGCTAAAGTCCGTCTATCTCTCCCAGAGTCTCTCCTCGAGAGCCCAGAATCTTCTGGGTGCTCTCGTACCCGCTGCAACTCTTGTATCTCATACTCTCGCTTTCTAATCAATCGAGCGTATTCCTCTATCTCCTTCCTCTTTCGATCGAGGACATCCTCACTGTTATGTATACTTCTTGACTGTTCTACAGACGCCTCTCTTCGGTGAGACTTGCTCCTTCTCGTGGAGCCCGTAGTCGTTTTATCCTGCCTTCCAGTGGGCTTTCTCGGAGCACCCGGTGGAGATTTATCTCCTCCACCGCTTAACTGACTTTTCGGATTGAACGGTGTTTCAGGATCTTCTTCCATTATAATCGTTTTTCAAGGAAGATTGGTTCGATTCCCACAGACGGCGCCAATTGTAGGGGGATGAAAACAGTTGGTGCCCTGAACGTACCAAACTGCAAACGGCCTCACGTGCCTCTACACCTGAACCCTAATCTTCGTCGGAACCCTAATCTGCAAAACAGACAAGGGGTGAGTGCACCTTTGCCTCTCGTGGCAAAGGCCCTCCGATGCCTAAGTTAGTATCACGTACTAGTAATAACCCTAATTATCTGTAGGAAAGCAATCAGTGATAGCCGAATATTGCGTACCTTTTACCTCCAGGTTTACCTTGTATTTATAAGTTCAGGGATGCTTATCGTCCAAGCATCCCCGTTGCCCTAGGATTCCTACTTTGTATAGGAAACCTAGTCTCTCATGGATTCTCGTTCCCTTATCTATATGATATCTTAATCTTCATAGGACTATCAGTCCTTTTGGGACTCTTTCCCATAATTATCCGAACACCCCACTCACGTTGGGTTTCTAGCCTCGATCCGATATACCCGGAATCTTACCCTTTTACGGAGTGTTAACTTTCTGGATTATCATTTGCTACGTCACGACCTAAGGCAACTTGTTGCACTGTTCGGCATCCTCTTTGCCGAACAGTCCTCCTGGACCAATGACATCACGTGCGACTGGTCCACATTGTTGTATCTGGTCAAATGACTTCGTATGTCTCTTGACCTTGTCTGCCGAACAGACTGTCTGGACCAATGACTTCACGTGTCGCTGGTCCAGATAGCTGTTCATCGTACTAATCAGAGATGAACTTATCATGCCTGCCACGTGTCACTAATACATCACATGTTCGGCACCCGGATTTACCTGTTTGGGAATACCTTCCTACATTCTCCACTTTGTACCCAGTGAATAATCACACTAGTCAATTTCCAGTCCTGTTGCTGTTCATGGCAAAATATAAAGTTCCATGGATCTTCAAATGGCGATATGGCATCAATAACAAGACAGTCATCCGACAATATTTAGTAAAATGGTGGGATCAATATAAGCATCAGCGAGTTATTGATCAAGTTAAAGAAGAATTTCCAGTCAAAGTTCCAACACCAGTCACAATTCCAGTTGCACAGCTTCAACCAGTCAAAATTCCAGTTGCACAGATCCAACCAAGTTCACCTACATTCTCCACTATAAGACTTGGAAGCCCAACACCAAGCTCTTCCAAGCCTTCTAAATCCAAGTCAAAAACCAAGTGCTCTCAATTATTGATATTAGCACAATAACTAATTGCTCAAGCTAGTCAAGAAGAAGATGATACATCATCCGAAGAGTCAGCTACAGCAACATCTCACAGGGACCCATATGGGTCAGTTTTTCAAGATGCTCAGGACCCCTTTGCTTGAAAAATCACCCAGCAATGGCTTCCGCGGCAATAGTCAAAAGTAGTCATCATCTCAATAGTCAAAAGTAGAAATCATTTCTACCTTTGGTCCCATCTGCACCGAAAGTGGAAACAGTCAACAATTATTTCTGCCTTTACCAGCACCGAAAGCAGAACAGTCACCTACTTTAGTCACATGGCTGAGTCATTCAGCACTTGTAAATCTCAGGCCCTTATTCTATAAAAGGATCCGAGAAATCAGTTGTATATAAGTTTTCAAGTTTGAAGTTTTAAGTTTTAAATTTTAGGTTTTAAGTTTTCCTCACACAATTTAGAGAGAGTAACTAGTAAACAAGTTTGGCTTTTCAACAATTGTGCCCATACTTAGTCAAGATTGAAGTTCTACTTCTGTACTCACTGTAAGTCTGAGTTTGTTCAGCTTACCCTTGTATTAAACTTCTCATTACCAGTAAACTGCATTTACTATTCATTACTTTTATTTTCGTAGTACTATTCACAGTACTACTCACGAATTTACTATTCATAGTACTGTTCACTTACTATTTACTCACGAATTTACTATTCATAGTACTGTTCACTTTACTATTCACTCACGAATTTACTATTCATACTACTGTTCATAATTGAAATAAGTCAGCTTTTACTATTTAGTTATAATTGATGTTACTGTGCTTCTACCGTTCCCCCTCCTTTAAGTAAATCAGTCACCTCTCCTTCAGACACACTCAACTACTCTGATAACTCCATGTTCTTCCACTGTATCCCTACTTCCGCCCCCCCTCATGGTATCAGAGCCAAGTAGGAAATTGTTGAAGAATAACCACTAAGTAAACTGTAAGTTGTCCTTATTTCTACAAGATCTTTCCTTTAGTTACTTATTCCTGTTGTGTTTTCAATTAGTAAGTTAATTCTGTATTGTCATAATTTGGGCACCTTGTCTCTGGCCACCCGTAGAAAATCCGTAAAAGGTCCCCGTTGGTAAGTCCCAAGGTAGGGCAGTGAAGGGGTTGGGAAAAAATCTAGGGTATGTGTTACATAAGGTATGTTCCATATCATGATAATTTAGGATTAAAATACTAGGCGAGAAAACTTTAGGAATAAATTACTAAACAAGGAATCTTTAGGAATAATCACAATGAACAAATTATTTAAGTGTAGTTCTTCAGCCAGTTCTTCAATGGCTTCTTTATCTGAGTTACCGGATATAGTCAATCAAGAAGAACATAAATACCAGGATTTAGATACAGGATTAAATAATTGGAATATTCCTAAAATCCCAGTAAAAGAAATTTACAAGTCAAGTTTCTTAGATGATGCTTTCCGTACCGACCAAGTAGCTAAAACTGCTGAACATGTTTATGCTATTACTAAACAAGAAGAGAGATGTTCTCTCCTTAGTCAACAATCAGTCAAACGCCACCTCGAAAGAGGATATAATTACATTCATGTAGGATTAATACAAGTTGCTATTAAACCATTAACAAGAAGAGGATTAAATTCCTCCGTCTTACTGTCTTTGAGAGATAGTAGATTCACAGTCTATAGTGATAGTTTACTAGGATTAATGGAGTCAAGCCTACATAATGGTCCAGTTTATTTTAACTGTTACCCAGATTTACCCCTTAGTTTAAAAGATAAAAATATTTTAAAGGCATTAACTTTAAATATTCAAACTGCTGGAGCAATCACTCAAATGCTTGAAGGAAGTCAGTCAATTGCATTAATTTACCGTCTCTATTACAAATGTATGAAAACTAATTTGAATATCCATGCATTAATTAAAAGTCCAAAAGATAAAACTGTCCTTATTCAAAGCAGCACAAATGCTAACATTCAAGTACCTAAAACCATCTCCTGGAATGACATCCAGTTACCAGCCAGTTGGCTTAGTGAAAATGAGAGTTTCCCACAAAAACTCCAAAATGACACGATTGATCTAGATTATATTCAACAATACCTAGACGGTACGGTTAAAATAAGTTTTGATCAACAAAGCTCAAACCCTCCTCTGAGAATCAGAGAATTAAGTAGGTCAAATAGCTCAGTCGCTATTGACAGATCACCCACAATGTCCAGGAAAGACAAAAATTTACTTGATCCTAGGATTAAGATTAAAGGTGTTGAAACAAGTTCACAGGTCAGTAAACCCTGTTATTCTACACAGTCAAAATTTGAGGATGAAGATATCTCCCAAGGATTTCCAACTCAAACAGATTTTGAAGAAGTAAATTCAAATCAAATTGACCCAACTTTACTCGTTCTACATAAAGATTTTAAAATTGATTTTGATAAATTATACAAAGAATTTAAGTCAAAAGCTAATAAACAAAAAAGAAAAGACTATGCTAATAAATATTCACAATCCAGACAAGCAAAAATAATTACTCAATGGGAACAATTTATGGAAGATACCAGAACTGAAATTTATTTTTTCATTTACCTAGAAAAGTATTATAAAAAAGTAAACACAGTTACAACAGTTTCAAAAATAAAACGTAAAAAGATTACTTGCTCCAACAGCATATCTTCCACTATCCCAAATCAAGAACAAATTATAGAAACTACAACACAGGACCTCAAACATGAAGTTAATCTTATTAAAAAGAATATTACTGAATTAAAAAATTCTGATGTTCAATTATCTACTCAGCATAATATATATACCAATGATTACCAAGATTACTATCATAAATGGTATGCTAAAGTTAAATTGATAGTACGTGACTTCAAAATAGAAGTTGATGCTCTTATTGATACAGGAGCAGATTTAAACTGTATACAAGAAGGATTGGTTCCTACTATGTATTTTCACAAAACAACTGCACAATTAAGTTCTGCTAATGGCAGTAAAATGCAAATTAATTATAAACTACCCAAAGTTCATATTTGCCAAAATGAAGTTTGTTTTCGAACTTCTTTTGTATTAGTCAAAGATCTAACCGACAGAGTAATTTTAGGAACACCATTTATTTGCTTACTTTACCCCTTTACAACTAATGAAGAAGGAATTACCACTAAACCATTTGGACAACAAGTAACATTTAAATTCTTGAACCAACCAGAATGTAGAAAACTAAAACAATTAAAAAATTACCCTGTATCTCAATTTAAGATAAGTCAAAAAACAAAACAATTAAAATTTCTACAAGAGGAAATTAAATGTAAAAAAATTGAAGAGCAACTAACCAATGAATTATTTAGTAAACAGATTAAACAATTTGAAGACAAACTTAAAAAAGAAATTTGTTCTAGTCTTCCCAGTGCCTTTTGGCACAGGAAAAAGCACATAGTAACCCTACCATACATAAAAGATTTTAATGAAACCCAAATTCCTACAAAATCTAGACCTATTCAAATGAACCCTGAAGTAATGGAAACCTGCAAAAAAGAAATTAATGAACTACTCAATAATAATATTATTAGAAAAAGTAAATCACCATGGTCATGTCCAGCTTTTTATGTCAATAAAAATGCAGAGAAAGAACGTGGCGTGCCACGATTAGTCATAAATTACAAACCATTAAACACAGTATTAGAATGGATTAGATACCCAATTCCTAATAAAAAAGATTTAATTAACAGATTAACGAATGCAGTCATTTTCTCCAAATTTGATTTAAAGAGTGGATTTTGGCAAATCCAATTACACCCTAATGATAGGTATAAAACAGCTTTCACTACACCATTTGGACATTACGAATGGAATGTAATGCCTTTTGGATTAAAAAATGCTCCTAGTGAATTTCAAAACATAATGAATGAAATATTTAACCCGTTTAGTCATTTTATTAGAGTCTACATAGACGATGTGCTCATCTTTTCCAATTCAATTGATGAACACTGGAAACATTTAAATTCTTTTCTTCAAACCATAAAACATAATGGATTAGTCATCTCAGCTCCCAAAATTAAATTATTTCAGACTAAAATAAGATTTTTAGGATATGATATTCACCAATCAACCATAGCACCAATTAGTAGAGCAATTCAATTTGCTGATAAATTTCCTGATGAAATTACTGACAAAAATCAATTACAAAGATTTTTAGGATCATTAAATTATATAGCAGAATTTTATAAAGACCTTAGGAAAACTTGTCAGCCTCTATTTGAGCGATTAAGGGACAATCCCCCCCTTGGTCACCAGTACACACCTCCATAGTCAAACAAGTCAAAGCATATGTAAAAACATTACCATGTCTAAGTATTCCTACAGTCAATTCCTTCAAAATTATTCAAATTGATGCCTCTGATATAGGATATGGTGGTATCCTCCTACAAAAAGTCAATCCTACTTCCCCTGAGCAAATTGTTCGGTTTCATTCTGGTCTTTGGAATAAAGCACAGAGCAATTATAGTACTATTAAAAAAGAAATTTTATCATTAGTTTTATGTATTTCAAAATTTCAAGATGATATATTAAACCAAAAGTTTCTAGTCAGAATTGATTGTAAAAGTGCAAAATATGTTTTAGAAAAAGATGTTAAAAATATAGCTAGTAAACAGATCTTTGCTAGATGGCAGTCAATTTTAAGTATTTTTGATTTTGATATTGAATACATTAAAGGAGATCAGAATTCTATTCCTGATTTTCTTACAGTGAATACAAAAGTAGAACTTCAATCTTGACTAAGTATGGGCACAATTGTTGAAAACCCAAACTATATATATATAGTTGAAAAGAATCACTATCTAGTAGAGATGGTCATCAAAATAGTGCTACAATTTTTCAACTTTTTCATAAGGACTCACCCCAAATAGAGTTGATAGCACCCAGAGAATTCGAATTCGAAATCTTACAAGTGAGCAAACTCGTAAGTCGTCCTAAGCCTCACCCCTAGACCAACCCCCTTGGGGGTTAACAACTACTAGTTGATTATTATTAGTTAGTTTTTTTAATTAAAAAAAAGACTATATCTTAATAGAACAATGCAAAAGAAGGAAATATCGCCATCAACATTACCTAATCACTACCTATAATGCTAACGTTGCAAAATCATCATGTGCCAAAAGAAGGAAAGACCATCTGGTGATATGTATGCACCAAATATGATCTTTTGTTTTTAAGAACAATGCAAACGTTTATTTTTGTGTTCTTAAAAATTAATTGAAATTTAATCTATATTTTGGGTAAGTGAATGTCGAAAATATATTTACAATATGGTAACTAAATGCCGACTATAACTGAAGGAAAAGTAAGTACAAACACTTCGGTAACTAATTGTCGAAAACAAGTGTCAATATCGGTAACTAGATGTCAAAAATGTGTGCAGAATTCGGTAACTAACTGCTGAATCACTCTGAAAGTAAAATTGAAAAGTCCATTAAAACAAGTTTTCTAGCTCTTTGGATCTATTTCGATCTATTTCGGTAATTGACAGTCGACAATTAGTCTATATTTCGGTAAGTGAAAGTCAAAATTATACTTACAATTTGGTATCTAACTGCTGATTATTACTGAATGAAAAGTAATACTTGTAATTTTGGTATCTAACCGCTAACACTTCGGTAACTAACTGTCGAAAACAAGTGTCAATATCGGTAACTAGATGTCGGAAATGTGTGCATCATTCTATAACTAACTGCCGAATTTCAGTAAATAAAACATGGAAAATCATTTCGGTAAATAACTATTGAAAACAAGACTATATTTCGGTAACCACATGTCGAAATTGCATACTAAAATCTGTAATTAATTGCTGAACTAGAGTATAACAGAAAGGGAAAATTTCAAAATGGCACCTGAACTTTGTACCAAATGTCACAGAGACACCTGAACTTAAATTTATTTCAATTAAACACCTGTACTAACAAAATCCCCAAATTTAGACCCCCGCCGTTATAATCCGTCTCAAAAATTGCTGACATGGCATCTCCAACCCGTTTAAGTTGCCCCATTGCACATGTTTCCAATAGGGTATGGTGCACCCAAGTGAAACCCATCATAAGAAGTTTGCTGAGCAAAAAGAAGAACTGGGTTTGGGCAAAAAAACATGGTTTGGAGGGAAAATGACCTTAACCTAATTGATTTTCCTTCATTTCTCTCTCCAGAAGTCTGCCTATTGTTCCACCATCTCCCTCACTTCAACCCTAGACCTGAAGTCTGGCTATGGATTTCGCTTGGGTGCATCGTCCCTTGTTAGAAACAAGTGCAATGAGGCAACTTAAACAGATTGCAGATGCCATGTCGGAAATTTATGGGACGGAGTATAACGGCGGGGGTCTAAATTTGGAAATTTTATTAGTACAGGTGTTTAATTGAAATAAACTTAAGTTCAGGTGTCTCTGTGACATTTGGTACAAAGTTCAGGTGCCATTTTGAAATTTTCCCTAACAGAAATAAAATACATATATTTCGGTAATTGAATGCTGAAATTATGTCTAAATTTCGGTAACTAACTTCGAGTAGGGTAATTGTTTACGGTGGTTAACTACCGAAATTACTTAACTTATTTGGACCTGAATCACCAAATACTTAACTTACTTATCCCTGAAACACCGAAAAACTGGTTTAAAAATTTGTAAATCAGGATGCCGGACTGTGAGCTGTGAACGGGAAAAATTTATCTCCTCACGTGGCTTCCAAGATACAATATCCATCACAACATTTTTCTTCTCAGCCATCATATCGTTGCCGATAGAATTTGATTTCATTTCAATTTTGAAATCATAACCTAGAAGTGGGTCATTTTTTTTTTTCAATGGAAGGACTGGAACCTTCCATTGATACAATATTTGGCTCCTCCATTGAGATTGAAATGATGAACAAGCTTGAGAGAGAGGAGAAGAGAAAGGATGAGAGAAGAAAGAGGATGGGTTTTGAAGAAAAGAGAAGATGAAGAACAGATGAACCAGTCGACGACTGGTTTTTTTTTTTTTTTCTTTTTCAAATGTACTGATGAATTTCAAGGGGGAAGGGGAGGAAGATAATTTAGGGGTTTTGGGAAGGGGAGAAAGATAATTTAGGGGTTTTGTGAAGGGGAGGAAGATAATTTAGGGGTTTTGGTCATAATGGAATGTAGGTCATTTCATTTAGGGCGTGGCTATTCGCAGCCACGTATTTTCTCCCACAGCCCGTTAAAAATTTTCAATTAGACTCGACAGTTAGTTACCGAAATTAAGATACATTTTCAGCATCCAATTACCGAAATATGATATTTTTTTCAACAGCTATTTACCGAAAATGCATGTTTGGCAGTTGTCTACCGAAAATTGAACATATTTTCGACATGTAGTTACCGAAATATAATCTTATTTTCAACAGCTATTTACCGAAATGTTATTTATGATTTTCAACAACCACCTACCGAAATATAGTGGGCTATGGGAGAAAATAGGTGGTTGCGAATAGCCGGCTCCTTTCATGTATAGGTATAAGGGCAAGTAGGTCATTTCGTATTAGGGGGTCATGTTATAATTAGTTAGAAAATTTTAACAGGCTAATGGAGAAAATAAAGGGTTGCGAATAGCCGCACCCTTGTATGGGGAAGTTTGGTTGTTATAATGTGGTGAATTGCAGCGACCTACCTAAGGTATTTCATAGTTCGTATTTGGCACCCCAAATATGCCAAATATACCCTCTCTCTCCTCCCACTTCTCTCTAACACGGAGGATACGCATTTAACCATTCTTCTCTCTCTCTCTCGCATGTGTGTCAACGGCTACCCCATGTCTCTCCCTCTCTTACATTCCAAGGCAATAGATTCCTTTAACAATGCTCTTAACCATCGACTTAAAATGTTGATAGATGGCAATAGAAATCTCCATTAGACCACGAATAAGTTTGTTATATGACAAAAGTAGTTAGGGATAACATGTGGGTTAGGGAGGGAGGGAGGATGGATAGTATCGGGGTAGAGGAAAAGTAGGCATTGAGGTGGCAATAGAACGAGAACTGGACTAGGGAATGACACATTGAGTAGAGGAAGAGGCAAGGGCGGGGTGGTGGAGGGATTAGGTGGTGGAGAAAAGATCTTGACCTTGAAGGAGACTCGACCATGTCGATAAAGGTCTAGATTCCTTCTTAGAATGAAGACCATCTACGCTAAGAAAAGCTTTCACCATTCTAGTCTGAAAAGAAAAGAAAAGAAAAACTTCCAAGCTCGAACCTCCTAACACCCTGCCTTCTTGAACTTTGACTCTCAAAAGTTTTCCCAATTTGTTGGGTGAATTTTAGACTCTGTTTAGATCACACATTCACAAAACTTTAATCGAAAATGCAGTCTCGTTTTCACAAAATTTCCACTTCAAAACTTCCTCACAAGAGAGTTTAGTATATTACGGCACATCTAAGATGAAAGCAAAGCGTTACCAGGGAAAAAAAAAACAAAGAAGATGAAAGCAAAGAATGAAAATAGGCATAGCTTGGAGTCTTGGAACTCTAATTTAATTTGTGGCCTCTCCTTCATTACAAAGCAACTTTGCCTTCCATTCTTGAATTTCTGTTATCTATCACAACGGGAAATTCATAAGCCTAAGATTTAACGTTCCAGAATGAACGCAGACCCTACCAAGCTTCAACCATTGTTAGGAGGCAAACCAAGACTATCCCAACTTCGGATACACATTTCAGCCAAATCGCTAAATATTTTTACCATGTTTATCCTAAGGAAAGGGGGGGAAAATCCCAAGAAAAAGTCATTTGTATGATCTACAAATTAATTATAAACTTTCTAGTAACACAACGTAATTAAGGTATATCCAGTTCAACGAGCATATATCACCAGATATAAATTTGTTTTTTGGGTAAATCCAGGGCATGAAATACTAATGCCCCTCCTGATTTCATACTTGAAGAGTGAGAAATCATAAGCTTCTACTGCTAACTCAAATCATTCTAGTCAAACACGAGTCATCGGCATTACCAAACTAGACAGAAACGGCATTACCAAACTAGACAGAAACAGACATTCTCCTCAAAGCTTTTAATGGTAACCAACAGGAGCTGGTGCATCCCTCAACTCCTTCCCCTGGTAATGGATATCCTGCAAGACCAAGAAATCATCATATGCGAAAACACCATCTGAGAAAAATCGATTTCAAGGGGTATGTAATATGAAACAAACTTCAAAGCATTAAGCCAATCTCAAGTAAAATACGAAGCACACAGGTATAAAAGACATAGAACTACTCAATGCAACAGATTCGAAAACAATTCTAGACAGTAAGCATTTGCATAATTATTACATGTGCTAGTCCTAGTCTACAAAAAGGCAAATTCCAAGTTTGGTTTCCAGTTCTTAATATGTCTACTAAACGTTAAAAACTGTAAGTATCCAAGCAGGAAATGGAGAGCCATTCCCACGAATGACAGAAGTAGAAAGCATGTTAACAAGCACAAAATGGATTCAGCGTATTTTCTTAATCTCCAAAATAACACAGATAGATAAGAATGATATATTATACTCTTCTATTCCTTTACCATTGCTACCAACAGCCCCGTCTCACATGGAGAGTGACTTCAAGGTATCCACGAGTTACTTCAACACATTTCAAGTGAATGAAAGTAATGGTTTATAGTTTCAGTTACTGTACCTTGATATTGTCAGCAATAATACAAATTAGTATAACACTCCCGAACAATAGGTGAAGCGTGGAGGCCCCACCCTTTTCTAGGTGCAAAATAACATTTAGAACAGTCGGTTACATTTCAGCTAAACTCTTTCCAGGGTCATGATTCTTGTAGGACGTGATGAACTTTCTATAGGAAAATCTTCAGTAGGTAAAAACATTTATAGCAATTACCACACAAACTACCATTTCAAACAGCTAATCCAAATTTTGACTGAACTTTTCTAGGGGTCAAAACTCCTCTTAACAATCTTTCACATTTCATACTAGCAGAGAAGTTTGGCATTCAACTGGAGAAGTTAGTCTACTGTATCTTCTTGCCCCAGCCAGAGTGACATGCAATAAAATTGGTGCAAACTTCTTTTGACATTTTCTCAAGGACTCCAACGGCAATGAAATATAATTAGTCTACTGTACACTAGTTATCAACAGGAAACAACTGCACTAGTTTCCAAAGGCAAACTTATGTCTTTGACATGCAATACAGTGACACTCGACTAGTTGACGCTGGACTCATAAAACTAGGAGACACAACGAAGAATAGATGTAAATGACACAATTTACTGATACTTGCTAAAAGCATAAGGCCGCCAAAAATTCAGAAGAAAAATGCCCATTCTATTCGCCAATTCTTCTAAACTAACATCAAGCAAGGACATCATGGGCGCATAATGGGTTAGATCCCATTTTCTACCCTTTCCTGGAAATCGACCACTATTCATAGCTACTACATATATATCATGAAACATATCTGGTATATGAAAGCAAACAGATGCACGTGTGTCTCCAAGTTCAGTAGTACTTACAGAAGCGAAATGGTTGACATCTCGATGGTGAGCTTCATCAGCACGGATGACAGTTATAACATCCTTCAGTGTCGCATCTTTGGGCAGTCGCCAATAGTCTATAGCTATGGCAGGAGCTGGTACATTTTCAATTTTTCCACTGTCAATATCCTTCAGGTACTCTGTATATGAATGTATAGCCTCCTCTTCCAGATATCCAACAACTCTGTGTGCCACTTTGGGAGAGAGCGTATAAAGCACAAAGAAGGCATTGAAAAAGACCCCCTGCACAGCGAGAACCAGAAACCTCTCATACCATTTGGGCTTCACAAGCTCCACCATGGTCATGAGGTGCATCCTCTCGTTTTCTGCTTCTTCAATCAGCGCTTTGATCCAACCACCACTGTGCTCAAACTTGCGCAGAGACCTAAGGTGAAGAAGCATTCCTCCCACCATACCAGGCACAGCAGCCACAGTTTCCAGCATCATTGCACGACAGCCATACCGTCTCTGCAAGAAAATTGCAGGCATTTGTAATCGATTGAATAGGAGAGAAAAAGGCTCATAACCAACAGATGACCCACCTGGAAAAATATATCTGTTGGAATTCGGAGGATCTTCACAGTCCGGAAAGCAACTTTATCCAGAAATGTTTTTGGTACATGGTGCTTGCTGAGATCTACGGACAAGTCTGATTGGTAAGTTTCCCATGGCTACAAAAAGAAATTTTTTTTGGCATTCCCCATAAAAGTGATTAGTTATCTATCAAGCCTTATCAATTAACAGCATAATAGAAAACATGCACAACAGAAACCGCCAGTAAGTTTGATCCCAGTTGACATTTTGGGCAAACATGTCAATGTTAAGCATTTATCCCTTTCCATAACTTAATTCTGCACACTCAGTTCAAAGTTTGTGAACAAACCTGCAAAAAGAGAACCTCAAAACTTGTAGTACAACACCCAGTTTACCTTCAAACGCAAGACATTTTCAGGCAAGCGTCGATATCAGAGGTCATTCTTCTAACTATAGTTTCCAACCGAAAATTTTCTTTTAACATTGCCTTCTGATTCCTCTAGGCAGTGCTCATCATTCGATGATGACTTTAAAAATAAAAGTGCAAATGTGCGATCATTGCATACAAGGCTGAATTGTTCTGGAAATATAAAGCTAACACAAAGCAAAATGAACTAAAAGTGTCAGAATATTGCTCTTACAAATAAGAATGCGTAAGCAATAAAGTTTGCATGCCACCTCATTTAACAACCCCAGAATTAATGTTGGTAAATTGTTAGAACATAATTTTGACTAAATCTCAAGTTTGTATACAGAGACAAAAGTATCAATAGCACAGGTAGATGAAAGACAAAATAGCATTACGTCAACAAAAGACAGAAAAATATTCAACAAAAGACAGAAAAAAATCTGCTACTTGTTTTACGCCAAGCAATGCGTCGAGTAACTCCCAAGATAGGAGTAAAAGCGACATGTGGGCATAGGCATAGCATGTTGTTGACACTAATTTTCTCAACTCATTGTCAAGTAACCAAGAGTACCATACAAAATCCTTGTGTGACAGAGAGAGTTGCTATCTAACCAAGTAGTACATTGGGTCGGCCAACTCAAGTAAAGATCATTTGGCTCATCAGAAAATGAAATTGGTTGGAAAGGTTAAGTTTGTGGAAGCAATTTTTAGATACACGAGCATGACATAGGTGATGTTTTATAGAACTGAAAAATTGAAAGCTGAAAATTAAGAACTGAATGCTGAATATTTTAAACTGAAAAGCTGTTTGATAAAAATATTAGGAGCTAAATTCAAACAAATGACATTAATTGATTTAATTATATCCAGTTTGAGTGCTCTCTTTTAATTTAACTAATTGTTGCCATGTATTTGTGGTGGTGGTGGAGAGGTAGTGATTCATGTGGTGCTATACCTTAGATATGGTGGTGGTCGTGGTGGTATGTGTTGGTTGTAACAAAGGGGGTGGTAGTGGAAGGATAGCGGTGGTGGTCGTGAAGAGATGGCGGGAGAGTGGTGGTGCTAGTGATGATGATAGCAAGTTGTGGTGCAGTCATGGTGGTGAATAGGTGGGGTGATGGTAACGGTGAAGGTTATGAAGACACAGAGATGGTTAGAGCGGTGGTGGTGGTGTAGCAGTGGTGGCAGTGCTGGTGGTAGTGGTGGTGGAATGGTGATTGTACCGGTAGTGGAGTGGTGGTGTTGGTGGTTGTAGTAGTGGTGGTGTTGGTGGTAGTATTAGTGGTGGTGTTGGTGGTAGTATTAGTGGTGGTGGGTGTGACGGCAACGGTGGAGTGGTGGTGATACTCATAGTACTCAAAGTAGTAGCAAGTGGCAGAGTGGTGGTGGTCGTTGTAGAGTGGTGGTTTCAATAGTGGAATGGTGGTGGGTGTTGATGATAGCGGTGGCAGCGGGGGTCATGGATGGTGGTGGTGGTTAAGGAAGAGGTGATATACAAGCAATGATAAGTTCAATTAGAAGTAAACATGAATAAGCAAGCATGCATGCATGCTTACTTCTGATTGAACTTATCATTGCTTGTATATCACCCCTTGGCAGCCACCTCCCTCCTCCCCCCAGGCTCCTCTTTTCCCTTCTTTTATTTTCTTTTTGCAGGTGTTGTGGGTGTGGCAGATCTGTCGTGGCTGTCCTCATTGTTGGCGTCTCTTCGACCGTTTTTGGGACTAGCGACATACGGCGAGTTCACGGGCGGTCTTTTGGTGTCACGACGGTGTTGGCTTCGTCATCCCTTCCAAATCCACGCCATCCCCTTCCTTAGCCGCTTTCCAGGTCCATTCTCCTCATTGTTTCTTCTTGGCCGCCGATCTCTTTCCCACCTTGTTCCTCTGTGCTCCGATCGTACCGCCGGCTATTATACTTGGTATAGCCAGTTTTGCTTAACGGCGAGGTACAGTCGTGGGGCTGGGGGGCGAGGATCCTGTGGTTGCTCGGCTGATTTGCTTCTGAGTGTCTTCGGTTTGGCCTAGCGGCGTTAGGGAGCTCGCATAAGGTGTTTTGGTGTGGCTGTTCAATTTGGACTCTGCTGGTTTCAGTGATGCTAAATGCTTCAAGGGGTGATTCCGTGATGGTGGCGTGCTATGGGTCTCTGGCCGTTTTGGTGAGTGACGCTGCAAGTCATCGGCTATGGCGTTTGGTGGTCTTGATCGCGGCCCTGTTCAGGCTTTCTGGTGGTGGTTCTTTGCCTGGGTCTGGTGGTCGGCAGTCTCTTTGGGCAGCGGCGGGTGGTGTCTATGATTTGGTTAGGGTTAAGGTGTGGTTGTGGTTGTGGGCTCGGGCCAAGTTTGGTTCCATTTGGACTGAGCTTGGCCCATTAGTCGAGCATTATTGTTTGATTTGGGTTTTTAGACCCTTATAGGGTGTTGGGGCTTCGTCCCATATGGGTGTCCTGGGTTGATTTCTAGCCAATAGTTGGGTCTGGGTCTCGGATTGGACTGATTGTTCTGAACATAACGTTATTTCGTTACTCCTTTTAGTCTTGTATCTTTTTCAAAATTTATGAAATTTTTTACCATTCAAAAAAAAAAAAAAGCATACACTAGGCTACATAAGTTTTATAAATATTTTGACCTACATAAAAAAAAGGCCCTTAAAATTGGGAACAAGCCGAAATATGATTATCAAATCTAATTAATTATTTATCACATAATTGATTCAGTTATAAGTGTTGAATTGGTTATCACTTATCAAACAACCCATAATTAAGCTTCGAGTGTACAGAATATGAAAAACAAAGCCAGCCCATAGTACACCATATGCATATAAACGCAGAAAAGTCAATTCAGGTCAATCAAGTGTACAAAACATTAAAACTAAAAATAATACTATCAAGGAATTTCACATGATCCATTTACTAGTTAAGAGGGCATGATAACCCAACAATCAATTACACAATCGAAGAAGAACTACTATAAACAATAACGATTCGTACCCCAGTACTAGTTCACAATCACCTGCAGCACAACTTAAAAGACTCCCAAACAAAGATCTTTGAACAGTAAATCGTCCAGCCATGTGAAAATGACAGGTTACATGTCTTGATCAAGATCCTCTCGCCATTTCACCAACACAATGGAGAGGTCCATTACATTGCAGATCACCACGACACATCATATTATAAACAGATGGATCAAATACCACAGCATATCTAAAAAATATCCGTAACCAAACCAAACATTGCCTTAACTCCCAATCAACTTCGGTCGGCTACTTGAATATGTGTTTTTTTTGTTTCCATTGAGTTCCAGGCTATACCTCTGCCTAGAAAAAAAAGGAGTCTGTTGAGGGCATCATGTTCCATGACATTCAAAAAATCTAGATCCTTTAGAACTACCGCCACTAATGTCGATTTTGGTCTATGGCTCCCCTTAGTATTACCCTCAACCGTAACCATATCACTCTCCTTAACTACTGCATCAGTCAATCTGTGATAGATATGTCCAAACCGCCTTTAAGTTGTTTCCCTCATCTTATCTTCTGCCTGTGCTACCCTTACCATGCTGTCTGTTAATGTTCTCGTCCTACAAAATACAACCCAAATTTCTCTCCCATTTATAAAACAAAAAAGCTACGTCTAAATTCTGAAGTGATTTTGGATGTTTTGTTAACGCCTCTAACGGTATCGAACGAAGGTCATTTTTTACAGAGACCTTAAACGACATTTTAAACAAAATGAACGGTTCCGATCATCTTTTTGCGACCCGAGGCGGGAGAAAAAGGCTGCTGTGCACAGCTTGCTGTGCACGTAGCACAGCTCTGGACCTCTCCAGTACTCCAACAAGATACTAACTACATATCAATCTGTACATGTATCGATGTACTAATGCAATCATGTATATGCTTAGGGAGAGAAACTTAGAACAACGTATCACAAAATAAATAACAAGCCGAACTAGAACTAAACACTGCAAGGGGAACATTTACAAGAGAATCAGATCGAAATAGTATTACCATGAAACAGTTCCACGGCCACTCTGTCCCGTCGTCTCTGGTAACCTTCGGTCTCGAAATCCCCCAATAGCTCGAAACCATAACTTCACCACCGTCCTTCTTCTTCTCGTCCGCCGCAGCACTCTCCTTCCGATCCTTCTCCTCCGCCGGCGGCTCCGTCTTCGTCCTCTCCGCAGCCGTGCTCATAGCCCTCCTCCACTCTGCCCCACCGATTGCTCCCCAACCGTGGCCCTGCCGCCACAGCACCGCCGTCTCGTCAAACGGCCTCGCAACGACCAACGCCGCCGTCGAAGTCGACAAGCATCGGTTACAGCTCCGGCCGCCGATTAATCGCCGTAGTACTGCCCTCGCCACCAGCTGATTCATCTTCCAGTTCAGAGGTTTGACTTGGAGAGAAATTGTGGGTACAAATGTGTGAATGAAATATGTGGGAAGCAGTTATGAAACGACTCTCTCTCTCTCTCTCTCTCTCTCTACCCCGACAGCGAAAGTGGAGGAGGAGGTGGGGGACTGTGATTCGGTGTATCGCGACGTCTTGTTTAGTTTCACAGTTTCACCTTCTGTTTGGGAGTCAATAATTTAGTATTTATATTCATTTGTGCTCTCTCTTTCCTTTTTCATGTCTTTATAAGTTCTTGGCTTGGTCTTGACATGCAATTTATTTTATTCGTGACAAAAATTAAATTGATCGGACATTAATAACAATCTTAAAATTGTGCATTTTTCTCGAGAAAAATTAAATAGTTAAAATTCATTGATTTGAATCAAGCATATTTATCTATGTTTGGTGAATATGATTTTTGCACGAATGATTTATTGGGAAGCTAAAAAATTCAACTAATCAAATTGTAATAGATAGTAGAACCACATGTTATTGGGTGGTGTGTTTGGTGTAAAGTGTGCATAGCAAGACTTTAATTTATTTATTTTTTTTAACTTTTGATCTGTATTCTATGAGTTACCAATTTATCTCGAGAACATAAATTTAAAAATTTTGAAAGACAAAATAAGCCCTTTATTTCGTTTTTAGTTACTATTTTTTTAATTTTAACTTATACTACTATTCTATTTGTATTTATTTTGTCTAAATGAATTACAAAAAAGAAAAAAAAAAGAAAATCTTTTGGAAAACCGAATAAAGATACATTCAAAATCGTTGACACCCGTGAGCTACTTAATACTAGCGTGCATTGCCAATGACTTCAAACACATTCTTTATTTAAGAGAGAAACCAAACACATCATAACGGGATTAGTGTTGATCATGAATTTCAACGGTGAAGATGGTGTGGGGCCAGGAGTTACAGCTTTGACATCAGAAAGGCGTATGTGGGGTAGGTTGATGGATCTAACCGACATTGTGATATGACCGTTTTCCCCTTACTTTTTCTCCAAGTTCCTGGGAAATGCAACGGTGTATTACTGAACATGGCCGAAAAGTAAACTACGTCATTAGATCGGCCATTAGTGACACGTGGCACGATCCAAATCTGATGATTACGATCTTCGAACAATACCATTGCAAATTGCTAATCCATTGGGAAAGAATATCCCCAAATATAGTTTATTTAGTATATTTCTGTTTTAAAAAAAAGTAGTATATTCCTACGAATAATTACTACGAGAGACTTATTTCCGGAGCAACTGCAAACAGCTTATTTACGGAGTCGTGTTATTTTAGCCATCTGTTTCGGCAATTAATGGTCTGAATTTTAAAAAAATCGGAGTCGTGTAATTTCAGTCGTCTGTTTCGGCAATCAATAGTCCAGATTTTAAAAAAACTATTCGCGCAAATAAGTTTTTAAAAATTTGGACCGTCCAAAATACTTTTGGACGGCCGAAATTGAACTTCGTAAACATTTGTTTATAGCTGCTCTGTAAACAATATTTTCTCAATTACTACATACTCTTTAATAATACAAGCACAATACACGTGTTATGCATGCGAGTAAAGGAAGTGAATCATGTGGTTGTGTTTGGTTGGGAGTTTAGTTTAGTTTAGTTTTGGTAGTGGGTAGAGAGAGAAATAGAGTAATGATTGAAAATAGGGGTAATGATTGGAGAGAGATAGAGAGAGATGAGAAAGTAATAATTGAAAAAATAGGGTAATAATTGGGAAAAGAAGTAGGGTAATGATTGGTTTCCAAAACTAAAACTAAATAGAAATGGCAACCGAACAAAGCAGACTCACTTTACGATTTAACATTACATGTAAAAAAAATTAGTGGGAGAGAAAGTTTGAAAGAAAGAAGAATTTTATTTATTTTTTATTATAGCCACAATATCATTTTAGAGAGTGTGCATAGGCGGCCTTATCTTGCAGTGTGAAGTTTTTTCATTTTCAGTGGCTGAGAGTCAAGATATTTTGGAAAATGAACTGAAGAATGTAGAATGCAAAATATTATTCGAAAGAGTTCTTCAAGAATATTGAGTGAAAAATGAATTCTCAGTAAAAATAAAGTGAAAAAATAAAATTATTGTTCTTATATTTGTATGTTGACAAAGAATTTTGTAGAAAAACTTTGGAGAAAGGTTTTCACAATAGTTGTAGTTGCATGTCCTACTACAACTTTTTTTAATAACTGAACACTGATAAAATTAAAATTTATTTTTCCATCTTTTCCGTATATTTGAAGGGCTTTGGGGCATACACGTCGAAAAATAAAAAATAAAATTCCAGCGGCAATTGATGCACAGCTCACCAAAGAACAAAGTGAATTTTCAAGATGCTGCTGTTTCTTTTGTTCAGGTAAAGCATGCAATCATAAGCCATGAAAGTTTCCGCATTAAAGCTTATGGGTTTAAAGAATCTAAACTTGACGTGATCAAACGGAAAAGAACTGGGGATCACCTTGCTTTCTTACCGGTAGAGCAATCTCATGCAAATTTTGATAGGATTTCACTATAGTTCTTTTTATTGTTATTCACTTTGAAGGAAATAAACTAGTTGTAAGTTATATCAGTGAAAAAATCAAGTTAATTGCACATATATAACCGTGCGAGATCTTAGGCTCCGTTCTGCTTTCTCTAAAAACTTTATTTTTCAAAAAAGAAGGTAATTTCAAACTCAAATATAACGAAAATGAAAAATAATTTTTCAATTTTTTTTGCACCGTTTAAAAGATCCCAATGAGATCTATCAAACAAGATCCATATTGATAGAAAATTTATTTGCGTAGACACTTGATTTTTTACTTTGAAATTTACCTTCTTTTTTAAAAAGTTACTTTTTGAAAAAGTGAAACGACCTCTTAGTCTGACTCGCATGAACAACCGTCACACATGAGAAAGATTCCAATTCAACAATCGACATTGTATGGCGTCGTATCATTTCAAAATCCAAGTAAGATCTGAAAGTAAGATGTTATTCAATTTACAAAAGAGAAAAAAGGTAAGTTGTTTCCATTTGTCAAAGAAAAGAATACACATCACATTTAGATCTAGGAATCTTGAAATAACTTGTCATTTTAAGATGACAATTGGACTAAAAAACAATGAAATGCCTTCTAAAATTCGTAATCTACGCCAAAGAACCACCACCTAATTTGTGCTAGGGCTCACATAAAGTATCCTCAAGCTAGATAAACAATTAGAACTTGAGCCTCAATTTGGTTTGATTTTGTTAGAAACATGAGATAAGAAAACCCTCTAGCACATGGTGACATGAAACGATTCATCGAGCAGATCAAATATAGGTTAAATTAGTCGCATCAAAAAGAATATAGCTAAATTACAAATAAGGGAGTGCGGATTTCAAAATTTCGTGCAAAAGCAATCAAGATTGGATTTATTACCAACAAAAATATAAAAACAAAAAGAAATTCTAAAAAGGAAGACTGCAGATCAAGTGTGGTTCAACTCATATCATTTCTGTAATAAGTCTACTGATCCTTATAAAACTGGAGGGGAAAAACAGTTCCAGTGAAGCTCTTATGATCAAGATTGGCACTCCTTTATTGTCAAAACAAGCAAAAAGGATGGCCTATTTCCACCATCCACTGTACACAGAAACCCTTCGAAAGATCCCAGATACTCAGAATGCCATAAAAGAGATACAGAAACGAGAGGAGAGGATAAGAAAATACCCTTCCTAATTCTTTCCATTAACAGTAAGACTCTCGTAGAAGAGAATGTACCCATGATCTGTGTTGCTTGAATACTCCTGAGCGGATCCGAAAAAGGTTTGAACGGCCGACTCATCGATTATCTCCACGTTCTCATCGTCAAAGAAGAGCCAATGGTTATGGCTTTTCACGAGGCTGACATAGTGCCCATGGTTGGGCCCACTCCCGACGTGAACGACGACGGCAAATAAGGAGTATTCGGAATCATTATCATCCGTGGTGTTGCTCAGTTTAAGCTCCAGCGGGAACACAACGCGGTAAGACAACTTCTTGTACCGACCAAGGTTCTCCATGTACTTGAAACGCTTCAGGTGAATAACAAGGACCTGAGGCGGTTTCTTAATCTTCATCCTCTTCTGGGCTTCTTGTAAGCTACATTCGTGAGGAAGATAAAATTAGTTTCGCTGAAAGAGCTTTTTAAGTTGTCAAGAACTTTGGTTGGGATTTTGGGAATTGGGAAAGTTATGCGGAAAAAGTGTATACAAGGCTCCGCAGCCTCTGCTCACTATGAAAATTCTCCCCAAGGAAAGAGTGTTAAAGTGAAGTAAAGGAAAATGAAATACACTATCCATTCATAAATAAATGAAGGAAACAAAGACATGGTATTTAAATTCTGTAGGAAACACTATTGCAAATAGCAGTCCTGTAAAATCTCACTTTTTTTCAGGACATGCTCTGAGGAAAAACTAATCCTAGTGTAGAAGTTAAAGCCGAGGGCACCCACAAGTTCCATACTAGCAAAACAAAAAATGATGTGGGTTAGTTAAATACTACCATACCTTACTTTCCTTTCTTTTTCCAGCAGCTAAAAAAGGCCTAAATGAGAAGAATACCTATTTTCCTGTTGAGTTCTCCGACTATCATTCAATCAATTCCCCAGCTTTTAGCTATGATCCTTTTATTTATTTATTTTGCTGGCTTGACCAAGAAGTCTTATGTTCTCCAAGTTCTCTCCTTTTGATCCATCCCATCAAAACCAGTGATTTCATAGGGGAATCAAAATATGGTTGTTTAAATGTTGAGGCAACTAGTGGATGTACACGATTTTGAGAGGAAACTAAGCATAGTCCGAAAGTTAAAGGATCTGGAAAAGGAAAATAAGCTTCAAGATTTTACGGGACAGCTTTTGACGGAAACCTAATCCTAGCCTGAAAGTTGAAGATATGGGTCCAACTACTTTTCAAAGAAGTCAACTGAAAAAACGAACCGAAAACATAGATTAACACGGCCAAGTTTAGTCCCAGTACATAGAGTATAATGACCATATTTACCTGCAGCACTTGTCACAAAAGAATTTGTCCTCCGCATTCAGGGTTTCTGTGGAGCTGAAATTTTTTAGGCAACTCGTTATTGAACTGTTCTGTTCGATATCAAGGCTCAAATCTAAAAAAGTCTCGTCCCTTGCTGTTACAGTCTCACACCGTAGGCACCTTGTTTCATTGGTAAGAATACCCTGCATTAGCAGTAATCAGCAACCAATAAGGTCAACAGTTCGAAGAGAAGGGAAACAGCATCGAAAGACTCAGTAAGGTCAGCAGCAACCGTAGGGCCAAAATCGAACAACGAAAACATACTTCCCCATAAAGGTAGCATAAATTGTCCGCGTAAGTCCTTCAAAACATCAAACATCCACAGTACTAGGCTAGGAAATACAGCCAAGCCTCCTAAGGGCTATGGCCATGTCTGAAACGTGTAAGATACTGTCGGCATCTTGTTATTTTTCAAAACTGGGACAAAACCTTTGATCAGACATGCCTTGCATTGACACCCAAGATGCATCTAAGATCGCAGCAAGAGCTTAGAAAAAAAAAAGGAATAAAGGCCAAAAATGAAAACAAGAAAAGATGAAGTTTACGTAATAAACCCACTTCCAGACTTTTTACAGTGGAACCCTTCAAGCCTTACAACTTTTCTTTGAGAATACTTGAAAGTTTAAGACTCTACGACGATACAGTTTCAAAAAGACTTGCGTTATTACAACAAAAGAGAGAATTTGTCAATAATTAATACACCTTTTAAATGTCACCAGATTATATAACGTTTGTAACTTGTAGTTGGGCCCTTGTTGCTTTCACATCCTGATAAATTGATGAGTTGTTGTAACTATATCCTGTCTTATCCACGTTTCATGTCCCTACTCATGCCCCTTACATACACGCGGTACATTCCCAAGCTAAACACGGAAGCAAATCACCCGACAAATAGGCAAGCACAAAAAGATAAGCTCATGCAAAACACATATGACACAGCGTTATGACAAAATGTTGCTCCAATCTCAGAGGGAAAACTAAAAATTTATTGTTCCAAATAGCCAGAAAGGGCAAAACCATGTAAACTCACCTGAAAATTTTTATGAACCCAGGTAACTAGTGGCTCTTTCTTAACACCGTTGGCCTCAGGGTTCTTTGGTCCATTTGCAATCTTTTCAGAGGGTGGGGAAGTTTCTGGAGAAGTTTTCACTGCATGGGACTCTTTCTCTAATATGTCAACAAGCTCATTTAACAAGAAGTTCAAAAATTCATGGGCATCCTGTACAAAGATATTGCCATGATTGGTGTCAGACTAATATAAATGTTGTCAAAGAATGTAAGAAATATGGTTTCTTCAGTAAATTAACTGAGAATCCTCTTTCAGGGAGAGGGATGTAAAGATAGAAGAAAGAGGCACAGAAATGCAAGGAATCGCAAAAAGTATATTTTCCATCTTTATATGCACATTGACGAAGTATGGCCAACCATGAAAATCGCACAAATTCACAGCCAAGCCACAGGTATCATAGTGCATTAACCATAGGAAGCACATATAGCGGACGGAACATCCATTGTTAAACCACAATCGAAGAGGATAGAACAAGATTCACCACCACACACAAATTCTACGAGTAATGGTAATCACAGTGAATATTAACCCTGGTATTTTCACTCATACCTAGCTGCGCCATACATTGATCCACCATATGAAATAGATTGAAAACCACGTGAGATTATCAAAAGAGAAGACAATTCGCAATGGAATCTATTCTACTATTACCAATCGAGTATTTGAGCATGAGAGACAGGATAACTCCAATTGATGATCTCATAGGTTCCAAGGGAAATCCTGATATTACATGGCCTATTAAATGTAGGAACTTAATTTGCCAAAAGTACTAAATCCTTACCAAATAAATGTAGAAACTAAACGAGAAATATCTAATCTCAACCATTAGAATGTGGTTGTAACTCACCTAGTCCTGATTTTGAACCATCATTCAATTCAAAAACCAATCTTTAAGACTACATTAAAAATGACTAAATGGATACCCCACTTCTGGAGTACCATATTCAACCGAGGAATTTTGGATCAGAGATGTTGCACAAACTAACTTGCAAAGCCAAAAAGGTTAAGCAGCAAAGTTAAAAGTTAGTGTATGACAAAGGGATGAGCTCTTTCACTGCTAGCATAAAAAATACACTTAAGAAAAGGAATTGCGCCCCGAAAAACAGGGGGAAAAAAAAACACTTAACAAAGTTAAAATCATACCTGATGCATGTACCCTCGGAAAACCTCGTTCTGTTTCCTCACTCGCTGCACAAACCGTTTTGGAGCAATGACACCTGTTTTCTTCTTCTGCGAATTTATCTACACAAAAAATAACCTCAAAATAAGTGTCTAAATTTTTGGGTCCAGCTGTTGTAGTTAACAAACCAACTGTAACAGCGACCAGAGACCACCAATGCCATTTTTGCAGATCATTTCAACTCATGAATGTCCATTGGCCTTTTCCAATTTGACATCAAGCCTAAATATGACATAAGGGGGCAACCTACAAGCTGGAATCTCAGATAAGGAAAAAGAGAAAGGGAGACTGTGCAGTTTGATCATAGTCAATATCACCATGCCCTATTCTGCGGTTAGCTTGATTAAATTGGGCAATTTTGAAGACGTTCTTTAGGGCCAACAATTTGCTTAAAAATTGCATTTGAGAAGTCTTTGGGGGTGGAGAAAAGAAAAGCAAGGCGTTAATAATACAGAGAAAGCAAGATGGTTCTCAAAGCAAATACTTTTTTATCTTGTTGCAATGCCCTCTTCTTCAAGTTATGTTTTAAATGATAACAGTTGTAGTTAATTTTCTTCTGTCCAAGGAATAATGCCAAACTAAGCAAAACCATTGTAGTTAACACCATTAGTAATAAACATAAGTTATGATATAAGAAGATGAATGTCATTCAGGTGAATGGCGCATCATTGTTTCAAAAGACTGAAGGACCTCATTCTTTACTGCATTTGGTACCTGTGTAAATAAATCTGCCAAACAAGTAAGAAGATTCTCTTCAGCATCCCCCGGATTTTTATTAGTTGCATAATAATCTAGTAACTGTTCACGGAATGGAACACAGAAATAAAGTGCCTGCAAAATACAAAGTGGATAATGTATTAGGCAATGTTCTAAAGGGACAATCCTTCTTGGCAACAAAACCAAGACCGTAACACCATTAGATCAGCAATTGGAAGTGTTAAAGCATCCAACTCGAGATCAATTGGCAATGAGTGGAGGGGTCGTCAAGCTCATACTAAATAATAAATCTGGAGGCTATAATTAACCGATGTGGGATAAGCTCCAACATTCTCCCGTATGTGTGACCCTAATTTGCACGCGGAGAGGTAGAAGTTCCATAATTTAGGGATTGCTGTAAAACAAAGCGCACTTAGGGCACAAGTAACGTGATAATCAATCAAGAAAGTCTTATCCAAAAGCCTCTGATAGTCTCGCTCTAATACCATGTTAAAGCATCTAACCAAAACAGATCAACAATAATTGGCGAGCTTGCCCAGGAACATATACTAGTTTTTTGAAGGTTATAATTAACCAATGTGAGAAAAACTCTAGCGCAAAGTTTTGCTCGCCATACAACATAGTGATACAGGATAAACAAATTTCTTCGATGACCCTATCTCCAAAACTTAAAAGAATATAGTCTAATTATGGATATGACAACCACAGAATTTGGTATGTCAGTAGGTTCGTTGTGAACTTTCAAATATCGTAGCTATACAATAACATCACACCCCAGATAGCCATTCATGCAAGCCAAGACAAATAAGGGTCAGTAAATTTTCACAAGGATATTCCACAGTTATGTCAGTTTATCTTCACACATATATCTAATGTAACCATATCTTGTATGCAAATTCTATGAAGGGGAAGTCCCTCACTCTACCTGAATAATGAGACATTAAAGATAGACACAAAAGAAACCAAAAAAAATTTTCTTCCAACCATCCCTGAAAATCAAATGCATGAGCTTTAAATGAATGGCCATCAAACCTCACATCCAAATAAACCCCCACCCAAAGCACCTTTCGTCTCAAAAAATCATCTATGGTTAGCAGATCTCAAAGCTAAAAGAAGATAGAAAACAAAGTCAACAGGAGATTCATAATTTATCTGCATAAATTCCTTTTTTTGTCTGAGAACCAGTAAAATCTGTACTCCAGCTGATGAGGCTAGTCGTTAACTCTATTTATTTCTTTACATTAAATAAAACGACTCAATGTCCTTAGCTTCCCTGTAAATTAGTTTAAGAGACCCCAAAGCCACATATACTGGACATGGATATTAGTTCCTGCACATGCAAATATATCTACCGTGATAGGTAAGTTAAGGAACCTCAAACTTCAGTTTCTATTTTGTTGGGAACAATATCTAATCCTGTGGGTGACCCTAGGGGACTTTATTTATGTGCATTAATATAAATGGTTTAATATGAAACAGACTATTACATTTGATTAAAAATAGTCTAGTGTTCTGAATTACTGTTAACGCTGGCATATACGGGAGAAGGATGATATTTTACAGCATGTTGGCCAGCAATAGTTTGGGAGTCTGCGGTTCTGCACATATATCTCTAATTCCAACGTCAGGCTTCCAAAGACTTCCATGTAACCAAATGCATCAGTCATGCCAAGAGATAACACGGGGGTTGATGCCTTCCCTTCATATAGGGGAAAGCCAATTCACATAACATCTTCTTCCCGAGAGGCATTAATAGCTCAATCTCAATATATCAGCACCTTGAAACTTGAAAAACACAAGAATGGTCGTCCTGTGTGGGTTACCTAGTACATGACATGGGTCCATTTTCTGTATGCATGAATGTTACCAAGCACTTATATATGCCAAACGGATACCAAAAGATTGAAAACAGACCACAATTCATTTGAAAAACCATTCAAAGGTTGGGCTCCAATGATGAAATGATCAAATATCAAACGAACCCCTCATTCACAGGCATTTCATTTGAAATAAGAAGGCATGTCCAGCATTAGCAGGAAAATCAAAAATTACATATGATTTTAACTTCAAGGTGACGAGGAATTCCTCCACAGCTACAGGGATAAGGTAAACAAATTCACACACATTACTTCGAGTTCCAATCATCAGATGATCAGAAAACCTAGCAAAAACCCTATTCAGAGGCATCAATACCTAGGTCCCTTAAAACTATCACAAACTACAGTGACAAACACCGCATTAATTAAGGAAAATGCAAACCACAGCCCTCAAGGCGGTGTGTAATATGTAAATAGTGTATCCATATCCGAGAAAAGTATATTGATATCCCTGAAAGTGTATTGATATCCTTGACATGTGTGCTGAAATTTAAACTTTTCTCGTTACTATATGCATATTATCTACCGCCCCGCCGTGGTTAGGAAGACCCGTAAAATGAAACCAAAACAATCGAATCGAAAAAAAGAATTGAACCTGCAAGACGCTGTTGCAATAGCAGGTGTTGCCGAAATTCTCGAGTCCAAAGTATCGTTCGCCTTCGGGAAATTGGTCTCCGAGAGCCTTCTCGAGCCTCGACCCCGTAGCACCCATGAGACCATCGACCAAGTACCAAAATTCGTCTATCTCTCTCTTCTCTCTCTATTTATCTATCTATGTATCTACCGCCTACTACTTTAGCCTCATCGCCTTATACTTTCTAGGGCTTCGAGTTCGTACTTTTCCGGCCTAGTGCCTACTGCTTTGCTAGAGAGAGAAACGAGAGATAGTAGCTTCCCTGATCGAGATCCAACAGTGGAGAGAGAGAGAGAGTGGTGCAACTACGTCGTTAGCGATGAGGACTTTGATCTCTCTGCTGCGCCTTTGTTTTCTCGTCAGATGATTTGTTGGTTGACTCCATCTGGTTTGGGGATCTTCTAAAATACATGACACACCCCTACTCTTTTCTCAATCTTCTCTAATCGACGAAATTAACAAATTGAATTACAGTTCAATCCTTATAGAAAAATTGCCACCATGAAGTCCTTTCATATTTTTTTTTTATCCTTTTGTCTCTTTTTCTTTTCTTAATCTTTATAGACCATGGGTGATACTTTTGGGTTCGACACAAATAATTCAAACCGCTTATTAATTTTACAATAATTTTTTGCCCTTTTAAAAAATCAGCTAAATTAGATATGTACAAGTGGTAGATCTAAAACACCTTTTTAGGAATTTTTCTCTCTCTAGGAGCTCTCTCTCTCCTACACTACATCAGTTAGGGTTTTTTAGGTAGGGGGGTGGGCGCCATTTGCTTCTCCTCCTCCTTCGCTGGCCACCCTCTTCACCACACAGCCGGTTGAACCAAACCCTACTAGATCCATCTTCTCTCACCTTCACCTTTTTTCCTCTACCTCCTCCTTTCCATCCTCCCTTTCCGCTACCCCCTCTCTTCGCCTCCTTTTCGCCACCGTGTCTTTCCTGCTGGTGTCGCCTCCTCTCAGCCTCCCCCTAGTTCGATTAGGGCTAGATCTGGCCATATAATGAAGTTGAGTGGTTCGGCTCCCTCAGGTGAATAAGTTTCCAGATAACGAGGCGACGTTTTCCAACGACTACTACAAGACCGGAGGGGGAGCGCTATTTGCTCCCCCTCCTCCTTAGCTAGCCACCCCCCTTCACCACACAGCTGATTGAACCCAACCCCACCAGATTCTTCTTCTCTCACCTCCACCTTTTTTCCTCTGCCTCCTACTTTCCATCCCCCCTCTCCGCCTCTTTTTCACCACCATGTCCTTCCTGCCGCCGCATTCTCCTCTCTGCCTCCCCCTAGTTCGATTAGGGCTAGATCTGGCCATCTGATGAAATTGGGTGGTTCGGCTCCCTTCGGTGAATAGGTTTCCAGATAATGAGGCGGCATTTTCCAGCGACTGCTACAAGACCGAAAGGCTCTTTGCTAGTTAGTTTCCCCAATATGGCGTCTGTATCGGTTTATTTTTCCAGATTCGCTAAGTGTGGTAGGTGGGCGAATAAGAGTATTAGTTCTGTTCTATTTTGTTTTTGTTTGTTTTTCAATTTCACTGGCGGGATCTGGTTTCACAGCCATGTTTGCCGTCCAGATTTCATATGTGCTTTCTCGGGTTTGAGCTGGGGATCCGTTTGGGATTCTCTATTATCTAGATCTAGATTGGTTCTCATCTAACATTCGTCGGTCTAGCTTCAGCAGGGAGTGTCTACGTCGACGTCATGGTAGTTTTGGTTCATTATTGTATCTTTTGATGAAATCTGTAACCCCTTCGGGCTTTGACGTAATCAAAAAAAAAAAAAAGTGGTAGATCTAATTTTCCTATTTCCCGTTCAGAATTTAGGATCCTAAATTCTAAATGAAAATGTGAAGTTTGAATTAATTGCAAGGTCACTCACAACATTATATTAAAATTAATGAACGGTTCAAATTATACGCGTGAGTCTGTTGTACTTTATCAGTACTCCAACATTATATTAAAATTAATGAATGGTTCAGTTTGCTAAGGCTTGAATCTCGACCATGATTCACTTTCCCCGACTATTGAGCTCGCTCTTTTTTACACTCCACATTTTTTTTTTTTTTTTGGCCATTCGTTAAACCTAATTTACTTTATCCTAAGAGTAGAGGTGGCAAATGGGCGGATTAGGTCCAGTTTGGGCGGGTTGAAACGGGTCACGGGTCGAATATGGACGGGTCAAATAGTAAATGGGTTGAAACGGGTCGGTCAAATATGGGTCAAGTCAAACCCAAACCTGCTCGACCCGACCCGTTTTTCTTTCCTTAAAAAAAAAAATTATTTAAATATTTTTTTCTTTCCTTCTTTTTCCCCTTTCTTCCTCCGATATGGTTGAATATGAGTTCACTTTGCAAATGTTTCAAAAAGCAACACGATTAACAAATAACAATGAGCTGAGTCGGAGGCCAAGTTGACTTGAAAATGTAGTTCAAGTACTCGGAAATGATATCGTAACAGTTTTGTATGTGTCTATCTTACTTGAGTGGATTTTTTTTTCCATTTGGTTTCGTCGCGTATTGTCTTGAATCAATCTAACACAGCTAGCCGACTCTTCCTTGTTGGATTCTACAGTCTTCAAGTTTGTAACGTTACCTCTCTTCGTCCAGCTGCCCACGGTTTTTGCGGGCCCATGCACCAATTCAAACTTCCGTCCTATATTTATATACCCCTCACCCCACATCAGATTTGAAGAAGCATCACTCCCTCTGCCTCTCTCTACAAACTCTCTCTCACCTCACATCAGATTTGAAGAAGCATCACTCCCTCTGCCTCTCTCTACAAAGTACAAACTCGCTCGCTCTCTCTCTCTCTCTCTACAATCTTTGTCCCTGTAAATTACGATTGAGATCTAATTTTTTAGAATAAAGACAAAAATAGGTTAATAAGTCAATTTTTTTTTGTCTTTATTCAAAAAAATTGAATTTTGATCATAATTTTTTATTTTTTATATTCCTCCGTCACAACGATGCAATAATCCCAAAAAATTGACGAAAAACTAACAAATATAAAAAAAATTTGAATAAGGACAAAAATGAAGAAAAGTTTGAACTTGACGTAGGGCCCAGCACGGTGGGGCCCATCTCAATCGTAAATCACTATCATAAAGTCTAATAACAATAGATCGTAGGCCATTATGAGATCAAAGAAAAAGAATGAGAGAGAGAGAGAGAGTCGTATTAAACCCATGTAAATGGGTTTTTTAATTCAAACCCATATTGAACTTATTTTCAACCCATCTAAACCCATGTAAATATGGGTGAACCCATATCAACCCGTTATGTAATATGGGCGGGTTGAGTTGGGTTATAAATGAGCGGATTGGGCGGGTTAGAAAAATATGGGTTGAAATTGCCACCTCTACCTAAGAGACTTGGGAGAGAGGGATGAGTGCTTACGGGAATCGAACCCTGCCATTGTGCATGGAAGTATAAGGAAAACACCAATAGCACTCTATTCCACTTGCCACTTTTACCATTTGTTTTTTCTGTTTCTCAATGGTAAAGTAGTCATCTAGTTCTCATAACTTATTTGTTAATTCCTTATTACTTTCGTCCGTCGCAAAAAGTTGGACACTTTTGGGATAGTGTGCCATTTTTAAATGCCTATATTGTTTAATATGATTATCAAAAAATATGCAATATAAATCTTGTTTGATAGATTTTAATTAATTCTATTAAACAAAATTTTTAAAATCACATAAAATTTTATAAATCAAAAAATATAAGCGATTTAAAATGGCACGCAGTCCCTTCTATACTAATGGTATTGCTTATTCTCCATTAAATAAGGAATTAAACTACTAAATTTTTTATTTACTCATTGCTCATTTTAAGAAATTAACCACTTGGCCGCCCGTCACGGGTACCTCGGTTAAGCATTGTAAAATTCGAGGGCTTTGAAGTTAAGAAAGTCTAGAGGCACCGCACCAAAATGCATGTGAGGCACATTCCAAGTAATGCATGGATGATCAGAGCCGTTCAATAATTTTAAAAAATATATATGAATGGGCATCGCAAAAAATTTGCTCAATTCGATATGTCTAGGTACTCGATTCAATCTTTCCTCTTTTAAATAGATAATACACGCAATGAGCTCTATAAAATAAACGATTCTGATCACTATTGTGTATCCGAGAGGGGCCCACAACGTCCCAAAATTGGACCAGACTTGACATTAATAAATTGGACTGGACCTTCCCCCTTTTACTCACCCCTTAAGTTACTCATTGTAAGGTCCATATTTGGGCAAATCCCATGACAAAAATCCCGCTTAATTTGTATCCCGTTAATTAAGTTGTATCTTATTTTCTAGAGCATTTGTTTTATAGAAATGATATCAATTGTATTATGTAATTGATAGGGAGAGTGTGTTAAGGGAATTGGTTTGGAAGGAAATCATTTTGCATAGAGGATTTCGTGCATATGCTATATTAGAAAAAGGAAATGCAGAAATCGTGGGTGGCAAATATGGAAATGCAGCAACGTGCCTAAGGTTTTCTTCAGCATTCTATTTGTATGCGGCTTTGTTGGCTTTTCAAGACCACAAAGATATGAGAGCTGATTCCCTTTGCCTTCAACACTGAGACAATACCGATAGGAGAGTGGAGATTATCTCTTAGAGTAACACATGATCCGGTGATCATCAATCTTTCCGAAAAACTCCAAGAGTTCTTTTCAACATTATTTCAACTACTTGAAATATTCTTCCGGTGGATTCTGGAAGTATATCGGAGGACTTGTGGATTCAAGGCGTGCAACAATCAACCACTTGGTGCAGTGTACGTGGATTCAGCAACTCGATCTTCAGTCAGTCGGTGAGGATTCATGGTTGTTTTAGTTAAGATCGTTTTGTAACTGCACAATGATTGTTTTTAGTGGTTTGATTTCCTCCCGTGGTTTTACCCCTTTTAAGGGGTTTTCCACGTATATCCATGTGTTCATTGTTTATTATTTTTCAATTCCTATTATTCTGCTTGCTGAGTATTTAGATAGCGAAAAGGGATTTTCAATTGGTATCAGAATGGGTCGCTTATTAATTTTTGGTTTTCTTCCTAGAGCGGATCTATAGCAATAATGAACATGAACAATAACATGAATCATCCATCGAGTCGCACACCTATGTTAGATAGTGAAAATTTTGACTACTGGAAATCTAGAATAAAGGCTATCATGAGATCTGTGGATGAGGACATTTGGAATTCTTGCATCGGAAGGTATAGTCATCCCACAAAAAAGTAGAAGAAAAACAAGTCCCTAAACTTACTGCTGAACTATCTCGGGAGGAAAAGGCTGTTTTACAGACTAATAATGGTGCCTTGGACATTTTATTTAGTGCTGTTGATGTTAATGAGCATCGTAAGATTGCTAATTGCTAGATTGCAAAAGAAGCGTGGGATATTTTAGTAACTTGTCATGAGGGAATAGATGTTGCTAAACAATCTAAGTTACAAAGACTCACTACTAAATTTGAGATAATCAAAGTGAAAACAGGATGAAATTAATTTTTAATGAATTCTACTCTAAATTGATCGCTATCGTCAATAGTTGCGAAGCCCTCGGTGAGCCTATTCCTCCTTTTAGGGTGATTAAGAAAATATTGAGATCCTTGCCTGAACTTTTTAAGACAAAGGTCACTATGCTTGAGGGTAAACGTAAATCAATGAAAAATCTGTTGAAGAAGTGGTAGGTATTCTCCAAACTTATGAAGCTGATATGTTACAACCTGGGTCTCTAAATTCTAAAGTTAAACCATCGGCTAAGTCGATTGCTTTTGCAAGCTCTCAAAGCGAGTCTAGGGAGTCAGATTGTGATGATGAGTATGACCTTGAAGCTATGGATATATTTACCAAAAACTTCAAACAATTTTTTAAAAAGAAAATGACTAAAGGTGATGGGAATAAGAAATTTGAAAATAAAAGAAAAAGTGGGTCTTCTAGTGCTAAAGAAAAGAAGGGGATTAAAGGACCACCGGTAGGGCCAAAGTGTTATGAGTGTCAAGGATATGGTCACTTAGCTCATGAATGTGTTAACAAATTGAAGAAGAAGACTAATTTTAAGGCCAATATAACTTGGGATGACGATAGTGAGTCGGACAACTCTGAAGAAGAACAAGTTGATCACACGAATTTTATGGCGTTTGGGGCTTCTTTACAATCAATTCTTAGTGATCATGAATCCTTAGACGATAGTGAGAATGAGGGAAGTGATGAAGAGTTTAGTTTCGATGAGCTAAAACAATACTACAATATGTTGTTTAAGGAGAGTATTAAGATTAATGAGTCAAATTTGAAAATGACTGAGAATTATAATAATTCTAACAAGGAGTTAGTGACAGCTAAAAACAAGTGGAAGAGTTGCAAGTTTTTTTGAGCAATGTCACTAGTGAGAAAGAAAAGTTGAGTAAGGAGGTTGAGAGTTTGCAAGAAAAGAATAGGGTCTTGATTGAGTTAAACACCGCCTCGGACGATAAAATAAATATGTTAAACGCTAAGATTGGTAATGCTAATATTCTATTTGAGCATTTAAATACAGGGTCAAAGACATTGGATGATATTCTGAGCATTCAAAGACCGGCAAGTGACAAAACAGGGCTTGGATTTTATGAAGTTTCACCCTAAAAAACACTAGGAGGTAAAGCGAATGAGTTGCAATCAGAAAAGGTAACATCAAAAATCTGCACTATAAATATTGCCAATAACGTGCTTGAAAAGGCTTGTGATATTAAGAAGAGTAATTTTGCTAAATTCATTCCTACATGCCAATATTGCCAAGTTAGAGGTCACATTAGACCTAATTGTTTCCAACTTCACGGCTAGCCAAATGCTACTCATAATCATGCTAGTCTCAATAAAAGTGTCTCCAAGCATCACTCTGCTCATAAATCTTTGGTTAATCATGCGAATTGTGATAATGATAGAAACATGATAGTGAGAAGCACGATACCTACATTTAGACCTAACAATCAAATTAAGACTTTTCAAGTTAGGACTAGATCCATGTGGGTTAAGAAGTGTGATTTGCATTGTTTTGTTGCTCCTACGACATTTAAGGCTAGGAACTCTCACATGTGAAATCTTAATAGTGATTGCTCACATTATATGCCTACAGATAAATTCGGCTAGGGTATGCTTCATTGATTGAGTTGGTTATTCCATCTCTATTATTGCTATCTCCTTGATTGTGTTTTTTATTTGCTATTTGTTTTTCTTTGATTTACCATTTAAAAAAATAAAAATAAAAATTTCTGTGTTGGACGTAGCATGTGTTTCAGTTGTGAGTATTCATCCATGGGTTTCACATAAATGCACCCTTTTTTTCAAACGCATGCGTCCTTCTTCTTGTTCTCCACTCATGCACTATATTCGGATTTTAATTGCATCATGCCGTATGACTCTATGATCGCCACATATACACGTTAGGATTAGAGAGACTATTCAGATTGGATAGTTGGTTCTCATGTCCATTGGAATGTCTCATTTTATTTCCTCGGCGATTGACCTTTCGGCATCTTGGTTGGATACAGTGTTCTCTTGGTTTTGTTATAAAAAATAAGGGCAAAGAAAAAGAACAAAAGCATATAAGAAAGTCAAAAGTCTATTTGTGAGATCTTAATGCTTATCTGGGCATTCATCGAGTACTGAACAATTGGGGTGATGTACTCTCCCTCTGAGCGTTCGTGTCACAAAATGGATAGACTTTGTGAAGGCATCCATGTAGGACCACTCGCTTAGTAACCGGGGATTGGGTATGAGATATTCTTATTTCCAATATTCGTGTCAAAAGGCAGTGGGGTAAAAATATAAAAACACGTGTATTTGTTTGGAAGATTCAATAAAAATTGATACGACAAAAATACTCATTGGTTGAGGGGGAGTATTTAATCGTTGAGGAGAAGTTATTTCTAAGCCTTGAGATGTCGTGTCATCATGCCTGGTTTGACTTCGTGGGAGGAAAGGTGCTGCCTATAACAACCCTGATTTTCAGTAAATAAAAATTTCGTAAAATATTCGAATTTTTCTTTTAATTACTTTTAATAATTCCTTTTAATTCCTATAGTTCGTCATAATTAGATTTTAGCCCCCTTAAAATTCGTTTCTTGATTAAAGGCCCTACTTGGCAAGTCTAGTTAGCTTCTAACCGACTAGTTGGAGAAACCAAACTACCAATTCACCTACTTACAATTCCCTAACCCTAGATGGACCTTTTTGACCATCTTTGAGTCTTGTGAACCTTTCCAACCATAGACTAGAAAATCATTATATATTTTCTTTTATTATTATATTTCTTTTCTTTACCCTTTGGACAATAAAAGGTAGAGAAACTTTTATCCATTGGTCAATAACTACTAGGGAAAGTATTACCCATTGGATAATAGAGTGGTCTTACCAAGAAGTACTAGGATTTTATTAAATAAGCATTTCCTAGATTTTACATGTGATTATATCTTTAAAATATGTAAATATGTACCTTATAATATATTATCCTAAGATAGTCTAGGTACAAAATCTAGGTTTATAATGGGACATGGACCAATTTAGATTAATTTAATAGGGAATTTTGACTAGGAAATCTACCTAGATTACATAGTACCTATGTATATACTTATTTATAATTAGACTAATAAATATATTACTAGTACAAATGTGCCTAATAGAAGTCTTTATTAGAAAATCTTGGCCTTGAAAGATCCCATTAGATCAGATAGTACCTTAGGTGCATTTCTATATATATTTTGTTTATTAATTGTACATAGAAGAGTATATGTTTATATGTACTAGTACTAGGAGAGAGAGAGAGAGAGAGAGAGAGAGAGAGAGAGAGAGAGATGGCTAAGAGAGGAGAGAGAGGGAGAGAGTGATGTGTGTGCATGTGTTGCTCACTCAATCTAGTCAATTTCTTTTGGCCAATTTCTCACACAATCATGGTACAACCAAATCTAGTTTTTCATTGCCCTTTCATATATAAACAAGTCTTCTAAGTACTAGACAAGACAAGGAACCCTTTAGAATAACCTAAACTTGTCCTAGAAAGGAAGAAAGAGAAGAGATTTGGTTGTCCTTACCATAATCTTCTTACATCCTTTCAAATCTATGATGATATATTTTTTCTAAAGCAAATCTATCCTCCATTGTCCTTATTAGTACATTTACTAATTTTTAAACCTTGTACAATCCTCCTTTTCTCCACCAATCTTTCCATAATGCAATCCAAAGTACCAAATCTAGCCTTGCATGCCTAAGAACTAGGGAGAAGTTGTACAAGCAAACCTTTGACCTAACCCATCAAGATTTCAATCAAGCTTGAAAGATGAAAAAAATCAAAGATAGGAGAGAGAGAGAGAGAGAGAGAGAGAGAGAGAGAGAGAGAGAGAGAGAGAGAATTCGGATGGAAGAGAGAGGAGGGAGGAGCCTTGGCCTATAAATAGCAAGCTCACTTCAAGCTTCAACTCACACCTTCACTCCTTTGCTCTCACTTCTCTCTAGAAACCATTTCCATTTTTCAGACAGCCTACTGCCCTTCACAAATCTTTATTTTTCTCCTGCTTAAATTAGTTCTTAGAACCAACTCCCTTCGGGAAAGTTGTAGAGCACTTCAAGACCTTCAAGTTAGACCTAAGAACCACCCCAATCGGTGAAGAAATGACAAAAATATTGACATCCGAAGTTTAGTAAAAATTTTGGATTTCCAGTTCCAGACAGCATACTGTCTCTTCCTTTATCACCAATTTTCTCCTACCTAAACTAGTTTCTAGGATCAATTTCCTTCACAAAAGTTGTAGAGCACTTCTAGAGTTTCGATTTCAACCCAAGAACGATCATATTCGGCCAAATATTGACCAAGTTACTGCCATCCAAAGTTTGGTCCAAATTTGCGAGTTTCACCGCCTGTAGAAATTTTCCAACTAGCTTATTCAGCCCCAACTAGTTTCGGATCAAGGTAGATTAATCTCTACTCATTCTCTCTAGTATAACTTTAGTTATTTTTGTTTATGATAAGGCAAATTAAAGTATTAGAAATAATTAGTAAGCTCGTTTTACTAAAATCTTGAAATGAAATTACGATCATGTAGAATACTTCTAACCACTTTCTCTAAGTATAAAGTTTGTATATGTAGATTATCCTTACTTACTTACTCTAAGTATACGTAGAATCCCTAGTCTACTACATCTACGTATAGTATAGAACCGTATCTTGAAAAGTAGAATGTCCCTAGTTCAAAGCATAAATATCCTTAATCATTTTCTTTAAGTAGATAAGGTTATCTTTTGCTTAAATGTTGGAATGCATGATAGTTAACAACCTTATTTTTGCGAATGGAAGTATGAGCATGTATGCATGAATTGCTTACATTACTTGTTTTGTTGTAAAGCATATGTGAAAAGTCCTACCGTGGAGTCTATGCATGTGACGAGACACAAAAATCAAGGAAGATAGAAACATGACATCAGGGTGTGTTAATGACAAGGTGTGTTTTGAAATCGCAATGTGGCCGGATTTGCCATTGTGGGAATGTGTGTATGTGTGTGTTCCAATGGAAATCTGGATCAGCGGAACCATTGTGAGGTTGTGTGCGTTCCCATGGGAATCCGGAGCGGCGGAACCATGGTGAGGAATGGCTTGGTTATCCGTGGAGAGGAGCCAATGCAAATTTTGTGTGCCAATGAAAACCCGGCGTGGCGGAACCATTGTGAGGATACTCGGGAACCCGGCGCGGCGGAACCGAGGTTGGGTTTGTTAAAATGCTTTTGGAAATGTTGATTTGGTAAATGAAAACGAGACACGGTCTACGATGAGTCGCGTAGGAGAAACACAGAAAATCATGGACACAACCGTTAGTTTGGATAGTGAATGTGGATGTGTCATTGTTAACTATTTTGTTATATATGCATGTACTATGTGGAAATCGTTAACCTTATTGTCTATTGCTTGTAAGTTATGGGATAGTGGGTTTGGATTATTCTATTGAGCTCATGTAGCTCATGGTATTACCTTTGGTGACTCTGACATATTATATTGGTGGCGACGCCGGTATAATGTGTCAGACCTTGTAGATGAACAGGGTGAGCTGTACACCTTGGAGGCTTTTGGAGCCGAAGAACTGGCTAGGATGGAAGAGCAGGCGGAGCTGTAATTAAGAACCCTAGTTCCCTCCCTTTGCGTAATTATGGGAATTATGATGTAATAATGAGCCAGACTCTATTTAGATTTTTAATAAAATTGCTTAATTAACGTTCCCAAAATTCGGGGCGCTACATTGCCATTCTCATGGAACACAAGAAATCTTGTATCCAAAGATGGTGGTCTTAATATTTTTGACGTGTCACACACCCACTATTGTCATGGTCTCATATTGCATGTTGTACTTAATTCTTGATTTTTTCATGCTTGGGATACATACAAGTTCTCTCATGCATTTCAAAAAATTGTTGTGACATTTACTGATTCTCATGGTATTCATCTTTGGATCCATGTGTTTGTCTTCTCGGGAATTTTTTTTTTTAAACAAACAGAGTGATTTTAGTCATATAAAAATCTTCCGATTTGTTTTGAGCTCTAAGGTAGTGGGCCATCCTTCTTCTGAATTCTACACGGTTCAGATAACTTATGTTATAATAATTGTCCGATGTGGCCTTTTGCGGATATTCTCTAGACTTATGTTTTTATGGTGTTGCTTTCTCGACTTCTTTAGTCTGACTTACATGGTTTCACTTTTTCAATGGCTATTATTCTCTATCACTTCTGTGTTTTAATTAAGTGCTTATTTCCATGTGCTCTACCTTTGTCATTCCGTGACAAGAAGGGGGAGTAATTTATTGATTAACCAATTATCTTTTCCAGATTTGTGTCTACAACTTTTCATAATTGTGCTCCATCTATTAAGGGATAGGTTAATCGTGCTATGCTTGTTTTGCCATGGAAGTGCCAAAGGGGGAGATTGTAAGGTCCATATTTTGGCAAATCCCATGACAAAAATCCCGATTAATTTGTATCCCGTTAATTAAGTTGTATCTTATTTTCCAGAGCATCTGTTTTATAGAAAGGATATCAATTGTATTATGTAATTGATAGGGAGAGTGTGTTAAGGGAATTAGTTTGGAAGGAAATCATTTTGCATAGAGGATTTCATGCATATGCTATATTAGAAAAAGGAAATGCAGAAATTGTGGGTGGCAAATATGGAAATGCAGCAACGTGCCTAAGGTTTTCTTCAGCATTCTATTTATATGCGGCTTTGCAGGCTTTTCAAGACCACAAAGATATGAGAGCTGATTCCCTCTACCTTCAACACTGAGACAATACCGATAGGAGAGTGGAGATTATCTCTTGGAGTAACACATGATTCTGTAGCGCCCCGATTTTTGGACACGTTAATTAAATCATTTTTAATTGATTTAATAATTCATAAAATTGATTTAAGAAATAAAATTTTATTAAACAGAGTTTAGTTGCGAAAATCTCAAATACTAAATTCAAAACTACTTAATTGTCTTACAACTCAACAAAAATAAAATAGAGTTTGACAGATGTGATAACACTTTTTGAAAATTCAAATAACATTACTCCAAATTAACAGAGCTTCCAAGGGTAAGGTATCCAAGGCTCGACAAACTTCCCTTCCTCAGCTGGAAGGTCCTTACCCTGGTACTGATCATCTTGTAGACGATTCTGTTCTTTGATCTCCTGATTACCTGGCATGAAACGCCAGCCCAACGGCACTGTAATGAGTTTTGAAACTCAGTAGATAAATCTTACCCATTAACCTTTACTCTACAAGCAATTACATTTTTAATAAAAAGAGGTAAGAATCGAAGAGCACAAAATTTATTTCATTATATAACCATCAACTGAAGTAAATTCTAGAATCTCAACTTCTATAATCATTCCAACATCGCAGTATTCACCACATTCCAAACTCTAAAATTTTACTGGACATACTTTATAAGTCCTACTAGGCAACCCTCAACATCTCGAGGTCCTAATAGGCTACTCTCACAATTCTAGGTCCATCAGGCTGCCCTCAAGGTCCTGCTAGGCTACCCTCAATATATACCTGAGGTCCTGCCACGCTGCCCCGAGGTCCTGCTTGGTCGTCCTCACAATTCTAGGTCCATCAGGCTGCCCTCAAGGTCTTGCTAAGCTACCCTCAATACCTGAGGTCCTGCCAGGCTACCCCTGAGGTCCTGCTTAGCTACCCTAGCTACACCGGGTCTTTCAGGCTGCCCTCAAGGTCCTACCAGGCTACCCCCAATCACACAAGGTCCTGTCAGGCTACCCCCGAGGTCCTGTTAAGCCCACAACCTTTCATCTGTTACCTTTTTCGTTTAACCATGACATACATAATTTCTCTAAGTTCATAACTCATCCAATGTCTCTCATGACCTTTCTACGTTCTCAGTTCAATCAACAAAGCCATCATTTCAAATAAGGATTAAACAGATCATAATATAACTACAGACACAGGATAACTTAACCGCCGCACACCCACATCCAGTGAGCTTAAGTCCAAACTAACTTCATAGCAATTTCGATATGTTTCAATACCAAAGTAATTGTTAGTGGATCAGTAATAACAACAGTTCATAAAGAGTCAATGAAACATAACATTACTGATAGTTTAAAAGACAAAAGAATTTCACATATAGAATTTGGATTTGTCCGTGTGACCTTTGGGTTTCATTAGAACTTCGCACATAGGTTGATTTTAGTCAATTTTCATAGTTTGTGGTTTTAGAATTATTTCGTAACCCATAGGGTTAAGTTTACTAACTTAACTAATCTTAGCGATTGTCTTGTAATATTTAACCTTAGGGTAAAATGTGTAGTTTTACTAAGTTAAAAATCTTACTAGCCGACATCTCCTAATTGTTTTAATCTAAAGTGTCACCTTAAACTATTCACCTAAACACCATCTAGTTTTATTACCGAAGTAGTTAATTAAGTATCGCTAAATAGACATACATTTTTATACTAACTAAAATGATGAATCATTTAGACCCCACACTTTTATTACTAATAATCTGACTATATATCTGTACAGTTTTGTTTAGTGAAATATAAACTTTACTAGCTAAACAAGTAAAATTAATTATCTAGAACATCCATATAATAGCTTAATCAAGTAGCTCCAAAAATCTTTTATTTGTTTAAACTTCTTTACACTTCTAAATATACTAACGAATTAATTCGTGTCTTACCATACTAGTTTTATCATATACTCACGTAGATCAGTACATAGGAAACTTAAACATTTAAGCACACTACCAAATTGTCACCCATTAATTAACAATTGTAAGGCCTAGACTAATTGTTCATCATTAAATTAATCACATCAATATTACCCGAATGTGTGGTAACTAAACAGTTTGTTAATAAGGTGGTCGCTGTAAGGCCGTGACTTGCAGACGCGTGGTACCAACTGGGTTGAATAGTTTTCGACAGTTTCGGATTCTCTTTACATGGGTTCAATTTGAGTCACGAATATATTATGAAACATATTTAATATACTTAGAGTTCAGGGGTAATGAAAAATCTACCTTGATCCTTGAAGTACTAGCTAGAATTGAAAGGAAAAAAAAATGGAGATGCGTAGTGACGGCTATGGTGGCGGCAATGGTGGAATCCGGTGGTCCTTCTCCTTCTTTCTTTTGGTTTCTTCTTCTTTCTTTTCTTTTTTTTCTCCGCAGAAAAAAAATGAAAGAGAAGGAATTTTATTCTCTCTCTCTTAGTGGAAAGAAAAACGGGAATATGTAAATTAAGGGGGAAGTAATACAGGAGAGGGAGGAGAAATTGTTATTGAAATTGTTTTTGCTCTCTCCACTATCTAAGCCGAAAGAAATGAGAGGGTGGGGAGGCAGTTAGTTTTGTAGAGGAGGGGTGGGGAATGAAGTGTGGGAACGTGGGAAGTATGAGTTTTATTGGATAAATTTTAGTTAGAGTTTTTAGGGTGTAATTAGGAAGGATAATGGATGAGTATGGATCCATGTATATCTAAAGCATAATATATATTCTATACAAGTTTGTAAGCAATATCAATTATACACATGATAATGTATTTTAGTTATTCAATCTAATTAATTATTGAATTAGTATTTAACATTTCAAAATTTGTATTAAAAAAATTAGGGTCGTTAGAGATTCGGTGATCATCAATCTTTCCGAAAAACTCTAACAGTTCTTTTCAACATTATTTCAACTACTTGAAATATTCTTCCAGTGGATTCTGGAAGTATATCGGAGGACTTGTGGATTCAAGGCGTGTGGCAATCAACCACTTGGTGCCGTGTACGTGGATTCGGTAACTCGATCTTCAGTCAGTCAGTGAGGATTCACGGTTGTTTTAGTTAAGATCGTTTTGTAACTGCAGAATGATTGTTTTTAGTGGTTTGATTTCCTGCCGTGGTGTTTACCCTTTTTAAGGGGTTTTCTACATATATCCGTGTGTTCATTGTTTATTATTTTTCAATTCCTATTATTCTGCTTGCTGAGTATTTAGATAGCGAAAAATGGATTTTCACTCATGACTATCTGCCATTGTTAGATTAAAATGTTTGTCATCAAAAGTAGAAGAGAATAAAATATTTGAAAGCGAGAGCGGCGAGACAGAGTTGATCAGAGATAAAGAATGAAAAAGATTTGCACTTTGTGTTATGAGTATTTGCAGACCCGTAGTCTAAGGATGCACCCCAGTAGTGTAGTGATGCATTACAAATCCCAATTCATTGTAAAGCATAGAAGTTCCTCTCTAAGTATCGCATTTCGCATAGCCGCACTAGAGCTTTGTAAGAGAGGGCTCTTTGATAGTTGTGTTGCTCGTCGTGAGCAATGATAGGTTTTTTAATTACTTCTCCTTTTCAGTGAAGGTTTTCTCCAATAGCAAAGCCAGGGATCAGCGGTAGTGGGGCACCTTTAAACACACTTCAACGGAAAAAAATAGTACTCCCTCCATTCCTTTTTTAAAGTCTAGTATTTCATTTTGGACTGTCCCTTAATACGTGTTCATTTTGTAAAGTTAGTAGGTAAAAGTTGGTACATTTTCTATTTTGCCCATAAAAGTAGATTTCATTTTGAAAAGTTAGTGAGTAAAAATGTAATGATGATGTCCCTATAGAGGGTAATTAGGGAAAGTAGAGGTAAAAGTTGATGTGAAAAGTGTAATGATGATGTTTTTTTAATAAGTTGGAGTTACGAAACGGAACACTTAAAAAGGGACGGAGGGAGTAATAAACAATTCTAGAGCAAAAATATCCTTTAAACTATCACCTACTTTTCTACTACTCGTCCTCAAACTACCAAAATCACTTACTCCATCCGTCCCTTTTTAAGTGTCCTGTTTCGTAATTCCAACTTATTAAAAAGATACTCCGTAACATCATTATACCTTTCACATCAACTTTTTCCTTCACTTTCCTTACTTACCCATCATCATTACACTTTTACTCACTAACTTTTTAAAATGGAATATACTTTTAAGGACAAAATAGACAATGCACCAACTTTTACCCACTAACTTTACAAAATGGACACTTATTAAGGGATAATCCAAAATGGAATACCGGACTATAAAAATGGGACGGAGGGAGTATTTCATTCTCAAACTATCCATATTCCACCAATTTAGTCCAATCCTTAAAACTCCATCCAAGATTTTGGACTGAAAAGTCAACACATGACAATCACGTGACTTTTTGAAGGTCAAAAATGAAATTTCATCTCTTTACTCCCAAAATCGGCTAAACCCTGTACTTTCCCTCCTTCCCTCTTTCTCTCTCTCATCGAGGCTTAGAATGCATCAAGTGAGGAAATACTCTGTTTTTCATTATTCTTTTTCTCCTTTCGGTAGAATCACATTTATCAATTTTCACTAAGCTGAGGAAACTTTGTTTTGACTCTTATGTGTTTCAAGAATTTAGGAATGACCATTTTCCTGTCCACCCTACCCATTCGATACCTTAAATGTGATTTGAGAGTAGTGGCACCGTGAATCAAAGAATATCAATTTTCGTAAATTAATCCACCTTAATTAATTGACAAGTTTTTTACCCAAAGACATAGTAAATGCTCAAGTCTCCCTAAGTAGATTGACGGAAACATATTTTTACTTGAAAGAATTTTTGATAAGTCCGCTATAAAATTCTATAAGACCAAATAAAATCCACCCTAACATTTATAAGACAAATGTAAGACCATTAGTCCACACCCATGTAACAACTTCCAACGTCTAGTATACCCTTCATACCCTTCCAACGTCTAGTAATAATCAGTATTAGGCTCCGTTCCGGAACGCGAAATAAGTCCTTATTTTTTAAGAAGGCAATTTCAAGCTAAAAAATGATGGGCTTATTGAAATCTAAAAATATACAATATGGATTTTGTTTGAAAGATCTCATAGATCTTTAATACGATGCAAAAAAAATTAAAAAAATATTTTTCATTTACTTTATTTTTGAGTTTGAAAATATGAAATAAGCTGTTTTTTTTAAGAAGGTTTCTGAAACGAAGCCTTAAAGGGTTTTATTTCATTCTCATTCAAAAACAAAAGAGAGGGATGTAGATAGATAACGACAGAGAGTGAGAGAGGCTCAGAAAGAAAAGCAGAGACAGATACCGACTTGTGCCACCGTCTCCTTCTTCCTCGCCGTCCCCGTCGCCTTCATCATCGCCATCCGTGTCGCCTCCATCGTCCTCCCGTTTCCTTCGTCGCTGACGTTGGTTCGTTCGTTCGTTCGTTCGTTCGTTCGTCATCATCAACATCATCACCCCCGTCCTTCCAGTTGGTAAGTTTAGGGTTTCGTCTATTACTACTGATACGGGTTTCGAAGTCTGCGGATTGATTTTACCTTTTAGGGTTTCAGGATATCCACATTTTGATTATCTATGTCTTTGATTCATCTACGAAGAAGGTTGCGGAAGGGAAGTCCCGTCTCTCCATACTCATCTTGTCTCAGGTACTCTCTATCTCTCACACACACAACGCACACATACAGACCAACAGAGCTGTAGATAGAGAATATGAGTTGAGGTGATTAGGGTTTTAGGCCTATTTTTGTCATGGAACCTTGGGGAGTTCTAGGGTTTTGGGTTTTGTTCTTTGGGTTGTTAATTGTTATGCCTCTTTTAACAGTTTCGGATACAGCCCGTGGAGTTCGTTTAAGCTTATGCCTAAGCAGAACACGTGAATCTTTGTGTTCTTTTGTGATTGCTCGGTTGTTTCTTTTCTCTATTTTGTGTTCTCCATCTTCTCAATCATCCTAATATATAGTTGAGATTGAAAACCCTAGCCTCGCTCTTTGTTTGTGTACCTGTGGGTTATTAACTTATTACAAGAGTTTTCAAGGCCTGAATTTCTTCTCACAAACCTAGATCCGATAATCCGCTCCTCCAGGTAAGTTAAGTCATACACATACTACCATGTCCTTGGCATGGTGAAGTTACTTGGGTATCATTTGGTTTCTTCGTTCAATCATGATTTGCCTACATTAGTTATGTAGGAAATCATTTGGTTCCTTATTCAACAATGATTCAGTGTGTAGGATAAGATAATATTCATCATTTGTTTTTTTGTTCTCAAAACAAAAGTACAATTATGATTCTTGTGAATACCCAGAAGAAAACAATCAAAGAGAATCACGCAAAAACAGGATATTTGAATGTTGGTAGGTCCATTTGACATCAAGGCAATAGAAGAAAATTATGCAATGGGCTGGTAAGCCAACCTTTATCGATTTAGCTCATTGTGTATTTTGATTTGCATTTCAAAGAGAGGGTAAAACAAATGCAAAGAAGACTATTTATGAGAGCAAAATCGAATTGAATCATCGAAAAAATAGCAATAAAAAATTTATGGAATAATGATTTACTGATAGTACTATTCAGTGATTGAAAAATCGCGCCTAGGCGCTCGCCTAGGCGAGGCGAGGCGTGAGGCGAGCCTGTGACGCCTCACAGGTGTGAGGCGAGGCGAGGTTGAGTGAGGCGGGCGACTAGTTGTGAGTCAAACGACTAGTCGCGAGGCGTGAGGCGGCATAAAAATCACGCCTAGGAGTCGTTAGGGCAAAAAATGCGATCAGATCTTATATTCCAAAAAACGCGATCTGATCTTATCACATACCTCTCTGCTTCTCTCCTTTGCGTCACTCCTCTGCCGCGTCAAACGGTCAAAGACAGCCACCATGATCAGATCAGATCTCTCTCTCTCTCTCTCTCTCTCTCTCTCTCTCTTTTTCTCTCTCTCTCTCTCGCACAGTCGCACGACCAGCCACCCATGATCTGATCTTGTTTTCTTCTTCTTCTTTTTGCCAACAGGGTGAGTGATTGTGTGTGCCTATATATATACATACATATATATATATATATATATGTATGTGTAGGGTCCTTTTTTTTTTTTTTTCCAGTCAATCATCAATCTAATAAACTTCTTTTTAACTAGTGTGTTGCATATTTAGATCACAAGATCATTATTCAAACTTGAAATCTACATTTTTTACGCATTTTTAAGAATTTGACTGAATCAAAGTGATTCACGATGCGATACAAATCATGATTCGCAAATAGATTGTTGGTTATTATGCAATATGGTGATGTTTATTCTTGTTTTGATGGTAGGAGTGAGTATTGGTCATTTATGTAGTTTATTTTTCCTTTTTTTTAAACGCTCGCCTCGCTTGAATGAGGCGCTCGCCTCGCCTCGCCTCGCTTCAATGAGGGCTTTGTCGCCTCGCGTTCGCCTCACGTATTTAAATCACTGGTACTATTTATACATGACCATACACATATCCGTAAGCAAATATATATATATATATATATATATTTATATAGTGGAGATGGTGAGAGAAGTTCGGGTCATTTGGGAGACGGTGAACGAGGTTTGGATAAAAGGTTTAGAAAATTATAGTTTTGTGCTGCTTGACCCAGATTAATTTATGGTTGGGCCTATCGGATCCAACAAGTCCTGCATATGAATAAGGCTTTAGATAATAGGCCCATGTGTGTTTATCAGACACACACACGCAGAGTTAGATTGCTGATCAATTTAGAGTTAGATTGCTGATCAATTTCAATTTTGTATATTACTTTTTTTTTTTCCATCATCTTTACCAAATCTCTTCTATCCGAGGGGTAATTGGGTGCCCAAGTTAGTTTTGCTGTGATTCGTTGATTGTTTTCGATGCTTTTAATGTTCTGTTGATTTCTTATTTGTACATTAGATAGTTTGGGTTTGTTTGGATTGTGATATGTGACTATGTGAGTCACTGAGAAAGTATAATTTTGCTGTGATTTGTTGGATGAGTTTTCTTAATAGTTCTGTTGTAGGTTTGTAGTGTTTATCGTAGGGTTTCTACCCATTTTCTTTTGGCTGAGAGCTCTTTTGAATTTCACCCTTTGGGAATAAAAATTAAAAGAAATCTTCCACGCACAAGTTTTCAACAATTGTCTCATACAATCCCCTTTTGCTTTTAAAAAAAAACTTTTGTTGGTAATATAATGAAATTGGGACCGGATTAGAGTGGATGACATGGGAATGACACTGGATAGAACCACCTAAGTGATTATATTCAAATTGACGACAACTCAAGATGACATAAGGTGATGTTTACTGTTTGGAATTGCTCTGTTTGTTTTTTTCTTGCCCATTCTTAAGGCATCATTTTATAAGTTAACTCCTTCTTGTGTTAGTTTTTTTATCTTATACATGGCCGTGAACTCAAGAAAAGAACGGGAAATGCTTGGGATTCTATTTGAATTTTATGTTGTCTAAACAAAATCCTCATTCGGTTTTTGGTTAGCTGTTATGGTTGGTTGTATGAACTGCAAATTGGTTACTAAACAGGGTTGGTTATAGACAGTGTTGTTCGGCCCTTATAAGTTTAATAAAATAACCCGATTTCTCGTATACGAGGATTTAAAGGTAACAACTCGTGAGTGCCTTTTTAACAAATGCTAGTTCATGGTTTAGTCTGTAATGCTTTTTATAATATTTTAATTGTGAGTGCCTTATTAGTAAAGACTTGGTTGGTATGCATAACGGATTGCTTGGGATCCCTGAACTTATGGTTTCGTCGGATATGCTTATTGCCTTCCTTTTCCATGGATTTATGGTTTGATTGTGTTTTCCTATTTTACTAATTTTTCATTAAGATTTTCCATGCATTTGTTTCTAGAATAAATTCAATATCCAGGAACAGTAATACGAAAAAAAACCCACATATATATTATTATATGCATATTCATGTACCCACATATGTAGAATGGATGCTCTGCATTTTTTTGTTTAATTTCGTGTTGCTTCCTTATTACGAATTGCGTTGATAGTTTCTTCATTAGTGGTTTCAGAGAGATATATCTTTATTTCCGGTATTTGGGTATAGTAATATTCTGTTTGGGTGGTTTTTTGGGATTTTACCTTTTTTGTATTGGGTAATGATCTTTGTTGTCTTTATTGATGCATTAGCCTTGTTTTTTAGCAGCTATTCATGGATTTTTTTCCCAAGTTTGTTATGTAATATGTGCCTAGGGGCATTTCATGCATGCCATAGGGGTTCTATGCTAGTTAAGTGGAGATAGAGATTTGTAGAATATGCTTGTACTCTACATGTCCAAATAAACATGGTAGACACCCATCTCATACCCTGTTTGAGTGTCGAGTGTCGAGTGTGTACACATTGGAGAGTCATGTAACGCAAGTTATGGGCAACTTTTTGTGTGCTGCCTCAAGCAATGTTTATGGAAGAATAGACAATAGCTTTTGAACATTTTTTCGGCTCTTTGTCAAGTGAGTTATTATTTTGGTACTTAGATTGTATTAATTAAGTGGAAATAAAGATTTTTTAAAATATGCTTGTATTCTACATGTCCAAATAAACATGCTAGACACCAATCCCATACCCTTGTTTGAGTGTCGAGTGTGTGGCACATGCACTTTATACATATTCAAGAGTCACGTAAAGCAGGTTATGGACAGCTTTTGGTGTGCTAGCTAAGGCAATGTTTATGAAAAAATAGACAATAGCTTTTGAACATTTTGTCGGCTCCTTGTCAAGTGACTTATTATTTTGGCACTCAGTTTTCATTAATATATCTTCACTACTACTTAGTCTGGCTCTTACAATTTCTTTTGTTGGTAAAAATCATCTAACCAAACCAAAAAGTCTACGCATGAGAATTGTAATAATTTGACAGCGGTTTAAATTCGTGAGGAATTTGCTTTGAAGATGTCTGGTTATGCCTGTTGTCTTGGCAATATGATGAAACAAGATACACCTAATTTATCGGGAGAGGTTATTTATTTCTTACACTTAGGACTGAGGAAGCTAAGAGACTAGCTCAGGAACTTTATGTGGTAAGAGTTCAGTTGAACGTGGGCAAGAAACCATAGGAAACACAACTTGATCTATGCCAGGTAGTTCGAACATTGATTGCATGACTTGATACTAAGTTTTTTTTTACCCTGATGGTAATAAATTTTGTTGAATGACATGAAGAAACTGGGCCCTCTTGTATTGTTTTGAATGTTGTTATATTATGCTTTTTTAATAGTATTTCACATTTGCTATTTTGGCTGGTTGAAATGCTGTTTAATTTATAGTGATACCACTCTTACCGTTGAGGCAATGCCACTAAATAATGTGCTCGTCCGATTGCACTAAGCACCTAGTAAATAGGAAAGGAAACAGAAATGGATGACAGAACTTCAACTAATTAATATCTTTTATCAAAAGAACTTCGGTTTTGTAGCTTTAATTGTTGCAAATCTTTATTTACTTCTAATAGTTGTGGTTACTTGTGCCGAATATATCTCTTAAAAGATTTGGCGGGCTGATAGTTTAGCTTGCTGTGAACAATTCGTGTTTTATTTACTTGCATGGATGCTAGCAGATGCATTTGTTGGGTTAAGTCCTCCATTGTTATTTTTGGATCTGCTATGCTGTTGTTGCTCCATTATGACTTTCCTCGGTGATTTCTTCATTTTATGAGTTCAGAAATATTGTTTATGCATTACATATTTCACAATATATAATTTCTTGTACTTCTTGTTTAGGTGCTCTAGTGGATTTTTGCAGGATTCCTTTATTTTCTCCATTCGTGACTTGCTCTCTCTTTATTGATGCATTAGCCTTGTTTGTAGCTGTTGCTTTTGGAGTCGTTTTGGGAGCTCTTTTAGAGGTTACTTTAGTTGTCCCATGATGTCTTAGTTGTTGGTGCTGCGATTGGATGAACTTTGATTCCCCTTCAAGGTGGTTGGCTTCATCCTTTTTAATTTGCATTATGGCAAAGGTTAGATAATTACCATTCTATGTATTGCATGCATCAAGAAAATTGAAATATATTTGTTCTTCTGTAGCCTCTGTTGCATCATCTCTATGTAGAGATATATCTTAGTGAAGTATTGTCTCCAGTTGTCCAAATAATTCTGCAGACAAAATAAAATTATTCAATCTCATATGAAAGGCAAGTTGCATTTCAAAAGTTAAGGTAGTGCAGTTGATGCATATACTTTGAGAGGAGATAATAGGTGTGGGAAAGGCGTTTATGAACACAACGCAAGGCATACTGCAAATGATGTGTTTCAACTTATGATGTGCCCAAACAGCTCTTTTATATGTTTTCTTAGAACTTACTCCTATCCTTCGTCAGTGATGAGATATAGGTATTTGGGTTTTAATGTGTCCCTGTGGACCATTTTATGGGTTTGGGTACAAAGATATCAAGTTCCCATCTCATTGTCCTCATTTCCCAAACCCGTTTACTTCAGCGTACAAGTTTCCTTCTTATTTGCACATAAATGGAGCTCAGAAAGTGAGCGTCCACGTATAGAGACTATTTAACTAGATCTGAGTGCTTTTTGAACATATTTCTAAGCCCCATATAGTTTGACATAAGCATGTTTTCTAATCACTAGTTTGAATGAAATCATGCGCCTAACGTATATTTTTGCTGTTACAGCTCACCAAAAGCATGTTTGAATGGTGCTTTCATTTGAAAGAGTGTTTTGTATGTATGCCTCCATTGGCAAACAGACATTGGAGGCACACTTTTCCCTATGAGAGGTGAGTTTTTTGGAAACCTTTTTTCAACCAAGTGCTGGAGGTTCGTAAAATATGCCAAACTATCCTTAGTTTGGGGATGACCCTATCAGGTGTAAAAACTTCAGCTTATAAATTTTACTTGTGTACTTATTCATTAACGTTGGTGTCCATTTGGTTTATGTCATTCATATATAAATATCATGTGGTTCATGTCATTCATATAGAATCCTTGGATAGGTCACCAGGTTTTCTTGTTATGTGGATTATTAGTTTATACTGTAAGGTTTGTGTTTTCCTTAGTAGTATGTCATGTTGAAACTTCAAAATGAAGCTCAGGTATCTTCAATTGCATTGTTATAGAATCTTATTTACTACGATCTCAGGTTTTCTTGTAGTGTGTCCTGAGTTGTGGTTTTGGGCGTTTGGAGGATCGGCCTTCTTGTAGATGGATTGGAATAGTTCAAAGAGAATATATACACATATACACGGTTATATTATTAATCAAACTTGTTTGTGTCCAAAATCTAATCTTTTATTTTGCATACCCATATTTTCCTTTAAAATCTACACCAAAAAGATATATCTTCAATTGAAAAGCACTAGCGATCATGTTAACATTTGACACAAAACTAATTGGAGTCCCGTGCGAAGAATCGGAGCCGTTCAATTTGTTTAAAACATGTTATAAAAAAATTAACTCATTTGGATATCGGTAAGGGTTTGATCGGCTCATTCAATTTGATCCGATCAAATTTGACAGGAATCAGCTAAATGAATCGATCAAGTCCTTACCATTATCCGAATGAGTTATTTTTATGGGAGCTCTTAAAAACATGTTTTAAATATATTGAACGGCTCCGATCATTGCATGGGGTTCTATGCAAAACTTGTGTCAAATGTTGTGTTGTGTGAGCGGAACCGACTCCATATATATATAGCAAAGTTTGAATCAGTGCACTTTACGGAAGCCATGTTTTTATTAGTGGAACTGAATTACTAGTTTTTTTTTTTCCTGGAATTCTTTTTCCACCCATTAGAATTTCTGTCTTTTGAATTAGCCGGAAAAAAAGCAAAAACACACAGAGAGAAATACAAAACAAGAATATTTTTACATTCTAGGATACATCACTACTCTCAGGGGAGTCTTTTGGTGATTTAAGCTTCCAAACTATTGCCCCGGGTTCACACAGCTTCTTTTTAAATTCTGCTGTTACACTAGGATAGCGGGTCATCATATCATCTCCGACTTTAAAGCTAGTCCGGTTCTCTGAGTCTGCTACTTTATTTAAGATTTCATAACCCCTATGTTAAACAGAATTGCTTATCATTCTGTCTGGATAGTTCAGCTACTTTGCTTTTACTATTTAACAACAATATTGATTGGTCATCCTTTCATTTTGTAATCGAGTATGTTTTTTACTTGAAAGAGCTCTATGGATAATTTGATTAGTTTATAAGAGTACAAAATTGTCAATTAGAATTCTCCAAGTTGCTGAGAACAGTTAGGTGTCATTTAATCTCCGGTATTCGACGGTGGCCTAATAAATTACCTCCACATTCAAATGTCCATAGCGGTAAAACAACGTGCAAGAAAAGTAATTTGTCAAATATGTGCCTTCCAAAGAAGGCTTGTTTTTTTCTTATATATGATGTACTCATAGGGAGGTCTGTGAATCCCAACATAAAAAGTTGGTGCAAGGGGCAAATAAATAGAAATTATAAGTATGAACACGTGTATAATCTCTGATTGTCAGCAGTCCACCTATTTGACGTAGCTTCTAGTGGTTGTACCAGTAGATACTTTCTTGCTGTTGTAAAACCACCTTTTTTTTGTGTGTCCATGTTTGTGATTACTTTAGAGTTCAGCTAATTTATCAAAGTTAACGACTTAAAAGTGATGAGAAGCTTCTTGTCTAAGAATTGGAGAATTGTCTCACCTCAATGCAGACTGATGATGCTACTTTTTTTGCCCTGGCATTTTTTTTTGTTTGCGGACTGTTAATATCTTTTCCACCATCATTATTGACTTTAGGCTGAGACTGAGAGGGAAGCAGGAGGGAACAAGGGTGTTTCTGACAAGCAGATTCGTTTGAAGATTTAGTCACCAAACGTTCTTGACATCACGCTTGTGGATTTGCCGGGTATAACAAAGGTTCCTGTTGGTGACCAACCTTCTGACATTGAAGCAAGGATTAGAACAATGATTATGTCATATATTAAACTCCCAAGCTGTTTTTATATTTGCTGTTACACCAGCAAATGCTGATTTACCAAATTCAGATGCTCTCTAGATCACTGGAAATGCCTATCCTGATCGTGAGTTATGCTCTTTATATCTCTGCAGTTCTGGACAAAATCAGCTGAATAAGCTATATTCATTAGTCGATTTGGATCACCATGTAACCGTGTTGTTTACTTATGATATTTTCTGATTTCAGGTCAGAACCATTGGTGTAATCACGAAGGTGGAAACAAAAGAATGCTAACTAGTCATCCACAAGAACTTCCTTTGTAATGTTCGATTGATGTTCTATTTCTGATTGGGGTTGGTATTTTTTGGTTTACTTTAGTTGGACATTATAGATAGAGGTACAAATGCTCGCAATTTTTTGCTTGGAAAAGTTATTTCTCTTCGGCTTGGTTTCGTGGGCGTTGTGAATCTCAATCAAGCGGTAAGTCATTTAAATTTGCCTTTTTTTGAGATTATCTTAGGCTTTGTAATTACACATGGGGCATGGCTGGTTTGTGAATTTTTTGAGGCTATGCACTTGTGATCTGATTAATGGCTATCACCATTAAACAGTACATTATGCTTAACTGGATTATCAAGGATGCCCTTCTGGCTGAGGAAAAGTTCTTTCGGAGTCACCCAGTATGTCCATGCAAGTCTTCCACTGATTCTTTGCATCATAACCTCGTGTTGATTAGATAACTACAATTACCCGTGTCTTTTGCTGTTACTTAGGTGTATAGTGACATTGCTGACCGCTGTGGCATCCCCCAGTTGGTAAAGATGCTGAACCAGGTAAAGCATTACAACGCAGAGTTGCAATTGTTTCTCACACCAGATGTTTTACTACTTAGAAAATGGATGATTCATTTATGCCTTGCAAAATTCTTCAATGTGGTTTTGAATAAAGCATTAGGGAGACACCGCCATATTTAAAACCACATTATATTGGAGTTGATGTTTGCATGCACTGACATATTGGTTGCATTTTACAACGCCCATTCGAATATACAATGCCCATGAAAGATGCTCTCGCTCATTCGAATATACAACGCCCACGAAGTATGCTTGCATTTTGCCTTCGCATGTCTTCAAACTATATGCATATACTGACATATTGGTTTTTTCTGCTCCCTCATTCATGCCACCAGGTGGTGCTTGTCCCTTTTGTTTTTGGAAAAAAAACAAAAAAAATTCTGTTGAAGCCTTTCATATGACAAAACATTGAACTCTTTTAGCTGATAGATAGTTTGAGAAGGCCGTATGTTTCGTTAAAGCTTGTTCTTGTCTTGTGCAGATTCTCGTTCAACGCATAATGGCAATACCAGGGCTGAAGTCATGCATAAGTGCTGCACTGGTTTCCGTCGCAAAGTAGCACACTAGCTACGGAGAAATCACTGAATCAAAGGCCTGTCCTATTCTATTTACTAAAGTTATCAAAATATTGTGCCTTGAGACTTTGCTATAATCTTGCAAACTATTTCTACTCATGGCTTTGGTTTTTCTCTATGCACCAAGGCAAATCATATAATATGTCTAAAAGAACTGATAGATTATGCTGGAGATAGCTATTAGAATGGTAGATAACTTCTAGTGGCAGAGCATCTGAATAAAGTAAATCCTGTGTAGACTATGCTGGTGATAGCTATCAATTGGTTGATGGAAGTTGAATTCTTTTACTCCTGCGGTCAGGCAGGGTTTAATAGACTTTGGTAGGATGTAGTGTCAAGTGAAATCATTTTCCATTATTATATAGGTTTTTGTGTTTTGAGGTTTATACGATAATTCTCATGGTTTTAGTAACTTCTGCTCACTTATTCCCAGTGTGTAAGCATATGTTTATTGGTGCCTTAAGTTTGCTGCTGCCAATGATCTTTTCTACACATTTTTTGTGCTTACTATTTTTGTTGATTCTATAATTAGGCTGGTCAGGGAGCTCTTCTTCTGAATGTTTTGTCAAAGTACTTCGAAAGTAAAGTGGATGTGGCTCCATCTTAGCCGTCATTTGGGGCGATAAATATTTACATTCTCCATAAAACCTAACGGATTGTTAGTGTTTGAGTCTTGAACCTAGACCCAGAAAAAGAAAACCTTGGACTGGAGTCCAATATATTACGGTAGAATTATCACACCCAGACAATTTCCTCTTCCTCGTTCGTGCCTTACCCGACGATGCGCGATACGCACTCCACAACTCCTATATATAAAACCACCACCTCTCTCTCTCTCTCTCTCAGTTCACAAAAATGTCCGACGGTCACCTCTTCAACAGCATCTCTCTTGGCGGCCGCGGTGGCACTGTAAGGTCTCTCTCTCTCCCCCCTCTAGCCTATACTGTACAGGCACTTCGATTTCTCTCTAATCTGTCCTTCGCTCCTTGATTGTTGTTTGCACTTTGGAGCTTTTCTTTTAGGTTACTGTACCCTAATAGTAACTCACGCGACTTGAACCACTAGCTTTCCAACTGTTATCCAAATGCGCCTTGTTTTCTTACTTTTCTAGGGCTCTAAGTATGATTATACGACCTTTACTGTGTAATTTCCCCATTTTGTATTCAATTAGGGTTCTCATTACGCACCGCCTATAGTTTGATTTCTCTTTAATCTATTTCTTGTTCGTTTACTGTTGTTTCCAGTTTGGAGTTTTTCTTTTAGGTTTTTTGAAGCCCTAATCGTTATAGTTTTCACACTAAAAACTCTATTTCGAACTGGTTATTCAAGTGCTCCTTGTTTAAAACTTTCGAATCCTTCCCTTACATAGTTGAAACCCCAATTGAAATTGTTTTCACACTAACAACTCTATTTCTTGTTCATTGGTGGTTGTTTTCACTCTTGAGTTCCTCTTTTAGGTTGTTTAATACCCTAATCGTCTTTGTTAGGAAGCCCTAATGAAAATAATGTTTGACCTGTTTATGATATGCGACTTGAAGCCCTAATCGCAACTCTATTTCATATGATATGCGGGTTGAAGCCCTAATGTTCGACCTGTTTATTCAAATGCTCTTTTGTTCTGTACTTTTCTAAGGTTCTGAGTATGACTATGCGCATATCTTACTTTCATTGTTGGACCTTTATTGTGTGAATTCCCCTTTTCGTAGTCAATTTAGGTTCTGATTAAGCACCACCTATTGTGGTTTTCATTTTCAAGTTCTTCTTTTAGGTTGTTAGAGTTCAATCGTAATCGTTTTCGCATTTTATGAAATGTGACTTGAGGACCTAGTTTTCGACTTGATTACTAAAATTCTCTTTGTTTCATACTTTTCCAAGGTTCTGAGTATAAAAAGTTCCTAATTTGTACAATTGGAAGACATTATGGTTCTGAATGTGACTCTCCCAAAATCTTCTTTTCTTTTCCAACCTTAATGTTAAAAACTCCTCTTTTGTATGATTTCTGATCGGTTCTATTTTCTTCATTGTTTAACGAGTAGTGCGAGTAATGCAAGGTATCTGAGCATTTTGTTTTCTTTTTTGGTTTGAAATTCAAGCTTTTGAGCTATGTTTCGTTGATCAAAATTGTGATTCACGGAAGGATATGAAATTAATTTTGTTTGAACTCCGTTCAATTTTCCAGTCCATTTCCTGACTTTCTGAACTAGCTAATTATCCTTAACCGATCCTAGCAAATTCCTTATATGGTCTGGGTTTTAGGGTTTGGATTTGATTTGCCCTGATTCTTTGGTCTTTATCAAAGAAGTCTTGAATACTTCAATGCATGCATAAACTTGTAAAATAGGGTGGATTATAGTGCCTTTGAGAATGGCGACATTGACTCGCTTTTGTTGTGAAATACAGAATCCTGGGCAACTTAGGGTTCACTCGGGGGGTATATCGTGGAAAAAACAAGGGGGTGGGAAAGCTGTGGAAGTTGATAATTCCGATGTCGTAGCTCTAATTAACCTGGATGAAGGTGCCCCGGAGTAATCAACTTGGGGTTAAAATTAAGGACGATTTGAACTACAAATTCACTGGTTTCCGTGACCAGGTAACTTCCATCTCTCTCCCTTTCTCTCTGTGTGTGTGTGTAAATAGACTATATATGTACACTGAGAGAGGGAGAGAGTATTATATTATATTATATTACTAGTGTTTGCCTGTGCCTACAACACTATCCACCCCGGCCCGTACGCACAACTCACCCCGATTGGAATTGAAATACCCTTTGAATCTTGAAAGTGGCTCTAAACATTATTTCAATTTTTAGGTAGCTACAAATTGCTGGAAATTAACATCTTTTTCTTTGAACGGCAAAGTTTTTATTTATTTATTTATTGATATGAAGTAAGTGAATACGGAAACAGTGTAGTGAAGAAATTATCAACTCACGAAATTATGCAAAACGCCGTTCAAAAAGGGAAGAAAAAAACCCCCACAAAATCTCTACAGCTTTACAAAACAGAAGAGAGCATTTAACAAATACATGGTGGGCAACAGAAAATTCCTCTTCAAATTTTGGAGGAAGTGTATAAAAAATAGAAGAGAGCGTTTTAACAAACATATGGTGGGCAACAAAAAATACCTCTCCTGATTTGATTTCTCCTGAGGGGTTTGATTGTCGAGGAGGAGTGGACGGTGGACGGTCTCAGTGCTCAGCAGTCCAAGGGGAGGAACCCCTTCCCCGAAGATAGTTAACACGCAGGGGAGGAAAGGTTTCGTAGAAAGGAAGCAAGGGGAATTCCGATTCTTTTTTCCTCTTAGACAAAAGATGACATTTATGTAATATGATGGGCAAATGTGGATACTTTCATAAAATGTGAAAAAATGCATCTCAACCCTTGGATCAAACAAATCTGAGCCGTTGTAACAACTTGTCCCCACACCCTTCTGTTTTATAATAGAGATATTATATTATAGATAGGAATCAACAGCTGCCCAGCATATAATATTCCATCTTTTATTAGTAATTTCGTTTTGTTATGGTTCTGAGTAACCTTCAAGTTTGTCTTCATGACAATCATGACACAAGTACTAGATTCTCTTTTGCTCTACAGAAAAAAGGGGATAGGAAAAAATGTATTAGATTTGATTGATCATTTGTACACTTTGAGTATCAATATGAAGATTGTTGTGCCGAAGACGGCGGAGCTCTATTTGTTCTATAACCTATGGGATGTTTTCTACTGTAAACTCCCACATTTGCTTTGCAACAATCTTAGATTTTCCCTTTCTTGTATGTTATGGCAACTCTTACATTGCGGGTCCATACCTTGCAGGATGTGGCTAGCCTCACCACTTTTTTTCAAAGCACTTTTGGGATAGCACCAAAAGAGAAGCAGCTTTCTGTCAGTGGAAGAAATTGGGGTGAAGTTGATTTAAATGGTAAGTGTATTTTGTTTGCATTAGTGTTGTACTGTTGTTAGGTCATTTGCTGTTTGTACTTCATTTGCTGCCTTGCAAGCAATTTATTGGAAAATGATTCGCTTTAGGTTATGTTTGGAACACTTAGTTTAGAAGGGAAGGGAGAGAAACGAGAATGCAGAAACCGTTGGGGAAAGTGTTGTGAATAAAAGAATAGGGGGTTATATTTTGTTTATGAAGTAGTATGACAAAACTTGTTAGGAAATAAAAACAAGTTTCTTCAGGCATGGTTCTTGCTTTCATTTCATTTTCCCACCTTGGTTTCAAACTCAAGGCCAATGCCAAGACATTTCTAATTCCCCGGTATGGACTGTTCATTTGTAGCCTAACCTAGTGAACTATGCCATTTTTGTGTGTAATAGGGATGTGAATATGGATTGTACTTGTGTATTATTGTCATGTAGTTTGTGTGAGTGCAATTGCATGGTTCTTCTATCTCCTACCCCCTGCTTTCACCCTTGACCCAAGGATGAAGTAGTTCATGTACCTCAAGTTATCCAAGTCGTAACTTTGGAGTTTGTTTGCATCGTGGCCATTTGACCAGCATGTTTTTGTTGATTTTGTATTTCCGGTGTTTTAGATCTTCTCCCATTCAGTTTGTGTTGCTTAATTTTGTAGGGAATATACTGACTTTTCTGGTTGGTTCCAAGCAAGCATTTGAGGTATCTTAGCAGATGTTGCCCAGACACAACTTCAAGGAAAAAATGATGTCATTTTGGAGTTCAACGTGGATGACACAACTGGTGCTAATGAGGTTTTGTTTAATTTGCTACTTGAATTTTCTGAATGACTTAGTTGTTGTCTTTGTAAATCTGATGCTAAAATTCATAGATACCTAGAGTGAATCCAGGTTCAGGTTTGCATTTCACGGTCTAATTAGAGTTGGAGAACATAAGTTGCTTTGATAATCAAACCTATTAGAGCAATATCCTTATACAAACGACTCGTTCTCATGGTCGCAGAAGGATTCGTTGATGGTGATAAGTTTTCACATACCAAATTCCAACACACAGTTCGTTGGGGATGAAAATCGTCCTCCTGCTCAGGTTGGTGTTTGTTTCAAATCATTTAGGCTGAATTATAATCCTTCTTTACTGATCATTGTTGCTTTATGGTAGGTTTTCCGTGACAAAATCTTGTCAATGGCCGATGTTGGGGCAGGAGGTGAAGAATCTGTTGTTACATTTGAAGGGATTGCGATTCTTACTCCAAGGTACGTGCTGTGGTTTCAGCTCGCATCTTTCATTTTTTCCTGAGTAAAGTACAGGTTTTTAAGCTTTTTTAAAAGATCTGATGGAAGGTATTTCTTTTTGTAGGGGCTGGTATAATGTTGAACTTCATCTTTCATTTTTGAGGCTACAAGGGCAAGCTAATGATTTTAAAATTCAGTTCAGCAGTGTTGTTCACCTGTTTCTACTACCCAAGATTCTCGTTTATTCACACGTTCACAAGGCTTTTTTTGGTTACTTCAGGATTAAGCTTTTCCAGTATGATAGTCGATTTGTCAATCTGTTATGTTCAGTTTTCTCTGGTTGAAATGAATTGACCGGTCGGGTATTTCGGAAAATGCAGGAATTTTAATTTTAATTTTAATTTCAAGTTCACTCATTGTCATTTGTTTTGCAGTCTAACCAACCACATAGCTTTGTTGTTGTCACTCTTGCTCCACCAATTCGTAAAGGCCAAACTTTATACCCGCATATTGTGTTGCAGGTAATCTCAATATTTGATTCATTGGGCAGTGATTTTAGCTTTCATAATTTTCATGTGTCAATCTGCTGATTTGTCACATATGCATATCACCTCTGTGCAGTTTGAAACAGATTGTGTGGTTGAAAGCACACTGTCAATGAATAAAGATCTTTTGAATGCAAAATACAAAGACAAGTTAGAACCAACGTATAAGGTGCGATGGATGTGCTATTTCAATCTCTTATCTCTTTTTCTAACTTCTAAGGATCTGTCTTGTACTAATTGGAAAGGTTTACCTGTCTCCATTCAAATCTTTTATGGGATACTACAATTTTCGTGATGCTTCCAAGGATCAATATATATTAGTTTGCCACTAGATCCCTGTGTTTTGGTATGATAACTAATTTTAAACATTCAGGGCCTCATTCATGAAGTGTTCGTATTGATATTGTGCAGATTGTCTGGTGCCAAAGTCACCAGACCAGGAAAATTCCGTAGCTGTCAAGATGGTTATGCTGTGAAGTCTTCGTTGAAAGCTGAAGATGGTGTCCTGTATCCACTGGAAAAGGGCTTCTTCTTTTACCCAAGCCTCCAACTCTTATTCTTCATGAAGAGTTTGCTTTTTTTTACCATAAATATGCTTTACCTGTGCGAAAAATTGGTTGGTTATAAAGAATGTGCGTAATATTTAGTCTTGCCTGAGTTGGGAGGGTTTTGATTTATTGCATATCTTATTTCAGATTGACTATGTGGACTTTGAGAGGCATGCTGCTGGAGGCTCAAATATGCATTACTTTGATCTTCTTATCAGATTAAAGACTGAGCAGGAACATCTCTTCTGGAACATCCAGAGGAGTGAATATCACAATCTTTTTGACTTCATCAGGTTTATAAATTTTTCACATGCTGTCATGTATAGTTGGAAGTTGGATAGCTTCTAACTCTATCCTTCTATCACTGCAGCGGGAAAGGTATGAATTGCAACTGGGCCTAAATGCGCATTATTTGTACCAGCGGTAGGACTTGTGTGCTTGTGGTTTCTATTTTCAGAATACTTCAATTTCCAACTTACGGGTGTGGCTTTTGTTATGCTATCTTTAATCTCCTAATTTGCAGGTTCCATTTGAAGTTCTTGTGCAAAAGCGAATAGCTCGTCTATTAGATCCAATGTGATATGTTTATCTATGCTGAGTTAATTAAGGTCAAGGGAATTCTTAGTGTCCATCTTTGTGGGTTGCGGAGTGTTATTACCTGCACTGAGGGAGTGATTTATGCATCTGATATTAGATGAACCATCTCTGAATGGTCAATGAAAGACAGAGGTTCCCTGTTTTGAGAAAGCGCATGGATGATGTCGCTGGGAACTTTTTACGAGATGGCCTTCAACCTTCACAAACAATGATTGGGCACTTTATTGAAATGGAGGTATGGTGAATTTGGGGTTTCTAATCTGTTTGATAGCTGTTGATGCATATTGCTTATGCAAGATTGAGATACATGGTTATGATAAAACATGTCTTCGTGGCCTTCTATTTATGCTCTTGAAAGATAGATTTTTCTTGCATCTTTTGTGGATGTCAGTGGAGCTGCTTCCATATTCCAAGTTGTGACATCTTTTTTCTTTTACTATTTTATCTGCACTTCTTTCTGTATTTTTGTAGCGGTATCCTTCTGCACATTGTGCAAATTCGTGCACCATGAATACAATACATTTCATTGTTCTGATAGATATTTCATGCCATGACTTTTCATGTTCGAACAGGAATTCCTGTACTTTAGAGAATACTCTCCCGTTGTTTGAGTGGAATGAGAGATCACTTAATGACATGAGGAACCTCTCCGCCCATTTCCAATTAGTTTTGGGTTGGATATAAAGTTTCGACATTTAGAACCTATCAAATATGGCTTGGTTTTATCATACTCCTCTTATCGGTTCCTATAAGTATGCATAGTTGTCTTTTCCTACGTGTATGCTTGGGATGGTGATGGTTTTTATGAATACACTACATGCGGTTACTCCTTATGATGCTTGTTTCATGATTATGTATCTAACATTCTACATGCCATCGTTGGATTGGTGGCATAAGTCAAAGTTGTGACCGTGAATCTAAATATTCCAACTCATCCTCAGTGCATGTGTCTTGCATACCCTGACCCCGACCTGAAAATCATTTCCCGACCCCGACCGGGTTTTTTTGGGATACCCCGTTCCCTCCCCGATCGGAGAACAGGTTTACCCGCCCCGCCCTGTAAAAATTAAAGAAATTAAAGTATAAGTAAAAAAGTAAAAAAAATGCTAAATAAGAATAGAAATTATCCAAAAAATAAAACTTTTGAAATTATTTTTGTCTTTTGGTATCGCGGTTTTATCTAAACTTTTAATTGCAATCAATATTTTAGATACTTCGTTCCATTTCTTTATGTGTAGAATTTATTATAAATATTTTAAGAGAACTTTTTAAAAAATCCAGTGAACACCAATAAATATCAAATTTTATTTCTTTTTTAAATTTAATTAGGCTACTTGATAGTGAAGAGACATTGTTTTTTGGATTAATGCTAAATAAATGAAAGGACGTGTATATAAGTATATATACATATATAAATAAAAATATATATAAATACGCCGGGTTGGGTTTGGGGCGGGTTAAGGGGCAGGGCACTTTCGCCCTGAACCCTACCCGAACCCGGGCGGGTTTGAAAAATTTTACCCCGACCCGATACCAAAAAATGGGGTGGAAAATCCGCCCCGTTCGGAGAGAGGCGGGTACAATTGCCATCCCTGTTAGCAAGACTTTTTTCATGTTGATGTATTTGTTGGTGGACATTTCCATGTTTTCTTAGAATGGACTCCATTTTTGTATTATAGATGGACTACATCAATACTTCACATCCGAAATTTATTGGTGGGAATAAAACTATGGAGATAGCTTGGCAACAAATCAAGTCTAATAGTGTAGCTACATCCATGAGCTAGAAGGTATGTTTGTTTGACATCAGTAGTCACTCTTAGTTTTTTGTATGCTGCATCTGCGCCAGCCATTTGACCTTCTTCTTCACCTCCTCCCTAGAAATAGATCTAAATTAGATGCATTTTGTTCTTTAGGATGCGGATTCAGAAAAGGCACCAACACCAGTAAGAAGTCTTAAATCTCATGCTTTTCTTTCCAGATCTAGAATTGGAATTGTCCTTGAGCAGGTAGCTTTGTTGCAAGCTTCCTTTTGTCAACTGCACTGCATTCTGTTGAACAAATAGGTGTAATATTACACTTCTTGTTAGGTTGGCTTCACTGTGAGTATAAAACAATTAGCAAATATATTGCATTTCAAATTACACAAATTGTCTGGCTGTTGTTACTACGATTCTCTCATTTTTTAGGGAGCTTAGCTTGTTTTACATGTTGAGAGAACAACATCATCTGGTAAATGGTTACTGTAATGTTGGTGTTTCTAGTTTCATCTTCAGAATTTGGTGTCATGTTGATCACTTACAGGAATTAATATGCTGCTCATAAGTTATAGTTTCATGGATGTTTTTTTTTTATAATTATGAGTATAAGAACCACAGGAGCTTGAGTTCTTTATCGGTTTTCATTGAAATTTGCAGAAATGATGGCAGAACTATCAAGGAGAGAAAAGCAAGCAAACATAAGGTTGAAATTTGCAGAAATGAGGGCAGAACTATCAAGGAGAGAAAAGCAATCAAACATAAAGCCTGATCCTGAAATTTATATTTTCATGAAGGTTACTGCAATTTCTCCATGCCAAAACCATTTTGGGTGAATGACTTCCCACATTTCTAATCATGTACAAGCTACATCATTAGAAGGGCAAGAGGCCAGTGTTCTGAGTATTGTGACAGATTATGTTCATATAAGGTACCAACTTGAAAACAAAGTAGGCAACTGAAATAAGTTTTTGAAATTTGACCTCCTTTGATTTCTTCAATTTCCACAGATACTGGATCTGGAACTATGCGTAGATACCTTGGTGGGTGATGTTATGTAGACAGGTATTTCTGGTGGACAAAAAAACGGCTCACAGCAGATAAAATGCATTCACAGAATAACATACCATATTTTGGAAACAAAACTTCTTGAATAATGAAAAAATTGCCAATCTTTGTCTTTTCAAAACTACTTTGAGTTTTGGGCCAATTGTATATTACTTTCCCGATACGTCGCGTCCAATTGGAAGGGTAGAATTTTTTGACCAAAAGTTGAAATAAGTTTGATGATAACAGAAATAAGAATCATGAAAAAGATAAATAAATCCAAAATAAGTACTTACCTCTCATTCTTGCCCTTTGAGTAATTTGTTTAGCCAAAAGAGTTCAGAAACTCTGATTATTCTGAGTTTCTGATGTTATATCATGCATGAGAGATGCTGGTTGGACCATCTAGAGCACTTTTGATGAATGAGATATCAACTAGATTGGACAACTCTACAACTTGCCAGATTGTGCAATCAGGCAGTCCATCCATATACTAAAAGGAACTTCTGTTATCTCTCTCCTCTAACCTGCACCAGAAACTTACAACCTGTTCAATGATAAGATTCTGCTCTCTAATGGGCAAATTGTGTATCAAAGATGGGGTATTGCTTATTTTCCTTGATTGTTTGGATTTCTATCTTTCTAATATTTGTCACAAATCTTCTGTTTCAATTGTTATATTCTTGATGAAACCTTTTCCTTATTTTTTTTTGTCAATTTGAAGACCCTAATAGCCCCAATTAAGGTAAAATAAGTTCAAATTTAATTTTTATTTCATAGTTTCTCTGTATTTGCTTTATTTTGTTGTTTCCCTCATCTTCATTACAGAGCCTCTCCTTTTCTTCAAGGTGGTCATGAAAGAAGCAAAACTATAGGAAATGCTAGCCGAAGGGTTGCCTGGGCAAGCTCCAAAGAAGTTAAGGGGGGAAACTATTCTTAGTGGGAAAGTCTTAAATGGTGGCCCCTCTACTCTCCCGCTATCTTGATAGGAAAAACACAAACTCTTTCTTTTTCCTCACAACTAAGCGGTTAATATGACATTTGTTGGCAGGTTCAACTTTGATCCAGTGAGCAATGTGGGATTGACAAGTGTTTGTGTTCTGTCAACACTTTCTAGAGTGAGAATCATAACATTTATATCCTTTTTGGGTAGGAGAGTACCCAATAAAGACACAATTATGGGTTTTAGGACCTAACATGCCCCTAGAGGGATGAGGGGTATGAACAAAACACACATAACCAAACACCCGCGGTGGGAGTGGTGACGCAAGAACCAAGTTTATCGAATAATACGTTATACGGGCTACGATGATATTTTCCTCAATTTCGTAAGTTAGAATGTGTCCCATTTCCTGGCTGGGCTCTGATGTTGCAGCCACGGTGGGAAAACCCTTCTTGTCTACAATCGGAACCCGGATCCGTGCCTCTCCTTTCCATCATTTTATCCTCACATTTCTTTTGAGCCCGTAACCCTCCATGGGCTTAGCTTAGAATTGGGCCGCCGTGATCATGGCGCCATCCATTTCACGACGCCGGCTTTCATCGTGAAATCATCCAGTCGGTTTTTTCCCGATCATTTCTTCTTGCTTTTATTCTCCAGTTTATCGAATAATACGTATACGAGGCTACGATGATATTTTCCTCAATTTCGTCGGTTAGAAGATGTGACCCATTTCCTGGCAGGGCGACTGATGTTGCAGCCACGGTGGGAAAACCCTTCTCGTCTACATTCGGAACCTGGATCCGTGCCTCTCCTTTCCATCAATTTATCCTCACATTTCTTTTGAGCCCGTAACCCTCCATGGGCTTAGCTTAAAATTGGGCCGCCCTGATCATGGCGCCATCCATTTCACGACGCCGTCTTTCATCGTGAAATCATCCAGTCGGTTTTTTCCCGATCATTTCTTCTTGCTTTTATTCTCAAGTTTATCGAATAATACGTATACGAGGCTACGATGATATTTTCCTCAATTTCGTAGGTTAGAAGATGTGACCCATTTCCTGGCAGGGCGACTGATGTTGCAGCCACGGGGGGAAAACCCTTCTCGTCTACATTCGGAACCCGGATCCGTGCCTCTCCTTTCCATCATTTTATCCTCACATTTCTTTTGAGCCCGTAACCCTCCATGGGCTTAGCTTAGAATTGGGCCGCCGTGATCATGGCGCCATCCATTTCACGACGCCGTCTTTCATCGTGAAATCATCCAGTCGGTTTTTTCCCGATCATTTCTTCTTGCTTTTATTCTCAAGTTTATCGAATAATACGTATACGAGGCTACGATGATATTTTCCTCAATTTCGTAGGTTAGAAGATGTGACCCATTTCCTGGCTGGGCGACTGATGTTGCAGCCACGGTGGGAAAACCCTTCTCGTCTACAATCGGAACCCGGATCCGTGCCTCTCCTTTCCATCATTTTATCCTCACATTTCTTTTGAGCCCGTAACCCTCCATGGGCTTAGCTTAGAATTGGGCCGCCGTGATCATGGCGCCATCCATTTCACGACGCCGTCTTTCATCGTGAAATCATCCAGTCGGTTTTTTCCCGATCATTTCTTCTTGCTTTTATTCTCAAGTTTATCGAATAATACGTATACGAGGCTACGATGATATTTTCCTCAATTTCGTAGGTTAGAAGATGTGACCCATTTCCTGGCAGGGCAACTGATGTTGCAGCCACGGTGGGAAAACCCTTCTCGTCTACATTCGGAACCTGGATCCGTGCCTTATCTTTCCATCATTTTATCCTCACATTTCTTTGAAGCCCGTAACCCTCCATGGGCTTAGCTTAGAATTGGGCCGCCGTGATCATGGCGCCATCCATTTCACGACGCCGGCTTTCATCGTGAAATCAACCAGTTGCTTTTTTTCCTATTATTTCTTGTTGCTTTTATTCTCAAGTTCATCGAATAATACGTAAAAGAGGCTACGATGATATTTTTCTCAGGTTCGTAGATTAGAAGATGTGATCCAATTCCTGGCAGGGCGACTGATGTTGCAGCCAAGGTGGCAAAACCTTCTCGTCTACATTCGAAACCCGGATCCGTGCCTTATCTTTCCATCATTTTATCGTCACATTTCTTTGGAGCCCGTTACCCTCCATGGGCTTACCTTAGAATTGGGCCCTTAGAAAATGTGACCCATTTCCTGGCAGGGCGACTGATGTTGCAGCGAAGGTGGGAAAACCTTCTCGTCTACATTCGAAACCCGGATCCGTGCCTTTTCTTTCCATCATTTTATCCTCACATTTCTTTGAAGCCCGTTTACCCTCCATGGGCTTAGCTTAGAATTGGGCCGCCGTGATCATGGCGCCATCCATTTCATGACGCTGGCTTTCATCGTGAAATCATCCAGTCGGTTTTTTCCCAATCATTTCTTCTTGTTTTTATTCTCAAGTTTATCAAATAATACGTATACGAGGCTACGATGACATTTTACTCAAGTTCGTAGGTTAGAAGATGTGACCCATTTCATAGCAGAGCGACTGATGTTGCAGCCACGGTGGGAAAATCATTCTAGTCTACATTCAGAACCCGGATCGGTGCCTCCCCTTTCCATCATTTTATCCTCACATTTCTTTGCAGCCCGTACTCCTCCACAGGCGTAGCTTAGAATCGGGCCGCCGTGATCATGGCGTCTTCCATTTCACGACGCCGACTTTCATCGTGAAATCAACCAGTTGGTTTTTTTCCAATCATTTCTTTTTGCTTTTATTCTCAAGTTTGTCAAATAATACGTAAACGAGGCTACGATGATATTTTGCTCAATTTCGTAGGTTAGAAGATTTGACCCATTTCCTGGCTGGGCGACTGATGTTGCAGCCACGGTGGCAAAGCCCTTCTCGTCTACATTCGGAACCCGGATCCGTGCCTCTCCTTTTCATCATTTTATGCTCACATATTTTTGCAGCCCGTAACCCTCCATGGGCGTAGCTTAGAATTGGGCCGCCGTGATCATGGCGCCATCCATTTCACGACGCCGGCTTTCATCGTGAAATCATCCAATTGGTTTTTTCCCAATCATTTCTTCTTGCTTTTATTCTCAAGTTTATCAATTAATATGTATACGAGGCTACGATGATATTTTACTCAAGTTCGTAGGTTAGGAGATGTGACCCATTTCCTGGCAGGGCAACTGATGTTGCAGCCACGGTGGGAAAACCCTTCTCGTCTACATTCGGAACCTGGATCCGTGCCTTATCTTTCCATTATTTTATCCTCACATTTCTTTGAAGCCCGTAACCCTCCATGGGCTTAGCTTAGAATTGGGCCGCCGTGATCATGGCGCCATCCATTCCACGACGCCGGCTTTCATCGTGAAATCAACCAGTTTCTTTTTTTCCTATCATTTCTTGTTGCTTTTATTCTCAAGTTCATCGAATAATACGTATAAGAGGCTACGATGATATTTTGCTCAGGTTCGTAGATTCGAAGATGTGACCCATTTCCTGGTAGGGCGACTGATGTAACAACCAAGGTGGGAAAACCTTCTCGTCTACATTCGAAACCAGGATCCGTGCCTTATCTTTCCATCATTTTATCCTCACATTTCTTTGGAGCCCGTTACCCTCCATGGGGTTACCTTAGAATTCGTCCATTAGAAGATGTGACCCATTTCCTGGCAGGGCGACTGATGTTGCAGCCAAGATGGGAAAACCTTCTCGTCTACATTCGAAACCTGGATCCGTGCCTTATCTTTCCATCATTTTATCCTCACATTTCTTTGGAGCCCGTTTACCCTCCATGGGCTTAGCTTAGAATTAGGCCGCCGTGATCATGGCGCCATCCATTTCACGACGCCGGCTTTCGTCGTGAAATCATCCAGTCGGTTTTTTCCCAATCATTTCTTATTGCTTTTATTCTCAAGTTTATCAAATAATACGTATACGAGGCTACGATGATATTTTACTCAAGTTCGTAGGTTAGAAGATGTGACCCATTTCACGGCAGAGCGACTGATGTTGCAGCCACGGTGGGAAAATCCTTCTCGTCTACATTCAGAACCCGGATCCGTGCCTCTCCTTTCCATCATTTTATCCTCACATTTATTTGCAGACCGTACTTCTCCACGGGCGTAGCTTAGAATCGGGCCGCCGTGATCATGGCGTCTTCCATTTCACGACGCCAGCTTTCATCGTGAAATCAACCAGTTGGTTTTTTCCCAATCATTTCTTCTCGCTTTTATTCTCAAGTTTATCGAATAATACGTATAAGAGGCTACGATGATATTTTGCTCAATTTCGTAGGTTAGAAGATGTGACCCATTTCCTGGCTGGGCGACTAATGTTGCAGCCACGGTGGGTAAACCTTCTCGTCTACATTCGAAACCCGGATCCGTGCCTTATCTTTCCATCATTTTATCCTCACATTTCTTTGGAGCCCGTTACCCTCCATGGGCTTACCTTAGAATTGGGCCATTAGAAGATGTGACCCATTTCCTGGCAGGGCGACTGATGTTGCAGCCAAGATGGCAAAACCTTCTCGTCTACATTCGAAACCTGGATCCGTGCCTTATCTTTCCATCCTTTTATCCTCACATTTCTTTGGAGCCCGTTTACCCTCCATGGGCTTAGCTTAGAATTCGGCAGCCGTGATCATGGCGCCATCCATTTCACGACGCCGGCTTTCATCGTGAAATCATCCAGTCGTTTTTTTCCCAATCATTTCTTATTGCTTTTTTTCTCAAGTTTATCAAATAATACGTATACGAGGCTACGATGATATTTTACTCAAGTTCGTAGGTTAGAAGATGTGACCCATTTCATGGCAGAGCGACTGATGTTGCAGCCACGGTGGGAAAACCCTTCTCGTCTACATTCGGAACCCGGATCCGTGCCTCTCCTTTCCATCATTTTATACTCACATTTCTTTGCAGCCCGTACTTCTCCACAGGCGTAGCTTAGAATCGGGCCGCCATGATCATGGCGTCTTCCATTTCACGACGTCGACTTTCATCGTGAAATCAACCGGTTGGTTTTTTCCCAATCATTTCTTTTTGCTTTTATTCTCAAGTTTATCAAATAATACGTAAACGAGGCTACGATGATATTTTGCTCAATTTCGTAGGTTAGAAGATGTGACCCATTTCTTGGCTGGGCGACTGATGTTGCAGTCACGGTGGGAAAACCCTTCTCGTCTACATTCGGAACCCGGATCCATGCCTCTCCTTTCCATCATTTTATGCTCACATATTTTTGCAGCCCGTAACCCTCCATGGGCGTAGCTTAGAATTGGGCCGCCGTGATCATAGCGCCATCCATTTCACGACGCCGGCTTTCACCGTGAAATCATCCAGTTGGTTTTTTCCCAATCATTTCTTCTTGCTTTTATTCTCAAGTTTATCAATTAATGTGTATACGAGGCTACGATGATATTTTACTCAAGTTCGTAGGTTAGGAGATGTGACCCATTTCCTGGCAGGGCGACTGATGTTGCAGCCACGGTGGGAAAACCCTTCTTGTCTACATTCGGAACCTGGATCCGTGCCTTATCTTTCCATCATTTTATCCTCACATTTCTTTGAAGCCCGTAACCCTCCATGGGCTTAGCTTAGAATTGGGCCGCCGTGATCATGGCGCCATCCATTTCACGACGACGGCTTTCATCGTGAAATCAACCAGTTGCTTTTTTTCCTATCATTTCTTGTTGCTTTTATTCTAAAGTTTATCGAATAATACGTATAAGAGGCTACGATGATATTTTGCTCAGGTTCGTAGATTAGAAGATGTGACCCATTTCCTGGCAGGGCGACTGATGTTGCAGCCAAGGTGGGAAAACCTTCTCGTCTACATTCGAAACCCGGATCCGTGCCTTATCTTTCCATCATTTTATCCTCACATTTCTTTGGAGCCCGTTACCCTCCATGGGCTTACCTTAGAATTGGGCCATTAGAAGATGTGACCCATTTCCTGGCAGGGCGACTGATGTTGCAGCCAAGATGGGAAAACCTTCTCGTCTACATTCGAAACCCGGATCCGTGCCTTATCTTTCAATCATTTTATCCTCAACATTTCTTTGGAGCCCGTTTACCCTCCATGGGCTTAGCTTAGAATTGCGCCGCCGTGATCATGGCGCCATCCATTTCACGACGCCGGCTTTCATCGTGAAATCATCCAGTCGGTTTTTTCCCAATCATTTCTTATTGCTTTTATTCTCAAGTTTATCAAATAATACGTATACGAGGCTACGATGATATTTTACTCAAGTTCGTAGGTTAGAAGATGTGACCCATTTCATGGCAGAGCGACTGATGTTGCAGCCACGGTGGGAAAATCCTTCTAGTCTACATTCAGAACCCGGATCCGTGCCTCTCCTTTCCATCGTTTTATCCTCACATTTCTTTGCAGCCCGTACTTCTCCACAGGCGTAGCTTAGAATCGGGCCGACGTGATTATGGCATCTTCCATTTCACGACGCCAGCTTTCATCGTGAAATCAACCAGTTGGTTTTTTCCCAATCATTTCTTCTCGCTTTTATTCTCAAGTTTATCGAATAATACGTATAAGAGGCTACGATGATATTTTGCTCAATTTCGTAGGTTAGAAGATGTGACCCATTTCCTGGCTGGGCGACTGATATTGCAGCCACGGTGGGAAAACCCTTCTCGTCTACATTCGGAACCCGGATCCGTGCCTCTCCTTTCCGTCATTTTATACTCACATTTCTTTGCAGCCCGTACTCCTCCACAGGCGTAGCTTAGAATCGGGCCGCCGTGATCATGGCGTCTTCCATTTCACGACGTCGACTTTCATCGTGAAATCAACCGGTTGGCTTTTATTCTCAAGTTTATCAAATAATACGTAAACGAGGCTACGATGATATTTTGCTCAATTTCGTAGGTTAGAAGATGTGACCCATTTCCTGGCTGGGCGACTGATGTTGCAGCCATGGTGGGAAAACCCTTCTCGTCTACATTCGGAACCCGGATCCGTGCCTCTCCTTTCCGTCATTTTATACTCACATTTCTTTGCAGCCCGTACTCCTCCACAGGCGTAGCTTAGAATCGGGCCGCCGTGATCATGGCGTCTTCCATTTCACGACGTCGACTTTCATCGTGAAATCAACCGGTTGGCTTTTATTCTCAAGTTTATCAAATAATACGTAAACGAGGCTACGATGATATTTTGCTCAATTTCGTAGGTTAGAAGATGTGACCCATTTCCTGGCTGGGCGACTGATGTTGCAGCCACGGTGGGAAAACCCTTTTCGTCTACATTCGGAACCCGGATCCGTGCCTCTCCTTTCCATCATTTTATGCTCACACATTTTTGCAGCCCGTAACCCTCCATGGGCGTAGCTTTGAATTGGGCCGCCGTGATCATAACGCCATCCATTTCACGACGCCGGCTTTCATCGTGAAATCATCCATTTGGTTTTTTCCCAATCATTTCTTCTTGCTTTTATTCTCAAGTTTATCAATTAATATGTATACGAGGCTATGATGATATTTTACTCAAGTTCGTAGGTTAGGAGATGTGACCCATTTCCTGGCAGGGCGACTGATGTTGCAGCCACGGTGGGAAAACCCTTCTCGTCTACATTCGGAACCTAGATCCGTGCCTTATCTTTCCATCATTTTATCCTCACATTTCTTTGAAGCCCGTAACCCTCCATGGGCTTAGCTTAGAATTGGGCCGCCGTGATCATAGCGCCATCCATTTCACGACGCCGGCTTTCATCGTGAAATCATCCAGTTGGTTTTTTCCCAATCATTTCTTCTTGCTTTTATTCTCAAGTTTATCAATTAATGTGTATACGAGGCTACGATGATATTTTACTCTAGTTCGTAGGTTAGGAGATGTGTCCATTTCCTGGCAGGGCGACTGATGTTGCAGCCACGGTGGGAAAACCCTTCTTGTCTACATTCGGAACCTGGATCCGTGCCTTATCTTTCCATCATTTTATCCTCACATTTCTTTGAAGCCCGTAACCCACCATGGTGTGGGCAATGCGAATTGCCCCGGCTCTTTCTTTCCTCCGGGAAGGGGATTCCGTTCCCCTACCCTTTTTTTTGAGAAAGGAGAGATGCTGCCGGTTCGCGGGAGCGCTTTTTTGAAGCTGGACGACAAGCGCTCTCGAAGAATACAGAGTCGCCACTCGGGTTTGAAGGTCCGACACCCAAGGAACCGTATTTTGAAGCACTTGCCGCGCTGTTTGATTTGAAAAAGTTAAGGAACCAGTCCGTCATAACCATATCTGGGTTCGGGAGCCAGGTTACGAGAGGGGAAGGGTTTTATGGCACCCCTCTCGCCCAATCCGGAGATCGGTCTCTACTTAGGCATTTGCAAAAAAAATGTTTGTTTGCGATTCTGTTTAATTAATCAATTTTTAGCCAATTAGGGCGGGGAAACAGTTTAATGAGGATTCAAGCTGTAACACGTTTGCAGGATGTGAGGAATAATATCATGGATTCATGGAAGAGTGAAATAAAATGAGATAAAGTTTAATACTGATTTCAGGATGTGAAGCAGTACGATAGTTTTGGGTTTATCACGTGATGACCAACTTGCATGCACGGAATTGTGGCATGCAAGCCATTCCATCGCGCGATACACATAAACCATCGCGCGAGTGTTCACATCTCAATACCAGGTTTAAAATTTATCTCCTTCTGGGCTCTGGAAGGACCAGTGCACACCCAGGGCCAAACCAAGCAGTTCATATGTACTGAACATAACTACTTATTACAATCTGATCGGATAGGAATAAAACACAACCCTTAAACAGTGAGGGTGATAAAACAGAGACCAAAGGCCTAGTTGCCCATGCAAGGGCAATTACTGGAAATGACCAAACCATCGCGCGATGGAGTCACTTCATCGCGTGACTGTTCTGACTGGACATCCAGGAATTGCTTTGCATGCCTGGGCTCTGAGACATATTCAGAAGCTACCCAGGGGCATTCCAACATGAAAAAGGAGAGCAAATTAAACTGAGCTACTGATTTTAGCATGCAAGAGAGTGAGATATATCAAATATGCTTAAACATGAAAATATGAAATCATATAAACTAGGTCAGAACAAGAGATCCATCCCCGCGAGAACCATATCACGCAAGCCAGAAGCATCGCGCGATTGTATGGGTTCATCGCGCGTGGGTTCCCTTGTTCACAGTAACTTGTAAATTTGCTGGCTTTGGGGTCAGAAGCTGATATTGATTACCAGTCCTGACCCTGTCAGCCCCCCTCAGGGATCAAGACAGTAAAGGCTGAAAATTATACCTTTGCTTGGATGATTTGAAAACGGTTGAGTGAGGTGGTATGCTTGACAAAGGAGAAAGTGGTAGTGACTTTGATTGAGAGAGGAGATCAAGATTGTGATTCTTGTTCTTTCCTTTGGGATTTTTTTGGTAACCCTTTGAAAGAGATCAATGGGGGGTTATTTATAGGAGGAGAGGGAGTTTGTTGGTGGGAATACAAGGCCCTGCAGCCAGCCAACAATGCTGGCAGCATTCACTTGGTAGAGAAGTGGGGTGCCAAGTTGATGGGAGAGTGGGGGTTTAGGTGGTGCAAGGATGGCCGAGCAAACGCCGTTCAGTTGATGGAACGGGGTCACATGGCCCTGCAGGCGCTTCATCATCACAAAATCCAGCTGGATATGACAGGTGTCGACCATCGCGCGATGGAGTGGGACCGTCGCGCGAGGGTTCTAACTTCCCCGCGATGGTCAATCAGTCAAAGTTTGACTTTGACCACCACCTGGCAAGTAGAGCATCGCGCGAGTGTCTCAGTAAATCGCGCGAAGGTCAAACCCATAGTCAAAGTTGGGTTCAATGGTTCTGGGGTTAAGGAGAGGGTTCCACATATACCAAACTCAAATCATTTTCAATCAAAACCGTTCTTAACCTAATTCATCATCGGGGCAGCTCTTTGATAAGTCGGGCCGGCATTCTTCAAACCAAACGGCATAACCAAATAGCAGTAAGTTCCCCACTCAGTGATGAAGGTCGTCTTCTCGCGGTCTTCGGGTGCCATGAGAATCTGATTGTAGCCTGAGAAGCCGTCCATGAACGAGAGCAAAGCATGCCCTGCAGTATTATCCACCAGCACATCGATGTGTGGCAAGGGAAAATCGTCTTTGGGGCTTGCTTTGTTCAAGTCCCGGAAGTCAACACAGACACGAATCTGGCCATTTTTCTTAGGAACGGGGACGATGTTGGCCACCCAAGTGGGATACTGAGAGACTGCGAGGAAACCAGCGTCAATCTGCTTGGTGACTTCCTCCTTGATTTTCTGCACCCAGTCCGGTCGCATCCGTCTGAGCTTCTGTTTCACCGGCTTAGCATCGGGCAACAGGGGGATTCGATGCTCCACTATCTCAGGATCGATACCGGGCATGTCTTGATGAGACCATGCAAAGATGTCGCTGAATTCAGTGAGGAGCTCTTTGAACTTACGATGCTCCTCCGGATCTAACGTGGAGCCCACTTTAACCATCCGAGGATCACTCTCATCTTTCAAGTTTATTAGGATTATCTCTTCTTTTAATGGCTGAGCATGCCTTTCGTCTTCCCTTTCAATGAAAGCACGGATTTCCTTGGGGATGTCCCCATCAAAATCTATCCCTTCATCGTCAGGGTCGACACAGTTTATATAAAGATCATTCAAATAATGAGAAGAGGAGTCCTTCATTTCATAAGACCCTGCAGGGTCGCCAAGTACAAGGGAGTCGAACTCGAAGTAAAAGCTATGACGTGGAGGGCCGAGAGGCACAAACTCCGACTCAGAGCTAGACTTAGACTCAAAAGACCTGACAGACTCAGTGTCGGACTCAGCTATGTCATCAATGCAAGTAAGGCGCGGCTTGAAAATGCAATTTTTAAGGCTTCCCTTAGCTTCCACGATAAGAAAGGTGGGATCCTCGAGGGCGTCGGGCCCGAGCATAAACACTTCGGCCTCTTCGGCTTCCTTGGCCAAACCCACTTGAGAGAATTCACGGAACAGCTGCTCCAAGCTCCCCTGATCGAAAGATCCCAGCCAGTCAGTCTTCGGCCTGGGTAGGCTAAGCTTCCTCTTGAATTCTGCACGAGCTAGCTCTTCGTCACTAGAAGACCAAGCATCATCCGCGAAGATCTCAAAACCAGGTAGCAACTCCCCGGTGACCGAGTCGATAAAGGGCTCAGCTTGCCCACGATAAATATCATTCCCCTTTTCACGGACGAAGTAGCTGTTGGGATCACCATAGAGAGATCGAGGTTTTCCCGTGTATTTCCTTCTTTTGGCATCGTTGGCAGAGGAAGAGTATTCCAAGCCAAAGCGGCCCTCACAGGAAGGAAACGCAGGGAATTCCGGAATCCCTTGTTGGTGAATTCCTAAGCCAAGGCCGGGTAGATAGGACATCCTTCTCATAATGTCCAGAGCGACAGAGCTTATGATGAAGTCCCCATCCACGTTGATGGCCATCACCGAACCAGAAGTATCAAAAGAGAATCCCGCAAGATCGACGTCTTCGTTATCGTGTGCGATACCCAAAACAGGTGTGCCGTTCTCCTCGAGCGGGCGAATGCCTGAATCCCCGCAGATGATCAAAGTCCCAGTGGGAAGTCCCAGCATGACTTTTTGATGAAGAGTAGATGGGACAGCCATGATGTCAGATCTGTGGAGCCATGGCCTTCCTAGCAAGAGATTGAACGAGGCTGGAATGTCGACTACATGGAACTCGACATCCATTTTGAATCCCTCCGCATCGAGAGTGAGCACGAGTGTGCCTTCGACTAGACGACGTGTGCTGTCGTATGCCTTAACAGCCATGCTGGAAGGTGCAAAGTCCTTCTTAGTCAGTCCCAGACGGTGAGCCACCCTCAAAGGGCAAACGTTGATCGCTGAGCCATTATCGATAAGAACGGTCGGAACCCAGAGTCCTCGGCACTTAACTGTAATATGCAAGGGTCGATTGTGGTCAACTCCTTCAAGCGGCAGATCCTTATCGGTGAAGACCACGGTATGCTTAGAGGCAGGTGGGAGGATAAGGGAGATCATCGCTTCAGGTGTGACGTCCGGTCGGATTTCAAGACGAGAAAGAGTGTGACAGAATTTCTGGCGATGCTCCCGGGAGGAACAGATTAGCCCCCAGAGTGATATGGCAGCGGGAATTCGCTCCAATTGCTTTTGAATCATGTCGTCATTTGGGGCATTAACTGGTACCTCAAATGGTACGGACTTTGAGAAGATAGGAGGTTCGTTCTTCCGGTTAGAAGAGTTGGACGAACTTCCTGCTTGCAGATTAGCAGGCTGAAAGACTCGCCCACTTCTTGTAACATTAAGGACGTTCTCAAAGGAGGGTACCATTTGAGGGTCTTGATTATCGTCCCACAGATCAATAGGGACTTCTCCCAATTTGCGTTTCCCTTTGTCGGAGGTCAGAGGGGCTACAGGCATTTCTATGTTCAAACCCAAATCCTCAGTCAGATCTTTGATCAAGAGTGAATCCCAAAAGTCTGGATCCCCAACAGCAATAGCTTCCTGGATTGGTTCTGTACTAGCGACGAAAGGGACATCCCACAGCCCTCCATCAGCGAGGGAGCGATTGACAGTCCAAACTTCGGACCCAACTTGGATGTTGACTACATCACTGACATCCCAAAGATCAGGTGGTGGCACAAGGTCTGTAACCATGATGCTGCAGTCCTCTTCAGGCGGGGAAGGCACAACAGGGCGCGGAAGGTTTTCATCGACGATGAAGAACGTGGGATCATACTCGGGATCAGCCACCGAGTTAACTAGCCTGTCAAGAGTGGAGGGGAAGAAACATTCCCCTAGGACACGGGTTTCATCCTGAACGAGGTCCTCTTCCAAATACTGGATTTCATAGTCGGGCAGAGTATAACCCTGGAGAGGATTAGGGTCAAATCCTAATGGAAATTGCCAAGCAGGCTCGGGGTCCCAATAGTACTCTTCTTCAAGTAAAACAGGCTGAGGTTGTTGGAAGAGCATGTCCAACGAGAATCCATCCAAGGGATCAACCATAGCTGCCTCGTAATTGGCCATCCAAGCATCATACCAGATGTGGTCAAAGGGAATGTCTTCAGGATTAGGTGGGAATCCCTCTAATTCCAGCTCCGTCCATTCGTTGATTATGGGAGTGGCATAGTCGTCATTATCAGCTATAGCCCACCCTACGGCTTGCATGTCAAGTTGTTGCTCTGTTTGAGAGGGAATAACAGCTCTAAAGCGGTCCAACAGACTTGAGGAGGGGTTTGGATCCGTCACGTTGAAGTACGGGTTCTCCATGGTAGAGGAAGAGTTGAGCTGTACAGCAGGCATAGGCTGGTGGAACAGATCACCAATAGAAGCGTTGAACACGAACGCTCCATTCTGTAGGCGTGCAGAGGGCTCATTGAAATTGGACGACTGTCCTTCCTCGGAGCGGATATAGGAAATCTCGACCTCGGACTGAGAAGGGATAGGCACCATCGGCCTAGGTTGATTCGTTGAGGCTATATAGTCAGTGGGGTTGAATATAGTGGAGCGGAGGGATATATCAGTGGAGCTGATGGATATCTGGTTAATGCGTGGAGCATTGTTGTGGTTTGGCATAGAATTGGCAAGGATGTTGGGTTTTTGAGTTGCCGGTGGCGGAGCATGAAGAGTCCCTTCATCTATGAGATCCTGAATCGCATGTCGGATGCGAAAACAAGAATCGGTAAGATGGCCGGGCCCTTGGTGATAGGCACAGTAGAGGTTGGCTTTGAAGTTGGGCGAAGGTTTCTTAGGTGGAGGAGTTGGGTCAAGGAGCTTCAGATGTCCCGATTGAATTAGTTTCTCCATGACGGAAGATAGGGGTGCTTCAAAAGCGGAGAAACTACGAGGTTGGTTACGCGGTCGGTTGTTCTGCGGGGTTTGAACTTGATGGACCTCGGCAATTTGGTTAGCAGCTTTCGAGGAAGAGGCATTGGTACCACTGGTTGCAGTATTGGAGTAAATCCCTCCCCCAAACAGCGCATTAGTATTTCCAGAATATGCCCGAGGCTTTGACTTTGATGGATTGGAAGATTCTCCTTTTGACAGAATTCCACTTTGCAATGCATCTTCGATGGCCAGACCAGAGTCGAAGAAAGTGTCAAAATTGGAGGATGCTTGAACCAGAACCAGGTGCCTAGCATAGTCTGGTTGGAGATTGCGGGAGATGATACGGAGCTGATCTCTCTCGCTCGGGCGATCAGTCATTTGAGCGGCTTTAGCCCTCCATCTCTTGACGAAATCCGCGAAGGATTCCTTAGCGTCCATTTTGGTGGATTCCAACTCCCGAGTAGTCATCTTGAGCTGGGAGTTGTAGCTATACTGCGAAATAAACGCAGCCCCGATGTCCTCCCAAGTCCTTCGCTTGGCAATGTCGAGTGACAGAAACCAATGGAAAGCGGGACCCGAGAGGGTTTGAGGAAACAGCTGAGACATGGCTTCGGGCTCAACAGATAGGAGCTTCATGGCAGCATGGTAACCATAGAGATGGGTTTTAGGATCGCCAGTGCCATCGAACTTGGCTATGTCAGGCATTTTGAACTTGTCAGGAAGCTTGGCATTGGGATAAAGACAGAGACGGTCCAAGTCAATCCCTCCAGCACTGAGTTTCTCGGATTTTGAAACAGATTCTTCCAGCTTGGCCATCTTGGCGACGAGAGCAGTCATGTCAGGATGTTGGACAGTCCTAACAGCAGTGATGCCTGGATTCTGAATGGGATTTCGAGTGCCCTGAGTGTTGACCAAAGCGACTAGACGCCCTGGATGGTCCGGATCTTCGACCATGATAGGTTGCTCGTGCACGTCCTCTTCGGCCTCGCCCTCCTCTTGAACAGTTGGAGGAAGACGAGTGTTAAAGAGGTCATTCAAGCGGGTCATGTTAGCATCCGTCTGAGCAGCCCTTTGTTGTATAACAGCGATACTAGCCTGGATGTTCATAAGCATGGTTTCCTGAGAGAGTGGTTGCGGTTGATCTGCCATGACCGTTGGCCCAGAGGTGCTTGATGCAGAGGAGGGGGTTGGTGATTCCGGAGAGTCTGTTTCTTCGAGGACCGGAGAAGATGCTGACTGCAGGGTAGCAAGCAGAGAACGCGGGGAGTCTTCCGTTGTGACTGACTGGGCTTGCAATCTGACTAGCCTCTGAATCGGATTCTGGTGCAGACGTTCCCAAGTGGGTTTGGTTTTCTGCCTCGATACTTTCCTTGGCGGTGCAATGATTCAGAACCTTTGCTTGCAGAAAGTGAGAAAAGGCTTAATAAGGGCCCTGCAGCAACTTTAATCTAAATAAAAGACTAAAGTGAAAACACAGTCACCGTCGTCAGTGTCGCCCTTAGACTCTAATACTAGCAGACAAGTCTGTCTTATGACGTTTGGACTTTACCAGTGATCCTCAGAAATCTTTTCATGGTGTATCCTTTTTGTATCAACTAAGGCAAAGAGATGTCAAAGCAGTCTAAAGATTCTGGTTTATTCCGTTTCGTAAGTTTCAACTTTTGAACTTGGAACAATTCAGTGTAGATAGGCACGATGCTATAACCAGGGAGGCATAGGCAGCACAGTGCCGTAACCCAAATGGTGTACATGCTTCGCATGATAACCAAAATGGTGTAAGCATCGAGGTATTTTCCCCGTTTTGTTCCTCGTTTTCTGTTTGAAACCTCGACTGGGTAATTAGCCAAAGGCTTTAGAAGGTCTTGATTTCCCAAAGTTTATTTGATCCAAGGAACTTGAGAATTGACAACGTGCACCATCGAGATGCACGACTCCTCATCGGGCCATGGTAAGGTCCTAATAAACATAAGACAAACTTGAAGGAGAGAGAACCTAGGAGCCGCCCTAAAACATGCTTCTACGCAAAACGGTATGTATGGATGAACAGTGCATGCGATAGGGAAAGCAATAACACGTCGACAGTATAGGGGGTTAGATGCAAGTAATCTTACCCTGTAGGTACCTGTCCTAATTTGGAGAGTGCTAGTGCTTTGTATATGCAAAGGCTGGTTTTGGCTTGAAACAGGTTCCTTGGACTAGAGCCAAAGATATACCTCCTGCTGCCCGCGTAACCGCAGAGCAACAGTCAAACGGTAGAATGACTCATCATCGTCGAAGGTTGTTAGTCATTCGGGGTCCCCGGGCTCCGGTAAACCGTGCCGGATTGCCAAAACGATCCAACGAGGCTTATCCCACATCGATGCAAATGAGAATGCTAGAAGGTTTGATTAATGGAACAGAATCACAAATTCGCAAATGCCTTTTCAAATTTGGCTCTCTTTATTAATCAATACTTAGAAGAAACTACGCGAGGGAACAATCGGAAAAGCCCCAGATTGGATGGCCGGACACGAGGTCCTGTTAAATCACCAATCCTTTCTTCGGCAGCGCGAAGCTCACCGTTTTGACAGGCTTTTATGGGATTGTTCCCAAGCGTATTAACTTCTAAGTATAGACTAATATTGGTTCGATCCCCAGCGGAGTCGCCACTGTGGGCAATGCGAATTGCCCCGACTCTTTCTTTCCTCCGGGAAGGGGATTCCGTTCCCCTACCCTTTTTTTTGAGAAAGGAGAGATGCTGCCGGTTCGCGGGAGCGCTTTTTTGAAGCTGGACGACAAGCGCTCTCGAAGAATACAGAGTCGCCACTCGGGTTTGAAGGTCCGACACCCAAGGAACCGTATTTTGAAGCACTTGCCGCGCTGTTTGATTTGAAAAAGTTAAGGAACCAGTCCGTCATAACCATATCTGGGTTCGGGAGCCAGGTTACGAGAGGGGAAGGGTTTTATGGCACCCCTCTCGCCCAATCCGGAGATCGGTCTCTACTTAGGCATTTGCAAAAAAAATGTTTGTTTGCGATTCTGTTTAATTAATCAATTTTTAGCCAATTAGGGCGGGAAACAGTTTAATGAGGATTAAAGCTGTAACACGTTTGCAGGATGTGAGGAATAATATCATGGATTCATGGAAGAGTGAAATAAAATGAGATAAAGTTTAATACTGATTTCAGGATGTGAAGCAGTACGATAGTTTTGGGTTTATCACGTGATGACCAACTTGCATGCACGGAATTGTGGCATGCAAGCCATTCCATCGCGCGATACACATAAACCATCGCGCGAGTGTTCACATCTCAATACCAGGTTTAAAATTTATCTCCTTCTGGGCTCTGGAAGGACCAGTGCACACCCAGGGCCAAACCAAGCAGTTCATATGTACTGAACATAACTACTTATTACAATCTGATCGGATAGGAATAAAACACAACCCTTAAACAGTGAGGGTGATAAAACAGAGACCAAAGGCCTAGTTGCCCATGCAAGGGCAATTACTGGAAATGACCAAACCATCGCGCGATGGAGTCACTTCATCGCGTGACTGTTCTGACTGGACATCCAGGAATTGCTTTGCATGCCTGGGCTCTGAGACATATTCAGAAGCTACCCAGGGGCATTCCAACATGAAAAAGGAGAGCAAATTAAACTGAGCTACTGATTTTAGCATGCAAGAGAGTGAGATATATCAAATATGCTTAAACATGAAAATATGAAATCATATAAACTAGGTCAGAACAAGAGATCCATCCCCGCGAGAACCATATCACGCAAGCCAGAAGCATCGCGCGATTGTATGGGTTCATCGCGCGTGGGTTCCCTTGTTCACAGTAACTTGTAAATTTGCTGGCTTTGGGGTCAGAAGCTGATATTGATTACCAGTCCTGACCCTGTCAGCCCCCCTCAGGGATCAAGACAGTAAAGGCTGAAAATTATACCTTTGCTTGGATGATTTGAAAACGGTTGAGTGAGGTGGTATGCTTGACAAAGGAGAAAGTGGTAGTGACTTTGATTGAGAGAGGAGATCAAGATTGTGATTCTTGTTCTTTCCTTTGGGATTTTTTTGGTAACCCTTTGAAAGAGATCAATGGGGGGTTATTTATAGGAGGAGAGGGAGTTTGTTGGTGGGAATACAAGGCCCTGCAGCCAGCCAACAATGCTGGCAGCATTCACTTGGTAGAGAAGTGGGGTGCCAAGTTGATGGGAGAGTGGGGGTTTAGGTGGTGCAAGGATGGCCGAGCAAACGCCGTTCAGTTGATGGAACGGGGTCACATGGCCCTGCAGGCGCTTCATCATCACAAAATCCAGCTGGATATGACAGGTGTCGACCATCGCGCGATGGAGTGGGACCGTCGCGCGAGGGTTCTAACTTCCCCGCGATGGTCAATCAGTCAAAGTTTGACTTTGACCACCACCTGGCAAGTAGAGCATCGCGCGAGTGTCTCAGTAAATCGCGCGAAGGTCAAACCCATAGTCAAAGTTGGGTTCAATGGTTCTGGGGTTAAGGAGAGGGTTCCACATATACCAAACTCAAATCATTTTCAATCAAAACCGTTCTTAACCTAATTCATCATCGGGGCAGCTCTTTGATAAGTCGGGCCGGCATTCTTCAAACCAAACGGCATAACCAAATAGCAGTAAGTTCCCCACTCAGTGATGAAGGTCGTCTTCTCGCGGTCTTCGGGTGCCATGAGAATCTGATTGTAGCCTGAGAAGCCGTCCATGAACGAGAGCAAAGCATGCCCTGCAGTATTATCCACCAGCACATCGATGTGTGGCAAGGGAAAATCGTCTTTGGGGCTTGCTTTGTTCAAGTCCCGGAAGTCAACACAGACACGAATCTGGCCATTTTTCTTAGGAACGGGGACGATGTTGGCCACCCAAGTGGGATACTGAGAGACTGCGAGGAAACCAGCGTCAATCTGCTTGGTGACTTCCTCCTTGATTTTCTGCACCCAGTCCGGTCGCATCCGTCTGAGCTTCTGTTTCACCGGCTTAGCATCGGGCAACAGGGGGATTCGATGCTCCACTATCTCAGGATCGATACCGGGCATGTCTTGATGAGACCATGCAAAGATGTCGCTGAATTCAGTGAGGAGCTCTTTGAACTTACGATGCTCCTCCGGATCTAACGTGGAGCCCACTTTAACCATCCGAGGATCACTCTCATCTTTCAAGTTTATTAGGATTATCTCTTCTTTTAATGGCTGAGCATGCCTTTCGTCTTCCCTTTCAATGAAAGCACGGATTTCCTTGGGGATGTCCCCATCAAAATCTATCCCTTCATCGTCAGGGTCGACACAGTTTATATAAAGATCATTCAAATAATGAGAAGAGGAGTCCTTCATTTCATAAGACCCTGCAGGGTCGCCAAGTACAAGGGAGTCGAACTCGAAGTAAAAGCTATGACGTGGAGGGCCGAGAGGCACAAACTCCGACTCAGAGCTAGACTTAGACTCAAAAGACCTGACAGACTCAGTGTCGGACTCAGCTATGTCATCAATGCAAGTAAGGCGCGGCTTGAAAATGCAATTTTTAAGGCTTCCCTTAGCTTCCACGATAAGAAAGGTGGGATCCTCGAGGGCGTCGGGCCCGAGCATAAACACTTCGGCCTCTTCGGCTTCCTTGGCCAAACCCACTTGAGAGAATTCACGGAACAGCTGCTCCAAGCTCCCCTGATCGAAAGATCCCAGCCAGTCAGTCTTTGGCCTGGGTAGGCTAAGCTTCCTCTTGAATTCTGCACGAGCTAGCTCTTCGTCACTAGAAGACCAAGCATCATCCGCGAAGATCTCAAAACCAGGTAGCAACTCCCCGGTGACCGAGTCGATAAAGGGCTCAGCTTGCCCACGATAAATATCATTCCCCTTTTCACGGATGAAGTAGCTGTTGGGATCACCATAGAGAGATCGAGGTTTTCCCGTGTATTTCCTTCTTTTGGCATCGTTGGCAGAGGAAGAGTATCCCAAGCCAAAGCGGCCCTCACAGGAAGGAAAGGCAGGGAATTCCGGAATCCCTTGTTGGTGAATTCCTAAGCCAAGGCCGAGTAGATAGGACATCCTTCTCATAATGTCCAGAGCGACAGAGCTTATGATGAAGTCCCCATCCACGTTGATGGCCATCACCGAACCCGAAGTATCAAAAGAGAATCCCGCAAGATCGACGTCTTCGTTATCGTGTGCGATACCCAAAACAGGTGTGCCGTTCTCCTCGAGCGGGCGAATGCCTGAATCCCCGCAGATAATCAAAGTCCCAGTGGGAAGTCCCAGCATGACTTTTTGATGAAGAGTAGATGGGACAGCCATGATGTCAGATCTGTGAAGCCATGGCCTTCCTAGCAAGAGATTGAACGAGGCTGGAATGTCGACCACATGGAACTCGACATCCATTTTGAATCCCTCCGCATCGAGAGTGAGCACAAGTGTGCCTTCGACCAGACGACGTGTGCTGTCGTATGCCTTAACAGCCATGCTGGAAGGTGCAAAGTCTTTCTTAGTCAGTCCCAGACGGTGAGCCACCCTCAAAGGGCAAACGTTGATTGCTGAGCCATTATCGATAAGAACGGTCGGAACCCAGAGTCCTCGGCACTTGACTGTGATATGCAAGGGTCGATTGTGGTCAACTCCTTCAAGCGGCAGATCCTTATCGGTGAAGACCACGGTATGCTTAGAGGCAGGTGGGAGGATAAGGGAGATCATCGTTTCAGGTGTGACGTCCGGTCGGATCTCAAGACGAGAAAGAGTGTGACAGAATTTCTGACGATGCTCCCGGGAGGAACAGATTAGCCCCCAGAGTGATATGGCAGCGGGAATCCGCTCCAATTGCTTTTGAATCATGTCGTCGTTTGGGGCATTAATTGGTACCTCAAATGGTACAGACCTTGAGAAGATAGGAGGTTCGTTCTTCCGGTTAGAAGAGTTGGACGAACTTCCTGCTTGCAGATTAGCAGGCTGAAAGACTCGTCCACTTCTTGTAACATTAAGGACGTTCTCTAAAGAGGGTACCATTTGAGGGTCTTGACTATCGTCCCACAGATCAACAGGGACTTCTCCCAATTTGCGTTTCCCTTTGTCGGAGGTCGTAGGGGCCACAGGCACTTCCATGTTCAAACCCAAATCCTCAGTCAGATCTTTGATCAAGAGTGAATCCCAAAAGTCTGGATCCCCAACAGCTATAGCTTCTTGGATTGGTTCTGTACTAGCGAAAAGGGACATCCCACAGCCCTCCATCAGCGAGGGAGCGATTGACAGTCCAAACTTCGGACCCAACTTGGATGTTGACTACATCATTGACATCCCAAAGATCAGCTGGTGGCACAAGGTCTGTAACCATGATGCTGCAGTCCTCTTCAGGCGGGGAAGGCACGACAGGGCGTGGAAGGTTTTCATCGACGATGAAGAACGTGGGATCATACTCGGGATCAGCCACCGAGTTAACCAGCCTGTCAAGAGTGGAAGGGAAGAAACATTCCCCTAGGACGCGGGTCTCATCTTGAATGGGGCCCTCTTCCAAATACTGGATTTCATAGCCGGGCAGAGCGTAACCCTGGAGAGGATTAGGGTCAAATCCTAACGGAAATTGCCAAGCGGGCTCGGGGTCCCAATAGTACTCTTCCTCAAGCAAAACAGGCTGAGGTTGTTGGAAGAGCATGTCCAATGAGAATCCATCCAAAGGATCAACCATAGCTGCCTCGTAATTGGCCATCCAAGCATCATACCAGATGTGGTCAAAGGGAATGTCTTCAGGATTAGGTGGGAATCCCTCTAATTCCAGCTCCGTCCATTCGTTGATTATGGGAGTGGCATAGTCGTCATTATCAGCTATAGCCCACCCTACGGCTTGCATGTCAAGTTGTTGCTCTGTTTGAGAGGGAATAACAGCTCTGAAGCGGTTCAATAGACTTGAGGAGGGGTTTGGATCCGTCACGTTGAAGTACGGGCTCTCCATGGTAGAGGCAGAGTTGAGCTGTACAGCAGGTATAGGCTGGTGGAACAGATCACCAATAGAAGCGTTGAACACGAACGCTCCGTTCTGTAGGCGTGCAGAGGGCTCATTGAAACTGGACGACTGTCCCTCCTCGGAGCGGATATAGGAAATTTCGGCCTCGGACTGAGAAGGGATAGGCACCATCGGCCTAGGTTGATTTGTTGAGGCTATATAGTCAGTGGGGTTGAATATAGTGGAGCTGAGGGATATATCAGTGGAGCTGATGGATATCTGGTTAATGCGTGGAGCATTGTTGTGGTTTGGCATAGAATTGGCGAGGATGTTGGGTTTTTGAGGTGCCGGTGGCGGAGCATGAAGAGTCCCTTCATCTATGAGATCTTGAATCGCATGTCGGAGGCGAAAGCAAGAATCGGTAAGATGGCCGGGCCCTTGGTGATAGGCACAGTAGAGATTGGCTTTGAAGTTGGGCGAAGGTTTCTTAGCTATAGGAGTTGGGTCAAGGAGCTTCAGATGTCCTGATTGGATTAGTTTCTCCATGACAGAAGATAGGGGTGCTTCAAAAGCGGAGAAACTACGAGGTTGGTTACGCGGTCGGTTGTTCTGCGGGGTTTGAACTTGATGGACCTCGGCAATTTGGTTAGCAGCTTTCGAGGAAGAGGCAGTGGTACCACTGGTTGCAGTATTGGAGTAAGTTCCTCCCCCAAACAGCGCATTAGTATTCCCAGAATATGCCCGAGGCTTTGACTTTGATGGATTGGAAGATTCTCCTTTTGACAGAATTCCACTTTGCAATGCATCTTCGATGGCCAGACCAGAGTCGAAGAAGGTGTCAAAATTGGAGGATGCTTGAACCAGAACCAAGTGCCTAGCATAGTCTGGTTGGAGATTGCGGGAGATGATACGGAGCTGATCTTTCTCGCTCGGGCGATCAGTCATTTGAGCGGCTTTAGCCCTCCATCTCTTGACGAAATCCGCGAAGGATTCCTTAGCGTCCATTTTGGTGGATTCCAACTCCCGAGTAGTCATCTTGAGCTGGGAGTTGTAGCTATACTGCGAAATAAACGCAGCCCCGATGTCCTCCCAAGTCCTTCGCTTGGCAATGTCGAGTGACAGAAACCAATGGAAAGCGGGACCCGAGAGGGTTTGAGGAAACAGCTGAGACATGGCTTCGGGCTCAACAGATAGGAGCTTCATGGCAGCATGGTAACCATAGAGATGGGTTTTAGGATCGCCAGTGCCATCGAACTTGGCTATGTCGGGCATTTTGAACTTGTCAGGAAGCTTGGCATTGGGATAGAGGCAGAGACGGTCCAAGTCAATCCCTCCAGCACTGAGTTTCTCGGATTTTGAAACAGATTCTTCCAGCTTGGCCATCTTGGCGACGAGAGCAGTCATGTCAGGATGTTGGACAGTCTTAACAGCAGTGATGCCTGGATTCTGAATGGGATTTCGAGTGCCCTGAGTGTTGACCAAAGCGACTAGACGCCCTGGATGGTCCGGATCTTCGACCATGATAGGTTGCTCGTGTACGTCCTCTTCGGCCTCGCCCTCCTCTTGAACAGTTGGAGGAAGATGAGTGTTAAAGAGGTCATTCAAGCGGGTCATGTTAGCATCCGTCTGAGCAGCCCTTTGTTGTATAACAGCGATACTAGCCTGGATGTTCATAAGTATGGTTTCCAGAGAGAGTGGTTGCGGCTGATCTGCCATGACGGTTGGCCCAGAGGTGCTTGATGCAGAGGAGGGGGTAGGAGATTCCGGAGAGTCTGTTTCTTCGAGGACCGGAGAAGATGCTGACTGCAGGGTAGCAAGCAGAGAACGTGGGGAGTCTTCCGTGGTGACTGACTGGGCTTGCAATCTGACTAGCCTCTGAATCGGATTCCGGTGCAGACGTTCCCAAGTGCGTTTGGTTTTCTGCCTCGATACTTTCCTTGGCGGTGCAATGATTCAGAACCTTTGCTTGTAGAAAGTGAGAAAAGGCTAATAAGGGCCCTGCAGAAACTTTAATCTAAATAAAAGACTAAAGCGAAAACACAGTCACCGTCGTCAGTGTCGCCCTTAGACTCTAATACTAGCAGACAAGTTTGTCTTATGACGTTTGGACATTACCAGTGATCCTCAGAAATCTTTTCATGGTGTATCCTTTTTGTATCAACTAAGGCAAAGAGATGTCAAAGCAGTCTAAAGATTCTCGTTTATTCCGTTTCGAAAGTTTCAACTTTTGAACTTGGAACAATTCAGTGTAGATAGGCACGATGCTATGACCAGGGAGGCATAGGCAGCACAGTGCCGTAACCCAAATGGTGTACATGCTTCGCATGATGACCAAAATGGTGTAAGCATCGCGGTATTTTTCCCGTTTTGTTCCTCGTTTTCTGTTTGAAACCTCGACTGGGTAATTAGCCAAAGGCTTTAGAAAGTCTTGATTTCCCAAAGTTTAACTGATGCAAGGAACTTGAGAATTGACAACGTGCGTCATTAAGATGCACGACTCCTCATCGGGCCATGGTAAGGTCCTAATAAACATAAGACAGACTTGAAGGAGAGAGAACCTAGGAGCCGCCCTAAAACATGCTTCTACGCAAAACGGTATGCAGGTATGAACAGTGCATGCGATAGAGAAAGCAGTAACACATCGACAGTATAGGGGGTTAGATGCAAGTAATCTTACCCTGTAGGTACCTGTCCTAATTTGGAGAGTGCTAGTGCTTTGTATATGCAAAGGCTGGTTTTGGCTTGAAACAGGTTCCTCGGACTAGAGCCAAAGATATACCTCCCGCTGCCCGCGTAACCGCAGAGCAACAGTCAAACGGTAGAATGACTCATCATCGTCGAAGGTTGTTAGTCATTCGGGGTCCCCGGGCTCCGGTAAACCGTGCCGGATTGCCAAAACGATCCAACGAGGCTTATCCCACATCGATGCAAATGAGAATGCTAGAAGGTTTGATTAATGGAACAGAATCACAAATTCGCAAATGCCTTTTCAAATTTGGCTCTCTTTATTAATCAATACTTTAGAAGAAACTACGCGAGAGAACAATCGAAAAAGCCCCAGATTGGATGGCCGGACACGAGGTCCTGTTAAATCACCAATCCTTTCTTCGGCAGCGCGAAGCTCACCGTTTTGACAGGCTTTTATGGGATTTTTCCCAAGCGTATTAACTTCTAAGTATAGACTAATATTGATTCGATCCCCAGCAGAGTCGCCACTGTGGGCAATGCGAATTGCCCCGACTCTTTCTCTCCTCCGAGGGAAGGGATTCCGTTCCCCACCCTTTTTGAGAAAGGAGAGATGCTGCCGGTTCGCGGGAGCGCTTTTTGAAGCTGGACGTCAAGCGCTCGCGAAAATACAGAGTCGCCACTGTGGGCAATGCGAATTGCCCCGACTCTTTCTCTCCTCCGAGGGAAGGGATTCCGTTCCCCACCCTTTTTGAGAAAGGAGAGATGCTGCCGGTTCGCGGGAGCGCTTTTTGAAGCTGGACGTCAAGCGCTCGCGAAAATACAGAGTCGCCACTCGGGTTTGAAGGTCCGACACCCAAGGAACCGTATTTTGGAGCACTTGCCGCGCTGTTTGATTTGAAAAGGTTAAGGAACCAGTCCGTCATAACCATATCTGGGTTCGGGAGCCAGGTTACGAGAGGGGAAGGGTTTTATGGCACCCCTCTCGCCCAATCCGGAGATCGGTCTCTACTTAGGCATTTGTAAAAATGTTTTTTGTTTGCGATTCTGTTTGATTAATCATTTTTTAGCCAATTAGGGCGGGGGAACAGTTAAAGGGGATTAAAACTGTAACACGTTTGCAGGATGTGAGGAATAATATCATGGATTCATGGAAGAGTGAAATAAAATGAGATAAACTTTAATACCGATTTCAGGATGTGAAGCAGTACGATAGTTTTGGGTTTATCGCGTATAATGGCCAACTTGCATGCACGGAATTGTGGCATGCAAGCCATTCCATCGCGCGATACACTCCAACCATCGCGCGAGTGTTCACACCTCAATACCAGGTTTAAAATTTATCTCCTTCTGGGCTCTGGAAGGACCAGTGCACACCCAGGGCCAAACCAAGCAGTTCATATGTACTGAAAATAACTACTTATTACAATTTGATCGGATAGGAATAAAATTAAACAGTGAGGGTGATAAAACAGAGACCAAAGGCCTAGTTGCCCATGCAAGGGCAATTACTGGAAATGACCAAACCATCGCGCGATGGAGCCATTTCATCGCGCGACTGTTCTGATTGTACATCCAGGAATTGCTTTGCATGCCTGGGCTCTGAGACATATTCAGAAGCTACCCAGGGGCATTCCAACATGAAAAAGGAGAGTAAATTAAACTGAGCTACTGATTTTAGCATGCAAGACAGTGAGATATATCAAATATGCTTAAACATGAAAATATGAAATCATATAAACTAGGTCAGAACAAGAGATCCATCCCCGCGAGAACCATATCACGCAAGCCAGAAGCATCGCGCGATTGTATGGGTTCATCGCGCGTGGGTTCTCTTGTTTACAGCAACTTGTAAATTTGCTGGCTTTGGGGTCAGAAGCTGATATTGATTACCAGTCCTGACCCTGTCAGCCCCCCTCAGGGATCAATACAGTAAAGGCTGAAAATTATACCTTTGCTTGGATGATTTGAAAATGGTTGAGTGAGGTGGTATGCTTGACAAAAGGAGAAAGTGGTAGTGACTTTGATTGAGAGAGAAGATCAAGATTGTGGTTCTTGTTCTTTCCTTTGGGATTTTTTTGGTAACCCTTTGAAAGAGAACAAAGGGGGGGGTTTTATAGGAAAAGAGGGAGCTCTTTGGTGGTGGTGAACTTGGTCATGCAGCCAGCCAACAATGCTGGCAGCAATCACTTGGTAGAGAAGTGGGGTTTAAGTTGATGGGAGAGTGGGGGTTTAGGTGGTGCAAGGATGGCCGAGCAAACGCCGTTCAGCTGATGGAACGGGGTCACATGGCCCTGCAGGCGCTTCATCATCACAAAATCCAGCTGGATATGACAGGTGTCGACCATCGCGCGATGGAGTGGGACCGTCGCGCGAGGGTTCTAATTTCCCCGCGATGGTCAATCAGTCAAAGTTTGACTTTGACCACCACCTGGCAAGTAGAGCATCGCGCGAGTGTCTCAGAAAATCGCGCGAAGGTCAAATCCATAGTCAAAGCTGGGCTCAATAGTTCTGGGGTTAAGGAAAGGGTTCCACATATACCAAACTCAAACCATTTTCAATCAAAACTGTTCTCGACCTGATTCATCATCGGGGGAACAAGAAACTGAAAAGAAACAAACTGAAGATAGACAAAATGATTGAGAAATCAGATTGGGGTGTCTACAATATCCTTTGTTGTGCATACATGTAGCTTGCAGATCTTGCATGTGCATCTTGTTAAGTTCGGGCAAATGGTTATCGAGCTCTCCTCGGGCAGCTCCAGTGACTCCTCGATTCACCTTAACAAAATCGAAGAGGAACTCCTCAAGCAGATCCTTAACGAAGCCTGCGTACGCGACTTCCTTCATACTTTGGTTGACTTCATCGAGCCGCACAACCCCTCTTTCGAGCAGTGTCCAATTCCTCCGCTCGGGCCTTTTGACATGGACCCCTTGGGCCCACCAAATTAGGGACCCTATGTGAATGCTCCTGAGGAGGTTCGGTCTCGAAGGCGGGACGACAGACCATGTCCTTTCCTATGTTTCTTTGAGGATGGGCCAGACGCAAATGCGGAGTTTTGTAGAACCTATGTGTAGCGACCTGCCATCTACTACAAATAAACTCCAAAATATACATATATCATGTGCACATCCATATTTAAACATTAATGAGCAAACCCCAAAATGCTAGGAAACCTTAGGTGCTCCAAGTTGATTTGTTGTAACCCTCCAAGAATAAACTTCTTCCTAGCCCTTTCGCAAGATTTTCGGTTGTTGGTTGTTAAAAATTAAGAAGAGATGGTGTAAATACAAGGAATTGGAGAGAGAGAGGGAGAGAGAGAGAGAGAGAGAGAGAGAGAGAGAGAGAGAGAGAGAGAGAGAGAGAGAGCGGGTAGCCGAGAGAGTGAGAAACAGAGAAAGAGTAAAAACGCTGGAAGAAGAAACCAGAAAGGAAAAGAATCGGCACTCTCTCATCTAATTCAAGCTTTAAAGTATAAAAATAACACTAAACCCCCCCTCTATTAACTAAGGATTTCCTTCTCAAGTTCTAAAATTTAATATTTTGTTTAACTATGACCCCATGTGCCATTAATAAATAGTAACAAATCACAAAAGCTACCCAATGTGGGTACCCAAACACTTTTGTCCCAAAGCGCACAAATGTGGGCCCTATCAAGCAGACATACTAACACTTGTATATGCATGTATATACATAAAAAAAATAAAGAATTGTTGTAAGGCCCATTATAGAATTTTGTAATATGTCCAATCCACCTCATATTTTCAAAACATCTCTAGTCCAGCCCATTACTTTTTTTAAAGTTTCAGGTCCACTTCATTTTTTGACAGTACAAAATTGTCCCTTCATTAAATTTTACACAACCACCACTACTACCGCCGCTGCTGCTGCCGCCACCACCACCTCCTCCACCATCACCACTACCACCACACCACCACCACCACCACAGCCACCAACACGTCCCCACGACTACCTCAACCATCACGCCGCCACCACCACAATGCCCCAACCTCCACCACAATTACCACCACCACGTTGCCACCACAACCATAACCACCACCACTCAACCACTACCACCACCGCTCCACCACCTACACCATGCCTCCACCACCATATCCACCACCACCATCACCAAAACACCGCCCCCACCACCATCTCCACCACCACCACGACGCCTCCACCACCACCTCAACAACTACGTCGCCGCCGCCGTCGCCACCACCACGTACCACCACCACAACAATGCCGCAACCTCCACCACAATTACCACCACTACGCCACCACCACCACCACCGCTCCACTACCACCACCTCCACCACAATCAACACGCCACCGCCACCACTACCACAATGCCGCCCTAACCACCATCTACACCACCACCACCGCTCCACCACCACCACACCCCAGCCACCACCACCACCACCACCACTACAACGCCACAACCAACACTACTCCACCACCGCCACCACCATCGCCACTCCACCACTACCACCGCCACCACCACGACGCCCTCACCACCACCTCAACTACCACGCCGCCGTCGCCGCCGCCGCCGCCGCCACCACCACCACCACCACCACATTGCCGCAACCTCCACTATAATTACCACCACCACCTCCACCACAACCCCGCCGCACCACCACAACGGCGTCACCACCTCCACCGCCTCTACCACCACCACAATTGTGCCACCACCACCATTCCACCACCACCACCACGCCCCTACCACCATCTTCACCACCACCACGGCTCCACCATTCCCACCACCTCTATCACCGTCACAGCCCCACCACCACCTCAACCATCACGTCGCCGCCGCCACCACCACCACTCCACCACGCCACCACCATAATGACCAAATGCACTATACATACTTTTCGTTATATATTTAGACTGCAAATTTACACTTTTAGACTGCAAATTATTAAATGAACACTAACGCCTCTGACAATTTATACTGCAAATTTGTTAGTTAAACACCAACGCCAGAGAAAAATTAGACTGCAAATTTGCATTTTTAGACTGCAAATAAAGGCACTTTCGTAAATTTTGCAGTCTAAAAGTGTAAATTTATAGTTTACACAAAAATTTAGACTGCAAATTATTAAATGAAAACTAAAGCCAATGAGAATTTAGACTGCAAATTTTCACTTTTAGACTGTAAATTTGTTAAATGAACACCAACCCCTGAAAAAATTTAGATTGCAAATAAAAGCACTTTCGTAAACTTTGCAGTCTAAAAGTGCAAATTTACAGTCTACACAAAAATTTAGACTGCAAATTATTAAACGAACACTAACGCAAAAATTTAGACTGCAAATTATTAAACGTGCACCAACGCTAATGAGAATTTAGACTTCAAATTTGCACTATTAGATTGAAAATTTGTTGATTGAACACCAATGTCAAAAAAAATTTAGACTGCAAATTTATACTTTTAGACTGCAAATAAAGGCACTTTCATAAACTTTGCAGTCTAAAAGTGTAATTTTGCAGTCTACACATAAATTTAGACTGCAAATTATTAAATGAGCACTAACGCCAATGAGATTTTAAACTGCAAAGAGAAAATTTAGACTGCAAGTTTGCACTTTTAGAATACAAATAAAGGCACTTTCATAAACTTTGTAGTCTAAAAGTGTAAATTTGCAGTTTATACAAAACTTTAGACTGTAAATTATTAGATGAACGTAACGCCAATGAGAATTTAGACTGCAAATTTGCACTTGTAGACTGCTAATTTGTTAAATGAACACCAATGCCAGAAAAATTTAAATTACAAATAAAGGCACTTTCGTAAACTTTGCAATCTAAAAGTGCAAATTTGCAGTCTAGACAAAAATTTAGATTGCAAATTATTAAATGAAAACTAACGCCAATGAAAATTTAAACTGCAAATTTGCACTTTTAGACCGCAAATTTGTTAATTGAATATCAATGCCTGAGAAAATTTAGACTGCAAATTTATTGTACTTTTAGACTGCAAATAAATACACTTTTGTAAATTTTGCAATCTGAAAGTATAAATTTGTAGTCTACACATAAATTTAGACTGTAAATTATTAAATAAATACTAACACCAATGAAAATTTAAACTGCAAATTTGCACATTTAGACTGCAAATTATTTTTTTAAAACATTAACGCCAATGAGACATCAAAAAAGCAAGTGTGACCCAAAAGGAAGGTGAATTACCAAAGAAGTGGTGGTGGTGGAGTGATGGCGGCGGCGCGGTGGTGGTGGTGGTGGTGGTGTTGGTGATGGTGGAGTAGTGGTGGTGGTTGTGGTGGCGGTAGTGGTGGTGGTGACGGTGGTAGTGGTGGCGGCGGCGGCAGCATGGTGGTGGTCATTGTGTTGGTAGTGGCGGCGTGGTGGTGGTGGAGTGGTGGTGGTTGTGGTGGCGACGTGGGGGTTGTCATTTCGGTGGTGGTGGTGGAGTGATGGTAGTGGCCGCGGCGGTGGTTGTGATGGAGTGGTGGTGGTGGTGGTGGTTGTGGTGATCGTTTGGTGGTGGTGTTAATTGTGGTGGAGGTGGCGGCGTTGTGGTAGTGGTGGTGGTTGTGGCGGCGTGGTGGTGGAGTGATAGCGGTGGTGATGGTGGTGGTGGCGGCAGCGGGTTGGTGGTGGTGGTGGTAATTGTGGTGGAGGTGGCGGCGTTGTGGTGGTGGTGTTGTGGTGGCAGTGGTGGTTGTGGTTGCGTGGTGGTGGAGTGATAGCGGTGGCGGTGGCGATGGCGGCGGTAGTGGTGGAGTGGTGGTGGTGGTGGCGGCTTGGTGGTGGTGGGAATTGCGGTGGAGGTGGCGGCGTTGTGATGGTGGTTGCGGTGGCAACGTGGTGGTGGTGGTGGTAGCGGCAGCGGTGGCGGATTGATGGTGGAGATGGTGGTGGGGGCGTAGTGGTGGTGGAGGTGCCGGTGGTGGTGGTGGTGTTGGTGGCGGTGGTGGCGGTGGAGTGGTGGTGGTGGTGATGGAGGTGGTGGTGGGGGCGTGGTGGTGGTGGCGGCAGCGATATGGTGGTGGTCATTATGGTGGTGGTGGTACTTATGTGGTTGTCATAAGATCGAAAAAAATGAAAAAATGTATTTTTTGTATTAGCCAAACAAGGCCCTTGTTTCTTTATAGGTTATTTTAGTCATTGAAATTTTTAGTGGACTAGAGGTGTTAGAAACTTTAGAAGTGGATTGAGTGGGTTATAAACATGCTATAATGGACTTATCAAAAATTCTCCCTAAAAAAAATTACCCGGCTCACCAAATTATTTATTATAATTACATGTAATAACAATATTCAATAGAATAAATTATAAATAAGCATGGGTCTCTACACTACGCCATCCCTTCAGATGTTTAGGTTAGAAGGGGACTGACGTACCCACATGACGCATCCACTGATGGCTATTGTCGAGGGGGGGGATCAGGTTTCCCTTCACCATTTTCTGCGTCAAGTCCTTTGAACGCGCTTGCCTCCTCCTAGCTCTCCATCAACTTCTATCGGATCATAACAAGTATCACAGAGCAAAGTAGTAGGCAAAACCTGACATTGGGGTTAGGGGAGTTGTTCGACGACTATAAGGTTAGGATGAGTGCTGATCACAGGCATTATTATTTCTCCTGCCGACCTGAGTTTGATGAGCTTCTGATAGAGAAATGCTGAACCGAGTTCGACGAGCTTCTGATCGAGAAGCTATCTAATTCTAATGCGTGGGTGAAGGACTATGTAGTAGTGACTGAAAACTTCATGTTCAGGGCATCCAAGCCCCACACCACCCTAGTTCAATAGGAGGAGGGAACGATTAGTTTGTCCTTGCTTTCCTGTCTTCATATTGCCTTAATGCCTTCACGGAGCTATTTTCCTTATCTTCTATGCATTTGTCTTCACAACTGTACAGGTCGTGCAGTAGCTATGGGTGTCGGCGAACCCAGACCGGATCGAAACTGCATGCGCCATTCCTGTATTGAGGCGTGAGGCACCAACCTTGCTCGGTTACATCCCTTCTCCCTTCTTACACCTCCTTTTTGACGAAAAAATTGAGATAAACAACCCGGTGAGAGGTAGGGGAAAAGGGAGAGGCAGAGTACAAGGAAGGGTGAATGCTTCTTTGGAGGCAATTGCCAGCAATTCTCCACCGCTAAGGGTCGTCTGAGAGTCAATTGACCAAGCCACACCGGAGCCAATCGATTTAAGCAAAGGGATGCCGAGATGGAAAGGGAGGTGGAAGATCTAAGAAGGGTGGCAGGGTCTCAAAGGTGTAACCGAAGGGCCACCAGTGAGACGGCGGGGGGCTCACAACCAACCGCCACTTTGGTTGATGAGCTGGTGAGCAGGCGACAGAGGACTAATGAACTTGAGGGAGAGGTGGTGATGGGACGCCCTGGCAAACAACCTATGATCGACTTGGAGGAGCAGACAAAAGCAAAGATCGATCAAGGGTCCGATCGGGGATGACTTGGCAATGGGGGAAGATGAAGTCAACATCCCATGGGTCCCAGTGTTCGAAAATTTTGTCGGGTGCAAGATCACCTGTGCCGACGGCCCTTCTATAAGTATGAATGTGTCATACAGACTTGCTCGAGCCTACGTTCTCCCGAAGGACATTGACAACACTTTGAAGAACATGGAAGACCTGGTTGGGGAGCTCGTTGTTTTGGTAAGTACTCGGCTCCGGACTTATGCCTTGTCTTGTGCTCTTCGTTTCATCCTTGATCACTCATTCTCTTATTCGCAGAGCGGCGTGCGTGCCTTGATGCATCGGGAGAAGTTTGTGCTGCAAGGTGGGTGGGGGGGATTGATTAAACATTACAAAAATATTAAGCTTGCGAAAACTTCTTTCTTCAATCAAATTATGCTTTTTTTTTTCAACATCATCAAATTATGCTTAGTGTTGCATGAATTGATTAAATGATGAACTACTATTTGATCTTGAGTTTGAAAGAGGATCTAAGATAAATTGTGGATGCACACCCCAAAAAATCGAACAGGTGCGCCCCTTTTAAAATCATGACAAAACGCTCAATTTAGAGTCGTCACTTGGGTTTGAAGGTCCGCCACCCAAGGAATCGAACTTGAAGCGTTTGCGATATTGTTTAATTTGAAAAAGGCTTGTAGACTGGTCTGTCATCACCTTGATATCTTAGGTTCGGGAGCCAGGTTACGAGAGTAGAAGGGTTTAAGGCACCCATCTAGCCCAATCCGGAGATCGGTTCTACTCAGGCATTTGTAAAACGTTTGCTATTCTTTCTCATTAATCAATTTTTAGCCAGTTAGGGCGGGGGAACAGTTTAAAAGGATTTAAAACTGGAACAAGTTTGTAGGATGTGATAGGATGGCATGCTCGCTTATTGAAACAGTTAGAATAGGATGAAAACAAACTCCTGCGAGCGTTTAAACAGACTAGAAGGTAGCTATTTTGGAGTGTTGTGCGCAAAAAGAAACCATCATGCACTGATCAAGTCACTGCATGCAGGTCTGACCTGAGAACGCTACACCACGACATGCGGTGCCAGTAAGCTTAAGCCCACAGCTCTTACTTTTAACCTTCTGGGCTCTTGAAATGATCAGTGCACACCCAGGGATAAACCACCCAGTTTACAGTTTATAGACAGTTTGAATGGGCTCAGAGGCCACCAAAAGAATACCCCATAAACAGTGTGGGGATGAAACAAAAGGCCAAAACCTAGTTACCCATGCAAAAGCCAGCCACTTGTCTAAACCAGCACACGCGGGTATACCACTGTCGCGCGCTGGTTTGAGGGCTCAAACCAATGCTTGGTTCTGCATGTTTCTGGGCTCTGGGATATATCTAGAAAAACCCAGGGGTATTCCATTGCAACAGATATAAATATTGACCAATAACTAGAGGAGACTAGTTTTTAACATGCTTGCAGTGATGTATATGTACACAAGAACATGAAATAATGAGACCCCAGGTCCCACGCAAGATTTGCGCATGCAGTCGCAGAGTGGCACGCGTACTGGTGATCTGCGCGCCTGGTCCTCGCCACTAGAGTTTATGAAACCATGCCAGCGTTAGGGCCAGGACTAGTATTGATTACCAACCTTGAACTTGCTATCCCCCCTCAAGGATCAGAACAAAATACAGTTCAAAGGTGTTATACCTTTGGTTTTGGGTTTGAAAGAGTGATTGAGCTTGAACAGCTGATGATGTTCCTCTTTCACGTTGTTGTATCTCTCGATTACAGATTTCATACTGTTGCAAAAGTTAAGACAATATGAGACATATCTCATCTTTGATCTTCACATGTGGGTGATACGAATTTCATATGGGTGGCCCATAAATAGCATGATCAATGACACATGATTTTAGTACCATTGCTCGGCAGTAAACTAAATCAAAGGGTTCATTTGGAAGATCAATCTTTATAGCTTATTTGTTGAGCGAATGAGATATGAAATTATAAATTGAAGAGGCTAATTGGATATAAGTGGTGAGTCCAACCTCAAGTGTGTTCAAGTTGCAGGTGGTTTAGTGTTGTAAAACTCGAGGGCTTTGAAGTTGGAGTAGATGGGAAATGTGGTCGATAGGGAGAACAGGAGAGAGTAGCAACATGATCAAACTTTAAAAAATATTACGCATGCGAAAACTTCTTTCTTCAATCAAATTACGCATTATAATAGTGTTGCATATCTACTTTTTTCACCATATTTTTTAAGTATTATTTGACTAATGAACTTCAAAATATCTTCAACAATGAATTGATTAAAGGGTTAATTACTATGAATATTTAAGTTTCACAGAGGCGCAAGGATAAATTACACCAGCGCTGTAAAGCCACAATTTGATCACAATAGCTAACAGATGGACAATAATATTGAGGTTATATATCCATTACATCTTCCTGGATGCAAGATAATTATATATTCAATGTGATTTTATCTGCATACATAATTTACTAATTAATTAGCAATCAATAAAAAGTGATTCATGGAAATCATTTCATCTATTCTTATGAACTTTTGTAGGTTTTTAATTTATGGAACTTTATAAAAAACAAGTTATCATCCTTTTTTATTTTTTGATTAATTTATCAAATGTGATACTCCTATAACTTATAAATACTGATAATTTATTAGTTGCTTTTTGACAAGTAATCGCAAAATATCATCTAAAATGGTCCTAACCGTCCTATACAAAATGGAATATACAGTATGAAAGTATTTTTATCATTATCTTTATTTGGACTTGGTCTATAAAAGTTAATGTGTAAATTAACTCTTAAAATGAAAATGTTTTAGATTGAGCATCAATTGTTTGAATTTGAAACGATTGAACCTAATCTTTAATTTGATAACAAGAGAATTCATGGAATATTTTTGAATTTAAGGCATATTTACCATGTGTTCTACAAGTTAAGAAACATAATTAACTTTATGAAATTTCTGTCGCATAAATGCCAAGCTCACTAGGTTGGGAGAATAATTTATATTGTTTGAATGCATATGCAATAGTGGAGAATATACAGAAATCAATGAATGGACACACTCGCGCGCGCACACACAAGCTCTGATATTAACATGGTACTAATGGTAATTAACAACTCAAGCAAAGCACATTACTCTTTCACCTTGGCATTTAATTGTAAAGATGAAAAATTCCCAATCTTGGCACTGCAAGACGACCTTCCCTATGGAGGTTGTTTTTAGGGTATCAATCTGAAAAATGCTCGCAAAATAGCCACTTTCACTTAATAGGTTGATACCGATCCGATGCAAGTCGGTGGCAGCTTCCGAAGGATGAAGAGCACCAGAGCAGAAGGCAGAACCTCAACCATCTAAACAAAAAAATAAAGGAAGCATCGAAAGTAAACCCGTATGATTCCAAGATAAAAGATGCGAGAATAGCTCATAAAACTGAATTTTCATTTAGTTAACTTATTTAGCCTCAAACATAGTTTTGACTACACCATTTTACTGTGAGATTTACGATAACTATAATACCTTAGACGTGATGATAAACATCCTTATGATAACAATGGAACAACATTCCAACAATGAGAAATGCCAGTCGGAATGGCCAGAAGGTGGGCCAAGACTTGGTGAAAAAATCTAACCAGGACCCAGTCATACATCACAAGAAGTAAGATAAAAAATTTGAATTAAGCTGGGGCCAAAGTAAAAAATCTCATTTCTTGAGACATGTGTGACGTCGTGAAAAGTTTGCCACTACTCGTCCAACATCGCTCCACCCCTGGTTGTAGATGCGTGTTACGTGATTAAGCATCAAATTCTTTAGCAAAATATTTGTAATTGTGAATATTCATTTTTATTAGTACAATTGTTCTTACATGATCATATGGGAGTTTTATGGACTTCTCCAGATAGTTTTTTGGATGAATGTCAACTAGACATATTGGACACATATTCGAGGTGATGTGTGTTGGACAAATCGAGCACTCAAGCAGCCTTGCACTCATTTCAAAAAGTCCATCTATCATAGACCAAGCTATACTAACCACGTAATAGAAGAAATTAAGGACGGGGTGATCCAAGATATCAACATCAGTATTCCCATTGAAAGCGGAGTGAGCTACCTACGTTGAAACCCAATCAAGAGTATTCATTTTCAGATCACATAGTTGCAAAATAGAGCAGAATTAGTTACAAAATAGCGCAGAACTAAAAGAAACTCACCACCAAGCATCTTATCAAGAAACAAGTGCAACAAATTGCAGTTACAAAGCCAACCTGCCATAAGATAGAATAAGCATGTAATTGACTTAAGCCATGAAAACTATTAAATAGTCAAAAAGGTATGGTTTCCATTTTTGCTAAATGTGATTAGCTTGTTCCTCATTGTTGTGCTAGTTGCCAACGATTCATGGTTACACGCTTTTCCCAAGCTATTATTCTCTCTGAGAATGTTAAGTGTTAATACCTAAAATTTCCATGACACGAACAAGAATATTCTGCATTTGATTTTAATCCCCATCTATTCACTTCTTATGAGTTACAGTCCTTTGAACCTCTTTAAAAGGGAATAAGCATCTTCTAATTTGTGCTATTTCGATAAAAACCTGCTAAGCATTTGACACACAACCAAACTGGTGTAATCCCTAATCTTTGTAATATAATTTTGTGATATTTCATCAGGAAAGGAATAGAACTTCTTGGAATAACAAATCGCTAACTAAGGATAGAGAGAATATTTCCCCTGCCATTTCAGTTCGACAAGAAATTGCATGGAAAAGGAAGGGAATAAACTAGGGGCAAAAGACATCAAACATTACATATTTGGTGGTTTACAAAAAAAAAAACAGCAAGAAGAACTCATTAAGAGTTACTACCTATTTGAACAAGACCAAGGAGATTTAAAGTCAAATACAGTTGCTATAATCAAGTCATTTAAGCGGCAATCAACACTATTCAAAGGCAATAGGCATAGAGACCTCATGAAGCTTTTTTTTACGACCTGTAGATTCAATAGGGAATTGTTACAGCATGAAGAACAACCTACATGACAAGGAACTTGATGTAGCTCAACAACATTCATAACATTGAACAGATGCTAGAAATTTTTTCATTGAGTTGATTTCAGTCGTATCTCCCACCATATATCAAGAATCCCAGCGCAACACAGAATGAAATAACTGCGAAAAGTAAAGAATCAGCTATTTCTATTGATCATATTTCATGTCAACAAACAACATTATTTACATGAAATCAATTAAGTCCCAAACTTGTCCACAAAATACGAACCAAGTGAGCAAGTGCATGAAGAGAAGGTAGCTTTTATTTTACTGACTTGAAAAAAAGATTTTAGAAACTTCAACTGCAGCAGAACTTCCGCTGACTCTCATGTAAATCCAGATACATACCTATGGTTAACAAATTCACTCATAACTAGGATACAGTTAATAAAGCAAGATTGCATTTTGCTATATGTTTTCTCTGTGAATAGTGGATTGCAAGCTTTTACTATTTGCCCCACCTGGACAAAATATATTGCTCCATTTATAATGAAGTATGCGGGCGTAAGTTTATCAATGGGTAGGCTTCTTGCCTGCAAACAATTATAAAATCAGCTTTTAAAGAATCCTAGCACGAATGACACCCAAGAGAAACTCGTAACATGATGATAACACATGAGAGAAATAGTTACCTAAAAAAAACACAACTAAGACAAGAAGAAGAAAGAGCACCTGATGATATATCTCAGCCCACAACAAGACAAGTACCGTATATGTGGAAAAAAATAGAAGTCCAAGGAGATCCAGAAGCATCATTTCAAGGTCCTAAAGCAGGAACGTTCTTAGGCAACACAACCAATAACAAAAAGTGATACAATAGCAGAATAAAAGTCCATAAACCCTTGAATTTTGTTTTGCAGCCAATTTAAAGGGTACTGAATAAGAAAATATCAAACTGAGTAAAACATGAATTATATTTTGTAAATCATAGATGATTTGATGGATATTGAATAGTAGTAAACGTTAACTTTTTTTCCCTCCTAATGCTGCATGACAGAATTGCTTCTGAGTTATTACTTTCTCTGTCTTTAGGAAGTCTATCTCTCAGTCAAATAAGACAAGTTCCGTGATTTCCATCACATTTTTGTAGAAGAACGCTAGGCTCAACGTTCGCAGAATGAGTCAACAACAAATAAGTAATTTCATAAGATGTTTAACTTCCCATCCTTTATCTTATTATTCCTTGTATAAGTCAAAACCTTTTTTGCTGGGCAAAAGTCAGCATTGTTATTTGTAGTTAGTGAGATTTGAAACCCAGTCAAATGCACGGGAGTACCTGATGATTTGAAACCCTGTCAAATGCACGGGAGTAGCTGATGCCTACCACTTACCTAGCATTCCACTTTCGAAATCAAAAAATAATTGTGAATCACTTCTAAGTAGATATTGAGTAGGATTGGAGGTCATGTAACCAAAATGCAGATTGAGGAACAAACTTACTTTCAATTTGAGATGGAATATGCTCTTGTAAAATCCAAAAAGGATAGCCCGTACTATCACAATGGAAATTCTTTTTAGCCAGCAAGAAACACTTGGTTTATAGTAGTTTCACTCAGAGCTAAACAGCAAATGCAAACCCTTACATCCATTGACGATGAAATTCATAAAGTGGAAAACCTTTTGTATTGTCCAACCATACTTTGGTACGCTTAGTTGAATGCAGATGAGTTGCACCTGAAATTAGAAGCATCTGTTAAGAAACAGGTAAAGCTAAACAACTGCGGAAGCTACTGAGGAGAGTTTGATCCATGTTTTGGGTGGTAAGAATATAAGGGATCAGGGGACATGAATTATCATAGACTTAAGTGAGCAGCAGACTACTGAGAACATCCCTATTTGATTCTTTTAGAACACTTTGGTGTAAGATTTTAGGCAGCTAACAAGAAAATTCATTTTTTTTGTTGCTCCATTTGACATTTTAAGAGCCATTTTTTGTGATTCACTTTAGTGTCAGACTTCAAAGGGGTGCTACCTATGGCTTACATGGCAAAACTTGTTATGTGGAACCCAATAGAGAGAAAGAGGAGAGAGAGATAGAGAGCAAGGGAGGGATGACAGGAGAGAGGACAGAGAAAAAGCTACTGAACACGTGAGAAGAGTGGAGAGAGAAGAGATAAAGAGGAAGTACTTTTTGTTATTTGCACTTATACATAGTGTATAAGTGGGACATTTTCTACTCTAACACTTACATTCAGTTTTTATCACTTTTTGACATATAACACACAAAATTTTGAAGATTCAAATGTGGATGCTCTAATAGAACCAACTGAAGCAAATGATCACTGTATCCAACAACAATGGATTGGAACAAATGCTTATTGAGGTGATATAAGAACAATAAAATGGCAGGGCCTCAGTGAGTTAGTTATGACAAGATATCCATAAACTAGGGACAAAAAAAAACTCCTATCACCGCATATGTGTAAGCTGACTTTAACAAGTGTCCAGAGAAATAGAAATCAGGTGAAGTTCAACTTGACAATACCTCTAACCAGTACTGCCAATTTCGACCACTCTCTAAGTCCTAATTCGCTGTACACAAAGGTGATCATATTTTCCAGCATTTTGACTTCTAACTCTTCTATTCATTTAATTTTTTTTATACGTCTTTCCTATCTCTTGTTCATGTAAAGCTTTGAACTTGCATCTCCACAAAGTTGTTTACTTGTAACTATATCATAAATATCACAAGAATGTATTATTCCAATTCAATCCTCCTCTTCATTGTTTTCATGTCTCGCAAGAAATATGGATGTCCTACCATTTTCAGATATTAAAAAGCGCTATTGTCCCAACCATGCTGCCAAAAAAAGAAAGAAAAGGGCTAGGGTTCTTCAGAATTAATGACTTGAAAGCAACTTTTAGAGAGTTATCGGTCCCCTGTGTACAAAATAGATTTCAACTTTGTATTACCTGATCCATGGGTATCGACTCCAGAGCAATGGTGTCTCAAATATATTCCTCTGTTGTTCCATTTTTTTTGGACCTCAGCAAAGGTTTATTGAAATTGTACATCCAATTTAACCTCTCAAGAAATTAAGCTAGTTTGTCTATTGCATACAGTATTTCAACATTTCATTTTACTGATATTTTACGGGGGGAAATCAACTAATCTTTCTTGAATTGGTTGAAAATCAATTAATTTTTTGCTTAGCAAAAAAAAACTGTTACATGCCAAAGGCGAAGATTTTGCAAGGAACAAAACTTAGAATCGCAAAATTACATCGAGTAAAGGGACTCTAGAGGGGTATATTGTGTACTGTGTAGTCTAAATTATGGCATTATATGCACAACTCCACTGCCCCACATTTTTTTATTTTGCCAAAGGTAGGATATTAATGAATTAGGTAGTTTGATTTCTAACTACAAAGGGCATCAATATTTGTACGTATTGTTGTTTCATCTACTCAATTGAAGACCTCACACTACAAAATGGTGATAGTAATACATTACAATTGGAACAATTGAGTTATATAGACCATATTTGACGAGCCTCGCCCCCATTTGATTTGAACCCCTAAAAGGTTAATAAACCAAGTTTTAACTAGTGAACCAGTGTCCCTATAACATAAAACTTAACTTTTAAAGTCTTTATCTAAGGTCTTTACCAATAAACTACATCACAAAAACAAATCACTCCTAACATCAACATCGCGTTAGCTACTTCTCCGGTCTTGGTTCTTATTTTCATTGGCATAGCTAAAATAATTCATTCAAGAACAACATGAAAACAAGTACTCCATCGCATAGGAGCATACTGGCCCCTCTTTACAACATCATCCAAAAGAAAGCAACATCATAAATTTTTTTAGCATACCCTACCTTCCATTTTTCACAAATATCATATGGCTTTTTCGGCAAGAGAAGAGAATATACTACCGTTCAACACCCGACATTCATGTTGGAGTGGTCCCATGATTCACAAATCGTTCTTTGTTGCCCAACCATCCAACATGCATTTTAGCGGTTCGAAAATCTAACAAGCTTAAAATCTATATTCTCAAGCTTGGTTTATTTACCAAGCGAGCCAATTTCAAATGGCCTTAATCGGGGCGATCACAAGTCAATCTCAAATAGCTTGATTTTTTAACCATATTACACTGAACGATCTGAGTAATATCTTGTTCACCCTTGGTTTGTATACGTATGCTTCGTATCTTCCCGATATAGAAGAATATTGCCCCAAGCGTAGGGCTAATGAGTCGGTTGAAGCATAATAAACCGGAGAAGTCCGGGATCATACCCAAGGGAGTTAGTTCATGGCTTGCCTCGGATTGTTAGATGCAAGTAGGGTTTTCGACTTTTAGCCAGTCAACTTGGTTTTACTTTGAACGGTAGAATTAAAATGGCTAAATTAAAAATTAATTAACTAGGAAAATATAGGGTAGGTCTAGGAATCCTAGCATTCATGACTCAGGTTAAATTGCACTTTTCACCAATTTACGCGATTTGAAATACACAATTGTAGGTATCTAAACCGGGAACAAGAGATTCGATTATTAAGCTAGCTCTAGAATTCATTCGATAACCACCTCGAGCGTCAGAGCTCTAAGCATCATGTGTGGTGAGTAGGCGAGGCTCTCACCTACACATGATCAAAGAGGTTAACACCTCGGCGGTTAACCAAACAAATCCGAACCCCACTTTGATTTTCAAATCTAAAAATTGAAGCTTTATTGGTGAAAAAATCCAATTTTTACCCAAGCCATGGGATGCTAATCATCCCATGACCTAACCCTTGAAACTACTCACACATATCTAGAGAGATAAGAGCAAGCAAAAATCTACTAAACATAATTGAAATGCAAGACTAGACGAAAATTAGCTTAAAAGATAGATCGGGAACTAAATAACAACTTTAATTAAAGCGACTATGTCAAAAACTAACTAAATAAGGCAGAAATTAAGGTATTCAAAAGCTGAAAATGAAGAACAAGTAAGAACAATACCCAAAAAGCAAATTGAATCTAAGCTAGATCTAGAAAATTGTGTCCAAAAACGTTCTGTCATTGTCATTACATCATGCCTTTTTATTCCCCGCTCAGAATATGCTCTAAAGATGCTTCGAAGATGCTTCATTAATGGCCTCGGTACCGATGGCCAGGCCTTACATTACTAAGATAGGCAGTCGGTACCGATTGGAATAAATAGCATCGATCGATCGCGAGAGCTTAGGAGGGGGCCGGGGCTAAACGGTTCGGTACCGATTGAAGCTATTAGCTTCAATCGATCGCCCCATCTTATCAGTTCTGAAGCTTGATGTTGTTCAGCCCTTGGCCACAGCTTGGCCAAACCTTGGCCATAGCTTGGCTACACTTGATTCTGCCCGGACCACAGCTTGGCCACGCCTTGGCTTTGGCTTTCGGCCTGCTCCTGCCTTGGCTGGAGAGTTTCTGCCCGAGCTGTGCCCTTGTCTTTGCTCTTCTGCCTAGGCGATTCTGCTTCTGCCTTGGCCATGGCTTCTTCTGCCCGGGCTGAACTTCTCACTTTGGCTCTTAAAGGCTTTTATTAGGCGATTTACCTACAAAACAAAACAAACACACTCTACGAGACAACTAAGTTAAAAACAATTAATTAAAGAGTAAATTAAACTAAACCTAGACACTAGCGCACCCTTTCATTACATTTCCGGGTGCTTATCACGCCCCCCAACTTAAGGTTTGCTAGTCCCTAGCAAATAACATACGAAAAATAGAAAACTAGAACTATGCAATCCTTCCGTATTCATAACTTAGAACATGCTCAACCTTACCAACTAGTAAGAGTTCAACAATCCTGCTTTTTATTTCATTTCTCCAACTCACAGTTTCAGCCTCCAATTAAACAAGCTAAGTAATAAGCAGGTTCATGAGCAAACTAAAAAGGTTGTGTCCTCGAACAATGGGAGGATACGGGACACAAAACTTGCGAATTCAGACTAAACCATATCCACCGAAGAAGTGCTTGACAAACAGGCATTAGCGAACAAGAAATACTATGCCTCAAGAAACTACAGCACTTTATTCAACAGAATTAAACACAAGTAGATGAAATTTGGATAACGAAAGGAAAGCATGCAATAATACTAATTATGCAACTATCAGACAGTCAATCAAAAAGGACACCAAGCGCACAAAAGATCAACTAAGGTCTTTTAAAGCTTATAATGACCGTGGTTTCAAAGAACAGGTTAGCCAAAATAGGCGACGGTCTATTACTAGCTTGGTTAACTACCCGAGTGACCGCCGCCAACACATGAAATAAACTAAGTCAAGGCCAAACCGGCCAAACCAATAAACCAACTAATAACTAACAAAGTACCAAACTATGCTACGAAATGAAATGACAAGAAACAAAATAAACTAAAAGATAGGATAGTTGGCATGTCAACCAACCAAGACCCCGACCAAGTAAGGGGAATTTCTAAAGCCACCGACCCAGCAGCACATCACCACCACATGTCACCATCTCATCCTTCCTCCTCTTCATCATCCAGTTCCTCTTCCTCCCCGAAATCATCACTCACTTCTGGCACAATGTCTTGTTCTGGTACGAACTTCTCCCCATATTGACGTTCAAGAATCGAAGTTTGCCAAGCCACCTCTTTCTTGAGCTGTGATTGCTCCCTCAGAATGTTTCTCCTTTCCACTTTCCCTTTCCTCAAGCTCTTGATAATAGAAATGTTCTGGCAACAGAGTAGCCTAAGCCATGTACTCTGCTTGGATTTCTTTGAAGGCAAAGTAGTCAAATAGCTGCCAGAACCCAGGATTTTAGCCTCGGCTGCTCGAGCTTGCGAAATACTCTTCATGTCAAAAGTGTCAGTCATTGGTCCCGGCTCAAGATCCTCCACCTCTTCATATTCCTCGCCCCGTACCCCTTGTTCCTTGCACAGCGTAGTGATCATACATGGAAATGGCATACGGGCTGTAGATAAGGTATCATTCTTGAAATCTATCAGCTGAGTAAAAATGAATAAAGCCCAATCCACTACGACATCCTTTGCAGCAAATGCATACAACAACTCCCCACTCTTCCTAGTTGGCTTATGCTCAGCCCCTCTCGGATAAATATTGTAGTGAAGCACTTTGTTCAAAAACCGATACGACCCTTTAAACTTCCCGGGCACATGGGGGAGTTCAGCCTCAGACATATCCAAATATAGCTCTTTGTTTATCACTCCTAAATCAACTTGCATGCCTTCAATCGGATAAGTAACAGATTCGGGAGTTGGACGAGTGATTTTCAAATAACGGGCTATATCATTGGGCGTGATTACAATATCTACGTTGGCAACCCTAGAAGTAATAGCAGCATTGGGACTATTTCCCCAGTCACCCACAGGCACTTTCAATTTCTTATAAAATTCAACAACTAACTTTTTATTATAACCCTCTAATTTTTCAGTCCAGAAAGTAAAACCTTTTCGCATGATAATGCGGAGACCGAGATGCTCCTTCCCCAAAGCTTCAGCAGCCACCTGCCTCTCATTCTTGAATTTCCGCTTGTCCATGCTCGCTTCCCAATTCCTTTGTTTATCCGCTGCCATTTCCTGTGGAGTTCGTCTCCTTTTCCGAGTTCGAACACCCGCCATTCCCCCGGCCTGATTTCCCTCCTCATCTGACTCAGGCAAAAAATCATCATCCTGTTCCTCTTCAATTTCGGGTTGAGAAGAGGTTGCCCGATGCGCGGTCTTTTTGATTCTCGGCATTGAAAGCAAAAAGGGGTTTGGGTTTATTTTTTTTTTGGTATTTTCGGATTTTTGGCTAGGGTTTATGGGGTTTATGGATGTTTGAGTGGAATGGGTGGATGCATGGTCAAAATATGGTGGAGATTGAAAATATATGGGGATAATAGGAAAGAAATTCGGATTATTGGGTAGAAAAGTTGAAAATTTCGGATTTGAGAGAGAAGAGATGGGTTTACCTTGATTTTTGGCTTGAAACTTGAAATTGGTGGAGAAAACTTGACTATTGTTGAAGATGTTGAAGGATTTGGTGGATTTGTGAAAGAATATGGGAGATTTGGTGGAGGAATTGAGGGTTTGGGGTTAGGGTTTGAGAGTTAATGGAAAAAGGGAGGAGGGCAGTCGGTTTAGGTTCAGAAGGTGGAGAATGGATTTGGTTCGTGCCTGATCTTCTCTTCAGAACTGATAAGAAGCAGCTACCGATTGAACCTCTTTATTCCAATCGATGCCGAAGTGCTTTTCTCGAATCTCTTAAGCCATCTCGGTACCGATTGATTCATTCCACTTCAATTGATCGCGAAGCAGTTAACTGTCCCAACCGATATTGATCTCGGTACCGATTGAACGTTTTTACTCCAATCGATCGCGATGCAATTAACTCAGAAATCTTGCTTTCTTTCAATTCGGTCCTCAGAATTTCAAATCTCTCATTCCATAATCACCCCGAAACACCTTTGCACAATGAACACTCTCCCACAACAACCCTCCAAACACCGGTTACCTAGGTTAAACAAAGAACGGAGAAATAACAGGCTGTAACATAGGACTAGGTGACACATATGTGGTATGATCATGCAAAGAATGCCTTGTATCCTTTCCTAAGTGCGCCTTGGATTCCAAAATTATTGAAAGTTGACATTAAACACAATTAGACATGGACATGCGATTATTCACCTAACTACAAGCAATTTATTGGAAGGTGGGGATATGGGCCAAAACTTGCTCAAAAACTTGCTCAAAACTTAACCAATTCAACTTTCAACTAAGAATGCGAATCAAGAAATACAAAATTTCTTAGGATTGCTTTGAACTTTTGCCAACTACCAATGATTGAGCATGCAACAAGTCATGAACAAAACTACAAGCCATGATAAAAGGAAAGATTTGCAAGTAAAAACCTTTTATTTATTTTTGAAAATTTTAAATTTTCTCATTTTTTTGGATTTTCACAATTTCTATTGTTTTTGAATTTTCAAAATTTAACACAGAACACAAAAATCAAACAAATAGCACATAAGCTAACCCCTCCCCCCAACTTAAAGCGATGCTATGCCCTCATAGCATTAGGAACAAGAGCGAAGAAAGGAAGAGTGCGCGAATGTACCGTCCAAGGGGAATGTCAACCCCTAAATACCTCGACCAAGTTGGAGGATTTTATGTCAATGTTTTGCTCCAGCCAGATTAGATGCTTCCAAGGTTTACTCCTTCGGTTCTACCAACTTGGAACCATAGCTAGTCACACAGGGCCATATCCAAAGCTTTATCGGACTAACAACCGCGGCGCTTAGCCGCACCCATGCTTAGGGCTCCTGAACGCCTCACTCACTCCGGCTTTAGACCCAATCCACCAAGGCTGGTGTGGTAGCATATAAACCCTGCAGAAGACTTAAGAGAACGACCTTCCACAAAACAAATGACATTAGAACCACCGGCCCGTGTTATCCGGCTTTAAACCAAACAAAAATAAAAAGACAGAACCTAAAGACAAATGCAATGAACAAATGGAAACATGCAAAACAAAATGAAATGCACCACCCGATCATCACGCGATCACACGAGTCATACTTTTCTTCCCATTTCCTACCGAAGGGGGTAAGTAATAGGTGGCTATACTAGACCGTTGAACATGTGTTATGCTAGCGCCCGTAATAAAATCTATCGCTCGACCTCGCCAAACAACTAAGTCCAGCGTCCCCTAGGATCAAAAACAAGCAAGGATAAGATACAACCTAGCGTGCACTCCAGGCAATATCAAACCTCACTCACAGACCTAAGTTGCCTCCGATTAGGGGCAATCGCGGAGTGCATGGATCATTAACGATAAACTATTACCAAGAAAAGCTATTGAAAGCCCTTGTTACACTAACACATTGGTGATATCTTTTCATGTGAGGTGTCTCCAAGACTTTATTAAAAGTAAAACAAAACATGCATAACTAAACTAAAAGAGAACAAAGCACGAAAGAAAGAAAGAAAGAAAGAAAGAACATGCATCACTAAACAAGAGAAGCGAAGCAAAAAGGAAAAACAAATATGTCATTAAGAGAGAATGAACAATTAGAGAGAAAAAGAAAGAGAGGGTTCAGCCACACGTGGGCTACGAACATTTAGCATGCCATTAAGAACTATTAGCATAAAATAAGCACTCCAAGCTACACTCTTTACCAAAAATTGAACTCGACCATGCCATAAGATAAGATACTTGGAGTAAAACAATTGCCAAATTTGTTTTAAAAACTTAAGTTCCTCCAAGTGCATAGCCCAAACCAAATCAATTTTCAAGTTGTTGACAAAATCTACAATATAAGGATGATAAACCACAAGATAATTGTCAACACCAAGAAAATCAATATGTTCTATGATTGGTAACTTCTCAAGAATAGGCTCACATGGATCGTGTTTTTCTATCAAAGAGTATAAGAAATCTACCTCAGCATCCATCTCTTTAGCAGTGAGAAGATCAAGGCAAGGAGGATTTGAAGGGACAATTGCAGCTTCCATGGGCGCCAACTCTTCAAAGATTGGTCCACAAGCATCTGGTTTAGCCAACAACGAATACAAGTAATCCACTTCGGCATCCATTTCCTTAGCGGTGAGAGGTTCTACCAATGGATCTTCAAAGTACACGCCCGAAGTTTCAAGTATGTTCATCTCATGAGCAAGGAGTAATTCCTCCGGGGAAGAATCAAGATATGAGGGATTAGAAGAGACAACTTTAGTGGTGAGGCGTTTCCCCCCTGGATCATCATATAGAGGGGGATCCACAAGAGAGGGGAGAACCTTCTTCTCTATCAAAGGTAGTTCTTCAAACTCTTCAAATTTTGGGGTCCAAGCGTTCATAGCACACACTTCATCCTCGTCTTTGAGCAAGGAATACAAATAACTGACTTCGGAAGATTCGAGAAATTTAGCCTCTTCGGCTGTAAGAGCGACTTCCAATGAATCACTATCGAGCAACGCATCCACATGTTCTTCTAAAAGAGTGTCAATAAGGCTCACTTCATTCACGTTCTCGTCAACCCCATTTGATTGCCCACATTAAAAATATTGACCTCCATCTTCATGTTACCGAAAGTCATATTAAGAACTCCGTTTCGACAATTAATGATAGCATCCGCGGTTGCTAAGAAGGGCCTCCCGAGAATAACCGGAGTAGATGTAGCCAAAGAATCATTTGGATTAGTGTCAAGAATCACAAAATCCACCGGATAGACGAATTGGCCAACTTGAACTAGAACGTCTTCTACTACTCCCCTTGGTGTACGAACACTCCGATCGGCCAACTGTAGTGTAACTCGAGTAGGTCTCATCTCCCCCAACCCAAGTTCTTGATAAACAGAAAACAGAAGCAGATTGACACTTGCACCAAGATCAAGTAGAGCTTGCTCAATACGCTTCCCTCCAATGGTGACCGCAATAGTGGGACTCCCTGGATCCTTGTATTTCGGAGCAATACTCGTCTGAATAATTGAACTCACTTGCTCGGTCAAGAAGATTTTCTTTTGAACATTCAACTTGCGCTTTCGAGTGCATAGATCTTTGAGAAACTTGGCATATGACGGAATTTGCTTAATCGCATCCATTAGCGGGATGTTGATCTTCACTTGATTGAACAGCTCATGCAATTCCGCATTCAAATTGGGTTTCGCCAAAGCCCTCAACCGGTTGGGAAATGGAGCCGGTGTTGGAATAACTTTAGGATCCACATCACTTTGTTCCTTCGCCTTACCTTTACCATTTTCCTTTGAAACTTCTTCGCTTGCCTCCTTGGTAGATTCCCCAAGAGACGGTATAGGACTTGAACGATCGATAGGAGGAGGCAACAAAGACGGCTCCGGAGGCATCTCTACTTGGTTATCCACCACCTTTCCACTCCGAAGAGAAATAATCGCCTTTGCTTGCTCGGGGAAAGTCACCGAAGAGCTAGCAAAGTGAAGACCTTGAGAATTAGGTGGAGTGGACATCGTTTGCGGATTAGGTTGAGGTTGTGTTGGAAACTTCCCTTTCTCTTGTTGAAGCATACCCACAGTAGTTGTCAACTTCCCCAACTGATTTCTGATATCATTCATCATCTGAGTTTGTTGCTCATTGATTGCGGTTTGACTTTGCAAAAGAGCACTAAATTGATCTTCCCAAGAACGCTTTGGTGGTTGTTGAAACTGAGCAGGTGGTTGCTGAAATTGATTAGCATGTGGGAATGAACTAGATTGAGCAAATCCCGGTGGACCTTGAGCTTGAGAAAAACGGAAAGCATTTTGAGGTTGCTTCCAAGGCATTTGAGGAGCGGGAGGAACTTGAGAAGGACCCCCTTCATTAGATTGATTCCAACGGAAAGCCGGATGTTGACGTGTACCCGGATTATAAGATTGAGCATAAGGATCAAAACGTTGAACAGCCTGAACTTCCTCCGGAGGAATTCCATTAATCACATTCTTCAAAGCCGGAATGTTTGGACATGTCTCGGTAGAATGGCCCACCATCTCGCAAATAACACAAACGTCCTCTACTTGGCGTACCACTTTGACCTCTTGAGATTGAGCACTTTTAAGTTCCAACTTGTCAAGCTTTCGAGCGATTTCCTCCAACCGAGTTTCAAAAGCACTTTGCTCCGAGATAGAAAATTTCCCCGTACCAGTGGGACCTTGATTGAACATAGCTCTCTCCCCCGGATCTGTAAACTGCCACGCTTGAGTTTTCTCGGCCAAAGACTCATAATAATCCCAAGCATCCTCCGGTGTCTTTCCCATAAAGTCACCTCCACCCAAAGTATCGAGGAGCTTCTTACTCTCTTGAGAACACCCCATATAGAAATAGTTGACTTGAAGATACAACGGGAAATTGTGATGAGGAACCGCCATAAGTAAGTCCTTGTACCGTTCCCAATACTTGTGAAAAGTTTCGTCCTCCCTTTGCTTGAAATTCTGAATCTGATCCATAAGCAATTTCGTTCGACTTGCCGGAAAGAACTTTGTAGTGAAAGCATCTTGAACCTCCCTCCAAGTACACAATGAACGAGGCTTCAAGGAATTAAACCATTGTTTTGCCTTATCCTTCAAAGTGAACGGAAATAGCTTAAGACGAGCTTGATCCAGTTGATTCTGAGCAGGGACCAAAGAATGCAAAACAGACTCAAACTCCCGGATATGAGAATACGGATCCTCCAACTCTCGACCCCGAAATTCTGGAATTACCCGAAGATACTCAGCTTTGAATTCAAATACATTCCCAGCAGCTGGAGTCGGAATAACGATAGGCGATATTTGAGGACCCCTTTCTGGATTGAGATATTCGTGAAGAGTACGCACCACAGCTTCTTCGGCCATTGGGCCTTTGCGAATAAACTTACGATTTACTTTGCGAGGCGGAGAATGCGCAGGGTAAGCCCGAGTGATACTCCGGATTTTAGGCGGAGAAGAAGAACGATGAAGCCGATTGGAAGTCGGGCTTCGGAACACAGGCATACACAAAAAGAAATACTACTAACTAACTAACTACCAACAAGCTATCAGACTGGAGGGGCTAGGCCGCCACCTCATCTCAACAAACAGAATATGCGAGGGGTTATGCCACCGCCTCGGCTAAGCAATGCAATCAAATTAAGCTAAGTAAACTAACAAATTAAACTATACTAACTAAGCACACACTCCATATTTAGCTTAGTTTCGTTACACCTCAGGTCAGACATCACAGACAGGTTAGAGGTATCCACCAAACTAAACACGAGCCACTAACACATAAACTACTAAACTACTACTACTACTACTACAAGACGAAAGCGGGATACTTACAGTGGTTTGTCGAACCTCCAAGGAAGCCATAATAAGAAATCCCCGGCAACGGCGCCAAAAATGCTTCGTATCTTCCCGATATAGAAGAATATTGCCCCAAGCGTAGGGCTAATGAGTCGGTTGAAGCATAATAAACCGGAGAAGTCCGGGATCATACCCAAGGGAGTTAGTTCATGGCTTGCCTCGGATTGTTAGATGCAAGTAGGGTTTTCGACTTTTAGCCAGTCAACTTGGTTTTACTTTGAACGGTAGAATTAAAATGGCTAAATTAAAAATTAATTAACTAGGAAAATATACGGTAGGTCTAGGAATCCTAGCATTCATGACTCAGGTTAAATTGCACTTTTCACCAATTTACGCGATTTGAAATACACAATTGTAGGTATCTAAACCGGGAACAAGAGATTCGATTATTAAGCTAGCTCTAGAATTCATTCGATAACCACCTCGAGCGTCAGAGCTCTAAGCATCATGTGTGGTGAGTAGGCGAGGCTCTCACCTACACATGATCAAAGAGGTTAACACCTCGGCGGTTAACCAAACAAATCCGAACCCCACTTTGATTTTCAAATCTAAAAATTGAAGCTTTATTGGTGAAAAAATCCAATTTTTACCCAAGCCATAGGATGCTAATCATCCCATGACCTAACCCTTGAAACTACTCACACATATCTAGAGAGATAAGAGCAAGCAAAAATCTACTAAACATAATTGAAATGCAAGACTAGACGAAAATTAGCTTAAAAGATAGATCGGGAACTAAATAACAACTTTAATTAAAGCGACTATGTCAAAAACTAACTAAATAAGGCAGAAATTAAGGTATTCAAAAGCTGAAAATGAAGAACAAGTAAGAACAATACCCAAAAAGCAAATTGAATCTAAGCTAGATCTAGAAAATTGTGTCCAAAAACGTTCTATCATTGTCATTACATCATGCCTTTTTATTCCCCGCTCAGAATATGCTCTAAAGATGCTTCGAAGATGCTTCATTAATGGCCTCGGTACCGATGGCCAGGCCTTACATTACTAAGATAGGCAGTCGGTACCGATTGGAATAAATAGCATCGATCGATCGCGAGAGCTTAGGAGGGGGCCGGGGCTAAACGGTTCGGTACCGATTGAAGCTATTAGCTTCAATCGATCGCCCCATCTTATCAGTTCTGAAGCTTGATGTTGTTCAGCCCTTGGCCACAGCTTGGCCACACCTTGGCCATAGCTTGGCTACACTTGATTCTGCCCGGACCACAGCTTGGCCACGCCTTGGCTTTGGCTTTCGGCCTGCCCCTGCCTTGGCTGGAGAGTTTCTGCCCGAGCTGTGCCCTTGTCTTTGCTCTTCTGCCTTGGCGATTCTGCTTCTGCCTTGGCCATGGCTTCTTCTGCCCGGGCTGAACTTCTCGCTTTGGCTCTTAAAGGCTTTTATTAGGCGATTTACCTACAAAACAAAACAAACACACTCTACGAGACAACTAAGTTAAAAACAATTAATTAAAGAGTAAATTAAACTAAACCTAGACACTAGCGCACCCTTTCATTACATTTCCGGGTGCTTATCAACGTAACAAACCGACATCAATGAAACAAACCGATGTCAAAAGAACTTTCAAACACGAACTCGAATAGCTTGTTTAGTTTATAAGTCTTAATCCCGTTCCAATCTCTACACATTTCTCCAATCTCTACACATTTCTCCGGTCTTTTCCACTCACCCTAAAACAGAGAAAGATATGAACTACTTTCATGTATCTATATAAAACGAACTAAATTGTAGGAAATATACACCATAACAACCGAAGAAACATACCAGAGCAACCATGGCGACCAATGCGTACAAGGTAGAGAGTACATAGAAGATGCTTTGTTGCCATTGATGGGATCCCTCTATGTCATTCCACCAGTTGAATTTGCCTGTCTCCCCTCCGCCATTACTTTCTCTCTCTCGGATCATAAAGAACTCGAGTTCTTGCGTGGACGCCATAGGAGAGAGGAATAAACAACTCTTCTGAACAGCCGGAAGCGGGGAATGTAAAGTTGTAGACTCGTAGACGAAGAAGAGGATTGAGAAAAGTTTAGCAGTAGAGAGAAAGAGATGGGGGAAGCAGGAGAAAAGTTTGGGTTGTGTACACGTGGAAATAAGAGAGGATGACACTGTAGGATGATTTTCGCAACAAATACCCAAATTTCAAGGACACAAGCCACTGTCCAATTAAGGATCCGATTTTAGGCCTTGTTGGCTAAATAATTCATTTTAGACTATATTTTATTTATATTTTAAAAAAATTTGTATTTGTTAGTTTATCGTCAATTTTTTGAGAATTATTATTTCATCGTGACAAAAGAAATTTAAAAAGTAAAAAATTACAATCAAAATTCAATTTTTTAATAAAGACGAAAAAATTGGCTTTTTTTTGTACTTTATTCAAAAAAGATTGAGTTTCGGTCATAATTTTCTGCTTTTTAGATTTCTCTCATTCTGACGAAGTAATAATCCAAAAAAATTGAAAAAAAAATTTAAATAAAGACAAAATAATCTAGAGTGTTTTTTTAAGCTGAACAAGGCCCACTACTACGATAAACCATAAAGATCACAACTATTGACTGTGATTGTAAGTTTTTCATCACAGTCTTGCTACCCTGATGGATCTGAGTGTGATTGTAAGTCACTCTCTTTAATAACGGTTATAAACCGTGATTGAAAGAGAGAAACAATCATGGCCAAAAGGCGTGATCGTTTCTCTTTTATCACGGTTATAAGCCGTGATTGTTTCTCTTGGACGTGATCATTTTTCTTTTCTGGGTGTGATTGTATGTCTCTTTAGATCACGGTCTATAACCGTGATATAAAGTTCAAAATGATCACACCATCATAAACTGAGATGAAAAACCATTGCGTGTGATCTTTTTTTTGTATCTACTAGACCATCTTTTCTTGTCATTGCTAAGTTTCAAACCCACTCACCCTTAGTTGATTTCCCAAACCCTTACCACTAAGCTAGCCAATAACTTCTATTAGATTAGGAAAACAAAAATATTTATACTTACTTCCTAAAGTGAGGGAAAAAAATTTTCTCTTAAAATTTGCAGAATTTTTTGGAATACAATTAACATGATATTAAAATATAAAAAAATACATATATAAGCATTGTTTAAAAAATTTTAAAAATATGACAAAAGATTTTTTGCCAATCAAAATTAGTTGTTGTTACCAAGAGATTTTCTTGGGGCGAAAAATTTAGTTTTAGCTAGTAAATTTAGTTGACAATAGAGTTTTTTGTTGTAGTGTGCACGTTGTATTTTTATAAAAATTATCACAACCCGTAGATTGTAACATTATGGACAAACTTTAGATTTTTTTTTTTTTTATAAACTAACTATTTCACATGGATTTGGTGTTTATATTGAATTTCAATTTCAATGGTGGCTTCTCAATTGGAATTTAATCCTTTTCAGATAAGGCTAAGCCATAATAATTTAATTGCTTTTTTACTTAATGTGTCAAACATATACTTGGAAGACATTCGAATAACTAAATTTCACTACTACAATAAACCATAATGATCACGGCTTGCCCACATGAAAATCGGGCACTAGTGGAATAGTCCGTCCGTCGTCGAAGAAACAATTGGGCAATGGTGGAACTCTGTTGTGGGATTTGCCTTCTCTTTCTCTCTTAATCTTTTTGGGCATGAAGATAAAGATGAAATGTAGAGATTTTTTGGAATAAGTGTAATGAGAGCTTATCTTCTTATCTTTTGTAAAAAAGAAAAAAAGAACTTTTCAAAGTTCTTAAACGACATCGTTTTTCTTACATAACTTTTCAAAGTCTGCTTAAATGAGTACCAGCTGCCCACGTGAAAATTCAGACTGCGTGCCTAAATAGGTAGGCTTTTTATCTCACCGCAATAGTGAGATCATTTATCTTATTTTTTTCCACGCTAAAGTTTTTTATCACGCTAAAAGGGTGAGGTAATTTCTCTTTTATCTCGTCACAAGAGCAAGATCTTTTATCACATTCTTTTTCGCCCTAAAATCTTTTATCACATCACAAGGGTGAGATCTTTTCTCTTTTTTATCACGTCACAAAGGTGAGGTCTTTTCTTTTTTATCTCGCCACAAGAGCGAGATCTTTTATCTCATTTTTTCCGCTCTAAAATCTTTTATCACTCTGTAAGGGTGAGGTTGTTTTTCTTTTATCTCACCGCAAGAGCGAGGTCTTTTATTTTGCGCTAAAACCCACTTTTTATCTCAGTTTTGGACTTAAACTAAGAAAAAAATTTTAAGCACCAATTTTTATCACGTTTTCACTGAAACCGTGATCTTTATGAATCTCCTTAGTGTGATGCATATCTATTATTGTAGTAGTGGCCATCTTTTGTGGGCTAATTCCTGGCCCACAATAAGGCCTATTTTAACCTAACAAGTAAAATGACTTGGTTTTTGTTATTATTTTACAAAAAATCGCATTTGTTAGTTTTTTTTTATTTTTTTTGGATTATTGCTTCATCATAATGAGAGAAACTTAAAAGGTAAAAAAACTACGATCGAAACCCAAATTTTTTTAAATAAAGAAAAAAAAGCCAATAAACTAATTTTTTCCATCTTTATTCTAAAAAATTCAGTTTTGGTCATAATTTTTTACTTCTTAGATTTCTCTTGTTTTGACGAAACAATAATCACAAAAAAATCAATGAAAAACTAACAAATGCGAAAAAATTTGAATAAGAACAAAAAAGGGTAAATTGAATAGGAGGACATAGTCTAGGGGTTTATGCCACAATTAGTCCATTTACTTTTTCCCTTATAGTCTCCAGGACAATTGGCACTCAGTCTCTCAAAAATACGCTCCGATATATCTGTTCATTTTTAGTAAATCTGTTGATTTTTTATTTTTATTTTGACCGTTGACTAGCATTGACCGGCGTTAACTGGTGTATCTGTTCATTTTTGTTGTATCTGTTGATTTTTTATTTTTACCTCCACCACCCAACCACCACTTCTACCACCACCACCACGACGCCACCATGCCGCCACAACCTCCGCTTTCACCACCACTCCATTACTACCACGCCACCACCTCCACCACCACCACTCAACCACCACTTCCACCACCACCACCACCACTATGCCACCAAACCCTCCATTTCCACCACCACCTTTACCACCACGCCGCCACCACCTCCACCACTCAACCACCACTTCCACCACCACCGCCACCATGCCACCACAATCTCCACTTCCACCACCACTTGTACCACGACTCCATCACCACCACGCCACCACATCCACCTCCACCACCACCATTCAACCACCACTTTCACCACCACCACCATGCCACCACAACCTCCACTTTCACTATCACCTCTACCACCACTCCATCACCGCCATGCCACCACCTCCACCATTGAACCACCACTTCTACCACCGCCACTACGACACCACCACCACCGCCGCCACCATGCCACCGCAACCTCTACTTCCACCACCACCATGCCACCACTCCATCACCACCTCGCCACCACCTTCACCACTCAACCACCACTTCCACCACCACGATACCGCCACCACCACCACCATGCTACCACAACCTCTACTTTCACTTCCACCACCACCTCTACCGACACTCTATCACCACCACCACTCAATCACTTCTTCTACCACCACCACCACCACCACTTCTACCACCACCACGCCGCCGCCACCACCACCACAATCTCCACTTCCACCACCACCATGCCACCACTCTATCACCACCACACCACCACCTTCACCACTTAACCACTACGACGCCGCCACCACCACCACCACCACCACCATGCCACCATAACCTCCACTTCCACCACCACCTCTACCACCACCACCACCACCACCACCACCACCACCACTTCCACCACAACCCCCCTCCCCTCAGCACCTCCATAACCATTCCACCACCACTCCAATTCCACAATCATGTCCACCACCACCACCACTACCACCGCTACCGCCACCACCACAACACAAAACAGATACAGATATACCAGATACAGATACACCAAAACAGATACAAATATACCAACAATAACTGCTGGGGTTTGTTCCAGCTTCTCTCTTGAAAAATTGGAGAGAGAAACATATTTTTCGTTTATTTTAGACAGAGGTTGAAGATACGTAGGAGTTTAATTGATGAGTGTTTGTAATACATCAAGTGTTTATATGATATTTCGTTAGGGTTAGGTGTCTATGTCTACCACCACCACGACCATGTCTACCACCACCACTCCACAGCCACTGCCACTGCCACTGCCACTGCCACAACAAAGTCTTTTTTTTTCCTTCAAACAAAACAGATACAGATATACTTGATACAGATACACCAAAATAAATATAATAGATATACTGTAACAGATATACCAACACAAAACATATATAGTTATATCAATAGTAGATGTACCAACAATAGATACAAAAAATAGATATAATTATTCCAAAACACATACACCAACGTAACACAAAACAGATACAGATATACCAATAAACCAACGCAAAACAGATACAGATACAGATATATCAACATCAGATATACCAAAACAGATCCACAACCTCCCCTTCCACCACCACCTCTACCACCACAACCTCCACTTAAAAGACAAATAAATCAACAACAGATACACCAAAAATTAACAGATACATCGGTCAACGTTAACGTTGGTCAACAGTTAAAAAAATAAAAAAATCAACAGATACACAAAAAATGAACAGATACACTGGTCAACGTCAATCAACGCCGGTCAACGGTCAAAAAAATAAAAAAAATACCAACAGATATACCAAAAGTGAACAGATACACCAGTCAACGTCGGTCAACGCCAGTCAACGGTCAAAATAAAAAATAAAAAAGAAGACATTTTTGTGTTAGCCAAACAAGACATTTGTCTCATTAAAGTCAATTTAAATGAAAAAAGATATTTTTTGTGTTAGTCAAACAAGGCCCTTGTCTCATTAAAGGCAATTTGGTCTTTTTACGGACCTTAAACTCCAAAATATTTTTATTAATGGACTTTACACATCACTGAAACTTAAGCTGGACTAAATCTGCTTTGGGATTTCTTCTTTTGGACTTTAGACCAATTTGTTGAACAAAAAAATAAGCCACTTTGCTTATTAGGCCAAAATAGGCCTAATAATCGGCATCCTTCGCCTTGTAGAGCTCGTCCAATTTGTCATTCATTTAAGAAATTAGCTTAATCGAAAATCGACAAGTACTTGATCAAAATAGATTTGTGCAATAAAAAAATGGGAAATTTAAGTTTCAGATTTTTTCTTGTACAAATCTGTTTAATTATAAACTGATCGATATTCAATCAAACTAATTTTTTATGAGAATGACAAACTCAACGATTTCTACAAAGTGAACGATTCTGATCATTGTCATGTGCCTGAGAAGGGCGCACAAAGTCCCAAAACTAAACCCCAAACTGGACAAAGGAAATTGGAGAGGAGCTATGTTCCAATTTCAAAGGGAGACCGACTAAGGAGACCGACGGTTTGTGTACCGATGGTGCACAACGGTATGTGGGATCCACTTAGAGGTTCCATCCAAATAACTCGAGCAGTTTATTAATTTTAAAATAATTTTTTTGGTGGTCCAAAATAAATAAGCTCAATCGGATAATTCTAACTTATAGATATCCAATCTTTCTTTTATCATTTTTCATTCAGAATTCAGGATCCTAATTTCTAAAGAAAGTTTAAAAATATTGGGTCAAGCAACTATGAATATCCAATTGAGATGATTTTTTTGCGAAACCACTTCAAAATTATTGAACGACTTAGATTATTTGTGTGGGACTTCTAAGCAGGCTCCCACACCATTTGAGCACCATCGGTTCACAAACTATCGGTACCCATAGCTTTTTGGTTTGAGAGGCAAAGATGTTAGAACCTTAGTCACCTACTCCTTAGAACGTTATTCACTTCTGTTCTCAATTCTTGCACTTTAATCACACTCACAATTCCAACTCGCAAATTTTAAGGATGCTTTCACGCGCATTCCTGTTCATACATGCGCACTCGAATTATGTTACTAAAGACATAGAAAATAACCACATTTGCACAAACAACCCCCACAAACACGTACTAATGTCAACCAGGGAGATTTTGGAAACCCCCTCCCCCCATAATGTTAATATTTGCAACTTGTATATGTCATATGGACTGACCCCCGTTTTAGAACTCATTTTAAATACTTATTTTTAAGAAGGCAATTTCAAAAATAATGTGTTTACGCAAATAATTTTTCTAGTAATATGGATCTTATTTGATAGATGTAATTGAGATCTTTTGAATGGTACAAAAAAATGAAAAATTATTTGTCATTTTATATTATTTTTGAGTTTAAAAATGTGAAATAAGTATTTATTTTTTATGAACGTGTTCTAGAACGGGTAAATATTATTCTTTGTACGAGCACATTTTTCTAAAAGTTAGATTTTGCAAAATTTAAATCTATATGTACTATTTTTTAGAGGAACTTAAATATTGGTCATGTACCGTGGACGCATTTAAGTTTTCATTCTAATTGGTTTGAATCATTAAGTTGTCATCCCTTAGCCCTTGTTTATACCTTTATATACCTAAACCTTACTATCACTCTCTCCATTTATCACCCCACATTTATTACGTTACCTAAAATAAATTTATTGAATATGATATATTTATGGAATATGATAAATCTAATGTATTTATTAATCAACACGACAATTTTGACAAACATGATAAATTCGGTACCCACACATGACAAAATCTTAAAAAAAAATTGCTAATGACAATTTTGTCTAATGTAATAAATTTGTAATATATGAACATTTCGACAAAGGTGATAAATTTGTTATACAAATGATGAATTCATGGATGCACACCTAAATAAGTCCTCTAAATAGGATGCTTATTTATTTATTTTATTAGGCAAGGAGATAAGAGATACGAAAAGTTTACAAGTTACTTTTCTCTTCTTTTTCTAATGGATTATGAAATAATAATGCTAAAAGAGAGAATTATTCAATAAAACATTCTGTAAGATATATTGATATTCATATCTTATGAACGGAACGGAAGTGTCAAACCCTGATACTTGCATTCAAACGCGAAAATTGCATTTTATGTACAAAATTTCTAATCAAATCTCATCTAATCAAAATAGCTCATTAGGAATTTTAGACGGATTTCTTTAGTTTAATTTTTAATTCATGAATCTTAGCGTATAATTTTTCTTAAAAAAATTAATTACTGAAGAAGGCTAAGGGACTGTTTGGATTGCACATCTTATTGACTTATTTGGTTATTTTGATTTGGAATGTCAAATACAATTGTGGATAAAAAAAAATCTCAGTACAATTATATTTAGATTGGTATATAAAATAAGACAATCACACAACGAAAAAAATAATAACCAAACATGCATGAGGTCGCAAAGTCGAATCACAAAGTCTAAAATTCAAATATTTCAATTATACAAAAGCCAAACATTTCAATTTTGAAATTAATTGAGATGTGCGCAAACTGGTCCAATCATTCAATTTCCCAACATTGCCCCAAAATTGAAAAGTAGGAAAATAAATTGAAATTGCATCCCAAATTGGTAAATCCAGCAAGGAATATTCGTGCAATTACACGTTTCCAGTACAATCCCGCACGAGAATTTCTCTGTAAAACCCTCCGCCCTCTCTAAAACCCTTTCAAAATCAACTGCCGGAATCTCTCTCTCTCTCTCTCTCTCTCTCCGCAAAACCCCCGCAAAACCCTAACTTTGGCTACAAGTCTCCTCCAAATACTCCCACAAATCAATCAAATTGAGCCACTAATCAGCTCGATTATGTCGAAGCAACTTAGCTTGGGGAAGATCAGCGTCTCGAACCCGAAAGTCTGGGTCGTTATCGGCGTCACCGTCGCCGGAATCGTCATTCTAACCGAGACGCGGCGGCGGAGACTCAGAGCGAGGAAGTTAGAGAGAGAAGACTTGGGTGCTTTCGTCGAACGCTTCGAGCTTCTCCCCTTCCCCCAGCCGCTGCCGCCCGCTGCTCGACATCTTCTCTCTGGTCTCACATTCGCCGTCAAGGACATGTTCGCAAACTATGACTTTTAACCTCGTTTCGAACATTTGTTTATCGTGTATCTGTGATCATGCTTTTTGCATAAATGCATATGTCTATCAATTCGATATAGAGATGTATTCAGGCCCCATTCTCCCTAAATTTTGTCTGGTCATTTTTACATTTTGTATTTTCTGTTTTAGTTTTTAGTGAACTGATTTTGCTTTTGGAGACGGATCATTAATATATTATAACGAAAGTTCAAAAAAACAAACAAACAAAATACCAACAATATAGGGACGAGAGAGAGAGAGAGAGAGAGAGAGAGAGAGAGAGAGAGAGAGAGAGAGAGAGAGAGAGAGAGAGAGAGAGAGAGAGAGAGAGAGAGAGAGAGAGAGAGAGAGATTTGGGCTTTGTTATGTATTTTTCTTTGTTTGCTTTGTGTATATTTTTCAAATTTTTTAATTAATTTGCGTTAATTTTTACTCACTTAAAAATTTGGTTGATGATAGCAGATATATGTCATTCCATGCATAGAATGGGAATAATATCTGTACACCAATACGGCTACGTATGTATATACCTTTTGATGTCGACATCTGTATATCTATTCATGCAGCCATATGTTATACTTGGATATGTATTTGGTCTTTGGCTTGCATGCATGTACTACAATTATCTGTACGTGTGTATTATTATGCATAACTTGCTTATTGAGCTTCATGTTGTTTCTACACAGTTTTGACGTGAAAGACTGTGTGACTGGGTTTGGTAATCCAGACTGGAAGAGGACGCATGAAGCGGCTGGAAAGACAGCGGTTGTGGTGACGGCTTTGTTGAAGAATGGGGCTACTTGTGTGGGAAAGACTGTCATGGATGAATTTGCTTTCGGGTATACGCCCTTCCTCTTGCTGCAGTACTGTAGTTTGTGATGCTTGCTTTGGATGAAGATTTTTTTGGTACTTAATCCATTAAATCATGTCTTGTGTGAATAATTGAGACACGAACAGATGAATTGAGTTGAGGATAATTGGAGTTTTACATGTATATTTCAGGATAACTGGAGAAAATGTGCATTATGGAACCCCAACAAACCCACGAATGCCATCCCATATTCCTGGGGGATCATCTAGTGGTTCAGCTGTGGCTGTTGCAGCTGGATTTGTCGATTTTGCTCTTGGTATATTTTGTATTCCACATTGTTTTGTAGGAATTTTGTTCCCATAATCACCTGTGGTTTTGTTAGATTTTTGTATCGGGAAATGTGTCTACTTCTGTTATTGCATGTTTCTCTTTTCCTCTCTTCCTTTTTTACTATCTTGAATTTGTGATGATGCTTTGTGTTGGTTCTTTTTTTTAATATTGTTTTTAAAGAACAGTTTCTCTGGAGATTACGAGGGGTATGGTGGTTCAAATGGCTTAGTTCTACCATATCTTACTTTTTTTTCTTGTTCGTTTTTGGAAAAAATGTTACTTCAGGTCTTAACATTTGTGGCGCACTGTTGTCCTTTGGAAGTCAACTGCTGTTGACAGATAGTTGGTGTATTTTGTTATTTTTCCTGGCTCTTGAATAAAAAAATCTGTATTTAAGGTAAATTAAGATATTTGAAAGTTAAATTTGTCTATGGTTTAGTGTGGGTTGTGGAATCTTTTACTGGATTCTCTTCTTGTAAGTTGGTGTCATTTTCGAAAATCTAGCTTTGCAGATATGCATTCTGATCAACATCACTGATAATTGCCTAGGTACTGATACAATTGGATGTGTGAGAACACCAGCATCATTTTGTGGTATACTTGGATGCCGACCATCCCATGGGGTTGTAGCTACAATTGGGGTTCTACCAAATTCGCAAAGTTTGGACACAGTTGGTATGTCGTTGTCATTCTATTGTACTTTTCTGAAGTGACTCCGAAGTACTCATCGTCGTATATCGTTATAACCTTATCAAGTATTAACTATGCAGATATGACTGCCATGCCCTTTGTGTGCCTTTAAACAAAATTTTCCATGTGTTTTAGTTCCAACTGTTGAACTAGTTGGCATGGTTAAACGAATGAGTCTTGTGAATATAACTTGCCTTTCTAACTTGGCAGAGTTAGCTAATGTTCTCTTCCTACCATTTCTTGATTAAATAAATCTAAGGGGTTCTTTATATAGTGATAATTTCTTCTTCTATTCTTGAGTTAACATGTCCATTATGGGTACTTATAATGTATCACCATTTCCGAGTCTATGGTCTGCACCTATCTTGTGGTTCTTTCTATATTATTTTACTGATACATTGTATGTAACTATACTAATCTTTCAGGATGGTTTGCACGTGATCCATCAATTTTACATCATGTTGGGCACATTCTACTTCAACTGAACCAGGTGGAACCTAGAAGGACAAGATGCTTTATCATAGCTGATGATCTCTTCCAGCTTTCCAAGGTTCCAAAGCAGAAGAGTATACAAGTTATAACCAGAGTAACTGAAAATTTATCCGGGTGTAAGTCGAAGATTTATCATATTTCTGTCACGATTCTGTGTTTCAGTGGAGTTTTCGTTGATGGTTTGATGTGAAGATTTTAGTTTGCTAAAGATTTCAGCGATGTCATCATATTGTAGTAGGCCAAAACATGTCGCATGTTTATAAATATTATCTTTTGGCCTCATTGACTCTACAGACCAGCCACCCAGACATGTGAATTTTGGTCAGTATGTTGCTGCAAACGTGCCCAGCTTAATAGGTTTCCGTGAAGAGTCATTGACCTTGCAAGATGGAATATCTACTCTGAAAGCTCTATCATCTGTTATGTTTTTACTGCAAAGGTATTTAAAGTTGATTTATTCATTTTTTTCATGCACCCTCCCTCCCAAACAAACATGCATACCTGCAAATAAATGCATATACAAAGGAAAAGGAGAAGAAGAATTGGAAGATACCTTCCTGATTCTGCGATTTGGGTGTTCTGTAGTAAAGTTAAGCTTCCTAGGATGAAATAATATGCAATGTGCTGGGAGCTTTGTCTTTGTTCAATGATGGTGATGGCTAGTATTGTTTGTGGGGGCTTGAGGGGTTCTTGGGTTGAGCTGCTTGCCCCAACATGATGGGGGGCTTAGGAAATGTGCATTTCATTCCTCTTTTATCTGTTATAATGTGCATTTCCCCCTGAATATGGTCTGTACTCCATAGTCCATACTCATGGAACTTTGGAATTTGAGTTTGTGATGTTCATTTTACGTTCAATACATAAGCTGTAATGTGACATTGCCATTTAATCGAGGCCCTGATTTCAGATACGAATTTAAAACAAATCATGGAGAATGGGTTAAAGCAGTCAAACCCAGATTAGCATCTGATGTTGCTGATCGAGTGAATGCAGCAGTTGATGCCACACATGAGAACGTTAAAACTTTGTACAAAGTCAGAACTGAAATGCGAGCAGCCCTACGGAGTCTCTTGAAGGTACAGTTACTTTTCATTGCTGGTAGCTACTTGTACATGAGATGATATCGTTCATACTTCATGTAACCTATGGTTTGTTGAGAGCAATGAGCCTCTCAATTATGTTCATTCTTTTGATCACCAGAAATGAGAATCAGTACGAGTAACAATTCTAGATCCATTCTTATTGCTGTAATGTCATGGTCTTTTATTGGGAATTCTCATAGCCATGTTAAAGGTTTAAATGTCACTACTCATTAGATGCATCGCTAGGAAAGACAGCATAATCAGAATTATAAATTTGTGCAATTCACTTCTGCACATTTGAAATCGTGTCATAGCTGTTGTTTAATAGGCTGAAATCACCAGGAAGCCATAGGAGCGCAAAGTTTGTGCCGATTTGGGAGGCAAACTAGTGAGAATGGAAGATCGTTGTCTTTAAAATGTTTTGGAAGTTTCAAAAAGACATGTTCTTCTATTTTGGAGGCGTCACTTTGTTTGTTAATTTCATGTACTCTGTGTTTGTAGTATCCGATGGGCATTGTTACTATTCTTGTATCATACATTCACTTGCACCTTATTGCCCGGTGACCTTTATTGTTTTCTCCTAGGATGATGGAATATTAGTTGTCCCCACAGTTGCTGATCCTCCAATGAAACTTAATTCAAAGAAAGGTCTCTCTGCTGAGTTCCATGACAGAGCATTTGCCCTACTGAGCATAGCAAGTATGTCTGGTTGTTGTCAGGTAACTTCATATGTCAGTCTACATTTTCAAGTAATTCCCTGGCCAGTTATATAGACCTATTATTCTCTGTTTCGTTATCTCAGGTCACCATTCCATTTGGCAAGCATGATGGCTGTCCAATCTCTGTCTCTTTCTTAGCATTCCATGGAGCTGATAAATTTCTTCTTGATACTGTTTTGGATACTTACTCGTCTCTTCAGGAGCAAGTTACCCTTGTGTCCCATTCATCACCAGTGCCAGATACAAATGGCCACATGGATGCCGCTGAACTGTTGAAAGAAAAGGTTTGTTCTCTTCTAGCCTACTTGTGATCTGGAAGTTTGGAAGGTGCAAGAAATAGGCCCAATCTTACAACAATGTTCATGATAATTGATTTTGAATTCGAAATCTTTTCGGTCTGAGACGTATCTCTGCATGTTTACCCCTAGCTTTTTGCTTGGGTGGTTTTTCGTGCAGTGCCTTGTGTAAGTTTTTGAGTTTTTAGTTTAAGCGCTTTCCTTTGTTCATTAGGCTTTCTTCTGTCTCTGTGCGCCCTTTCAGAAAAGGCATTCTGTAGGATTAGTGTAGCCTCTCTGCCCATTTAAATCTGCTTGAGGGAGAGCTATATGGGAATTGGAATCAACTGGTGTCATGAGACAAGTTATTCAGTAATTTCAGTGGAAACAATGTTCTTAAATAACGTTTTTGGCGTACAGAATTGGACCTTCAGTTAGCCTGGAAAAGGAAACGGTTTTGACTTTTGTATATCTGAAAATACATACAATATTGTTCAGGACCCAAGTTTTTCAGTATTAGATTCATTCAATATTAATAACACCAAGTGTATACGATTTTGATAGTGTAAAGTTCCAACCAAACTAGTATTCTTTTAGCAAGTTAATTTACCAATAAGAAGTGATATACGGGCAATGATATAGATTATAAAATGAATACCTACATTCTCTACATACATTAGTGCATTGATGATATGACGCTGAGGCTGTAGCTGTGTGTCTGTTACTGTGATTTTTGCTACTAGATTCCAATGTGTCAGAAATGGATGCAACCATATGTCGTAGCCTTTTGTTTCAAGTGCCCACATGTTTAAGGCTTCCTGTCATGTTAGATTACCATAATGAGATTTTAGTTCAGAAACTAGAGAGATTAGTGATGTAGGATAGATTTGGAATAGGGTTAACGATGCTCAAACACAAAGAAAAGGGGCTATTTTGACGCTGCGAACAGTGGACGTGAGATAAAAGAATTCTAGGCCTCCTATCTAGACAGTCTTAGGCATCACACCTAGGGCCTCTTTAGCATCACGTCATAGTAAAAAAAGGATTGCATCACACAATCTTGAAAGCTTAATACCTTGCTCGGTTTGGCTTTTGGAAAAAAATTTCCAACTCAAAATATACTCATTACCCCTCCTTCCAGTCATTACTCTCCACTCATTACTTTTATCTCCAATCATTATTCTCATTTCTCTCTCTATCTCTCTCCACTCATTACCCCTACTTCCAATCATTACTCTATTTCTCTCTCCACTCATAACCCCAATTTTTTTTTCAAAAACTCATCCAAACACAGCATAAACCTGCAGGATTTTTATATATTCATTCATTCATATCTCAACTCTTGAAGTACATCACTTTATAAGCTCCAAATGTGTATAGTACCAAAGACTGTTCCTATGCCCTAGATGGCTGGGTTGGATGAATGTGTTATCCAATGGTTGCATGCAATATGTGGTCAAACTTTCCTGAATGAAAAGTCACAAGGCTCATGAAAAGTCACATCCAAAAAATTTCCAGCCAATGTCCAGTTAATATCCCAAGGCCCTTCTCCATCCAGCATATGCCAACATTAAGGCTGGGGATGGACTACCCCCCAATCCATAAGGGCCATAACTTCCAGCCATATAAAATTACCAAATAGCCGTGACCTTTTTGTGTGGATGGTGGACCTCATTGTCGGTACTTGGAGGTCCTTTGCCCTAGAGGCTACTGGAGGACCCTCCATGCCTCCTCGGCCCCTAGAGGCTATGAAGGACCTTCCATCCTTTACAAGGCTAACATGACCGCTGCAGATTGAGCGGGACCAAAAGCTACTTATGGCGACTCTTCAGTCTTCACACCACCCTAGGGCCTAGGCTAGGAGCAGGGCCTATGTACCTTGCTTGGGACCTAAGGAGGAATGTGGCTCAGAGACTAAAGGGATGGCCAAGGCTCACCTCCATGAGGTAAGCTCCACCTTGACCCGTCATAGTGAGAGAGGGCCTCGCCAACATCACCCGACATCCGAAGATCTCTGCAGTTCCGGCTTACAAGCTGATACATAGGGTCCTGTATCATATCTACCATCTGGCGATGACACATGCCTCCATATATCATCCAATTGTCTCCAGGAGTCCCTTGATACAGAACTCCAGTTCTGAACATAACACTCAATGAAGAATCTGTACTCTTCTCTAGATTAATGGGAGGCACACTTCCTTCCCCCCCAAGGCTCCTAAGCTCCTATATAAAGAGGAGATTTCCCTTATTAAAGACAAGCTATCTATTACCCGTAGAAGGCACACCTAACACACATACTCTCCTTTGCCATCCCTCTCTCTTTCTAAGGCCGTCTTGAGCTCTCCCCTCCCCCACCTTCAGCGGTCTGAGTCATCGCAGTATCCACCATATTCCTAGAGGGTAACCTCAGGTACTCTTCCCACTCTTTTCTCCTGCACCTTGATTCTTAATATCTCTGAGGTACTAGGAATCACCATGACTTAAACTATGAATCAAGAACCGCCATATCTTGTCTTTTAAAACTCTCTGAAGCATTACCCATCGTGTCACCTATGATTCGTCAGGTCACCAAGGACTTTCCAAACCCTTTAAAAACCCTCCCCTCGGCCGCTTCCAAGGCAAAGCAAGCGTAAAAGAGTAAACATCTTACATCTCAAGCTTCCTTTTGACGGAAAACTTCAAATTTACTCACATTTTCTTTCCTGAAAACAACTAAACCATGGCTTCTCAATCCCCAATTCCGAGTTAGATCGAACACTCCAGTGTATAACCCTAGGGTAAAACACCTTTCGAGGTCAGGGTACACGCTTATCCTCTTGTTGCAGGAGGGGATCGAACCGCCACTGACATGGATCAAGACAGGAAGCGTCCCTTAAAATGTGGTGGACGACTACAAAAACAAGGTAGCATGTGTTCAATCCTCTTTCAGAGAGGAACTCATCTGAGCATGGGATACGCTGTCAATGCATCACCTCTGGTTCCATCGAACACCGGGAGACCTCCCAATACACATCCACCAGCTACGCAATGATGTGGAGTGGAGCTGGTCCTACCGTATAATGTGTATCACGACGAAATCATTTCGGCCTCCGCCTTCGACCAGCTATGCATTTCAGTCGAACACGTGGAAACTTACGGCCAACTGTCTTATGACTTATCTATAGCAACCTTCAAAGCTTCCAGTCCAATTGAAGGATTGGGACCTACCTTCATATCAATCAATCAAGGAGCTCTGACCGCAACGTCCCACATGGATGAGCTATGACCTCTCCACTCGATGTCCAATGACAATTCTATCATGAAATTGCCGTGGAGCCCTTAATATGGGTTTTTACAAGATCTTTCTTGACCTGGTCACACCTGACCGGACTTGAAGGGGCTCCAACCAAGCAAATGAGCTCAGCGCTTGGATTCGCCAATTCGGTCATCATGGATCCCCCGACCCCCAACTCATAGGGTGGGATATGGCTTTTATGGGACCAAGAACTCCAATGCACTTTATTGGGTTTTTACCAACACGAAATCCGGGTTTTGGTGGATATGCCATTTGTGTTGTAAATGTCTAAAGTCTAAATTTTATTCAAGATGTGATTTGGATTTTATTAGTGACCGTGCTAACCAACTGTTTCAAAGGCTCAAGTATTTCACTCTCCAAATAAAGGAAACCCCCTGAGACTCGGTCTCATGGCACAAACCTGTTACACACTGCTATAAGTCATTGTTTTACAATACTCTCGCCACACATTTGATCGCCTTTAAGAGTCATTGTCACAAAATTCTCGGCCCATAGCGGCACGGGAGTCACAAGCTTAGCCTAATTAGGTTCTTGAAGACTACCTAACACTCGGCCCACAGAGCCACCGTCGGGGCATGTCCCCTGTTACCAGAGAATATTTGCTGTGCTTTTGGGAATTATTTGGAGTGTTAAGGAAAGATAAAATTATCCACAACTAGCGGTGGTGACTTGAGCTTTCTCCACAAGCAATTGTTGTCATTACATAGGCTTGAAGTTGATGTGGTTAATAGAAAGAAATACACATTTGGCGGCTCAAATGGACGTGGCCTGGTTGCTTGGTGAGATAGAAAAGATGAGACCTCGTTGCGAGATACCAAAGCCGCCATGGCTCAAAAAAGATGAGACTCTCGTTGCGATATACCAAAGCCGCCATGGCTCAACTAGAAGAGAAGCTGCAAGAAGCTAGAGCCATTGTGGCTCATTTAGAGGAGCAAGACGCTATTCTCGTTGGGCAGCTTAAGGAGCCAGACAAAGTGGGAACTTTGGAGTTTAATGTAAATAGCTATGCTGGGTAAGGCTTGAGCGAATAAAGTCGTGGCTCTCTCTCCTCTCTTTTTTTGCACTCTGGTAGCTATTAGTAGTAGTTCTTTTTTTTTTTTCCCTTGATGTAGTTAAGTGTTACGTAACGTTTGCTAAATAGTGTTATTGGAGGAAAAATCTTTTTATTTCTTGCCTTTGCTTTCATTTGCACTTACCAAACCAAACCGAGCCTTATGTCCCAATCACTTGGGGTTGGCTACATGATTTTCCTCCGTTGAGCTCTGTCAAGGGCCACTTGCTCACACAAACCCATTATACTCGTATCTTTGCGCACAACAGCATCTAATGTCAATTTAGGTCTACCCCTCCCTGTAGCATTGCTACCCAAAGCTATCCTATCCGCTCTCTTAACTAATGCATCTCCCGGTCTACGGTAGACATGCCCAAATCACCTTAGCCTATTTTTCCTCAACTCCTCCTCTAGAGGTACTACACCTACCATCTCACGAATCGTTTCATTTATAATATTGTCTCGTCTAGTCTTACCACACATCCACCTCAACATTCTCATTTTCGCTCCACTCATTTTGTTCACCTGTTGTTTCTTAATAGGCCAACATTTTGTCCTGTAAAGCATTGCTGGTCTTATGGCAGTTCCATAGAATTTTTCCTTCAATTTTGTGGGTACCCTCTTGTCACATTGTACACCAATAGCGTTCCTCCACTTGAGCCACCCCACTTGGATTCTATGGGTCACATCATCGCCAATCTCTCCATCTCTACTAATAATTGAGCCTAAATACCATAAATGATCACTCTTTGGTGTCTCCTGGTTTTGGATTATCACTCTTTCTTCATGCACACTGCTGGTACCACTAAATTTGCACAACAAATACTCAGTTTTACTCCTACTTATCCGAAAATCCTTTGACTCTAATGCTTTCCTCCAAATTTCTAGTTTCGTATTAACACTTCTAACGGTTTCATCTACGAAGACAATGTCATCTGCAAACATCATACACCATGGGATATCCTCCTGAAATTGTCTAGTCAATTCATCCATAACTAAGGTAAAGAGGTACGGGCTCAAGGCTGACCCTTGTGCAATTCTACAGTGATTGAAAATTCACTCGTTTCTCCTACTGGTGATCTAATTGTAGTGATTACACTTTCATACATGTCTCTAATCACCTAGATATACCCTTTGGTCACTCCCTTTCTCTCCAGAACCAACCATATGATGTCTCTAGGCACCCTATCATAAGCCTTTTCTAAGTCTATGAAAACCATATGGAGATCATTCTTCTTTGCTCTGTGTTTGTCTTCCAATCTCCTTAATAGGTAGATAGCTTCCATGGTTGATCTTCCAAGCATGAACCCAAACTGTTTCTTTGACACTCTATTCACCATCCGCTTTCATTTGCACTTTACGAATCAAATATGGAGTCTTGTTTTTTTTTTTTTTTTTTTTTTTCCCCCTTTTAATATAATATGGTGCTTGACGTGTGATATAAGTGGTCTTTGGGTGAAAGTGTAATATTTCGGCGGTCTTTGGAGATGCAAAATTGGTAAGACAATGAATGGTGTGAGGCAAGCCACAACCATGTTAGGAGGCACCCGATTATGACAATATATCATTTTGGGTATATAAAGTTAATGGGAGTTCTTTCCTCTAGTCAGCATGGGAGGGAAGGGATTTGGTGATAGGAACGTTTATGTGAGAAGGCACTTGGTCCATTGAGTTTGGTGTGGCTTAGTTGGGCCAACTTCTTGATTGATGGCGGTCACCTCGTGTGCTGAGCACATTTGGTAGGCCAACTTCTTGATTGATGACGGTCACCTTGTGTGCTGAGCACATTTGGTGGCCATTTCCGGGCATGGGTAGTCTACGAGCCCCCAATTAGGCTAGGCTTGTGACTCCTGACGGCGGCACTATGGGCCGAGATTAGGGTAGTCTCCAAGCCCCCAATTAGGTTGAGCTTGTAACCCCCGCCGCACTGTGGGCTAAGAGGCACGGATACGGACACGGACACGGACATGGGACACAACAATTCAAAAAAAAAAATGGGGATACAGACACAGCGAGGGACACGCCACGTTATAAATCAATAAAAAAATAAATATATATAAAAAAATTATGAACCATTGTATATGAATAATTTCACAAATTGTATAATTTTCTTTCAAAGGCATAATAATAGTTAGGGATGGCAATCTCGACTGAACCGATATCGATGTTATTCCCGAAACCATAACCGAATTTTTTCCCGTGGGTACGGGTATGGTTGAGGTATTGGATAACTGAACGGGTATCGGTTCGGTTATGATTTAACTGTTACCCGAACCGATACCAGAACCAAACCGAACCAAACCGAAATAAGGAAATTATGACAATACCCTATATATAGAAATATATATTTATAAAATAAATATATACACATACTCCACGGTAGCTAGGTTTAAAGGGTTCACACACTTGACATTTCTATTACTTTAACAGTTTCATCCACCCACTCACGTCGCCACATCCTATCCTCTGCAACTCTCCATCTTCTACGTCCGACTCATTCTCTCTTGCCGTCACCCTTTCACCGACGATTAAGGTTTTCAGCCGTATCTCTCTCTCTTCTGATTTGAGTTGCCTCTCCACCATTTCAGTAGATGCCTCTGCTATCGATCATAAGACATCTCTCAATAGATCTGCTTCAGGTTCACCTCCCTCTTCTCCGTCCGGCTTCCAATCTCCCGCTTCCCGATTTTTTGTATCCGATTTGTGTTGTAGCTGGCAAACTAGAAAGACGGGTTCTGGTATGTGTTGTATCTTTATTTTTTAAGTCGAAGTTGTTTTGCCATAATTGATATGATGATTTCTAGGTTTTTTTAGGCCCTTTTCGGTCAAAGGAGCTAACTTTGGAGGAGAAGAAATCCCCATCTTTGTAGTTTTTTCTTTTTTTTAATCAGAAAAACGTCTTGTTTGGATACCCATTCGGTTCGGGGAATACCCGAAATCCGTTTGGTTTGGATATGGGTAACCACTTCTCTCCCCGTTCAGTTATCAGGGTGGGTATTTATTTCGGGTATCGGGTATGGAATTCCCCATATCCGCCCCAATTGCCATCCCTAATAATAGTTTATCCCAAATGTTTTGAATAATTTCATATTAACCGCCCAAAATTAAAAATATTACATTTTGACCCCCAACTGTGTCCCCTGTGTCTCCCCTATCAAAAAATAATAAAAATTACTAGACACGCGACATGGCGTGTCCAATACGTGTACCCATGTCCAATACGTGGACACGACGCCCTTTTGGAGTGTCGGGGCTTCATCGGCCGAGAGTATTGTGCGACAATGACTCTTAGAGGCGATCAAGTGTGCGATGTGCGACGATAGTATTAGAAGGCAATAACTCTTATAGCAGTGAGTAGCGAGTTTGTGCCATGAGATCGAGTCTCGGGGGGTTTTTTTTTTGTTTGGAGAGTGAAATAGTTGGTTAACACAATTCATATCATATATTTAGTAAAATTCAGACTTCATATATTTAAAACATAAATGCCATATCCACCAAAACCTGGATTTGTGTTGGTAAAACCCCAATAATGTGCATTGGAGTTCTTGGTCCCATAGAAGCCATATCCTACCCAATGAGTTGGTGGTTGGGAGATCCATGATGGACGAATTGGTGAATCCGAGCGTTGTGCTCATTTGCTTGGTGGAGCCCTTCCAAGCCAAGTGTTGGAAATGATTGCCAAATTCGATCGGTGCAGTGTGGCCGTGTCTAGAAAGATCTTGTAAAAGCCCACACTTAGGGCTCCGTGGCAATTCCAAAATAGAATTGTCATTGGGTGTCAAGTGGGAGGTTATAGCTCATCCTTGTGGGATGTTGTGGTCAGAGCTAATGTATTGATTAATATGAAAACAGGTCCCAATCCTTCCGTTGGACTTTGAGCTTTGAAGGTTGCTATAGATAATTGGTATGACGGCTGGCCGTATGTTTTCAGGTGTACAGCTAACATGCGTAGCTGGTCGAAGTCAGATTGAAATGATTTCGGCGTGGTGCACATTATATGGTAGGATCAGCTCTACATCACTGCGTAGTTGGTGGGTGTGTATTGGGAGGTCTCCCGGTGTTCGATGTAACCGGAGGTGATGTATTGAGAGCATATCCCATGCTTGGATGAGTTCCTCGCTGAAAGAGGCTTGGCCACATGCTATTGTGTTGTATTCGTCCACCACGTTTTTGGTGACACCTCCTATCTTTAACCATGTTGGTGGCAGTTCAATCCCCTCCTACAACAGGAGGATAGGCGTGTCCCTTGAGCCCAGAAGGTGTTTTACCCGGGGGTTATATACTGGAGAGTTCAATCTAGCTCGGTATGGTAGTGGGACAATGAATGTATCTGGTGATATGGGATCGAGAACAAATGTGGGAGTAACTTCTAAGTTTTCCGTCAAAAGGAAGCTTGAGAGGTAAGATGTTTACTCTTTTTCGCTTGCTTTGCCTTGGAAGTGGCTGGGGGAAGGGTTTTTAAAGGGTTTGAAAAGTCCTTGGTGACTTGATGGATCATAGGTGACAAGACGATTTATGTTTCATAGATATTAAGAATCAAGGTGCAGATAGGCAAAAGGAGTGGGAAGAGTATCCGAGGTTGCCCTCTAGGAATAGGTGGATACTACGATGACTCAGGACTGCTGGATGTCGGATTGAGTGTGTATTGAGTCTTTTGATTTTTGAACTCTTGGCGCTTGGTGCTGACTCGGTGAGACTCCATTGGTTTCTTCTTTGTGTTGTCAATAAGACGAGAAGCAATTCTAAGATCTTATTGTTAGGAGTCTGAGCTGCCTGAGGTCTCTCCGTGTGCGCCTCGGCCCAATTCGTTGGGGTCCACAGAGTCCGCACCACATCGCCTCCTGGACCCAATATACATTGAATGACCCATATCCACTTAAAAGGCTAAGCCTTGTAAGCGGTGAGTCACCCATTTGTATATTAAGGTCCAACCATTTTTCTATTTGTCCGATGTGGGACTTAATCCTTCACACATTTTCCCAATAATCTCCCCCTCATGTGTGAACCATGTATTGGGCCTAGCTCCCCCTCGATTTGATCCACTTGACCCCCCTTGATCCATGATCTTTTTACTCTCAAACACTGATTTAACACCAGACTTCACCGCACCCACTCCATTGATCGAGAGCCATCCCTACTCCATCGAGGGCCTCCATGCATCTGCCTGCATCCATGCTCCATCAAGAGCCACCTTGGATTTTTCTCTCTCTATCGAGAGTCTCCATGCAAGCCCACCAAATCGGTTTGAGTCCGCCCAAAGATCGTCAGCCATCGGCTCTGATACCACTTGTTAGGAGTCTAATCCACCTGATGTCTCACCGTGTGGGCCTAGGCCCAATTCGTTGGGGTCCACGGAGTCCGCACCACATTGCTTGGATCCAATATACATTGAATGACCCATATCCACTTAAAAGGCTAAGCCTTGTAAGTGGTGAGCCACCCATTTGTATATTAAGGTCCAACCATTTTTCTACTTGTCCGATGTGGGACTTAATCCTTCACACATGTTCCCAATACTTATTGCATGTCTGCCTTCAATTTATATATTTTTCAAGTTTAAATCTAAGAATTTCACACTTCTATGATGGTTGGTTATGGCTCTCATTTCCAAAGAGTGATTCCATGTTATATCTGGTGTGGCGTTGGATTAAAGCCTTTCTATCAGTGGGGCATTGTGTTGTGCATCACCATGGCTTGAATCTAGATATTGTTTATATGGTTCCCTTGAAAGCTGTTTTTGGGTTTTATTCTGTTGGCAATGGTTGCTTATCTAAAGCTATTGTGCTGACAGTTTCATTGGCTGCTTAATCTTTTTATGAGTTGTACTAAAACGTTGAGATGTGATAAATTATGTTATTTTGTAGTTCTAAATTTTCTGAATTATTTACTTACCGATTGCAGGGAAATGCTGCATTTAAGGGAAGACAGTGGAATAAGGCTGTAAGTTACTACAGTGAAGCTATAAAGTTGAGTGAGATAAATGCAACTTATTATTGCAACCGAGCTGCTGCTTACTTGGAACTAGGATGGTATAGTTTATCGATTACTTTATTTTTTCATTAAAGATGCACTTTGTTACATGTTTCTGAAGCCTTTATTTACCCATTATTTTGGTCCTTGCAGCTTTAGAGAAGCTGAGGAGGACTGCAGCAAGGCAATTTCACTTGATAAGAAGGTTGGAACTATCTAGTGATATTTGGTAGTTTTCAAATTCTATGTATTTTGCAGCATAGAAACTTGAAAAGCAGCAGGAAAATACATGCTACCATTTGAGTAGTGACATATGTAGGCAGCGATGTCCATTTCCATTTCCAATGAAGTGTTAGATACTCCCTCTGTGCATATCTCACTAAGAAAATAAGGTTGACTTGGAAGTTAACAAACTCCTGTACCTATATGTGTAGTTGGTTGTTTTAATCTCTATGTGATGTGTCGCAATGTAGGTTTCATTTTCTAGCCTATATTTTCAACACTCGAGGAATGTTTCCTTCAATGGAAAAATTTCTGTAAATTCTTGTCTAGTTCTTTGATGAGCAATTTCAATCTCGTCCAGTTTTCATCTTTTGTTCGGTTTTGGTTGTCATGAGTGATGTTGGGAGTTTGTACGATGCATCAACCAGCCACAACGTGCTCAATGCCCAATTTGTATGGGAGTAACGACAGAGAATCCACCGCATCACTTGGACCCAAATACAATGAATGACCCATTTTCTGGTGAGCCACCCAATTGTCTATTAAGGCCCAACCATTTTTCTTTTTATTAGATGTTGGACTTAACGTTCACTCATGTTCTAACAAATCTCCTCCTAATGTGTGATCCGTCCATTGGACTTTGATATCTCTCTCTTTGCATCCAAACTCCCCCTTGATTCTGATCTACTGCTCTCTAACCCTATCTCCCGAATGGGCTTATTCCACACTCACTCCATCATTCAGAGCCACCGATCATATCACTCCATCATTGAGCTGCCTTGCTTCATCGGGAGCAAGGTTGTCGATCTCGTTCCATACCGGCCGGTATGTACTGTTGCAAAGAAACTGGTATCATATAGGTCTGATTTCATTTTCTGGCGATTCCGGCTAGTACGTGGTAGCGCTGGCCGATATCGACAATTCCGGCGGTACATATAACCAGTGAAAAAAATTTGAAGGGAAATAAAGAGAACGGGCAGATCTGGACCATCTAGTCTCTTAGAGGCTAGAGCATTCCCGCGATTATCTCCGCGAGAACTCATCGATCTCACCTTTTGAACTGAATCTTTAAGTCTTCTCCACGCCTCGTCAAACTTGATCTGTGCGTTTTCTTCTTCAAATTAGCCGACGATAGTAATGGTGCTTGAGAGAAAACAAAATCAGTGGAAGTGTAATAGCTGTATTGAAGAGTACAACTACTTTTTGGAGATTATCTAGTGTGGAGGATACCACACCACATTAGTATACAACAATTCTCTTTAATATATTTATATTGTTTTTGCTGTTTACTTTGTATTTAAGTTGTAAAATTTGTTCACTTTTCAACAACAATATTGCTATTTGTGGGTTTTACTAAATGAAGGTTAATATTTTCAGCAAATATATAATATTTTTAATTCAAATTTATTTACGACGGTAAATCAGAAACAGGATTCGGTATAACACCAGTACTAGTACGTATCGTACCATTGACAAAAATGTTACCATGTCCGGTATAGTATTTAGAACCCTAATCGGGAGTCACTTGGGATATCTGCTCCATCGATACAGAGCCATCCAATACAACACTCCAACATTGAGCCACCTTGCTTCATTGTGAGTCACCTTGCAAGTCCATTCGTAGCACGCCAAAAGTCTTCCCATAGATCGTCAGACATCTGTTCTAATAGCACTTGTTGGGAGTTTGTATGATGCATCGATCTGCCACTACGGGCTTAAGGCCCAATTTGTATGGGAGTAACGACAAAGAGTAAACCACATTACTTGGACTCAATATACATTGAAGGACCCATATCCACTTAAAAGGCTAAGCTTTGTAAGTGGTGAGCCACCCAATTGTATGTTAAGGTCCAACTCTCTTTCTATTTATTTGTGTGGGACTTAATGTTCACACATGTTCTAACAATTGTGAATAGGTTATCAACCAAACCGAACTGAACTCACTACAAGTATTTATGTTAGGCATTCCAGTTCTAATCTGGACCATTCATGTTTCGACCTCCTCAATCATCACAGCCGTCCATCTGATATCTCACCCTAACCATAAAATCTGTCATTCTCCTCTCTCTTAGCTCCAGCACCGCACATCTCTCTCTCTCTCTCTCTGAAAACCACTGAAGGATCATTTGCTTAATCTCATCAGATATGAATCCTTCATGTCAAAGGAAGGATTCGGTGGATTCAACTTCTGCAACTCTTGATCGATCTTGCAATAATATATATGTTGTGAGTGAAGATTAGAGTTCACCTATACTTCAGAGTTCATGTATAGGTGACACTCTATTTTTCATCTCACTGATGATTACTCTACTCCTCCTTTTTTGTGATTCGATCTTGACCTCGGTGATCGTGGTTCGACTATGTAATCTATTTGAATTTCTCCGTAACTTTTTTCAACGGAAAAAACTGACCAAACAGGTAACACCATACCAGACTGGTCCACTTGAGGATTGGTCCGGTTTCGGTTTTACTCTTCACCTATGAAGCACCGACACCTTTAAAGGTTGATGTATTGCAGTGTCGGACATGGGGACACGTATGGGACATGCCACGTGGCGTGTCCCATAATTTAATTTAAATTTTTAAGAGGGACATGGCTGGGGACACGGGAGGACACCGATGGGACACGGCGGGCGGTCAAACTGTGTCAAATTGTAATTTTTCAATAGGGTTGTATTGAACTTATGGATGTCTTGTTTTGTTTGAATGGTATTGGAACTGTGGATTTTTTGTTTTGTCCACATTGTGCCATTGAAATTTGGAAAAAAATATAAACAAATAAATAAATATACACGTGGCGTGCCCCCTGCTGTGTCTGTATCTCCATTTTTTTAGAATTCCCGCGTCGGTGTCGGTGTCGGTGTCCGTATCGGTGAGCGTGCCTGTGCATCATAGCTTCACAAACCGAAATGTTTGGTTTGGTGATGTCAATGGCCCAAAACTGGACCAAACTGGACCGATTTCACCCCTATCTAGAAGCCTACAAGTAGTTCTGGATGGCAGAGAACTTTTTTATTTTTTGCTGCAATAAATGCATTGTCATTGGTAAATGCTCAGCATAATCCCAAGCCTAGAAGTGTCGCATCCTTTTTTTAGTTACCATTACTGTGGGTGCACCTAATTTTTGCAATAGTGCTGCGGGTGCACCTAATTTTTCAATAGTGCACGAAGTGGCAGTCGTCCTGTTCAACCATGTGTTTCATGCTCCATTGAGCGTCTTCACAGTGATCATCTTTGTCATCGTATGAAGGGACTCTTCCACTCTTCTGTTTACACAGTTCATACTAGAAAACCGTGCTAATGCTGTTGGTCCCTTTGAATAGGGTGTCTATCAGTACCTTCAGTACTGACAACCAACTAGGTTATCTTGGTAGACTGCTCTATGTAACAGCCTTTTTATGTTCGCTAAATTGCACTGGGGAAGAGGTAATTTGTTTTCAATATTATCTGGTTCATTAACTTTTACTAATAATGTTTTAAGGTTCTCCAGTTCTCTGTGCAGAATGTGAAGGCTTATTTAAGGCGAGGAACAGCTAGAGAATCACTTGTCTTGTATAAAGATGCTCTTCAAGGTGAGAGTCCCAGTATCTCAGTATGTTATTCTGTTTCTTTTGCATGCAAATAACCTTCACCATGGAAGAGGGAAAAACATCAAGAGTAACTTGAACAATAGCTGGCAAATGATACTGTATGCTTGGATGAAACGGAAACAAGAGTTGCTGATACATCAAGAATTTGGAGCAAAGGATTGGACACAAGGATTTAGAATAATTTGGAGTAACGATAGTGACAATAGAAGCAGAAACCAATACATGAAGACTGAATACCATGAGATATAAAACAATGAACAATTTCGCTACTAGGGTTTATGATTCATTATAACAGAGAGCATTTGGGATGATGTAAACCACATAATCAGAGTAGAGTGGCTCAAGTGAAGCGGTTTATGCAATTTGCGGATACCTACAAAAGTGGAAGATGAATTTAACTGAGCGAATATATGGTCAGCTGTTATACGGGACGAAATGATTGGCAATTAAGAAACAACATTTAAATGAAAGGAGTGTAGGTGAGATAAAGATGTTAAGATGGATGTGGATGAAGGAAGACTAGGAGATATAAAAAGATAGAAATCAAAATATTCATGAAATAGACAAAGGTTTTTTTGTTACTCCAATAATGAAGAGTGGTAAATGGGACGGAAAAGGGATGGGATGTTAATGGAAATGTTAGGGGAAGGAGAAGATCTAAATTGACAAGAGTTTAATTAGAAAAGTTTATCAACTTTTTATGAGATATTGCTCTTGCTTGCCACAGCAGAACTGCATAAAATGTTTAATCTTGCTGAACTGCTAAAGCAAGCTGATTAAAACATTAGACTAGATCATTACGTTCTCTTATTTTTTACCCTGGCATCATGTTCTTCATTTGGTATCTGCAGATTTCAAGCATGCTCTTGTCCTAGAGCCACAAAATAAGGTTGCCCATCAAGCTGAAAAGAGGCTAAGGAAAATGATAAGTTGACGGCTCCTAACACCCACACACACACAGACAATTTAAATTGCTCTATGCGACTTTGGAAGGAAAATGGTGAGGTACCCCTGTTTCGTTGCACCTGAGGTTCAACACAGCATTGGAAGGAAAACTTTTGCGAGGTACCCTTGCTTAATTATACATGAGGGAAACAAAGGAAAAGAAAACAAGTGATTCGTAAGCCCTGTTTGTTGGCTTACTGCATTTTCTTTTTCAAAGTTATATTATTCCTCCTTTTCCCCAATTGGTGAATATTCTCTTTTGCAAGGGATTTTTGCGGTACTACTGTGGCCTTGTGGAACATTGATGAGTTGCCTGTAATTTTTTCACATGCTGTTATCTTTCTGAAGCAATGGATCATGATGAATTTGTTTTTGGAAGAAATGTAAATATTGGAACCACATCTTGTTTTTATGTCAAATAGATAAATATCTGTCACAGTTCTCTTTTCTGTAATCCATAATGGTTGTATGGCATAATTTTATAGCAGGACTCGAACTCTAGTATCGCATCCAATAAGGGAGTGCCTTTGTCTCATGTTTATAATTATAATGGGCGTAATTCCTTTGATCCCTTTTAGTCAAAGAGATTTCCTATTCTTTTGGTTAATTCCCTTAAAACTTGTGATCCTATTCTTTTGGTAAATTCTCTTAAAACTTGTGGATTAGTGGAACTTTCTCAGGATGGCCAACTGACCCTCGGAAACCAAAGCCATATGGACCAATAATTCAAGAGTCTTATCTATGATTTCCTGCAAAGTCCATTTTTGACCATCTTTGCTAAATTTTCGCCCACATTCACTAATGGCTCCTTAATTTCTCGCTTGGAATTTCTCATTTCTCTGAATTCCATCAATTCTGATCACAACCCTGGGCTTTATAATTGATTTTTTCAGAATCATCTGTTTCGAATTCAAAATCTTTTCTAGGGTTGTTTTCTTTGTACAAACCCTAGAAAAGAAACAAAATGGAGAAATGACATCCTCCTCTACATACATTTGGGAAGATTGGAAATGTAATGGTAAATGACCTTCAAATAGAAAATGGCAAAACGCTTTAGCTTTACAGCGTCCACAGACAGGTTATACCGCTATTTCTTCGCCTACTCCGGCCTCCGCTCGACCGCCACCGACCTTGGTGGTGGCACCATCATCCACAGCTGGATTCCCAAAACCCACAAACCCACAAAACCCACCCTCCTCCTCATCCACGGCTTCGGTGCCAATGCAATGTGGCAATACGGCGACCTCCTACGCCACCTCCTCCCCCACTACAACCTCTACGTGCCGGACCTCCTCTTCTTCGGCCAGTCCCACACTTCGGCGCCTGACCGGTCGGAAGCATTCCAGGCCAAGTGTTTGATGAAGTTGATGGAGGTGCATGGGGTGGTTGGGAAGGTGAGTTTGGTTGGGATTAGTTATGGTGGGTTTGTGGGGTATAGTATGGCGGCACAGTTTCCGGCTTCGGTGGAGAGGGTGGTGGTGTGTTGCACGGGGGTGTGCTTGGAGGAGAGGGATATGGGGGAGGGATTGTTTCGGGTGGCAAATTTGGAGGAGGCGGCGAGGATTTTGTTGCCGCAGACGGTGGAGAAGTTGAGGGAGTTGATGAAGCTTTCATTTGTTAGGCCAGCAAGAGGGGTGCCCTCTTTCATCCTTTCAGATTTCATTCATGTGAGTTCCTTTCTTCTCTACCAGCGTTCGGTGCACGTGCGATATGTGCACAATTTCCACAAAAAATTCCCACCGGCTTAAAAACAAAACCACAAAAAATTCCCACCGGCTTAAAAACAAAACCAATAGAAGAAAAAGAGAGCGAACTAAACAACAGAAAACCCTTTTTTTTTTTTTAGTGAAAGAGCAAGAAATAGAAAACCCAATTGTAGGGCCAAATTCTAACATGTCAAATTGTCACATAAGTCTTAAAAAATATTCGACATCTCCACATTTCAACTTGCAGATACCAAATCTCTTGTTGCCTTCAAAAAGCGACAATTTAATTTAACTTGAAATGCTCTAATTTTTTTCAGTATGTTTTACTAATTTCGATATGGATAGGTTATGTGTACAGATCATCTGAAAGAGAAGAGGGAATTGATCCAAGAGATACTCAAAGATCGAAAGCTTTCTGATCTTCCCAAGATCAATCAGGTCTTTAATCTATCACATTTTTATTTCATACATTTTACTTGTTTTCGAATTTTCGCATTAACTTGTAATCTTTATGCTTCTTGTTTGTTTTTGGAAATTCCCTCTTCGTACTCTAATGAAATTCATATCTAAACCAAAAGTTTTTAAGCTATCAGTCGGATGGTAATCTTACATTTTTTTATTCTCAATATGTTCCCTAATGTGTAGCTACGCTTTTTGTCATAGACGGGGTAAACAAGTCAAAGCTATTTTAGTCATAAACTACCTGATGAGGTTTGAACACATGATTTATTGTCTGCTCTGGTAGCTTGGAATATTGTTAGTGTCTAAAAGTTTAAGCCATTAAATTAAGAGGTCTCAACATTATTACTCATTCTATACCCAAACGTTGTGTGGTGTATTAATCTAACATCTCCCTCATGTGAAACCACTTGTGAGCCCCATCAAATGGAATTTCCTTTTTCGAGTCTATGATCGTACAACTGCTTTTAGGGTTTGTCATGTTTAACCTCCTTTTAGGTCTACTTCATACAACCCGTGTTGTTGGCTTTGTCAGCGCGGTGTCCAAATTGTTTTCCTTTTAGTATGAGATGGAATATACTACATTTTGATACCATTTAAAAAAATTTATCCAATTCAAAAGCTTAAAACTACTAGAGACGTGTAATTTTATTGTTTATTGCCTTACTATATTCTTTTATGCAATAAACTTGATATATTTATGGTTTATATATGCAGCAAACTCTAATAATATGGGGAGAGCAAGATCAAATCTTCCCATTGGAGCTGGGACACAGGTTAAAAAGGTTTGTAACACTTTTATTTCTCAATCTACTTATTTTGCATTATCACCATTTTTAATTTCATTTTAACGTGTTTTGAATAATGAAACAATTGGATATTTAGGCATATTGGGGGGAATGCTGAGCTAGTGATAATCAAGAATGCAGGGCATGCTCTCAACTTAGAGAAGCCTAAGGAGTTTACCAAGCACTTGAAGGCATTTCTTCTTGATTCCTTAACAGCAAAATAACATGTAATTTGATACTCAACAATCTTTTATTTTCTTGGAATTTATTCAGAAAAACGATACATATGCTATTTGTACATGCCTGTTGTGTATATCAAATTTATATTCAGAACACTAAGTTTTCATTTCCTTTTACATCCTTTTATCCCCTATCTCTTCACCGTTTCTTGTTATTTTCTTCTCCTTTCTCTTTAATGAACGAAGTGAGTCCTTTTTGTTTTTTTTGGTACTTTGGAATATGTGTCCGATTTCTGATTGAAAGAAAGAATGAGTTTGTTTGCTATCCTATCTATTTCTGCCCAATTATACAAAAGGTTGAAGAAAAAAAAAATTAAATTACAAATTTCTCCTCAATTCGTCACATTCTTTCTTCTTTTTGGAGTTTTGGAGATGGGTTGGAGATGCTCTTATCAAGATTATGAATGTTTCCTGGTTCTGATGGGGATTGCACGTATCAATGTTGGTTATCTGGATTTTAACAAAAAAAAAATGTTGGGTTATCTGTGTCTTTTCTTAAGTCGTTTCAAAATTTTGACCTAATAGTATTTCCATCCTTGGGGTCAACTTATTATAGTAACAACTTTTGTTTTTGTGAATTCTCATGGCAGAGTAATTAACTTTGGCAAAAAAACTCACCCGAGGAAAAAAAAAGGGGGAAATTTCAAAAAAGCCCTTGAACTTTCAAGAATTTTACAAAAAAAATACATGTACTTTACTTAATGACAAAAAGACATCTGAACTTACCATTCCGTTAACAAAAAAGCCTGCACTGTCCAATTCCGTCAATTTTTAACGGATGGAGCTAACGGAAGGTGTTAACCTCCCTCTCTTTTTTTTTTTTGTTTAAATTTTTAACTTCAAAAAATTACTTTTAACTTTTTTGAAGAAATAAATAAATAAATATACAATAAAATTCTTTTTTTTTTCTTACTATTTATCAAAAATTATTTTAACCCAATTTTTTACTATTTACAAAAATAAGCCCTTTTTTTACTTTCAAATTTTACCTTCGACCCCACACCATCAATCAAACCCCACAATTAGCGGCCAAAGCCCTAGCCCCAATTTCAAAATTTTGAAATTACATTTTTTTTTTTGGGGAGATGATATTCACACTCCCCTTGTTGATAACCACACTCCCTTTTTGTCTTTTAGCAAAAAAAATTCATACACTTTCAATACTACAAAAGAGAAAAAAAGAGTGTGGCTATCAAAAAGGAGAGTATGAAAATTACTCCCCTTTGTTTAACCTTCATGTTATGTTTTTCTTTTAACAGTTACTTTTAACTCTTTCATTTTTAGTAATGAATAAATATGCAATAAAGTTTTTTTTCTTACTATTTAAAAAAAATTACTTTCACCATCGTTTTTTAACTATTTACAAAATTGGGGCTAAGGCTTTGGCGGCTGGTTGTGGGGTTGAATTTCTAGGGGGGGGGGGGGGGGGGGGGGGGGGGGGGGGGGGGGGGGGAGGATGTTGGGGTTTGTTGTGTTTGTAAATTTGAAAGTAAAAAAAGGGAGGGTTACAGTTATTTTAGTTAAAAAATAAGGTTAAAGTAATTTTTGATAAATATTAAATAGTAAGAAAAAAAAGAACTTTATTGCCTATTTATTTACTAGTACTAAAAAAAAAAGTTAAAAGTAATTTTTGAAAGTAAAAAGTAAAAAAAAGGGGGACGTTTACACATTCCGTTAACTCCATCCGTTACAAATTGACGGAATTAGACGGCGGAGGCTGTTTTTGTTAACGGAATTGTAAGTTTAAGTGTCTTTTTGTCATTAGTTAAAGTTCAGGTGTTTTTTTGTAAAGTTTGTGCAAGTTAAGAGGCTTTTTTGAAATTTTCCCCCCAAAAAAACGAGTTTCCATGTATGCAAAAGATTAATTTTCTAGAACTTTCAAGTTCGCAAATTGAGTCGAGGATCGAGATGTAGAACAGTAGAAGGTCGATGTTGGCGGAGTTCACTTCTATTTCAATTAGCAAGTCCAAGACACGAAACCCATCATACTATTCTAGCAGGTCTAGTTCTATTCACCCATCTTACCGTTTGGTGAACATTATCTACGCCTCCAACTAAAATTCTGAAAATGGTTCACTATTTTTGCGCATTTTCAAAGAGAAACAAAAAAGTGAGTAAGTTCACCTACGAGTGAATAAGTTTGTCTTCATAATACGTATTTTAGTCACAAAACCCGTTTCCCACCAGATTCACTGGTACTCCATTACACAATAATTCAACACATGGAGATAGGAGACGAAAAAAAAAAGGCTTCCCATCATATATTTTTACATCAACAACTGCAATCACAAGTAGTGAAGTCATAACATGCACAAGCACATCAACCTTTACAGTAGGAATTCTGGATTTGACTATGTAAGTAATTTTTACAATTGTAACAGAACTATGTTAACGTTAAGTAATATCGACCAATGTATCAGAATTGTTATCACCGTGAGATCCCAAAGTTATCTGCTTTACAAAAGAAAACGCTCTCGAAACTGTGCACTTTAAAGTTTAGGCAAGTCATTGCTGGAGGGCAGCCAAGCGCCTAACACGAAGGTAAAGTATGAATCGGCGGACCAGACCAACAGCGAATAGGATGAGTACAACAGCCATAGCAGAATACTGAAACAGTCTTGCGGCCCCCAGTCTCCCTGAAGATTACAGAGAAATTGGTAAGGTAGACGAAAGAAAAACGAGATGGGAGTCATGAAAGAGGTGAAAGTGGAATCAAGAGCTCTAAGTAGAAAAGAGGCAAATTTGCAGTTGGATTCCCCATTTTATGCCGTCTCATTGACCAAATTAGTCATAAGTATTGCATGTCTGTAGAACAAATCCTTACAGAACAGGTTATATATAGTACCTTTGAGATGTGGTATTACTAATCCCCTTGGTTTCAGTCTGGATACTTGTGACAACGCGGGATTACACATTCCCTCACTATCTGGCCAATAAAACCTGGCCTTAGGGGATTGCCAGTCAAAAACATATATCCTGATCCCATGATAATGGTTGGCAATTAAGTTCAAATTGCCACAATCTTTACTGTTCAAAGTCAACCATTCATCCTACTTTTCTTTTATGTTGATGCTTGGCAAATACAGTAACATGAAGAGTCGAAGACCATTAAATTAACATGTCATTTTTAATCTATGGGAATCCATATGAACAATAAACTGTTCACTTATATGGGTTTGAACTGATGCAAAGTTGAAGCAAAATACCTGTTGGAATGAAGTCAAACCCACAAACCTCATACAAAATGGCCAGCAACAACTGTAAAGATGAAATATAGTCAAAATTCACCAGAAGAAAATTCATGAGGCAGACGTTTGAGATAACCAACAGTTTGCAAACCAACCGACACTATACGAATGCCTATGGTGGATTGCAAGCACTAAAAAGTTGAATCACTCTTAATTGCCTCTTTCAGAAAACAAAATAAACTGCTAATTACTTGGTGGGAGTATAATCAAAATAACAAATATTGCATTTATTTAATCACCACAGGGGCTTAGTAATTTAATATCCACATAACCACCATTTGTCATTGGGCTCTACACTTCGCATCTACTCCCTCTGTTCCTTAATGTTGGTCCCTTTTCGGAGATCCAAATTTTTAGGAAATGAATGTCTCCTTAGAAAGTTAGATTTGGTTTCCACCATAATGACTTCATGCTAATCATTTACAAGGGTTAGGTTTGAAAATCCAAACACATTTTTCTTTGCCTTTTCGAAGAGGACCTATATTTTGGGTCCAAATAGAATAGAGAAACATCTAAGAGGCGGAGAGTGTATATACATACATAACTAGTACATTTTTTCTTTTTCAATAAGTAGACAATTCATAAATAAGAAGAAAAGCAATCATGCCAGACGCATAACACCTGTCCAAGAAAAGCTAAAACACTGCAACACTCCAAAGAGAGGAGCATAAGGGTGTCTCTACCATAGCTAAAGTGGTAACGGCACCAATGCTTCATGCCTCCCAATCGAAACGTGAGGGAAAAGACTAATGATAGGACCCCCAAAATTGGGCCCTACTCAGCAACAAAGGCCAGATGAAAACTCACCACTGAAGGGACAAAATATAAAACTCAGAAGCTAAAAAAGTTGCCAACTTGAAAGCAGAGGAAGAACAAAAATGGAAAAGAAAAACCAGCGACTAAAGGAAACAGAGACAGGCTCCACCCAGCGTCACTCATAGTCTGAATCCCCTGATTTCACAAAATAACGTTTTAACACCAAAGCAGTTCCACCTGCTCATCTAAACACTCATCTGGCTCCGTCCCGAGTCTCCCAACATCTGCATATCCCTTGTTTGACAAAAATGAAAGCCTAGCAGCTATGGACTACCAGGGAAACTGTCCATAGGTCTTCTCAAAGGCAAACACAAACAAGAAATCTCCCGAGTTAGGCTTAGAGGAAGAACCAGCGCCCATGGTGAATCAGGGCACAAGTGAAAGGGGGGAGTCACTAGAAGGATGAAAAGAGCTGTTAAACGATCGGACTAGAGAAGCCAGACAAAAAGATCTTGTCCTAGGCTAGTAGAGGGCCTTCTCTTTCAAGCTAACTCGATTTAATGAACTGCTAGAATCCTCCTCTTGTTCCGGTCTTACTGATTCTCTGTAACTCAAAAGCTATGGTTCAACTAAATATAAACATATGCATGGGACATCAGCAAACGAACAGAAACCAAAACTCGCAGAACCAAGGAGCTCCCTCCCTCCTCCAAAGACTCACCCAGCTTCATCCCAACTCTCCAAAGGTCTGATACCCTTGTTTGACAAAAACAAGAGCCTAGCAACTACAGGCTACCAGAGAAACAGTCCATGGGTCTTCAAAAAGACAAAACAAAGAAAACCAATCTGTATGCATAAAACAGAAAGAAAGCCATAGGACAACAACAGGCGAGCATAAACTGAAAACCAAACCCAGAACCCACAATCTCCCCTTCTCCTTGAAAAACTCACTCCTTCTCAAAACAGCCCACCCTCAAACAAATCAGCACTGAAGAAACACACACACATACACACGCCACCCCCTCTTCTACCAAGGATTGAAAGGGAACTCCAGAAAACTAAGAACCCGAACTAACTCCCTCAAAGCAAAATCAAACTCCCATCAGTCAACATCCATTGAAAGAAGAATCAAGGAGACCCCACCACAATCCTCGCCTCACCAAGCAAGCCTACAAAACATGACTTCGAGTGTGTGCACGCACGTGTGTGGGTGTGGGTTTGTTGGGGAGGGGGAAGGGGGAGACCCACACACATAACCTCATTTTCTCACACGTTCTGCGGAAATCTGAACAGCCACCTCATTTTAAGCTGATAAAGGCTTCGTTGTACAGAAAATATGAGATAAATGAAACGAAAAGTCTAACACTTCCCTATTAATGGGCTCAGGAAAAAGTAGAACATAAGAAAATTAGCATGCATGGTACCTCCAAGTCCATATAACTTTTTATGCAATTACACCCATAATTCTCAGTCAGCAAGTTAGTTATCATCTCTTCTCCGCCAAAACAAATTGTGCGTGCTTTTCAAACTCTTCCTCCTTTACCTTCCTCTCTCCATCACGTTTAGAAATAGACAAAGACCTGGCAAATTAATCTTTCTAAAATCCTTTTGAACTTCAATTTACCCCTTATACTCACAGGGACGTAAATAGCCATACAAGGTAATTTTCTTCAACAACCTTTCCTGTAAAACCAAAAATTCTTATATGGTCAGAGTTCGTCCTTGGAGCTTTTGTTATTTTCCGGAGCGGTTATTATACTAAGGCTCACTCTGTAAAGGCAATAAGTGTAAGATACACCTACAAGCTACACATAACCAAGATGTAATTGGGTCTCAAAATCCAAACGAAAGGAATATAGCTGGGATTTAACAACCATTCTACCACTCACAAAGATGATAGCAGAGTCTCCAATCCAAACTCAACTTAACACATCTAGAGAAGATTTGCAAGGTGTAACAGTATAACCGACTAAAACAAAATAACTATGAAATAGTCAAGCGCAATACATTGTTAATTGAAGGATGTACTTACTGCAATGAGCCGTGCCGTATAGTAGTTAAATCTCAATCTATTAGGATCAATCATTTCTCCAAGACATCTCCTGAACAGCAGTGGCAGCGCGTGGACTTTCTGTAGGAAACAAAAACTTCAAATGAGTCCACAGAATGCCAAATATGTTCTTGCCGGTGCTTAACAACTAAATGAGAACAACAAATCAAATAGCAAGAATGATATTTCATGCAAAAAGCAGACCTAAAATATTTTACAATAATGAAACTGTGCTCCATTTGCCAGAGAATAATTAGTAAAGATACTGTGTTGTTTAAGTTTTCACCATATCCATCGCCGAACTTCATGAAATACCTCAATGAACTTATTAATGACCAATTATTTATATTACCTGAAAGATTACTTGAATATTTTCCATTTTACCAGCATGTTCAGATGCTTCCAGGTTCCAAGCATTACCTTTCAGTAACTCAACCCCCAAATAAGTCAATTTTGGGGAGGCTATGTCAATACATAGATACAAAGATCATAGAACATTGGAAGATAGCATCAGACAATGGGTAAACCCATGCCAACACAACAAGGATGACACCATCTACTACAAACACCAGATGTCTACCATAGTTTGCAATGGATCCTTGCTCCTTCACAATTATGGAGTTTTACTTCTGAAAAGAGCCTAAACAACTAGTTTGTTCTAGTTACAAAACACATTCTACCAACATATCAAAATATCAACATACCATCATGAGGCCACGGGCACCACCTACATAAAGGCGATTGTACCTCTCAACTTTCTTCAAAGCCTCAACAACTTCCTCTTCCTCCCGAAGGGTTAGTGATGCCTCTGGTGTCAACTCACTAATGCAACGTGTGCAAATGGGGCACTTGCAACGCTGAAGTGCCCTACCATAGTTCCATAACATCAAAATGCATCTGGCTGTACAGAGAATACCAATTCCTTTTACATTTCTTTATGGTCAAAATGGCAAATAATTACAACTGACATCAGTTACAAAGACATGCCATAAAATTATAATTTTTCAGTAACATAAGATCACAACATGTGTTCACATCTGTGATATGAGTCCTCAGAATCTAAACTTCATTCTTTGGCTGCAATATAACAAATTGGATGAACATCATGTCCCCAAACGTAGATTACTTACTCATAATTTGAGAGATCAATCTCAAAGGAAGGGGCAGCTCTTTTTCAGACAATATATGCTTTTTCAAAATTCATGTCAGAAAATACTTAATCGCAAAACATAAATATCTTAGTCGGAGCAAAGTTTCTTTCTGAAGAGAATTGAAGAAAATATGATCAAGATTCACAAACAAAACAGTAAAAAATGAAAACCACTGAAATACAAGGAGGGTGACAAGAAAAAAGTAGGCAGAACAATACAAAAGGAACCTTTTCTCTCAACCTATTCAACCAACCCTAAATAACATCTCCAGCTGAAGGCCATCGAAAGCTAGCCGTTCATAGATCACTGTCTAACTTCGCCGTTGGGATCAATATTTACCTTAAGCCTCTAACAGTCGTATAACCAAGGAAGTGTTGGTTGCAATTCTCATCCCAGTGTTAGGTCGCTCAAAAAATGACATATTGTACACTACAAATGGGATCATGATTTGTCAACGTAAGTAAATGGTCAGTCCATTGGAAGGCCAAGGAATTGTTTTACTATAATGTTAACATGTTTTTTGGGAAAATGGAAGGAATTATTCCTTAAAGAACTACAATGTACAAATGCCCTGTTTGGTAATTTTTCAGCCCAATCAGAAGGAAGAAAGAAAGCTGATTTTTTAGCCCAATCTCTCTTTTCTTTTTCCTCTACGTTTTTGTTTGTGTCATTTTTTGAAGTAGGCCAAATAGAGCAGAAACTTCTTGCTCTCTTGGATTCCAAACAATTGAACCTCGTAAACCAGTTTTCTTAACTCCTCGCATGCATATTTTCACAGAGTTTAAACCGAGGTTTAGGGTTTCATAATCTTGATTCTTGATAAGTCATTTTATGAAGTAGGCCAAATTCTTGGGTTCCGAACTAATGAGCCTCATAAACCAGATTTCTTAACTCCTCACATGCATATTTTTTTCACAGAGTTCAAACAGAGGTTCAGGGTTTCATAATCTTGAATTGATAAGACATCAATGAAAAGTAGCAAATGGCAGAAGCAAAAACTACGACTATTCAATAGGATCTCACCGCAAAACCAGTGTCCACAATTAGTCTTACAAGGAATGTCAAAGTCCCCAAAGCAAATAGAGCAACAATCGTCATCAGGTGGGGTTTCCCGATTTCTATGGTTTTCCGCCATCTCGCTCTTTCTCTCTATAACCTCAACTCCTGCGTCATGGGCCACCGTCTCTCCTTTCCTCTCTCTACCATTTCTTGGGTTTTCCGCCTCCTCAATCGTCTCTTTCTCTCTAACCTCGTTGTTACCGTTTCTGGTTTCTTGAATTCCTGTTTCTTCAACCACACCATTTCCAGGGCTTTTCACCTGACCCATTCTCTTTCTAACCGAATCAATAGGCAATATCGGTTCCTCGTCTATCTCTATATCAAGAAATCCCGGGTTTTCAATGCCTTTGCTTCGCTTCGTCACCATAGAATCCATCTTTTTCTCTTTCTAACAATGGTATCATCACAACAATAAAATACAACTGTTTTCTTCAAACTCATGAGCAGCAATGTCCACCTCTCTCTCTCTCTCTCTGGGGATAACTCCAAATTATCGGTTGTCCCCGAAGGGACAATTCGGATAATTGAGAAGCAGAAGAAGATCAATACCGGTAGGAAGATAGATGATAGGAGTATATAGATGATGTACCTGTCATCAGGCGGAAGCGGCATATACCCTGAAAATTACATGACACGCCGTCGTTTTCATAGAATACTAGTACCAATTAATTTACCACATTTATGGTCTCACATTTTTTACTGCATGTAACATGTGTTAACTAAAATCCATAAATCTTATAACAATTTGTTACATACCCAATAATTACACCCATGAACTTTCAAAATTATCCTCAAACCTAATTTTTCCTCCCTTTTGAACTCTTCCCTTCCCTTTCTCTCTATCCCCGATGTTGTTCTTCTCCCTTATGTTTTCTTTCTCTTCCTCAGACCACGAAACGACACACCACCAGCAGGAGCAGCAACCTACACCACCACACCACGCCACACCACAACCAGCAAGAGCAGCAGCCTTCACCACCACCGTTGGGTACCAGCCATCATCTGCAACTTCACCATTCTGTCCACCACCACCACAGTAATGTTTGAATCCTTATGATTGAACATTCGGATCCGAATTTTCAATTTTTCCAAACTATATAAGATATTAGAACTCGGTTGTGGGTTTTAAATTCGAGTATTTGAATCCAAAGCCATGTTCTAGAAATCGTAAATCGTGCCCTAGAAAATCATGCCCTAGAAATCAAAACAAAATCATGCCCTTGAAATTGTTTATAATAATGCCCTAGGAATCGATTCTAACAAAATCATGCCCTAGACAGTTTTGGATTTTAATATATGAATATTGTTACTTATTTCAGATACATGAACTCAATTTTTTCTACTTATTTCGGATACATGAAGTCGAAATTTGTCAAGAATTTCAAACTTACAAGATCAATTTCTGATTCTGAGACTGTCAACTATTGTTGGAAATCGATTTTCATAATTGTGCTAGTCTAGCCTCTTATGTTATTCGTTAGAATCTTGTGCTTGTCTGGCCTCTTTATGTTAATTGTATGCATAAATTGAAATGAATTAGTTGCATATTACGTTTGTAGTGAAAAAGAACTGGAGTATTTTTTATTTGGAATTTTATTGTTAAACTTAAGCTTAAAAAATTGCACTTTGTATGAATACCTCCCCTCACAACAGGACATGGAAATCATATGCATCCAAGAACTAGTCATAATTGATTTAAGAGTAAGACTAGAAGTGGAAAGATGTTATTGTTGGGTTAGGCACAGTGTTACTTTATTTGGTTTCTTTTTTAAATATTTTGAATGTTTGTGTAATAACTCTGAATTTCGATAAATAAAAATTCATTTAAATATTTGAGTTTATTATTTTAATTACTTGGTTTTCTCTTAAAATTCCTTTTTAATTTCTAATAATCCGTTATAATTAGATTTTAGTCCTTAAAAATCATATTTCTTGACTAAAAGCCCTAATTGGCAAAGGAAGTGGATTCTAACCGATTAGTTGGAGAAACCGGACTACCATTTCTCCTAGTTACACTTTCCTAACTCTAGTTGGACCCTTTTGACCATTTTTGAGCCTTATGAACCTATCCAAACCCTAATTCCTTTATCCATAGGATAATAAATGTTGTGAGGAATATTATCCATTGGATAATAAATATTGGGCTTGACTAGTCATTTCAAACCCTAATTATATCCAATATTCTTTTGTCCATTGGACAACAAATGTTAGGAAAAATATTATCCATTGGATAATAGACATTACTTGCCAATAAATGGTTGATAAGACAAGTCATAATCATTTTATTCCCATAATAAGCCATAATTATCACCAATATTCTTTACCCATTGGTCCATAAATGCTAGGGAAATTTTTGACCATTGGACAATAGATATTAGGTTGCCAATGAAGCCTTGATTAGACTGTTATACAAAGAATCCCATCATTTTGCTTCCAAAAGAAGTAACCTTAGTCTTGCCATACTTATATGCCTAAAACTAATAGGCCTAACCCTAAATTACCCACCAAAGTTGCTTGCCTAGATTCTTTAAGTACTTATATATGCTTATATATAGGTATTTATACCTCATAGCCTATTGCAAACATGTCTATATAACCTTATATGCACTTTCTAGGAAAATGTTGACCATGGGACAATGTTTTTGTCATTGAAAGCCTTAGCACAATTATGTCATCTTCCAATAGACCTAATAGGACTACTTTGTACTTGGTATACTTATACTTACATAAGCATATATATATATATATGTGTGTGTGTGTGTGTGTGTGTGTGTGTGTGTACCTAAGAGAAAGGCCGAATGAGAGGGAGAGAGGTAGAGTGTGTGCATGTATTTTGTTCACTACAACAAGCTACCTTATAGCCTTAAACCTATTTATGACCATGCCAACCAATTTCTAGCCTTTCAAAGTACAAAGTTAGCCAATGATTTTGTGTTTCCTTGCAAGCAACCTCCCCATAGACTTGACAAGCCTTAAAACCCTTCATGATTGCCTAAGTTATGGCCTAAAATGGAAGTGACATTGCTTGGCATGCTTGGAAGGCTTGCCATGCTTGAAATGACAAGTCCATGGAGCAAAAAAGTGAGAGAAAAAGAGGGGGAGGGAGGCCGGCCATGGGGAGAGAGAGAGAGGGCCAAATTTTGCTATAAATAGGACCCCTCCACCCACCATTCAATTCACACCTTAACCTAGCAACTTCTCTCTCTAGAAAAAGTCTTAAATTCTTACTTTATTTTCCTTGTTCTTGAGTGTTCTTGAGTTCTTTCCTAAGTTCTTCAAGAAACTCACCCTAGGCCGCCACAAAACCACCACTCGACCACCCTTTCGATCCAAAACTTAGTAGTTCTTAGTTAAGACCAAGTTTCAAGAGAAACCTTTCTCTTTCGAAGCTACCGGGAGACCACCGTAGGACGTTACTCCGCCCGATCACCGACTCACTTTCCATAGTCGTCACTACTGCCAAGAAGAACGGTAGAATACTCCTAACCACTCTCTCTAAGTATAAAGTTTGTATACGTTTAATATCCCTACTAATTTTTTCTAAGTATACATAAAGTTATTGTTTGCGTAAAACGTTGAAAAGCATGAAAAATGGTTAGTAAATTTAGCTTGCTAAAGGATGTATGAGCATGTTAAATAATATAGAGTTGGATGATCTTTTTAGTTTAGTTTCAAAGATTACCATGAATGATTTAAGATCTTTTATGTGGAAAGTTCTACCGCGGAGTCTACGCATGAAAACGAGACACCGTAATCAAGAAAGTTAGAAACATGGCACCTAGGGTGTGGTTAACAAGAAAAATGTATTCCGAAGAAGGAAATATTTTTGAAACTACATAATGACTGATTTTGATGGCATTATGTGAGATGTGTGTGTGAGTGTGTACCAATGGGAACCCGGGACGGCGGAACCATTGTGAGGATATTCGGGAACCCGAAATGGCGGAACTGAGGTTGGGTGTGTAGCTTAGTTATCTACGGAGAGGAGCCAATGCAAAGTTTTGTGTGCCAATGGGAGCCCGGGACGACGGAATCATTGTGAGGATGCTTGAGAACCCGAAACGGCGGAACCGAGGTTGGGTGTGTTAAAAATGATTTTGGAAATGTTGATTTGGTAAAAGAAAAGTGAAAGCGATGACACGGTCTACGATGAGTCGCGTAGGAGAAACTCGGAAACCATGGACACCAACGTTAGTTTGAATAATGAATGTGGATGTATTATTGTTAAGCAATTTGGTTAAACATGCATGATTCTATGTCAAACATTTAGAAGTTAGGGGTTAGTGGGTAGGGTTTATTCTATTGAGCTTCTGTAGCTCATGGTGTTACTTTTGGTGACCCTAGCATATTATATGGGTGGCGACACCGGTATAATATGTCAGATCTTATAGATGAACAGGGCGAACTCTTCACCTTGGAGGCTTTCGGAGCTGAGGAACTTGCTAGGATGGAGGAACAAGCGGAGCAGTAGATAGGGACCCTAATCTCCCTTTTTATGTTTAAATAAAAATACTCTTACAAGAGTTATGTTGTAATAATGAGCATTGACTCCATTTAAGTTTTTTTCAATAAAATTGTCCATTTAACGTACCTAAAATTAGGGGCGTTATAGTTTGCTGGCTTGCTACTAGTGTTTGGACTAAATCATATTGTGGAAGTTGAATTTTTTAGTTATTTACTTGACTACGTTGAATGGTAAATGATAATTCTTTATGTAAGATAGGATTTTTTGAGTTTTAGATAATTCTTCATGTAAGATAGGATTTTTTGAGTTTTAACACATAATTTTATTCCATTGGCCTATTTATTAATAAGCTACTAATGTTGTGGGTATCTTGTGATTCGGTTGGAAACCAGACACCATATGGTTTGGTTATGGTGGACCAAAAATCATACCCATCGAGCATGAGTCTTGGGTTTGTGTGCATCTAACCACTTTAGGTTTTGGTATGGTGAACGCCAAATCTGAACAAAACCGAATCTAATTGGGATCAATATTCTCGGATTATAATTAAGAATTTATTTTCCAATTTTATATTATTCGAATGTCATTTTGTTTTGCGCTGACTAATTATAGAGACCCATATATTTCTAATTATCGAAGTGTTTTATAAATGCCAAAATTGGAAAAATACTAACAATGTGGTGGTTGTTTGAATTAGGGTTTAAAGTGATAGAATTGTTAATAGAAAGGGTGTGTGTGTGATTTATAAGTGTGCTAGTATATAAGTGTGTGTGTGAGTGTGTAGGAGATAATAAACCCATCCCATACCTCTCTCATCTCCCACGCGTCTCCATCTCTCTCTCTCTCTATTGTCTCTATCTCTCTTTTACTCTCACACTTGAAACTCCACCAAATACTTCAAAAGCTTTCAAGGATCCATCTTCTTTTCACCTCTAGTACGCAACGTCGGGCTCGTATCGTGTTGGGTGAAGCTTGGGGAGAACCTTTCGGTTGATTTAAAGAGTTTGGAGCTAGGGTTTGTTCAAATCTCTTGGGTTTTGATCTTTGACCACAGGTAGGGACTTCTTCTCCTTCTCTACATGTTAGTATGTTGATTTTGTGTAGGAATCGAGTTTGGTTCATCCCCCTCGGCATCCTTGAAATCTATAAAAAAAAATCTGTAGAAAATCGCCCAAAATGGCGTGGGTATCGATCCCCATGCATAGGGGATCGATCCCCTTAGTCTTTCTCTGATCCAGCAGCATTAGGGATTGATCCCTGGTCATTGGGGATCGATCCCTCCCCTCTCTGGATAACTTTCGTGATGTTTTGCCTATTTCAGATCGGATTGAGCCCCGATCGCTTCTAATCCCTTTTGGACACCTCTTAACCTATTTCAAGCATGTTTAATTGAATTCCTTTGGTTAATCTAAGTTATCCTCGTCCCGTTGGTCTTCCGTTATTAAAGAAAGATTAGTAACTTGATTAAAACCTTGTCGAAGTGCATCTTATGTGATTGATTGTACTTGGGAATGACTGTGGCATGTTTATAATACTTTTGGCATAACATCTGATGACACGTGTAAGAATGTGAACAAGGGAGAGTCATAGTTTGCATAATGGTTAATAGCATAAGTGTGTGAGTCGGGAGTTGGTGTAGAGAGTCCTGTAACGCAAGGGGTGGTAATATAGAGACTCAAGTGGGTCTCGTAACACAAGAGGTGGTAATACGACAATCCAAGTTGTTAGGGCTCACTGTAACACTAGGGGTGGAAATACGGTAACCCTAGGGGTATTATACTATAGCGCAAGGGGTGGAAATATAGTCGAAGGAGACTTGTGATAGAGTGTCATGTCATGGAGGTTAGAGTCGCTTGTGTCCCATGAACTATAAGATTATTTGAGATTGTGTCACATAATAGATTAAAACATAATGAATGTTGATATACTCGTGTGTTGGTTGCGTATCCATCCATTGAACTGCATTTCCTTGCCTTCTTTCCCTTGCACTTATCATCATATTTGCACGTAGAATTGGTAGAAGATTTTCCTACTAGGCTAGTGTAGCTCAACCTATTATCATTTTCTGGTTCGAATGTTGGACAATAGCTCGCATGCACTGTGTGCTTGGATTGAAGAAACCTATTTTGGAAGCTAACTCCGAGAGTTACTTAGTCATCTTTGTAATATTTTCCTTTTGACAAAGATGTATTTGTAACTTATCATTCTTAATCCCTTTTGACTGAAGTAATTGTAATCACTAAACTTATTCGTACTTGTACTTAACAAATTTGGGGCCGGAGTGCCAATGATGTAATTTCTCTAAACTTTAGACCTAGTTTGTAATATAAATGGTTAGGAACACTCTTTTGAGTATTATCTATACAATGCAATGATCTTTTTTTGAAATGAGTTATTTATTTATGTTGAAAATCGAGGGCGTGACAAATTGGTATCAGAGCATCTAAGTTTGAATACTTTGAGACCGTGGGGAGACTTTTAGTCTCATGAGTTAAAAATGTCGCATCTTTTTGCATGACATGTGTGTGCTTGTATGAATTGACATTTTTTGGAATATATGGCATTGCATTTCAATATAGTAGAATGGTGTAGAGTTATTTTTGACACGTGTTGGGATAGTTGGAGGCTTAGACCTCATAAAATGATGTTGTGGTTGATGAATTTCTCTTTTTTATAATTTGTAGTAAGTTGCGTCCGAAGTTGTGAAATAAACGAGGTGGAGCTGGAAATCTGGGTAGCCGTGGTCATGGTTGTGGCTAAGGGGTGCCACTTGCGGATGTGGTTAGTCAGCACGGGGAGAACCCGAGTGGAAATCCGGGGACAGAGGCCAGACAAGGAGAAGAAATACCGAACGCTCAAAATCCTTTTGCTAGGGACCTAGCTTGTTGCGGCTCTCGCAGCGGCAAACCTTCTAAACCCAGGTACTAGGGAAAGTGCAGATAACTGTGCCTTGTCGACGATGTGAGAGTTTAGCCGTAGAAATCCACTAATGTTCGATGGGTCAAGTAGTGAGTCTCTTGTAGCTGATCATTGATTAACTCAAATCCAAAAACTTTTTAGGGCCCTTAAGATTACGGAGGATGACTTATGAGTCAATATTGTGGCTGTCCAACTCACTGGGAAGGCTAATGAGTGGTGAGAGTCCATCCTAGAGTTAAGGAAGGATGCGAGAAGAGCGGCAAGGACCGGGGCTCAAGCGAATGAGCCAGATGTGGAGAATTTAACTTGGGCCGAGTTTAAGGTGCTCTTCGAGGAGCAATACTTTCCGAAAACTAGTCGTAACCAATTGAGAGATGAGTTTGAGAAGTTGGAGCAAGGGAATATGACCGTGTCGGAGTACGCTTTGAAATTCCAATCTTTAACCTGTTTTGCGCCAGAGTTGGTGGCAATTGAAGAAAGGAAATGTAGGCGATTCAAAAAGGGTTGCATGACATCGTGAGGAGATTAGTTGTGGTACAACGCAAAGGGAAATTTTTCGATGTTGTCGAGTGTGCTAGGAGCATTGAAATACCTAAGAAGGCACCAAGAAACCCTAAGTCTTGGGAACCGATGCAATCGGTAGGAAGTATGAGTTCTTCTTCGGGTAGTTTTGGGAGTCAAGGAAGGAAAAGACAAAGAGATCAATTTTTGGCTTCGTAGGGTCCGTCGAACTTGAGGCCGCCACCTTCTTCCTTTGGACTCAAGGAGTTCCTAGTCCGATCGTGTGTCACGAGTGTGGCCAAGCGGGGCACATTCGCGCTCAGTGTCCGTGACTTCTGAATACGTGTTTTACTTGTGGAAAATTGGCCATTTTGCAAGAAATTGTTCCTGTGGGGAAAGAGCACGTAGTGAGTCTGGTTAAGTGCAGCAGCCGAGGGTTAGATAGGGTTCTAGTTGGCAGTCGTTTTGAGGTACTCAGAGGTAGCAACAACCTCGCTTCTATCAGACCACCTCAGTTCAGGGATCTCAGGTTGAGGGAGGAGCGATGTAGACATTCCAATTTGGCATAACAATTATTTCAAGTCCCACCTTGGGAACCATTCCGATGATGAATGGATAAAGTGATTAATGATTGCCTTCTCGTAAACCTGAGGATTTTAATGAGTACTTTTAGCCACTTAGAGGACCAAATTTAGAGCCAAATAGCCTTTCAGACAGAATACAGCATCCTAGGAAAATACATCTATCGGCCGCAAGATCTATCTCACGGCCCCACTTCTTTCTTTCACCCATGGAATATGGTGTTTGAAATTCTCCCAGAGAGATCGATTCCTCGCCTGTGAGATGCATTCCTCGACTGCCAGATCGTCTTTTTTCAGAATTCTGGAATGTTCTATCATTTGTTTGATCGACGCACCAAAACCCTAGCAGCCTTTTCTGATTCTTCAGGGCTACAAAATAGATTCCAAGTAGAGATCTTCTAACCTTATAATTTCACTTTGATTCATGCCATTTAATTGGCCGGAGTGAGTCACCTCATGCCTATACAAAGAGGAACTTAGGGTTCCGAAATACACAATTCAATACGTCCTCTCTAGCCACGATACTCTGCAGAAACCATCTCACATACACTCCCTACAAAAGCCTATCATTCGTAGGCAGCCCTAATCTGACAATCAAACCTCGAAGTCCAAGCCCTAATCCTAGGGTTTTGAGAAGCAAGTCAGTCAATTACCCTCAATCCGAAGCAATCGTGCACTGAGGGAAAAAGGCTACGTTACACGGACACGGGTATGTGAATTGGATACGGGTGCATATCTAAGGGTCGGGTACCTCAATCCTGAAAAAAGAGGATTCGTGTCCGAATTTGGACACGAATACGGGGATACGCCACCTAATTTCCTAAATATTTTTGTTATATTTTTATACTTAAAGAAACTCGTAACTTTTACATGGCAAAAAAAAATTGAGCATAAAATTATCACGTCATCATATTCATAACAATAAAAACATAAAGTTACAGTCATAACTCATAAGTTTGCTAAGCATACAGACTAAAAAATTGGGACAGACAGCATACCTTGTAATTGGTAACTACGTTCAAGCTCTAAGGAGTCTTCGAGTCCACCAATTGGTTTTGTTACAGACAAGTAAGTCCTTACTGCTTAGAAATATTGAGTTTTTTACAAAGTTCAATTAGGTACGTAATGAAGACATAGATTTACCTAATTAACTGGTTTCCTGTCCACATGAAACCATGGCACACTTCATCACCTTTCTTTACATTTGATAGCTTGTTGATACTTGATCCTCCAGTTTTTAGAATCTACTGTATATCCTTTCTATTTCTCCATAGTCCATACCAAAATGAGATTTACATTAACATAACATAGCAAAAGGCACATAGTTTAGGTACAAAAAGCCATAAACTAGTTTGGTTATGAAACCATCCAACATACACAAGATACAACCTTGCATCCAGCATTTGACCGAGAATTATATTACAAATTTACAAGCAAAAGAAGTCATTCCAAGCTGGATATTAAGTTATTAACAAAAGAGTCAAAAGACTAGTGCTTTTAAGTTATCATCCAGCAGACTTGTAGTCTAATTGCAAAAATAAATCATGGTTGACACCTTCTTCTACTCACTTTGTTCTTGTTACCCCCCCGCCCCCGCCCCCGCCCCCCCATATCAAGGACCTCAACATCATCATCCTCGTTAAATCTCACTCCTTCTAGCACTGGTTCGTCAAGAGAAAGCCCCGCAAGCTGCGTTACATCACCTCCTTCAATGTCAAATTGGTCGCCACCTGAAAAACATAAAGGCTAAAGCATAAATTTCTTAATGCAGTAAACATTACTATCCTGCTAGACTTCCTACTGTGAATCTGTGATATGTTATAATACAAATAAACTTACTTATGTCCCAAAAATTTGAAGGTCCGTCCATGTACTCCTTGGTTTTCCTTGACAATAAGCGAACAAATTATAATGAACAAACACTAGATCTTCAGCTTTGGTTGTTAGTAGTCGGTTTCTTTTGATGTTTTGAATCAAGGAATACGTACTCCAATTCCTCTCCCAACAAGAGGAAGAAGCTGGCTGCGAAAGTAGCTTAAATGCTAAGGCTTGTAGGAGTGGTGTTGAAGCCCCATGATTGGCCCACCATGACATGGGTTCCTCATATCTTCTTGCATCAATTACATGAGCTTGTTCAAAATACCCAGACCCACTAGAATAGGCTCCAAATTCCAAGTAAACTTGGCGCAAATCGTTAGTATCAAGAAATAACCGATTAAAGCATTGAGCTCTCATTAATGAGACCTCTCAATCCTCATGTGTTGATACCCGAGGAACTCCTTTACCACTTTGCAATTAAGCATCAGAATAGTATTTTGGGACTAATGAGTGAGCCATACAATGCAAAGGAGTGTTACTCTTGTTCCATCTACTCTCCAAAATTTGTTGAATTGCATCAAAAAAGGGGTGATGGCCAACAAGTATGTCTTCATGCTCATGTTCAAATATGATATTTTTCACATTCTCAATCATCGAATCCCACATGTCATATATTAGATGCAAAACAAGAGTGTCCATGTCAGCTTTCCTTAACATATCAATGATCGGTTCCGTGAATTTCAAAAGATATTCTAAGTTATCCCAAAAATCATCATCCTCATCAACAATGTATGTTTTCACATCTCGAGCTTTATTTTCAGCCACAGTGGTTCCACCAGCTCTATATACTTTCCAATTTGCATCCATAACCATTTTTTTAAGAGAACTCCTAACTGCCACTATCCTCTTAGCCATTATAATGCTAGAGGCAAACCTAGTTTCAGCCACACTCAATAGTTTCAAATCTGAGTATTGATTGGAAATATAATTTGCCATGCTATGGTTAAGAACAAAGTTACGAATATCATTAACTTTCAACACCAAGTCTATGATCCACTTACATTGGGCATAGTGTGGTGATTTTGCTCCTGGATTGCATATGCTCTTTAAGGCCAAATTCATACGATGCACCACACAAGAAGTCCAGAATATGTGGAAATTTGGTTTCAATGCTCAAGCCAGCCGCCTTGTAATTCGTTGCATTATCAGTCACTATTTGAACCACATGTTCTTCTCCTATTTGTTTGATTGCTTCCATGAACAAACTTCCAACATACTCTGCATCCTTTGTGATTCCGCTCGAATCAATGGCTTTAATAAACATTGCTCCCCCTACTGATGCTGCCATAATGTTAATGAGCTGTTTACATTGTGTATCGGACACCCATCTGAGCACACTGAAACTCCTTTTTTTCTCCATGTATCTTTGAATGGTTGGAGTAGTTTGTTGACATGCTTTTTTTCTTGTGATAACAGAGTTGTTCGAAGCCTATCATACGTAGGGGGACGATAACCAGCTAGTCTACTATTTGCAAGAATGAGAGAGTATTGCCTGAAGTATGGAGACCTAGCAAAGTTAAATGGTAACCCATTGGCATAAAACATTCGTGCATCTTCTTTATCAGCAACATCTCTCTGAGTAGCATTAAATGCATCAAGTAAAGGACCTTGTGGAGCCATCCCCTTGCATTTCCTTCGATGGGTAAGATCAGATCCTTCGGGTAGAGAGGCATACGCTGCTTTGTTTTTTGCATTCAATTCTTGTTGGGCCTTTCTAGTTTCAGCTTGTGCATGTTCCCTCTTTATTGCATCAAATACTGCATCTGAAATAATTTTGCAATCCTTCACACCAGAGCTAGGAATCTTCAATAGATGACCCTTGACTTTGGTGTATGAACTGGTTACTACCTTGCTGCAGTAATTGCAAGACCAAATTCTATTTCCACCTCCACTCGTAGCCACATTAATAACTTTTACATGATTCCACAAGGGTTTATCATCAAATGCAAACCCTTGATTAGTCTTTGGACGAGCATGGACCTTCTGTTTCCCTTTTTGTTTTTCTCTTGCAGAAGCTTGTGAAGAAGACATGGTTAGAGAAATGCAAGAGAAGTGTTTGTAAAGGTTGTGTTTTTTTTTATAAGTATAATCTGTAACGCCCCGATTTTCGGACACGTTAATTAAATCTTTTTCAACTGATTTAATAATTCATAAAACTAATATATAAGAAATGAAATTTTATTAAACAGAGTTTAGCAGCGGAAACCTTAAATACCAAATTCAAACCTACTTAATTATCTTGCAACTCAACAAAAAGAAAACAGAGTTTGACAAATGTGATAGCACTTTTGGAAATTCAAATAACATTTCTCCAAATTAACAGAGCCTCTAAGGGTAAGACATTCAAGGCTCGACAAACTCCCCTTCCTTAGTTGGGAGGTCCTCAGCTTGGTACTGATCATCTTGTAGAGGATTCTGTTCTTCGGTCTCCTGATTACCTAGCATGAAACGCCAGCCCAATGGCACTATAATGAGTTTTGAAACTCAGTAGATAAATCTTACCCATTAACCCTTACTCTACAAGCAATCAAATTTATAATAAAATGAGGTATGAATCGAAGAGCACAAAACTTATTTCATTATATAACCATCAACTTAAGTAAATTCCAGAATCTCAACTTCTATCATCATTCCAATACCGCAGTATTCACCACGTTCCAAACTCAGAATTTCACTAGACATACTTCACAGGTCCTGCTAGGCTACCCTCAACATCTCGAGGTCCTAGTAGGCTACTCTCACAATTCTAGGTCTATAAGGCTGCCCTCAAGGTTCTGTTAGGCTACTCTCAATACCTGAGGTCCCGCCAGGCTACCCCTAAGGTCCTGCTTGGTCACCCCCACAATTCTAGGTCCATCAGGCTGCCCTCAAGGTCCTGCTAGGCTACCCTCAATACCTGAGGTCCTACCAAGCTACCCCTGAGGTTCTGCTTGGCCACCATAGCTACACCGGGTCTTTCAGGCTGCCCTCAAGGTCCCACCAGGCTACCCCCGATAACACGAGGTCCTGTCAGGCCACCCCGAGGTCCTGCTAAGCCCACAACCTTTCATCTGTTTCCACTTTCCGTTAACCAGAATAACATCCGTATACTTTCTCTAAGCCCACAAATCATCCAATATCCATAATGTCCTTTCTACGTTCTCGGTTCAATCAACAAAGCAATTATTTTAAACGACGAGTAAACAGATCATACTATCACCACATACCCAGGATAATTGAACCACCATAGGTCACCTCTAATGAGCTTAAATCCAAATTAACCTCATAACAATTTCGATAGGTTTCAATACCAAAGTAATTGCAAGTGGATCAATAATAACAACAATTCACAAAGAGTCAATGAAACATAACATTATCAATAGTTCAAAAGACAAATTGAATTTCACATAAAGTATTCGGATTTGTCCTTGTGACTTTTGGGTTTCATTAGGATTTCGCACATAGGTTCATTTTAGTAATTTCTATTATTTCACGTTAATAACAAATCATGTGATAAAATCAATCATGCGATAAAATTAATTACCCGGTACACTACCATGCGATAAAGTCAATCAAGTAATTATTTTTATTTTCTCTTATCCTTTTCACAACTAAAATCTTCGTTTACTCTAAATCATTTTAGAGTGTTGACGGTAGTAGAGAAATTCATATTTTCGACAAAACTGGAATCGACCGGAAACTAATTAACTTTGGGGCTTTATATTCGATTCCAAAATACTGGGGTGGATTTATAAACTAACCTAACTGGAGATTAAACTGTGATTATTCAAAAACCTTCAAAATTTCCAGCGGTTGTCTTTCTTTCTTTTCTTTAGAAACAGAGGCAGTGGTGTTCGACGAAGTGGTCTTCCGGCCCGGACTCAATCGGCGACGTTAGGTTCGATTATTTTCATACCAAAACATGAAACAATTAATACGGATCATATCATATATTGTATCACAGCAACCATCTAGTCTAGTACAAATTTATAGAAACGGCAATTAGCTACATAGAACCACTCAAACAAATCATCACAACTCAATAACAAAAACTTTAATGTTTAAAACGATGTCAGTAGTTAGCAGGAATGAGGTTTATGCTCGCAAGGTCGGTTCGTGCCAATTGTTTGACCAAAAGATCAGATTATAACATGCAGAAGTTCAAGTTACGGTAATAAGGTGATCATGACTCGTGGACGCGAGGTGCTCGACTCGTACGAACAATATTTGAAATTTTCGATTTCGCTTTGCATGGATTGATACAAGTCACGATTTTATGACGAAACTATTTTAATATACTTAGAGTTAAGGGGTAAAGAAAAATCTACCTTTATCCTTGGAGTTCCAGTTAGGACGGATGAAAATGGTGGGTTCGGAAGGGGGACTTAGTGGCGGCAACGGTAGTACTTTTCTTCCTTCTCCTTCTTTTCCTTCTTTTTCCAGCACTCTTCTCTCCCTCTCGAAAAATTAGAAGAACAACAAACAAACAAAAAGAAAAAGAAAGTGGACAACAATCTATTAATGCTCCCTCTCTCTCGGCAAAAATAAGAAGAAGAAGAAGAAGAAGAAGAAGAAGATAATGACCCCTCTCTCCTTTCTCTCTCTCTCACACACACACACTTGTTGTCTACCGAAAAAAATAATAATGGGAATGGGGAGGCTTTGATTTCTTTTAGGAGAGTAACATAGAGAGATGGGAGTGTTGGAGGATAAGGGTGGAGGTGATGGAGTGTGGGAAGGAAGTGGAGGTTTAGTTTCAATAGGATTCTAGCTTGGGTTTAGATAGGAAGGGTAAAGGATGAACGTATAGCTTTAAAGATAATATATTTTGTATATGATTTTGAAAGTAATATCAATTATACACACAATGATGTATTTTAATTAATTAATCTAACTTATTATTGAATTAGTATTTAATATTTCAAATTTGTATAAAAAAAATTTGGTCAAAAATCCGAATCGTTACATAAACCCCAGTTCAAAAAGTAATAAATGCGTGGTAGAATCTGTTTGGTGTGTGAGTATTGGTGAGGGGACGAGGCTGAGTAAGCTAATTGTGTAAACAAACAAAACCTTGTTCGGATAAATAAATAAATAAAAACAGAGCCTTGTTGGCCTTTTTTTGGCGGGATAATTGGCTTGTGACTCCCCATGGACATTAAATGCACAGGACAATTAGTCATGGTCCAATCCTCTCATATTTGGAGTGTCTTCATATGGCATGATCATTGTATGGATGGCATACATTCATGATTGATTTTATGCTTTTTTTTTGAAAATCAGATTCTATTGTAGACACCCCAATCTGATTTCTTAATCATTTTGTCTATCTTCAGTTTGTTTCTTTTCAGTTTCTTGTTCCCCCGATGATGAATCAGGTCGAGGACAGTTTTGATTGAAATGGTTTTGAGTTTAGTGAATGTGGAACCCCTTCCTTAACCCCAGAACCATTGAGCCCAGCTTTGACTATGGGTTTGACCTTCGCGCGATGCACTGAGACACTCGCGCGATGCTTCTCTTGCCAGGTGGTGGTCAAAGTCAAACTTTGACTGATTGACCATCGCGGGGAAGTTAGAACCCTCGCGCGACGGTTCCACTCCATCGCGCGATGGTCGACACCTGTCATATCCAGCTGGATTTTGTGATGATGAAGCGCCTGCAGGGCCATGTGACCCCGTTCCATCAGCTGAACGGCGTTTGCTCGGCCATCCTTGCACCACCTAAACCCCCACTCTCCCATCAACTTAAACCCCACTCCTCTACCAAGGGATTGCTGCCAGCATTGTTGGCTGGCTGCCTAGCCATGTTTGCCACTAACAAGCTTCCTCTTTTCCTATAAAACCCCCCCCCCCTTTGTTCTCTTTCAAAGGGTTACCAAAAAAATCCTAAGGGAAAGAACAAGAGTCACAATCTTGATCTCCCCTCTCAATCAAAAAATACTATCACTTTCTCCCTTGTCAAAGGCATACCACTTCACTCAAACCATTCTCAAGCAAAGGTATAACTTTTAGCCTTTACTGTCTTGATCCCTGAGGGGGGCTGACAGGGTCAGGACTGGTAATCAATATCAGCTTCTGACCCCAAAGCCAGCAAATTTACAAGATGCTGTGAACGTGAGAACCCACGCGCGATGAACCCATATCATCGCGCGACGCTTCTAGCTCGTGTGATATGGTTCTCGTGGGGATGGGTCTCTCATGTTCTGATCCAGTTTATATGATTTCATATGTCCATGTTTAATCATATTTGATATCTCACTGTCTTGCATGTTAAAAACCAGTAGGTTAGTATACTTTGCTTTCCTTATTCATGTTGGAATGCCCCTGGGTAGCTTCTGAATATGTCTCAGAGCCCAGGCATGCAAAGCAATTCCTGGATGTCCAATCAGAACAATCGCGCGATGATGTGACTCCATCGCGCGATGGTTTGATCACTTCCAGTGATTGCCCTTGTATGGGCAGCTAGACCTTTGGTCTCTGTTTTTATCACCCTCACTGTTTAAGGGTTGTGTGTTATTCTTACTCAATCAGATTGTAATAAGTAGTTATTTCCAGCATACATAAACTGCTTGGTTTGCCCTGGGTGTGCACTGGTCCTTCCAGAGCCCAGAAGGAGATAAAATTGAACCTGTAAAAAAGATGCTGATACTCGCGCGAGGGTATGGGTGTGTCGCGCGATGGTGTGACTTGCATGCTCCAATTTTCTGCATGCAAGTTGGTCACTGTTCGTGATAAATTCATACCCTGCACTGTTCTTGCATCCAGAAAGCAGTTTTCAGTTTTATCTCATTTATTTCATCCATGCATGCTATCTACCACATCCTGCAAACATGTTACAGTTTTAATCCCCGATTAACTGTTCCCCCGCCCTAATTGGCTAAAAACTGATTAATCAAACGGAATCGCAAACAAACATTTTCACAAATGCCTAAGTAGAGACCGATCTCCGGATTGGGCGAGAGGGGTGCCATAAAACCCTTCCCCTCTCGTAACCTGGCTCCCGAACCCAGATATGGTTATGACGGACTGGTTCCTTAACTTTTTCAAATCAAACAGCGCGGCAAGTGCTTCGAAATACGGTTCCTTGGGTATCGGACCTTCAAACCCAAGTGGCGACTCTGTATTTTTCGCGAGCGCTTGACGTCCAGCTTCATAAAAAGCGCTCACGCGAACCGGCAGCATCTCTCCTTTCTCAAAAAAAGGGTGGGGAACGGAATCCCTTTCCCTGGGAGGAGAGAGAAAGAGTCGGGGCAATTCGCATTGCCCACAGTGGCGACTCTGCTGGGGATCGAACCAATATTGATCTATACTTAGATTTTAAAACGCTCGAGAACAATCCCACAAAAGTCTGTCAAAATAGTGAGCTTCGCGCTGCTAAAAGAAAGAATTGGTGATTTAACAGGACCTCGTGTCCGGCCATCCGATCTGGGACTTTTCCGATTGTTCTCCCGCGTAGTTTCTTCTAAATATTGATTGAATAAAGAGAGCCAAATTTGAAAAGGCATTTGCGAATTTGCGATTCTGTTCCATTAATCAACTTTTTAGCATTCTCATTTGCATCGATGTGGGATAAGCCTCGTTGGATCGTTTTGGCAATCCGGCACGGTTTACCGGAGCCCGGGGACCCCGAATGACTGACAACCTTCGACGATGATGAGTCATTCTACCGTTCGACTGTTGCTCTGCGGTTACGCGGGCAGCGGGAGGTATATCTTGGCTCTAGTCCGAGGAACCTGATTCAAGCCAAAACCAGCCTTTGCATGTACAAAGCACTAGCACTCTCCAAATTAGAACAGGTACCTACAGGGTAGGATTACTTGCATCTAACCCCTATATACTATCAACGTGTTACTGCTTTCCCTATCGCATGCACTGTTCATACATGCATACCGTTTTGCGTAGAAGCATGTTTAGGGCGGCTCCTAGGTTCTCTCTCCTTCAAGTCCGTCTTATGTTTATTAGGACCTTACCATGGCCCGATGAGGAGTCGTGCATCTCGATGGTGCACGTTGTCAATTCTCAAGTTCCTTGAATCAAATTAAACCTTGGGAAATCAAGACCTTCTAAAGCCTTTGGCTAAATTACCCGATCGAAGTGTCAAACATGAAAACGAGGAACAAAACGGGAAAGATACCGCGATGCTTACACCATTTTGGTTATCATGCGAAGCATGTACACCATTTCGGTTACGGCACTGTGCTGCCTATGCCTCACCGGTTATAGCATCGTGCCTATCTACACCAAGTTGTTCCGAGTTCAAAAGTTGAAACTTTCGAAGCGGAATAAACCAAAATCTTTAGACTACCTTGACATCTCTTTGCTTAATTGATACAAAAAGGATACACCATGAAAAGATTTCTGAGGATCACTGGTAATGTCCAAACGTCATAAGACAGACTTGTCTGCTAGTATTAGAGTCTAAGGGCGACACTGACGACGGTGACTGTGTTTTCGCTTTAGTCTTTTATTTAGATTAAAGTTTCTGCAGGGCCCTTATTAGCCTTTTCTCACTTTCTGCAAGCAAAGGTTCTGAATCATTGCACCGCCAAGGAAAGTATCGAGGCAGAAAACCAAACCCACTTGGGAACGTCTGCACCGGAATCCGATTCAGAGACTAGTCAGATTGCAAGCCCAGTCAGTCACAACGGAAGACTCCCCGCGTTCTCTGCTTGCTACCCTGCAGTCCGCATCTTCTCCGGTCCTCGAAGAAACAGACGCTCCGGAATCTCCTGCCCCCTCCTCTGCATCAAGTACTTCTGGACCAACCATCATGGCAGATCAGCCGCAACCGCTCTCTCTGGAAACCATACTTATGAACATCCAGGCTAGTATCGCTGTGATACAACAAAGGGCTGCTCAGACGGATGCTAACATGACCCGCTTGAATGACCTCTTTAACACTCGTCTTCCTCCAACTGTTCAAGAGGAGGGCGAGGCCGAAGAGGATGTGCACGAGCAACCCATCATGGTCGAAGATCCGGACCATCCAGGGCGTCTGGTCGCCTTGATCAACACTCAGGGCACTCGGAATCCCATTCAGAATCCAGGCATCACTACTGTTAGGACTGTTCAACACCCTGACATGACTGCTCTCGTTGCCAAGATGGCCAAACTGGAAGAATCTGTTTCAAAGTCCGAAAAACTCAGTGCTGGAGGGATCGACTTAGACCGCCTCTGTCTTTATCCCAATGCCAAGCTTCCTGACAAGTTCAAAATGCCCGACATAGCCAAGTTCGATGGCACTGGCGATCCTAAAACCCATCTCTATGGTTACCATGCTGCCATGAAGCTCCTCTCTGTCGAGCCCGAAGCCATGTCTCAGCTGTTTCCTCAAACCCTCTCGGGTCCCGCTTTCCATTGGTTTCTGTCACTCGACATTGCCAAGCGAAGGACTTGGGAGGACATCGGGGCTGCGTTTATTTCGCAGTATAGCTACAACTCCCAGCTCAAGATGACTACTCGGGAGTTGGAATCCACCAAGATGGACGCTAAGGAATCCTTCGCGGATTTCGTCAAGAGATGGAGGGCCAAAGCCGCTCAAATGACTGATCGCCCGAGCGAGAGAGATCAGCTCCGTATCATCTCCCGCAATCTCCAGCCAGACTATGCTAGGCACTTGGTCCTCGTTCAAGCATCCTCCAATTTTGATACTTTCTTCGACTCCGGTCTGGCCATCGAAGATGCATTGCAGAGTGGGATTCTGTCAAAGGGGGAATCGTCCAACCCATCAAAATCGAAGCCTCGGGCATATTCTGGAAATACTAATGCACTGTTTGGGGGAGGGACTTACTCCAATACCGCAACCAGTGGTACCAATGCCTCTTCCTCGAAAGCTGCTAATCAAATTGCCGAGGTCCATCAGGTTCAAACTCCGCAGAACAACCGACCGCGTAACCAACCTCGTAGTTTCTCCGCTTTTGAAGCACCACTATCTTCGGTCATGGAGAAACTGATCCAATCAGGACATCTGAAGCTCCTCGATCCAACTCCTCTACCTAAGAAGCCTTCTCCCAACTTCAAAGCCAATCTCTACTGTGCCTATCACCAAGGGCCCGGCCATCTTACCGATTCTTGCTTTCGCCTCCGACATGCGATTCAAGATCTCATAGATGAAGGGACTCTGCATGCTCCACCACCGGCACCTCAAAAACCCAACATCCTCGCCAATTCTATGCCAAACCACAACAATGCTCCGCGCATTAACCAGATATCCATCAGCTCCACTGATATATCCCTCAGCTCCACTATATTCAACCCCACTGACCATATAACCTCAACGAATCAACCTAGGCCAATTGTGCCTATCCCCTCTCAGTCCGAGGCCGAAATTTCCTATATCCGCTCCGAGGAAGGACAGTCGTCCAATTTCAATGAGTCCTCTGCACGTCTACAGAATGGAGCGTTTGTGTTCAACGCTTCCATCAGTGACTTGTTCCACCAGCCTATGCCTGCTGTACATCTCAATTCTGCCTCTACCATGGATAATCCGTACTTCAATGTGACAGATCCGAGCTCCTCCCTAAGTCTGTTGGACCGCTTTAGAGCTGTTACTCCCCCTCAACCAGAGCAACAACTTGACATGCAAGCTGTAGGGTGGGCTATAGCTGATAATGATGACTATGCCACTCCCATAATCAATGAATGGACGGAGCTGGAATTAGAAGGATTCCCACCTAATCCTGAAGACATTCCCTTTGACCACATCTGGTATGATGCTTGGATGGCCAATTACGAGGCGGCCATAGTTGATCCTTTGGACGGATTCTCATTGGACATGCTCTTCCAACAACCTCAGCCTGTTTTGCTTGAGGAGGAGTATTATTGGGACCCCGAGCCTGCTTGACAATTTCCATTAGGGTTTGACCCTAATCCTCTCCAGGGTTACGCTCTGCCCAGCCATGAAATCCAGTATTTAGAGGAGGATCTCACTCAGGATGAAACCCGCGTCCTAGGGGAGTGTTTTTTCCCCTCCACTCTTGACAGGTTGGTTAACTCGGTGGCTGATCCCGAGTATGATCCTACGTTCTTCATCGTTGACGAAAACCTTCCGCGCCCTGTTGTGCCTTCCCCTCCTGAAGAGGACTGCAGCATCATGGTTACGGACCTTGTGCCGCCAGCTGATCTTTGGGATGTCAATGATGTAGTCAACATCCAGGTTGGGTCCGAGGTTTGGACTGTCAATCGCTCCCTTGCTGATGGAGGGCTGTGGGATGTCCCTTTCGTCGCTAGTACAGAACCAATCCAAGAAGCTATAGCTGTTGGGGATCCTGACTTTTGGGATTCACTCTTGATCAAAGATCTGACTGAGGATTTGGGTTTGAACATGGAAGTGCCTGTGGCCCCTACGACCTCCGACAAGGGGAAGCGCAAATTGGGAGAAGTCCCTGTTGATCTGTGGGACGATAGTCAAGACCCTCAAATGGTACCCTCTTTAGAGAACGTTCTTAATGTTACAAGAAGTGGGCGAGTCTTTCAGCCTGCTAATCTGCAAGCGGGAAGTTCGTCCAACTCTTCTAACCGGAAGAACGAGCCTCCTATTTTCTCAAAGTCTGTACCATTTGAGGTACCAGTTAATGCCCCAAACGACGACATGATTCAAAAGCAATTGGAGCGGATTCCCGCTGCCATATCACTCTGGGGACTAATCTGTTCCTCCCGGGAGCATCGTCAGAAGTTCTGCCACACTCTCTCTCGTCTTGAGATCCGTCCGGACGTCACGCCTGAAGCAATGATTTCCCTTATCCTCCCACCTGCCTCTAAGCATACCGTGGTTTTCACCGATAAGGATCTGCCGCTTGAAGGAGTTGACCACAATCGACCCTTGCATATCACTGTCAAGTGCCGAGGACTTTGGGTTCCAACCGTTCTTATCGATAACGGCTCGGCAATCAATGTTTGCCCGTTGAGGGTGGCTCACCGTTTGGGACTAGCTAAGAAGGACTTTGCACCTTCCAGCATGGCCGTTAAGGCATACGACAGCACACGTCGTCTAGTTGAAGGCACACTCGTGCTCACTCTCGATGCAGAGGGATTCAAAATGGATGTCGAGTTCCATGTGGTCGACATTCCGGCCTCGTTCAATCTCTTGCTAGGAAGACCATGGCTTCACAGATCTGACATCATGGCTGTTCCATCCACTCTTCATCAGAAAGTCATGCTGGGACTTCCCACCGGGACTTTGATCATCTGCGGGGATTCAGGCATTCGCCCGCTCGAGGAGAACGGCACACCTGTTTTGGGTATCGCGCACGACAACGAAGACGTCGATCTCGCGGGATTCTCTTTTGATACTTCTGGCTCAGTCATGGCCATCAACGTGGATGGGGACTTCATCATAAGCTCTGTCGCTCTGGACATTATGAGAAGGATGTCCTACCTACCTGGCCTTGGCTTAGGACTTCACCAACAAGGGATTCCGGAATTCCCTGCGTTTCCTTCCTGTGAGGGCCGCTTTGGTTTGGGATACTCTTCCTCTGCCAATGATGCCAAAAGAAGGAAACACACGGGAAAACCTCGATCCCTCTATGGTGATCCCAACAGCTACTTCATCCGTGAAAAGGGGAGTGATATCTATCGTGGGCAAGCTGAGCCCTTTATCGACTCGGTCACCGGGGAGCTGCTACCTGGTTTTGAGATCTTCGCGGACGATACTTGGTCTTCCAGTGACGAAGAGCCAGCTAGCGCGGAATTCAAGAGGAAGCTTAGCCAACCCAAGCCGAAGACTGACTGGCTGGGATCTTTCGATCAGGGGAGCTTGGAGCAGTTGTTCCGAGAATTCTCTCAAGTGGGTTTGGCCAAAGAGGCCGAGGAAGCCGAAGTGTTCATGCTCGGGCCCGACGCCCTAGAGGATCCCACCTCTCTTATCGTGGAAGCTAAGGGTAGCCTTAAAAATTGCATTTTCAAGCCGCGCCTTACTTGCATTGATGACATAGCTGAGTCCGACACTGAGTCTGTCAGGTCTTTTGAGTCTAAGTCTAGCTCTGAGTCGGAGTTTGTGCCTCTCGGCCCTCCACGTCATAGCTTTTACTTTGAATTCGACTCCCTTGTACTTGGCGACCCTGCAGGGTCTTATGAAATGAAGGACTCCTCTTCTGACTACTTGAATGATCTCTATATAAACTGTGTCGACCCTGACGATGAAGGGGTAGATTTCGATGGGGACATCCCCAAGGAAATCCGTGCTTTCATTAAAAGGGAAGACGAAAGGCATGCTCAGCCATTAAAAGAAGAGATAATTTTAATAAACTTGAAAGATGAGAGTGATCCTCGGATGGTTCAAGTGGGCTCCACGTTAGATCCGGAGGAGCATCGTGAATTCAAAGAGCTCCTCACTGAGTTCAGCGACATCTTTGCATGGTCTCATCAAGACATGCCCGGTATCGATCCTGAGATAGTGGAGCATCGAATCCCCCTGTTGCCCGATGCTAAGCCAGTGAAACAGAAGCTCAGACGGATGCGACCAGATTGGGTACAGAAAATCAAGGAGGAAGTCACTAAGTAGATTGACGCTGGTTTCCTCGCAGTCTCTCAGTATCCCACTTGGGTGGCCAACATCGTCCCTGTTCCTAAGAAAAATGGCCAGATTCGTGTCTGTGTTGACTTCCGGGACTTGAACAAAGCAAGCCCCAAAGACGATTTTCCCTTGCCACACATCGATGTGCTGGTGGATAATACTGCAGGGCATGCTTTGCTCTCGTTCATGGACGGTTTCTCAGGCTACAATCAGATTCTCATGGCACCTGAAGACCGCGAGAAGACAACCTTCATCACTGAGTGGGGAACTTACTGCTATTTGGTCATGCCGTTTGGTTTGAAGAATGCTGGTCCGACTTATCAAAGAGCTGCCACGACTATCTTGCATGACATGATCATGATGCACAAAGAGGTTGAGGTCTATGTTGATGACATGATTGCCAAGTCAAAAACTCGGGAAGGGCATGTCCACGTGCTAAGGAAACTCTTCGAAAGGTTCCGCAAGTTCCGGATGCGTCTTAATCCTCAGAAGTGCACCTTCGGAGTCACAGCAGGCAAAATGCTGGGTTTCATGATCACTTCCCGTGGGATTGAAGTCGATCCGTCGAAAATCAAAGCAATACGTGACATGAAGCCACCTGAGTCTGAAAAGGGGGTGCGGAGTTTTCTGGGGAAGGTTCAGTTCATCAGCAGATTCATCGCCAAGTTAACCTTAACTTGCGAGCCGATGTTTCGACTACTCAAGAAGAATACCCCATTCGTCTGGTCAGAAGAATGCCAAGCAGCTTTCATCTCGATCCAGGACTATCTACAGAACCCTCCCGTTCTCATGCCGCCTATACGGGGAAAACCTCTCATTCTCTACTTATCTGTGAGTTCTACGTCCATGGGATGTTTGCTAGCTCAAGAAGGGGACAAGGGAATGGAGAAAGCTATTTACTACCTGAGCAAGAAGATGGTCGGAGCCGAGGAACGCTATACCGCTTTAGAAAAGACGTGCTGGGCCCTTGTCTGGGCATCTAAGAAGTTAAGACACTACATGCTGGCTTACCCAGTGAAGTTGATTTCTAGAATGGATCCTCTCAAGTATCTATTTGAGAAACCTGCACTTACTGGTAAGTTAGCACGTTGGTTGCTTCTCTTAGCAGAATTTGATCTCGAGTACGTCACAAGAAAGTCGGTAAAGGGACGAGCCATTGCAGAATTCTTAGCTGACCATCCCGTGGACGGGCCTGAGGATTCAGATTTCGCGTTCCCGGATGAGGAAGTGCTGACAGTTGTTGAGGATGTTTGGACTCTTTACTTCGATGGGGCAGCCAATCAGAAGGGGTTCGGAATCGGGGTTTTGCTAGTCACTCCCGACGATTCTCATATTCCGCTTGCGTTTAAGCTTAATTTCGATGTCACTAATAACCAAGCTGAATATGAGGCTTGCATTGTGGGTATGGAAGCTGCGCTCGCGCTCGGTGTTGAGAAGCTTGAAGTCATCGGGATTCGAATCTTGTTGTGTCTCAGGCCAATGGAGACTGGAAAGTACGCGAGGAGAAACTGAAGCCTTATCATCACGATTTAGAGGGATTAATCCCTCGTTTCATTAAGGTGACTTTCACTCATGTTCCTCGGTTGAAGAACCATTTCGCTGATGCGCTTGCTACCCTGGCCTCCATGGTTGAACTGCCGTTAGGTGTCAAGCTCCGTCCTGTCTTAATCGAGCAACGGGACCATCCCGCTTATCAATGTGTCAACGCCATCGATGATGTGGATGATGGCCTACCCTGGTACCATGACATATGGAACTTCATCGAGAGTGGTTTATACCCGTCTGATGCCTCTCAGAAGGACCAAACTGCGTTACGAAGGATTGCTGCTCATTACATCATCTGTGGAGGGAGGTTGTATAGAAGATCTCATTGTGGGATGCACAAACTCTGCGTCAACGGCACTGAAGCTGTCAGAATTATGGAAGAAATCCACGAAGGGGTTTGCGGCCCCCACATGAGCGGCGTCATGCTTGCTAGGAAGATTCTGCGTCAGGGCTACTTCTGGTCTACTATGGAATCTCAGTGTGTGGATTACGTGCGACGATGTCACAAGTGCCAAATCCATGCTAATCTGATGCATGTACCACCTTCTAACCTATTTGGCATGACTTCGCCTTGGCCTTTCTCTGTGTGGGGCATCGATGTCATCGGCATGGTCAGACCTTCTGCTTCAAATGGTCACAGGTTTATCCTAGTAGCGATCGATTATTTCACTAAGTGGGTCGAGGCTGAATCAAACAAGACCTTAACTAGTTCAGGTCGCTCATTTCATCAGGAAGAATATCATCTATCGATATGGAGTTCCGCAGGCGTTCGTCTCAGACAATGGGGTTCATTTCAAGGGTAGGGTTCTGGAACTCTTTGAAGAATTCAAGATCCAGATCCATCACTCGACCGTCTATCGCCCTCAGACAAATGGAGCAGTTGAAGCGGCAAACAAGAACATCGAGACCATCATCAAGAAATCTGCAGAGTCCGCCAGGGACTGGCACGAGCAGCTGCCTCTAGCTCTTTGGGGTATCGAACGTCGATCCGGACATCAACAGGGGCAACCCCTTATTCCTTGGTTTACGGAATGGAAGCAGTTCTCCCCATAGAACTCGAGGTACTGTCTCTGAGGGTGACAGGAATCCGAACTTTCGGAATCTGAATGGCTCAGTGGGAGATTTGCTGAACTCATGCTTTTTGATGAAAGAAGGCTCCGGGCTTTGTATCATGTTCAAGGGTATCAACGGAGAATCGCCCGGCATTTAACAAGAGGGTGAAATCTAGGGACTTAATTGAAGGTGACATGGTCACGAAGGAGATTCGAGCGCCAATTTTCGATCCCCGCGGCAAGTTCCGACCTAAGCGTTCCGGACCGTACATCATTAAGACCATCCTTTCTGGGGGAGCAGCTCAGCTCATCGATCTTGATGGCAACGAGTTCAACACTCTGGTCAACCTGGATCAACTCAAGCGTTACTATCCCTGAGAGAAGCTCGTTGGACCGAAAACCACAAGGGTGGGCGGTTCCAAGCAAAAATTAGAGCAAGCCTGCTAGACCGAAAACCTGAAAAGGCGGTTTAGGCAAAAATAAATAGGCATCAATCAAGCAGCTCGCTAGACCGAAAACCCGCACGGGCGGTTCTAGGCAAAAATTAGAGCGTAAAAGGAGAGCTAAAACACCCGAGCGAACCTTTGCCTGAACTACGTTTTGACCTGATTCCTTGAAAAGGGATACGTAGGCAATCTCTCCGCGAGATTCGGTCATAATCAATCAACTTGATCCACGGTCCCCTATTACCAGAGTCTGGGTCGATGTTCGTGGAATGCTGTGGTTCAACGCTTGAAACAAGCGAGGAAAGCTCTCCGACTTTCACTTTTATTTAATTATAACTTCTATTACACAGGCTGAGCAGTCTTACAAACAGTTAAGCATAAAAAACAGAACAAAATGCTCGAGCCTTAACAGGCTCACAGTTTATTCTAGATCATTTGAGTCTGCCAAGAGTCAGTCATTGTTTTGCCTGCTTGCAATCTCTCTTTTCAGCCATGCTCGATATCGGGGCATAAGCTCTGTGCTGAAATCTGGGTCAGCTCCTCCGAGTTGTCTCAGGCCCCAATTATGCTCATATCCTCTCAGATTCTGGAAGGTAAAGGCAGGGACTTGGAAGTCCTCAATCCCAGCTCGGTGAAGCCCTTGGCTTATTCCCAACTGACGGAGAATACGGCCGGGAATGTAGAATGTGAAAGCGGTCAGCCCAGCTATCACCATCCTCTCAAAACCTGCAGAATTCAAGGCCATATCCGGGATGTTCAGGGCCTCATGCCTCCAAGTAATCTCGTTCGGCAACATTTCTCTCATGAATGTGTACCACTGATGCACACTCATCTCCGGGTAAATCATGCCCCGCTGATGCATTCGGCCGGGCAAATGAGGCCAATTTGCCTCTGGCGCAGTGAGTAATCCCAACTTATCGGACAACCAAAGCTGCAAGAGCGAAAAAACAAGTCAGAAGCCACATAAAACTTGAGCGGAAAAACAAGTGAGAAACTCTGATATAGCCTTAGCTGAGAGACGAGGTAAAGCAGATGTGCGAAAAACGAAAACGGTGACTGAGTGAGAACTTACCGGGGGGGGGGGGGGGGGGGAAACAGAAGTGGCTAACCGCCAAAAACGTTTGTTTGAACCTCTGCAAACCAAGTCCAACCCCATATGTTTCAAGCAAACAAGCTGGCACCACATTCTGCGGTAACCCATTTGAGCAGCAACGCTCACACCCATAGGGTTCCACGCTGCCATAATACGGAGAAACCAGTAAATCAGGCAAGTCCAGCACGCTGATTGTTAAAGCAAAGTCGACGCCTGCGCCTGCAAAGCCATGGCCTCTCCATTCCCTCTGGCCCGTAGCCATTCCATTAGGCGCATGGATATTGATTTGTCCTCCGACTAGCAACTTTCGGCTGCTCCCTAGTATGTTTCAAGGCTGGTTTTGAAGGAGCTTTGGTATGTTCTTCCGGTAAGGCTGCACGACAATCACGCTCGAGGCACCCTTGGAGTACGCTTGGAATTCCGCCACAGTCGGGCACAGCTCATTAACACCCAAACCTGAACCGTGGACGCTCCGGATCCCAGAATGCAAGGCCGCCATCAAGAG